>CAMZMU010000087.1:12703402-13303402 GCA_947311845.1 Poa pratensis | reverse complement strand
TTTGAAGTTGCTCATGAGACTTGACTAGAAGAGAGTGGGTACTTTCCAAGGCCTTGTGAGCCTTGTCAAGTTTCTCCATATCCTCAAGGAGTCTAGCATTAGCAACCTCGGCTTTCTCCTTTTTAATCACTTTATATTTAGCAAAGACATGGTCTCTATCCTTAATGATTTTAGCAATTATTTCATCATTTTTATCATCAAGGACTCAAGTCTTTCCTCAAGAGAAGTTCTATATTCACTCTCTTCTTGAAGAGAGGCATTCAAGGATGCAATGGTGAGAGCGTCCTCTCTCTCAATTTTTCCCTTGTCATCAAGGATTTCTTCGGCCGCATCAAGTTGTCTCAAGAGAGACTCAACATATGCCTTAGTTTCACCTTGCAAGTTAGCCACAATAGTATCGGAAGCAACAAGTTCTTTCTTAATCACAAGACTAGTTTTATCATCTATTTCATGCATAGTCTTGGGAGTAGAAGATGATACCTCGGTGACGTGAGCCATGAGGCAACGAGCGGTGTTGATGGAGAGGTTCTCATTGGGGGATTCGAAGAGAGAAGGAGGTGGAGTTGATACAATGGCCAATGCGGCCACCTCACGAGTGGGTTCTTCTTCTTCGGAATCCTCGGAAGGATACTCTTCTTGAGTCATCAACACAATTCTTGGTGCTTTCTTGAAGAATGGCTTCTTCTTGACAAAAGGCTTCTTTTGTATCATGTTTGATTGGCCCTTGAGGACAAGCCTTCCACCGTTTTGCTCTCTATTCTCATAAGGACAATCTTTGATGAAGTGATGCTTGTTATGACAATTGTAGCAAGTCTTTGTTCTATTAGCAAACTCCTTCTTCCCACTTGGATTGTTTGTTCGATCAAGTTGAGCATTTGCCTTGGCCGGGTCATTCCAAAATGTCCTTATTGCAAGAGCTATGTGACCACGGAGGGCTTGTTCAAGGTCATCGGGAGGAATGTTGTTCGGGCATGCTTCAACTTCATCATGTTCATCAAGGCACACAACCTTGGCCTTTAAAGCAAGAGAGGGACCTTGTTTCATTCCCATGGCCCTAGCTCGGTTGTCTAGAGCATTCTTGGTGGCAACCTTGGAGGCTTGCATCTCTTGCATAACTTCATTAGAGGACATGTCAAGGTAGTTGTGTCTTCCTTGTATGGCCTTCAAGTCAACGGGCTCGAAGGGCATGAGAGCATTCACATACTTCCTTTTGACCCAAGCATCATCCGCATACTTTGCCCCAACATTATAAAAGGCTTGGGCAAGTGTCTTGAGTCTTCCATACATCTCTTCATGGGTTTCACCCTCAAGCATGTAGAAGCCTTCGGCTTCATTGTTCAAGGCATCAAATCTATTTCTCTTCATGCTTTCATTTCCAAGGAATGTCTCGGAGAGACAATCCCAAGCTTCTTTGGCGGTGGTGAGATGTTGAATGTGATGAATATCCTTTTCACCAACGGCAAGTTCAAGCATGTGTAGAGCGGTGGCATTGAGTTGAGCATCAACCACCTCTCTCCTAGTCAAGTTGTTTGGATCCACAGCCTTGAATCCCGCTTGCATGATCCTCCAAAGCTCGATAGAGGCACTGTTGACATGAGATCTCATTGAGTGTTGCCAACTAGTAAAAGCTAAAGCATTAATCTTAGGTGGAGGACCTAAAGGGTTTATGCGAGGATGAGGGATAGGTGGGTCGGGAGAGTACAAATGAGAGACCTCATGGTACTCGGGCTTCCCACCTATGGGCTTGGTGGTAGATGAGGAGGGTATAGGTGTAGGGGGTTTCTTAAGATCGGTGTTTTCATCTCCTTTCTTTTTCTCTTTTTCCTCCTCGGTATCACCGTCATTGGAGTTAGCGGAGTCCTCTAGTGGGATGGTCTCCTTAGGAACCTTGCCACTTGCGAGTTACTTGATCAAGTCACGCATCTGATGCATGTAAAATGCATACATGAACTTTGCATTATATTACTTATATTTCAATCACATTTGCATCATATAAGGGTTATATCATTGATTTATATTGATTTTGGGAATATTTCATCGTTTCCCTATTTTTCTGGAATTAACCCTGCACAGGCAGAAAACCCTATTTTCTATATTTTGATGTTTCAGGGACCCAAACGACGTCCAAATGACCTAATAATTTACGGCATCAGTTTTTGGAAGGAACAAAGCGTGGAGCGAAGGAAGCGAACAAACGGAGACCCGAGGGCCAGAAGAGGGTGGCCCACGTGGCCAGATTCCCTGGCTACGTGGGACCCACCATCTGGGCCTCGAGGCTCCGTTGTCGTCGATCTTTTCCGAGCCTCCGTCTTGACCTAAAAACGACTATAAAAATAGTCCCCGACGCTTTCGGAAGGGAGCGCCGCAGAAACACAAAACCACGAAACAGAAGACCTGGAGCTGCAGATTGGAGGGGAAAACTCCGGCGGGGCGCTGCCGGGGTGGTCTCCATCTTCTCCAACATCTCCACCATCATCACCATGATGAAGGGGGAGTAGTCCACCCCCTGGACTTTGGGTTTGTGGTGGTAACTTGATCTAATCTCTCTATGTATGATCATTGTTGAAGTCCATATGATGTGCCTTGCATAAGTATGGATCTATCTATGTAATTCCTATGGTGGATATTGTGGTATGAGATGATATTTGTTATGCATTTACCGTTGTGTTGGATCTTTTATGACTTGTCATACTTTGGAGATATTCTATGATGCATGTGATGGTTCGATTTATGCATAATGCCTTGTTTATCCATGTCATGAGGTGATTGACACCACCAAGTGTAGATAGATGAGAGAGATGTGGTCATGCACACGAAATATGAATCATTGCACTAGTGTTTAGAATATTGTCCATTATGAAGTATGATGTATGTAGGTACGGGATGGCCGATGTGACAACGGCATATGTATTGAGTGACACAATACAGCCCAACATCCTTTATCTGGGGTAAAAAGGAAGAAGTATGATGTGGGAGTGACAACAAACCACGCTAGCCTTACGAGGGTGACCTAGCAACACAAATGATTATTTTCTTTCAACTATGTGTTTTAGGACATGTAGCCGTCATAGAAGTTTACCATTAAAGCATGACAATTGTGTGTACTTTTTATCTATAACATGATAATCACCATAGATGGGAGAGAGGATTGAGTGAACCCATGAACCCATGTCCATTGTTCCTATAAGAGAAAACCTTTGTCTTGTCCTCTTGCATTGAAGAGGATTGGGACACTTTTACATTCTTGTTTTGTTACATTAAACTTCCATCCATTAAATCAACCATCTTGTTCTTTAAACTTGTTTAGTGCATAATCAACTAAAACTTGTGACACTTTAGTTGTAGGGAATAGATAACTTTTCCTTCTTGCTCCTGCGGATCGATACCCTACTTCCACATTGAGAGGTGCTACAGTGATCCCCTGCTCTTGGGGGTTATCAAGTACTTTTCTGGCGCCGTTGCCGGGGAGCGTAGCGCTTAAGTTTCTATTCTTGTGTGCACTAGACTTTAGATTTATTTTATCTTGTTTTATATCTTACAATCACCTAAGCTTGGGGAGGTTGCACCTACGTGAGCATCATCTTATCCATCTTTACCTTCAAATCATTTTATTTTGTTTTGTTATTGTCTTGCATATTTCGGTTTGCATATTTTATTTTCAGTTTTGCATTTTGTGTTGCATTGGTTATTTCGGTTTGCATTGTTCAGTATCATTTTATTTTCAGTTTTCATCTAAAAACTTAAAATCCATAAAAATTAAGTGTTGCTTTTGATTTGTGTTTCAAGCTATGGAGGAAGGTTATGTCAAAACTATTGGAGCTTACTATGAATATCGATCTACCAAAGAAGGAAATAGAATGCTTGAATTGCTTGAACATCTCGATGATATGGCTATTGAGTTTTGTGAATTACATGATGTAACTTGCTGCTTTAGAAAAGACTATAAACACTCTCCCTATCAATGTAAGCACAACAGTGATCCTCTAATTGCTTGTTATCGTGAAAATAAATTTTCATGCCCTGATATAGAACAAGTTGAGAAATATATTGCTTATGTTGCAGCCCATGAAATAGACTTTCTTATTGATAATTTTTTTGCAACTAGTCATGAAGCTCGTGTAATGAAAGGACACATTTCTATTCTTCTCCAACTTTGCAAAAAAGAGTTTAGTGATAATGTTTATGTTAAAGAAAGAATTCTTGCTGCCATGGAAAGTACTAATATTTTGCAGGAAAAGGATAATGAAAACATAAGCTTGGAAGAGGAAGTATGTGAAGAGGAGATTGAAATGGATGTGTTCCAACCTAAGCTTGGGGAAGAATTGGATCTCCCAACTTCACCATCAACATTTGATAGTAGCACTCAAACTCAAAAGTCTTTTGTTATTTATGAAAACCCATGTTATGATGAGTGTCAAACTAAAAATTCTATGGTCCTATATGATAACTCATGCTATTATGATGAAACTAATAATGCTCCTTTACTTTCTATTAATGCTACTAGTGAACTTATTGATGATAATGAGGAGTATTGCTTAAATATGCTATATGATAATGCTTTAGATGATGGTCCTATGCTTATTGATAAACCTCCATGTTTAGTTGTTACTAAATTATGTGAGGATAAAAATGATATACTTGCTGTTTGTGATGTTACTCTTACTCATGAGAGTCCTACTTTGTTTCTGGATTCTCCTAATTACACCATAGAGGAGAAATTTGCTTATGTTGAGAAATACTTATGTGGTTTGCAATTACCTTTAGTTCCAAATCTTTGTTGCAACCATGATATTAAACTTGATATTGATCTTAATAACTATTTTGAAAGAGGGAAGCATGCTAATGAATTCCATAATAAATTTAATGATCCTCTTTATGTACCTAAATTATCTAAGTTGGATGAGTCCAATGGTTATATGGGTGAATTTACTTTTACTTCTTGCAACTATTATGAAAGAGGAGGTGATAAGAGCCCTCTTTATGTTGCTAATAACTATAAGTTGCAAGTATCTACTGTTAATATGCATTGGAAAATTTCTATTTATTGTGCTTCATTCATATACAAAATGCCAATGCATAGAAAGAAAGTTAGACTTTGTTGTTATTACTTTTGTGTTTTGTTTTTCTCTCTACTAGGTCTCAACTTGAATATTATTTTGATTGGATTGATAACACCATGGGACCCTGGTATTATGCATGAACACTTCTCAAGGAAGAGGGACACACCAAAGAACAAGCTCCCTCATGAGCTTCAACCTTCATGATCACCAAAGTAAGAAGCCTAGCTACATGGCTATAAAGAAAGCGCTTTACGGGAGGCAACCCGGTTGTTTTTATTTTTGATTTTCTTTGTGTCCTCTTGCTGTAACAAGAGACTTAGTTTTTAGTTTTGTTTCTGGAATTTTTAATAAAGTGCCAAGTTTTACCTATTTTGGCTTGAAAAAGTTGCTTTTTGCATTCGGAGATTTATTCCAGCACGAATCTGTGCACGGTATGATTTTTCATTCCTATTCTGTGACTCCGAATGAGCTGAAATTTGAACTGTAGTTGCAACTTTTCATCCTCTGTAAGCGTGAATTTTTTCAGATTTTTTCGACATATTTAAGTAGGGTAGAAAAATGCGTTTTGCTGCTGCTGTTTTTCTGGACAGATTCTGTCCCATTTTGTTTGATGCATTCTTTGAACTTTTAACTTGAATCTTTTTGATCCAATTGAGTTTATAAGTAGGCATACAACATTATACACTTTCTGGACATTCATATGAATTTTTGTTTAAGGATTTTATGCAGCAAGCAATTCATTTGTCTATCACTACTAATGTCGCCCCACAGAAAAGAGATGGGAGAAACGGTGTTTTGAAGTTTTTTCACAGGGATTAGAGGAGATGCACCAAGAGTTATCCAAGGATGGTGAAGACCATAAGCTTGGGGATGTGAAGACAACCCCATTGGACCAACACACTCTCGGTTTGCACACGTCTAACTTCTGTTTTTCGATCAATGCACTTTATCGCATAAACTTGGAGCGTCTTTTATTTTTGTTATTTCGGTTTGGTTTTTATTTGTGAGACCACCACTTCATTTATGTTATGAGAGAGCTACTGGAAATTTGGGTTGAATTAAGTTGGATGCTATTAAAAAGATTGGGAAAGGGATGTTTGAGTTGATTCAAAAAGATACATATAGTTGCATGATTCATGTGCTTTTTAATGAGTATTAATTTGCAAGTGTTTTATCAAGAGCTATCTTTTATTCATGTTTTGATGCTGAATGTTACTTTACTTTGTTTAACATGGATTGATTAGTTCTATGGACACTTATGCATGCATTTAGACGGTCAACTTTCTCCCTTTGCTAGCCCAAAAATTCCAACAAGTAAAAACTTGTTTTCCAACACCTTCAACCAAAGTTTTTCCAGTGAGTCCACCATATCTACCTATTAGCTTATGCTATTCCGAGTATGTTTATCATGTTATATTGTATTATCTATGTTTCCAAATTAAAATGCTTATGTTATTGATTGTTATGGGAAAGTTGGTTAAAAAGCTCTCACGAACTTGATGCACACTTTACTTTTATTGCACTTAATAAACATGAACCATTGTGATTAAAATTATGAAGTTGTATGCTTGACAAGAGTCTTGGTTGGGAGTTAGCTCATATGTGCTGTCACATGGCAAGCTTTCAACGTGCTCTTAATTATATTTAGTTGATATCATGTACTTTTGTTTATGGATGCTTATCATGGTGCCAAATAAATGCGGAAACTTAGTAAGTTTGAGGAGTTTGTATAAATGGCTAGAGAGACGCCTGGGCCGCTAACCTAAGCCATGCATCATTCATGGTGGAAATTTACAGCGTACCAAAGTGAACATTCAGTGATGCACGTCATAATAAAAAGCTATACAAATAGTAAATAAAAGAGTGCTGAGATTGTTCATTGTCTGTTTGTCTTGTCATTTTGACATGGGCTAGTTTCCATGTCCTGAGGCAAGAGGTACCCCAGTTGACGCTCTTGATGACGCTATTATATTACTTACAATGACTTTAACTTGAACTTGCTTTGTGGCCCGAGTTGAGTAACACCGTGGTGTAGGTACTCGTATTCACGGGGCATGAGGCATTCAACCCATACTTTGTCAAGCACACTACTCATATTTGCTTTCACTTTAAACTTTAACCATTCAAGATGCTATGATAGGGGTAATGAGAGCTCCACACCAATGATACCACATTGCAAACATTAACTTAAGTAGAAGCATTTGGAAGCTAGATGAAACTTATTCATGTTTTACCTCTACTTATTTATATATCTTTCCAAAGTGTCCACCTTTTATATTCAGATTTACAAGAATACTCTATGACCATTATAGGATGTTTTTACTTTTCATTATGCATACATTTGGTCCATAGTACTTTCTTCTATGTTACACTTTGTGAATTATCATTGAACATCCTTACATTGAATATTTGATATCACTTCATAATCTATCTTGTATATTGCTATTCCTTTGAAGAATGAATCATTTGACTCTATGTAGCAATAGTAATCATCTTTGATATCCATTGATAGTATTAAAAAGCAAAGTCCATGTTAGTTTTATCACCTTCATACTCGAGGACGAGTATAGGTTAAGCTTGGGGATGTTGATGCATGTAAAATGCATACATGAACTTTGCATTATATTACTTATATTTCAATCATATTTGCATCATATAAGGGTTATATCATTGTTTTATATTGATTTTGGGAATATTTCAGTTTCCCTATTTTTCTGGAATTAACCCTGCACTGGCAGAAAACCCTATTTTCTATATTTTGATGTTTCAGGGACCCAAACGACGTCCAAATGACCTAATATTTACGGCATCAGTTTTTGGAAGGAACAAAGCGTAGGAGCGAAGGAAGCGAACAAACGGAGGCCCGAGGGCCAAAGAGGTGGGCCCACGCGGCCAGATTCCTTGGCCGTGGGACCCCCATCTGGGCCTCGAGCTCCGATGCGTCGATCTTTTCGAGCCTCCGTCTTGACCTAAAAACGACTATAAAAATAGTCCCCGACGGCTTTCGGAAGGGAGCGCCGCAGAAACACAAAACCACGAAACAGAAGACCTGGAGCTGCAGATTGGAGGGGGAAAACTCCGGCGGGGCGCTGCCGGGGTGGTCTCCATCTTCTCCAACATCTCCACCATCATCACCATGATGAAGGGGGAGTAGTCCACCCCCTGGACTTTGGGTTTGTGGTGGTAACTTGATCTAATCTCTCTATGTATGATCATTGTTGAAGTCCATATGATGTGCCTTGCATAAGTATGGATCTATCTATGTAATTCCTATGGTGGATATTGTGGTATGAGATGATATTTGTTATGCATTTACCGTTGTGTTGGATCTTTTATGACTTGTCATACTTTGGAGATATTCTATGATGCATGTGATGGTTCGATTTATGCATAATGCCTTGTTTATCCATGTCATGAGGTGATTGACACCACCAAGTGTAGATAGATGAGAGAGATGTGGTCATGCACACGAAATATGAATCATTGCACTAGTGTTTAGAATATTGTCCATTATGAAGTATGATGTATGTAGGTACGGGATGGCCGATGTGACAACGGCATATGTATTGAGTGACACAATACAGCCCAACATCCTTTATCTGGGGTAAAAAGGAAGAAGTATGATGTGGGAGTGACAACAAACCACGCTAGCCTTACGAGGGTGACCTAGCAACACAAATGATTATTTTCTTTCAACTATGTGTTTTAGGACATGTAGCCGTCATAGAAGTTTACCATTAAAGCATGACAATTGTGTGTACTTTTTATCTATAACATGATAATCACCATAGATGGGAGAGAGGATTGAGTGAACCCATGAACCCATGTCCATTGTTCCTATAAGAGAAAACCTTTGTCTTGTCCTCTTGCATTGAAGAGGATTGGGACACTTTTACATTCTTTTTTTTTACATTAAACTTCCATCCATTAAATCAACCATCTTGTTCTTTAAACTTGTTTAGTGCATAATCAACTAAAACTTGTGACACTTTAGTTGTAGGGAATAGATAACTTTTCCTTCTTGCTACTGCGGATCGATACCCTACTTCCACATTGAGAGGTGCTACAGTGATCCCCTGCTCTTGGGGGTTATCAGCATCTCGGCAAATTGGGTATCCATGGACGATTTCAAAGATGTCTCCATCAATTTGAGATCGGCCATGGATGCCGTAGTGGCTTGGTCATCCACGGGATCATCCACACCGGTCATACTTCTCTTAGGCGGTTAAGCCCGACAAGAGAACCTTGCTCTGATACCAATTGAAAGGATCGTATGACACCTAGAGGGGGGGTGAATAGGTGCTACTCCGATTTTAACCCTTTTTCAAATTAGGCTTGACACAAAAGGTAAATTCTCTAGATATGCAACTAAAGTGAATTTACCTATATGACAAGCTAACAACTAAACAAGATACACGAAGTGAAGACTATAAACAAGGATAGAAGTAACCGAAGTGAAAGCACGCGGAGACACAGATGTATTCCCGAGTTCCTCCTTTTTAGGGGAGTACGTCTCGTTGGAGAGGTGTGAGCTACCACGAAGGTCAAAACTCAACCGCCACAAAGGCGTCACCTTCTTCTCCGATGAACCGCACCACAAAGGTTTGGTTCACCTTCCACTATCGGAATCCTTCAAGGCGGAATCCGGAGCCCTTACAACAACGATCCGGGGCACAACCCACAATAGGATTGGGGGCTCCCGAACAGCTACAAATCTGTCACAAAGACAACAAGTGAGTACAATAATGAGCTAGATTTTCCCAAAGGAAATCCTAGCAAAGGGTCACTCAAGTGAATGAGGGGGAAATGAAGAACGGCTTGGTAAAGATGTAGATCGGGGCCTCCTCTTTCAATCCTCCAAGTATGAGCAAGTATGGTTGGGAGGATTGAGAGATCTATGAGATTTGAGCTTGCAACAATGGAGGGGAATCAATTTTGGGCTAGCTACCAAGCTGGAGGTAGGTGGAGGGCATTAAATAGCCCTCCCAAAATCTGGCCGTTGGAGCCATTTTTCTGAACCAGCGGTAGTACCGCTGCGCCGGGCGGTACTACCGCTGGTGCCTTCTGCGCCGTGGTCAACCAGTGCGCTGACTGCGCCTCGAAACATCGCGAGAGGTACTACCGCCCGTAGTACCGCCGGTAGTGCCGCACATGGTCTTCCGAAGCTCCATCCGGCGGTACTGCGAGCGGTACTGCCGCCGTGCTGGTCAACCTCTAGTGCTGACCATCCTGAGCCAGCGGTACTACCGCCCGTAGTACCGCTGGTAGTGCCGCACAAGGGCGCCCGAACCCCCTTTGGGCGGTATCGCGAGCGGTACTGCCGCCTGCCTTTTGGCAAAAAGGACCCAGCGGTACTACCGCCGAAGGCAAAAACAACTCCTTTTCTTCCTTTTCTCGATGCGAGATCAACGGAGATGTTTGCATAAACATGATCACACTTAGACAATAAGTTAGGGGCACATGTTGTATTATCAACATCACCAAAATATGAGTAAGAGCAAATTATGCTCTTTCAAAATCTCATGGGGGATCACACTTATAAATCCAATGAGGCTTTATTTCACTTTGATCCACGTTTTAGCAGATGGCATTGAACAGTCACTTGTCCCATGGAAAAAGATGATATCACGTAACAGACAAATACAAATCTGTACAGATCAAGCACAACATGGAGCAAACAAAAACCGAATCACGGTGCCACTGACGAGTTTACAATGTATGACATCTTAAACAGTGAGGCATATCACAAATAACAAACGCGCGGTCTAGCGTCTTACCAGATTGGCTGGGAACGGTCTGGTTGATCTGATATGAGGGCCTCATAGCGGTGCACGACCCAACGCAGCTCCAAACTCATTGGGGGAGATGTATGCCAACGGCTGCCTCCCTAATCTCAGCGTCTATATAATTCCTTTCCTCGTCCTCCCAAGCAGTCAACCTTGAATTTGAACATAGCCAATCTTAGAAACCTCCTCCTCTGCATTTGTACTGCATTCCAGTTGCAACAACATTCAGATGGAACTGTATGTAAAGACAATAATAGTGTATATGTACATTGCAACAATGGCTAATTAATAAATAATTTGTAATTCAAATTCCATCTGATGTGCAATTATTTCAAAAACATTTGAATTGATGATGTAGTTCCACATGCTGTGCTCTGCTCCTAGACTGAACTCCTTTTATAAGAGCTTGAAACCATGTTGACTGCATACTCTTCGTGCCTAGCAGATCACTTGGATGATCGTCAATTGATTGAGCATTCTGCTGGATGCCTGAACACCCAAAATTTCCACATGTACGAAAGCTTCAGCTGATTTTCGGAGTCGTGCGAGCCATACGAGATAGGTCGAGACACTAATCGACGAAGAGATGATTTCTCCAGGTGAATAATAAAATTAAGGATGAGAGTCTAACGAAATTACCGTCACAATGACGGGCGCCGCCTTTTCCTCCCGGCCGGGCATGTTGGCGGCCGCCATCGTCTTTGCCATCGATCTACCCCACCGCATCTGGATTCTCATGGTCCTCCTAGACATAAAGGTGCCTGAGTGCGGAGGAGCGTGCCACCCCCGAGCGGAGGTCCCGGTCCGACTTGGCGCTGCCGCCAGGAATACACCGCCGCCTAGTGCCCACTCATGTGCCTAAGGTGGATGGTGACGTTGTTCGCCAGATAAGGGCGGGTGGTGGCGTCGTTGTAGAGGAGGGATCTGGCGGCGGCGTCATTATACGGGAGTCGGCATCGGATGGCGGCGTTGTTTTACAGGAGATGGATCAAGCGGCGGCGGCTCGCGTGCAACAGAAACAAGAGAGAAGTAGCGAGGGGGACATACGGGAAAAAATAACTCGGTGTGGTCTTGTGCGGGAAAAAAAGGAGCGTGCGGCGTAGGTGAGAGTTGGACGAAAGGGTCAACGAATTGAGTTAGTTGACAAACTAAGGAACAAAACTTTTCTTTTAGATAGGAGAGATAGTCTCCTCCTAAAACCGCTCTTTTTCGGCCGCCGCAAGTTTTTGATCAACCTTGGACAAAGAAGAAACTGGTCATCTTTGGCCCGGAAGTAGGTCCGGAGCGCCACCATGTTTGGATGTCAGACATGGCCATACTCCTCCACGGGTCGCCCAAGCTCTATCGCTCTGACACCAGATTCCCTACCATCGCTTGCGGCCCAGTGTCTCCGCCGACGCACACATAGTTTTGAAGACACACACACATCATCATCATCAATCCATATCAGTGTTATGAAATACTCCTCACACTTCTGTACAATCTCAACACATGTGTAGTCAAAGTGTGTGTGTCTTGAGTCTTGAAGTACGCCATATGAGATCTCGTTAGTTCATCCAAGCGAAGTCATCATTTGGTCTTCATACGGAACAATCTTCGACTTGTTTGCAACATCTTTATTCATGTATATGTGGATCACTCCTTGGATGTCAGACATGGCCAAACTCCTCTTCGCGTCGTCCAACACTTCGATGCCCAATTCGATTCCTAGCATTGCCTACGGCCCACCGTCTCCGCAGACGCTCGCAGCTGCCCCCTGAGAGTAAGAAAATCATGATCGGGACATCCGACGTAATCTATTGGACTTAGGTCATGAGCCACCTCCTTCTACAGGCCACCGAGCTCGCGCCCGAAAAAAACTGCTATGGTGGCAAGAAAGGGAGTAGAAGATGTCGATTTGATCCCAACCACCCACCATGCTACTCTACTTCAAGCTTCCAACATGATAAAAAGAATGTTACCATGCTACCCTGCTCCAAACTTCAGACATAATAAAGAGACTGTTAAGTGGAGGCGTCAGACATTATTTTGATTTTGACTTTAGACCGAATCAACAACCATTCATTATTCGATCCGATCCAAATTCGAGAAAAAATAAGGTAAATGATGTGGCATAGATAAAATCCGCTCTAATCTAATCCGTTTACATCCCTGGATACGATGTACTGTATTGTATTCTGACTGTGCCGACCGTGCACGGCAGGTCCCGTGGCACGCGCGAGCGGTCAAGGGTGTCTCCTGAAGCCCGCTAAGGCCTTGTTCGTTTGTTGGGGATTGTATCCAGATGTGAAATTTTTTCCAGCCATGGATTGGGTTGACCCGTTGCATCACCCAATCCCCAATAACCCCAACCGAACCCTTCCTATTAATCAGTTGTGTGTGTAAGCCGTCTGTTAATCCCGTGGCAACATCGCGGACTTCGCACACCTTCGCTCGGTGTGTTGTGCGTTTCATCGTGGGAATTTTTCGGTGAATCCTATATATCGCCCGTTAGCGACGCGATTCGGCCGTGCCGCTAACGGACCTTCTACCTGAGCCGGCCCACTAGGGGCAGGGCGCGCAACGTCCTTCAGAATTTTTGCTTTTTTGTTTTTTGTTTCCTTTTTTCATTTCTTTTCTCTTTTCTGTTTTCTTTTTTCTTTTATATTTTTAAATAATTTTAATAATGTTCAGATTTGAAATATTTTTAGATTAAAAAATTGCAAATTCGATATTTTGCAACATCTTTATTCATGTATATGTGGATAAATGCTTGGATGTCGGACACGGCCAAACTCCTCCGCGCGTCATCCAACACTTCGACACCCAGTTCCCCATCATCGCCCGAGGTCCACCATCTCTGCCGACGTTGCAGCAGCCCCCTGAGGGTAGGAAAATCATGATCGGGACATCAGACGTAGTCTATTGAACTTAATTAGGTCAGCCACCTCCTTCGGGCCACTGAAAATATCTGGCTGAAACGCCTCAGTAGGTGGCGTTATTGGACCAAAAATACGGCACATCGAATGTCGCTTTTGGCAAAGGACATATATGGTCAAAAGTTATTTGAAGGGTTACAAATAGCGGAAAGTTTGATTAAGAGTCATTTAGTAAAAAAGATGTCGCCGAATCGCAGAATCGCGATCGCCCGGGGTCCACCGAGACTTCGTACCAGAAAGATCCGCATTCCCGTGTCTTCGAGCTCGTCGGCACAACGTGGCGGCGCTGAGCTGTGTAGGATTGGTTACACGAGTGGAGAAAATAACTCCCCTAAAATTGAGTTGATCAAGGGTAAGAAACATGAGGTTACGTGAAAAAGAGATGTCCACAGTTAATCTAACTATTTGGATAACAAAAACTTTGCCAAATGGCTGGTACTTGAGAAAACGTATGTTGTTATATAATACAATTCGGTTTATAGAAAAACGCTTTGAGATGTCCACCGACAGAACAATCAGCTTTCATAACCTCTTTTGCACATGCATGTCAAAGAAAAATAAAATGGAATATCAGTAGCTCAATTTTCTAAAAAAAAATCTGTTAGCGCAATAATATGTATTGTTTTCAAACAAGCAATTGGTAAATATGTTTGCTATAAGAGTACTCTAGAAGGGAGATACTAAAAAAAGTTCGAACCAATTTTCCCATATAAAATCCCGGAAAGCAGTCCCGGAATAATTTCATAAAATCGTTGATGTAAGATTGGACAGCAGTCCCGGAATAATTTCATAGTTGGAGGCCTTCTGTTCCAAGTTCCCAATTGTACTATACCTGCGGACTGCCGTGGAGCCTGTCCAAGAGTGTAAGAGTGAAGAAGAGAATGAGAAAACGTAGAACTCTGGCAGCGGCGGCACACTCGATGGGAAGGGATTGATGCGGCCGGCCAGGCCGACCGGACGGGACGCAATGATGCGGAAGATTCGCCGTGAGGGCTAGGCGTTTGGACGCACACTATCTCAGGCATGCTTGTGGCCTTGATCAGTGATCGTCGGCGCCGCAAGCGGCATGGGCAAGGCGATGGACGCGAAGTTCACCAGGAGAGGCGCCAAGGTCACCCTCGCTGACATGCACGTTGACCTAGGCCGCTCCGTCGCGTCCGAGGTCGGCCTGGACAACGCCTACACCTTCTACGAGCCTGCGACCTGTCTCCAACCAGTGAACCAGGCGCGTGGCCATGGTGCCGGCCCTTGCGAGTTCTACACAAGCTCTGGCTGCATAACGACGGCGGGGACGGGGACGACCGAGTGGTGGATTGGCGGTGGCGTACATTACATCGAGACCATCGTACCGGGTTTTGAGTTCACGCCCACGCCCACACTCACACCAACCAGATCCGTCGGCCTAGGAGCATCTCCAGTCGCGGCGCCCAAATGGCCGCCCAAAGGCCGTCCGGACGTGCCATTTGGGCGCCGTCCGGACAACTTGCGCCATTTGGGCGTCCTCGATCCCCACTCGCGGCGCCCAAACTAAAAAATTTAAACTTAAACTTCGGCGGATTTCATTCAAATTTTAGGAAAATTTACAGAGATTTGAACGAAATTTAAAAAAACTTAAAACTAAACCTAATCTAATGGCGCCCGTGGCAGCGCCTGAAGGCGGCGTAGGGGTGCTCGCCGCCGTCCTCCTCCTCCTTCACGCCGCCGCTGCTCCCTGCGCCGCCGTCGTCCTCCTCCATGACGCGGCTCGGTCCTGGGCCGTCGTCGACGGTGAGGTCGAAGAAGGGCACGCCCTTCTCCTTGGCGGTCTCGCGCGCCGACCAGGCTCAGGCCGTGGGGCCGTCGAGCGGCGGCACGTCGTCCATCGACGCGGCCTCGACGGCCGCCGCAATGCGCTCCGCCATGAACGGCGAGAGCTCCGGCTCCGCCTTCACCTTCATCTGCTCCGGCTTCGGCTTCAGCAGAGAGGAGGCGCGGGAGCGAGATGAGGACGAGCGCGAGGACGACGCCCGCGACGAGGACGCCGTGGAGCGCGACGAGGACGGCGTCGCGCGCGGCGCCCACTGGTTGGCCGGAGGTGGCGGCGGTGGTGCCCAGGCGGCTGAAGCAGGGGCGGGCGCCGCCGTCAGGAGCGAGCCGCCGTTCGCGATGTGGTTCATCACGAACTGGAGCGTGCGCCCGGGCACGCTCCAGAACGCCTCGCGCCCGACGACGTTCTTGTCCGTCGGCGCCGGGCCGGGGCCGTCCCAGCGGTTGAAGTCCTCCTCGTAGGCGCGCTGGAACGCCGCCTCGTACCAGCCATGGTTGGCCGGGTTCCGCGGATCCCAGCGCGGGTCCTGACGCTGCTCCGGCATCAGGTCATGCCAGTAGTGCGTGTTAACCGCGGCGTCGCCGCCGCGGTTCGCCCGCGTCAGGGGCTTCGTCACCGGCACGCCGTTGACGCCGATGACGAACCCGTGGCAAACGCGCATATCCGGCGGCACCGGATAGCCGTTGTCGCGCAGCGCCTCCGTCAGCTCCTTGAGCAGGGTGCGCGGCGCGAAGCCGTTGGCCGCGGCGCCGCCGGTGCGCCTCCAGTTGCCGGCCATGGAGAAGGAGAGCGACGGCGGTTTTCGAGTGGAGAAGGAGTGGCGAGGTGAGGGAGAGAGAACGGCGAGGGCGAGAGTGGCGATGAGTGGAGGCCGGCGCGCGCCTTTTAGGGCGGCCGGAGAACGGTGGCATTAACGCCGCTCGCCTCGAAAAGGCGCGCCGCATTCACTCTGGCGAGCAGAGGACGCGACGGCTCACTGGCCGCCCGCCGGCCGTGAAAACGAGGCGTCGCCACGCGGCACGCGCCTTTGACGACGCCTTTGACCACGGCCGGGACGTGGCCATGTCACTGCCAGGCGTGGCCCACGCGTCGGAAGCGTGCGTTTCCTTCCGTCCGGGGCCGCCCCAAGCCTCCCCAAGTTGAGGGCGTGGGCTGGGCGTGCCGGACACAAAACTGGGCCGCGCCGGACCGAATTCGCGTTTGGGCGCCGCGAGTGGGCGCGATTTTGTGTCCGGCACGCCCCAAACGGCTTTGGGCGGCCGTTTGGGCGCCCCGACTGGAGATGCCCTAATGTTTACGGCGAACATCACAGCGCGCCCACTCCTCTCCTCCTGTTACTCCTTTCCATCTCCACGGCCGGCCTACCGCCGGACGGCTACATCGACGGAAGCAATACGGGTGGCGCCCCTCGTCTGCTCAGCCTGGTGCGACTCTCTGCTTAGCCCCAAGCGCGGTGTGGAGACGTCGCCCGGCCCCTTCCCTTCTCTGATTCTCTGTCTGCTGCAGTGCTGCTGCCCCTCACCGATTTGTCCAAGACGTGGCCCCAACACCTCTCGACTGTTCGTTCTATTCAGAAGCGGCGGAGCAGGCTGAAGCTACCGGGAGGAATACCTCTGCCCAACCTTTTCGACGAGACCATGAAGCCCTCTTGGCCCGCAACGAAGAGAGCTGCTGGAGCACCGTTGGTTCTCCGCCGCCGTCGGCTGCTCGCCGGGGGAAAACAGGAGATCTACGGAGGAGCGCATGTTTAGCAACCCGGGTCACGGCCATAGTTGGCTTCGCTGCCCGACGACAGATCACGCCGAGACGTGAGAGAACAGAGGAGAAGACACGCGGGCGTCGGGCAGAGGTCGTCCGGTGCTCGGGAGGAGGAGGTCGTCCGGTGGGCTGTATACGGATCGCTGGAGAAGGCCGCAGGTAGCGGCAGCGGCGGGGACCGGGAAACGATACGAGGAGTGCGGCGGCGCATTGCTAGTAGGTTTGGACGGGAGCTAGCGTCAATGAAGAGCTCGGTGATGGCCACGATTGGGGGATTTTTTTCTTTTCCACGTGAACAGCGAACCGGTATGTCTCTTTAGCGGTGGCAGGTGGCGTAATATTTTCTACTACGTAGGGGTAAAACCGGAAAGTGAAAAACGGACCATCACCTCCTCAAGCCGTATTATATAGTTAATTGCACAGAAACGGAGGGGCTACAATGCAAAATTTCGACGACCTACCATCATCACCACCGTTACTGATAATAACCGAACCGGTAAGTCACTTGGCGGTGGCAAAGGGCGTAATTAGCCTAAAGATGAGGGGTAAAATCGGAAATCTAAAAAACGTACCATCACCTCCTCAAGCCGTATTATATAGTAGAGATATATAGAGAAGAGATAAACTGCCAGATATAAATCATCGGATTTGCGAGAATCCAAATTTGTCTAACTACATCCCATCGCTAAAATAAATTATTCGCAAAACACTTTGACCACTACTAGAAGACGAAGAACACATAATTCAAAAGATTTGGGATCCTCCAACTCTCAGCACCAAGATGACAACTAAGATTTGTGTTTATCGTTTCATATAAAGGCGGGGGATTGGTTCCCTTTTCAAAACAAAACAAAAAAATCTGTCAGCGTCTACTGTCTTCAAACCGTGTGGAGTCTCAGTGAGCCCGTGCGGGACAGAAGGTAGCCTATATACATGTTTTGTCGAGAAACGAGTATTAGTTGATTTCATTATTCAGCGCCGAACAAGTTTTGAATAATCGGGTTTCTATAAACACGGTAACTAAACAACCCCGTTATTTTACAGTTGAGTTTGATTTTTTAAGTTAGAGGTGGGCAAGATGTTGCATATGGCTCGAGACACCAACTGCTACCGAGGAGGAAGGTGGGCAAAGGGTGTTGCGTCGAACTGATTATTAGCGAGTAGAGAACAATCAAATAGGAGTGCACATCGATTTGTTGCGCCTTGGTTAGCCCACACGGCGGCTGGCTCTCCTTTTATATATTAGACAAAGCTTGTACATCAAGCTTGTACATCGGTATACAATACTGTTTCTATTTCTAACACCTAAACCGACTCTATCTCTAACACAATTTACTCTCGCCAATGTATTCATGTAACCAGAAAGATACAATATGTCTTATATATATATCAAAGTAAAGAGTACAAAGATATGTCACAGTGCAGTGCATCCTTTTTCACATGGAACGTTTCAGTTCATACGAGGATTACAGTAAAAAAAAAGGGACCTAAATAGTATGCTTGCGACCCAACCATAGCAAAACGAGTCAACGTCACCTGCTCGATGCCCTGCGTTTCGTATTATTAGAATGACCAGGATCAGCGCCATCATCACAACAACGAAAATCCTCAAGATAGCATCATCGTCCTGCCGTAGATAACGATCAACGCCCGGCGGGCCGCTGCCTTCAGGTTCCGCATCTCGTTCATCATCTCGTTCCTGCTCGAAACTTCTTCTTTTGTTGAGATCCTCGAAACTTCGATTGGGAAGCAGAAGCAATCGAAACAGCCGTACTCAATCGATTGCGTTTTGTTTTGCGAGTTCAGATCCTCCTATCGTGGACTATTTATAGGTACACAGGGTTCTCTCGATCGGTTTGGAAGCCGAAACGGCAAGGGACGCCGAGTCCATCTAGGTCACGAGCGCGTTACGGCGTTAGGATGGTCGTGGTGTTGCCACGCTGAAAAAAAAGAGTAGGGATTGGGCTTACGCCGGGAGAAAAATAGTTTTAGGCCTCGTTCGTTTAATCCCTGGGAGGCAGGGATTGATCTCGATTGGGCCAATCCTATTTATTGCGTACCCCGTCTCAGTTCTGGGCCTGGTCCAAATAACAACCGGCTGCATCTTTCCTTCTTTTTCTCACGTACGTTCATATCGCTGCATGAGTTGGGCCATTGTTGCACATACATCCAATCAGGAAGAAGATACCCGGTACTAGACTTCTCATGTGTTTCTTTTATTTTTCTTGTTTTCTATTCAAATTCTCTCATTTATGTATTCATCTTTTTATTGCTTTATTTAAAAGTGTTTTCATTTATTTTTGTATTTTCATTTCTTACATTTTCCACTTCATTTATTTATTTTTCTTTCTTTCAAACTTTTTCTATTTTCATTTTTCGTTTCATTTTTTTTGCAAGTTTTAGCTTTTTATATTTCAAAAATGTGCATGTCGTGGAAAAAACATTATTAGTTTTTTCTTGTACAAATAGGATAATTGTTTACTTTAATATTATAGTTTAATAACATAAATGTTCAAATTAAAATAGTTCAAATAAGATATATATTTTTAATTTTTAAAAACTAGATAAATATTCCAACTGAAAAATCTTTCAAACGGGATAAATGTTCATATTGAAAAAAAGTTCAGAAAAGATAAATGTTCCTATTGAAAAATTTGTTCAAATAATATAAATATTCTAATTCAAAATCGTTCATATGAGAAAATATTCCTATTAAAATTTGTTCAAATGAGATAAATGTTTTTATTTTAAAATCAGTTATAATAAAGATAAATGCTTACAAACGTTCAAATCTAGATTCTGTTCAGCGGGTTTTCTAAATCCGTTCAAATCTAGATTCCGTTCACTTGTTTTTTCAATCCATTCAAACATAGATTCCGTTCATCGGGGTTTTCAAATCTGTTCAAACCCACATTCGTTCACCGGGTTTTCCAAATCTGTTCAAACACATATTCCATTCACTGAGTTTTTCAAATCCGTTAAAACTTAGATTCCATTCACCGGGTTTTTAAAAATCCGTTCAAACCTAGATTTTGTTCACCATGTTTTTCCCAAATATGTTTGAACCAACATTTAGTTCACTGGGTTTTTCCAAATCTGTTCAAGCACTGATTCCGTGCACCGGGTTTTCCAAATTCGTTCAAACCCACATTCCGTTCACCAGGATTTCCAAATCTGTTCAAAACTAGATTCCATTCACCCGGTATTTACAAATCCGTTCAAACCTTGATTTTGTTCACCTGTTTTTTTTCAAATCTGTTCAAACCGACATTATGTTTACCAGGTTTTATAATTCGTTCAAACATAAATTCTGTTTACGGGTATTCAAATCCGTTCAAACCCATATTATGTTCACCGGATTTTCCAAATTGTTCAAAATCAGGCTTTCCAAATCGTTCAAACCCAGTTTCCATTAATCAGGATTTTTTAAATTGTTCAAACCCAGATTACGTTTACCGGGTTTTTCATATCGTTCAAAACAAGGTTCGTTCACATTGTTTTTCTAAATCGTTCAAACACATATTTTCTTTGACGGATTTCCAAGTCGTTCAAACTTCGGTTCTGTTCATCGGGTTTTTCAAAAAAAATCAAATTTAGATTTCGTTCACGCGGTTTCCAAATCCGTTCAAACGTAGATTTTGTTCACCGAGTTTTCTAAACCCGCTCAGACCTAGATATTTCGTCCACCTGGTTTTTCAAATCGTTCAAACCTATATTCCGTTCACAGGGTTTCCAAGTGCATTCAAACCTTGATTTCGTTCACTGAGTTTTCCAAATCTTTCAAACCTAGATTCCGTTCACCGAGTTTTTTTAAAACACAAAATATTTATATTTTAAAGGTTCATTTTTGTAAATGGGTCAGATTTGGAAACAATTAAATTTGAAAATATGCATATTTCAATAATGTTCAGATTTTGAACTTAGAACAATCTACATGACAACACCGGAAGAGCGGCGAGTTGGATAACGACGCGGTGGCACTGGTGCGGTGCGGTGACGGACGGTGTTAGTGCAGCGACGATGATGGAGGTAACCGCGGCGAGAAGCGGCGACACAGGTTGGAGAATAGAGGTACACTGAACGGAGTGTAAACATGTTCAAACCTACGGTACAAGATCTGCTCGTGTATGAACATCGAAACGTAAAAATTACAACACAGAAGTTGTGCGATGCATTGAGATTAACCTCCTCGTCAAAGGATATTTCAAACGGTCAACTGAGTGTGAAGAATTTGACAAAATGTATGTAAAAAATTCAACATAGATTCGAAATTGAGATATTACAATCGGCGAAACTAGAAACCGAACATAGGAATGGTGGACGCACATAATTTTCGTGTATGTTTTTATTTTAAATAAATATAGATGCGCGTAGACTTCTTTGTTTTTTTAGATATGATATGTAGACTTCATTGTTAATTAGCACGAAGCAGCTAAACACGAAAAGATGCACCACTAATCTATACCTAATAATAAAAGCATTAAGATTTCTTGTGGTACGTCATTTTTTTTGCCAATTGTACCCTCCCACCAAACCACATATTTACCCACCACTGCCACCCATAAGTTAAAAAACGGTTCGTTTTTTTCGTGTCGTTATTTTCCCGTGCGCTGCTCGACCGGCCCAGCCCATCAATCGTTCGCTATATTTTGGTTTTCCTCTGTATGGCATGACCGGAATTGTACTTACTACGTGAGTCCAAAGAGTATCAGGTTCGGTCTCCACATCTACTTGAACGTACGGTTGCTCGCTCATATATACACTACCCCAACTCGATTAACACAATTTTCTCCGATGGATCCCGTATCGATCCAGAAAAAGCGGCGGCGCGAGGAGATGTCGCCGAGGTGATCGGCAGGGACGGCGGGGCTGAGTCTCGATCAAGCTTTCCTGGCATTACGTGTCGTCTTTGAGATGCAAGGATTGGTCCCGAGCGCCAAACGGGGAGCTGAATCTCCATCGTTCTCCTCGCCAACCCTGCCGCGAGTCTGCCTCCGTCTCCCCCAGCCACGCTGCCGTCCACTCCACGCGGACTCCGACGTTCCCCGCTCGCGGACGATGATGCCGACGCCCCAGCGAGCACCCTATTGGTCACTGGTGAGCTGGGTGAGGAAATTGTGCGTATCTTATGCGTGTCCCTGTCGAACGCCTCGGCTGCCATCGCGTGAAACCTTGGAGTGTCGTACTTGGTCGGGCTCCTCGCAACTCGCATCTCACGAAACCCAGTCGACCTCCATGTTTGCGTACGGCCTCTACGGCCGGCCAGAGGAGAACAACAACTACTTATCTCCGTCACAACGTGCATTGTCGACCAACGCCGCAGGCGACACGCACTGAGCCGAGGACAACGGCCTCGGATACATCCGCCTGCGCAGGAGGAATCAGTTCGATACCAGGGTCGAGGAGAAGCAGAACAACGGGGCAAAAGAGGGGCTTCCTACGGGACCAATCTTTGATTAATCTGCTGATTCAGTGGAATCATCCGCGCAGCCCGGCAGCCGGTGAACGCCCGTACAGGCAACGCTTTGTTTTTGCACTATTCTCATGATTTGTTACCGACAGTTCAGTGGACTCGGACTCTGCAAATTGCAGCCATGGCGGCTGCTTTGTCGTTCTCACGCAGGCTGATCCCCTCCTAAGATTTGTGGGCACAAACAGGGTTGGCGCGCTGCAGCCTGTAGGTGATAGATTTGAAGAAGCAAGCACATGGTTGCAGTTCAGCCTGCTCAACAACGGATCGTTCTCATTACGCAAGTGCCGCGTGGTGTCCGCCGGACTACGCACGCCGAGTCCCCTCAGCATAACCGAGAGACGAGTTGGCGACTAGCGTTACACATGGTATTTCTCATCTCCCTTTTTTTATGGCTTCATCTGGTTTGGAGTTGGGAGCAATTACATATTGTAGAAAAATACAGGAAGCACTCTCACTTAATCTCCCGTTGTTTTCCTTCATGTTTCATGTATCATGCATGTCAGATGTTCCAATAAATATCTCGGGTAGCACTACTGACAGGGATAGTAGAATAATCAATCTAAGTAATTCGGTGATAGGTCAAATGTACGTTTCAAGCGTTTAATACATTTTATGTGAACGTGCAAGTGTAATGTATGTGTTGTCGATTGTAACAGCTGGCTTTTTCAAATGATTTAATAAAATATATTTAAATTAAAGACTATATTTAACCTAGAAATTGAAAAGAACGATTGTAAATCATGTGTGATCCTGCGATAGAAGACGCTAGAGCACTTCTATTTGAGAATTCATTTTGTTTCTTTAAGAATGGTCAGGTCGAGTACTTTCAATATTATTTTTCTTTGTGAAGTTTTTCAGTGGTAAAATTATTTCTCAGTTTTCTGAGTATTAATTTATGTATTTTTATACCCGTGACAACGCACGGGCACTTTTGCTAGTCTATACTAATATTAAAAGAGCAAATATGTTCGCATACATTAATCTCACACGTCAAATAGCAAACCAAGATCGCTCGAAAAATATTGAGCAGCTCAACACATGTCTTATTTTAACTTTTGCCCTTCCACCAAATCCCATAATACTAAGAAAGTACCATTGTACCGATTCGATTATTTTCTCTCCTCCTACCGGCGTATATCCTTGTCCCTCACGCTCCAGCACGCATCCGTGAGCTGCGGGCAAGATGTCGTCGTGGACGTCCCCGCCGGTCCTCATCTATCGCCCTACGCTACGCGCTTAGCCTACTTACGTGCAGTCCTCGATGCCGCCGTCACGCGGTCCTCCTGTCGGCTGTCAGTCGCCATGCCCAGCAGGACAGCCGCCGCGATCCGTCGTCGTGGTTGCAGGATCCGATCCGTCCCATCTTGGTGTCCTCTCCCATGCTGCTGCGCCTTTCTTCTAATTCATGAAGCGGCTGCCCTTCGATGCCGCCTCCTCTGGCACCAGACTACCAGAGGTGTCAGCCTTTTGTGTTCATGCATGGTCGTCTTGAATCTCCCTTTGTTTTTTCGATTTCTAACTGCCGCATGTGATGGTCGTCTTGAATCTCCCTTTGTTTCAAACTTTCAATTTCTAACTGCCGCATGTGAGATACTACTATGTATTGCCGCAGGTGTATACACCGCTCAGATGCTCGATGACATTCCCAGCCAAGATGGCAAAACAGGTTAGCACAGCCTTTGGTCTTATAGGGTCAGCCAGCTCCACGTTTGGATTCAGAGCAATATGCAGCACAGATTTTCAAAAACGTGTCATTACTTTGAAGTTAAGTGGTCACTCATGTAACATGTACCCTGATTATTTAGCAATGGCCGATTTGTCGTTGGTGATTAGACGTTTACCACGACGCGCTCGACCTGGCGTCCGGAGCAACCGACGCTGAGGGCCCTGCGGCCAAGCCCCACGTGCCAGCGGTGCCGCTCCAGAACTTCCTCCTGACGCGTCAGAGTCTAACCAAGACGGAGCAGAGCATGAAGCATAGGGGCATCTCATGTTCGACGTTCTTAGAAGAACTGATCTGAAAATGCTGACGGTAACAATGAATTTCCTATTCTTCTTCTTTGCTTCAGACTCGTGATTTTCTTCTACCTATAATGGAAGAAGTAAGTCATGTAGCTGCTTCTACAGTACAACTTGTAAGCAGCTAATTGCAAATGTGCAGCTTTAGCAGTCTTCTCCAAAGGTATTGCAATTTGCAAATACAGCACTAATGCAATTTTAGAATCTCGGTAGCAGAATAACGAGATACAGAGCAACAGGTAAGCTGATTAATCCATGCGATCGATGCAAAAGGAAAAGGTCGTATGTTCGAGGCTTCCAGCTAGAGCTAAGAACAAATGCTGGAGTACATACTACTGAAAATCATCAGGGACAAGACTACGCACTGCCTAGAATGTCATTCCAAACTGTGCAAATGCTGAAACTGCTGAAGCTCTTGCTTGTTTGCAACTTGCAAGATCTGAAATTTGCAATCACGGTGGTGGAGTCAAGGCTGGTTACTGAGAATGATTGTTCGTCTCTGATTTCAAAGTTAACGAGGCTGGTGTCAGGGTCAGCACCTTCCTACGCGTTGGAGCTGGCTCTGAAAACATGTACTCCAAACTCTTTTATGAATTAATATAGCCACCATTCTAAAAAAACGTGCATGTGTGCTTGTTCTTGCTGCCAAGTAGAGTCAATTCTTCCAGTGTGAGCTTGTTCTTGCTGCCAAGAAGATTTCTGTGTGTCCAACAGTGACCAAGCAGTGGATTTAGGAAGTACTATCGTATCTTTGTACAGAAATAAATATTGCAGTAAAGTTAATTATTCTTTTCCTCAAGTCGGTATGGCGAAATTTTGAGCCCCATTCAAAAAAAAAATTATAGAGCCCCAGATATCATCTCTTATCTAAAACCTCCACATCTGATGCTTCACATTGCTATCCTAGGGAGGGCAGCCATGCGTATGTCGCACACGTACACACCACGCGAATTGTTTAGAGACCTGGGACGTGACTAGCCCCAGTACGTACGTAGGCTAAACAAGAGTCAAACGGGGGCCCATGTACGTGTGTCCCGATCGAGCCGCCGAACCTTCCTCGATCGGATCCAACTGGCCCGGCCCGGCTGGTTTACCTTGCGCAATCATCGATGCTAAACCGAGTGGGTAACGAGTCAGGTTGCAGAGCGGACCCGAAACCTGGCCCGCATGTATCTAAATTAGGCAAAGCTAGTTATAACTTTTCCGATCAGATTTTGCTCGCTTTGAACTAAAAACGCATGTAGCGGGCCGTCGCGGGACGCCGCATGACACTCTTAGTCACGAGATCCAAAGCGACACATGGCTAACTACTACCTTCATGATATATAAATATAATGGATGGCCAGCTAACTAGCCCTACTTGCGATGTTTCATCCATGTTTCTTTTTGACTACGCAATTGCGTACCTTAGATTTATAGAAGAGAGAGATTTGAGTATACAAGAGTTGACAGATCGTTGCATACAACGTTACACCACCACTCCACCTAACTAATCTGATGAACCACTCTCGCAAAATTGTTGCTCCGCCTAAGCCAGCTCGCCTCCATTGCTCCCAATTTGCAATGATCTACTCCCTCCGTTCGGACTTAATTGACACACATTTGGTTACACATGGATGTATCTAGACACCAAACAAGTATAGATACATTCATATTTGGACAAAACCAAGTCAATTAATTTGGAACAGAGGGAGTAAAAAATATGAGCCCATGGCATTGTCATTAAGAAGAAAGGTACAACATCACCAAATTACGAGTGAGAGCACTCGAACCTGGGTGAATTGTCCTCTTGCGTTCTGGAACGCCCGTGCATTCCGTTGCTTCCATAGCCTACAACAAACAAGTGGATTGTCAATGGACCAAAAACCCTTCGATATTTTTTCTGAACTCTCTACGTGCCCGAGGCCAAACGGTGAAAGCACCCCAACCAACCTGTTTCGCATACGCATAACTCATCAAAAAATGTGAAGTGCAGGCAAAAGGAAGTGCTAGCGTCCTCCTCCTCCGGGGACGACGACGACGACGTACGGGAAACTGAAAGAGTACGTAGCGGAACTGAATGATGACAAACAATGTCGAACAGGGTTCAGGTTGAACTTTGTTTCGTTCACATGCGTCGTGAAGTCGTGAGCCTTTACCATCGTTGCATCCATATACACCCGCGTGTATTGGTGATTTTTTCATCGCTGGCTCTTGCCACATAGGACTACGCTTGCGCCTCAAGAACACGTAGACTTGACTTACGGTCTGCCTTAGAATCTGCCAGAGATACACACGGCAGCTAGCTGCTGCACGCTGGAAACTAATCTCCCACGGACAAAAGAAGCTGGATCAGGTCAAGCATCCCGGCCTAGCTTTGGTTGGGCCAAATGGTGAAAAATATCTGGCAACCGTCCATGGAACGTACGATCGTGGATCGATCAAACTTGTCGACCAAAGATTCCATCTCTGACCGTAAGCTTTTACCCACTATTTGCCGCCAAAAACACTATTACTTGGCAACTAGTAGAGCTCGCATACGCCACGGATTTGGCAAGCGCAACAATCCAAATGACTACTCGTACGTAAGCCGGCCGTAAAAACAAATGGCACACGTTAATACACGGTTACAGTTAGGTTTAGAAGGATTTTGGTCGATCGATTAATCGCCGTGACCACGTGAAAAAGGACCAGTGTAATACCTAGTTTTTTTTTTGAGACTAAATACCTAGCTACCATACAGAGATAGTCCAATGAGAGCTAGCACCGGTCGTCGTCACCCCGGCCGTGCTCGCCGAAATAAATGACGCCGGCCGACTAGCTAGGCCGTCGCTGTTAAAAGGGAGACCATAAAAAATCTAAGACATCGTCAACAATGTTTACGCCTAACGGCACTACCTGTACTAGTAGAGTAGTATGTACACGAAAAGTCGTTTTGTCGCACGGGTGCCACGGCACCCGTTTTTTTGATTTTTTTTTTGTCGCCATTTTAAGTTTCCAAAAAATCCGAAAAAAATACTGGAGATTGACAACTACTTGATCTATGATTCTGCAAAGTTTCAACGCAAAATAGTTTATATTGCGCCCTACACAAAAATGACAAATTTCTAGATCTGGGTGGAGATTCAAATCCTCTCAAAATTGTCAGAATTTTGTCATTTTTGTGTAGGGCGCAATATAAAATATTTTTCGTTGAAACTTTACAGAATCATAGATCAAGTAGTTGTCAATCTCCAGTATTTTTTTCGGATTTTTTGGAAACTTAAAATGGCGACAAAAAAAAATCAAAAAAACGGGTGCCATGGCACCCGTGCGACAAAACGCTGCACTTAGTATGTACATGCATATCTTGTGGAAATGTTGATCACAAGTCCGGTACTTTTTCAATGATATGCCTTGGGAGTTGGGAGGCATATCAGAATCCTAGAATAATGACTAAGCGGCCAAAATTACAACGCAAGCTGGTAAAGACGTCAAGCATGTAAGACAACACTGCCAGAGACAGTTACAACTCTATACGGACTACTCGCAAAACATCCACCACCCCGCTTCTAAGAGGCATTCACGAAACAAGCCAGCCGCGCGCCAAGCATACGCTTCCTCCCTGATCATCTGAATCGCCCTAGCCAAGAAGGGGTGGGCGTTGTCGAAGACGACGTCATTTCGGTGGCTCACACTAAGGTTCCTCCTTTCTCATGCACACCCATATATGACTTTGGGATTTCGTACGGGGTTCCTCTTCCTCTCCTGGATTAACGATCGAGCTAGCTGCTGATTTTCCAATAAAAATTGTTACTTATACACGATGGCACAAGCTAGTCAAAACTCGATGCGACTAAGTTAGCTTTCGTCCAAATTAATTAGCTGTAAGATAAATGTAATTAATGCAATGCAATTAGACTAACTAGCTTGCTGCTGGCGTTAATAATGCAAGAGAATCTTGAGATCTATTCCAAGTCTAACGTCAACCAGGAGCAGCTTTATATAAGCCAGTTTTTGGTTCCAACAACCAGTTGACCTCAATCATCATGAGGAAGCAGATTTTTTATTTTAGATCAAGATCAAAGGTGTAAGCTATTGTGCAACTGAGGATAGTTGATCATACAATAATATGGAAAATGGTCAGTGAAATTCTGTGTGGTGCCAAGTAAGTTGACTCGAGATTTTATACGCGTGTTGCGGCATATGCCCCCTTTGTTGGTTTCCATTAATTTGGGGAGGCGTTCAACTTGGCAATGAGTTAGAAGGGGAAGCTATATGCAATATTACACACGCTGAGACGACTATGGCCTTCCAATATGCAGACGATTACATGTGCCATGAGCCATTGCAGAGGTCCAAGTTGAGATATCGAAGCAATTGTATATGCAAGTGTTGTGTGAATGACAATCGCTTAGAGAACAAAATTGTCATGCCTTAGTTTTATCACATTGGGTTATTTGCTAGGGCTACATGCATGGAACTACACTATCTATATGGACAAGGTGAATGAGGAAGCGAGACATTGCTTTTATATAAACTGGTTAACTGAATATAATTACTTTGGGGCCCCTTTAAGAGCAAGTTCAATATGAGTGTGTGCGCGTGTATATGAGCGCTTGCGTTGTACTGTGTTTCGCAAAAAAAAAGTTCAATACTAGAGCCAACAGACGGCTATATGAAACTGCCATGTCATAAAAATTAGCCTTATAGTTAGCTCATACAATAGAGTTGGCTATTAGCATGGACGGATCCAGCATGGTTCATGGGTGTGCAGATGCACGCCCAAATGTTTTGGCAAAAATATTCTACTATATCTTATTCATTTCCTGCATGTCCTGTATAAGCTTCTCATTGGATAGATACATGCCTTAAACCATTCTAAGTAGCTAAGTAGGCAGCAGTCACCCTCCCACCCTTTTCTACTCTCCCGATCAGCCCATTAGGAAGTGGCTGGGCTGGGTCGCTTCAAGCACAATCGAACATAGGTACATCGAATGATTGTTTCCTAAATAATATGATCATTTTGCAATTTCTTAACATTTTGAGATAGGAACATTTGTAGTCTGTACTTTTTTTTCATGTTTCCAGGGAGAAGTGGACGAGTTTCACCTATATGTTTTGTATTGGTCAGAATTTGAACACCCAAAGTTAAAATCATGGATCCGTCCCTGGCTATTAGGTTAGTATTTTGTCACTTTGTGTCTTTATCTCTCCTTACATTTAATGTTTTTGCCTACGAGCACGCGTAGAGGCTGGCTCTTGCATGAGAGCCCACTGCATCTCTTTTTCGTTGTCTCTCTCCTCCATATAGACAAAAGTGTCACGTAGGCGGGCTATAAGTCCACTATTGTACTTGCTCTAATTAACATGGAATAAAATAGTGGATTAATCCATGAAAAAGACTGGAAATGCTTATATGGGTGTAGTCATTACAAGAGTCGTCGCCTGCCCCTAAAGCAACCTAAATATTCAAAGGCTTGTCGGATTCGAAAAGTTCGTACTCAGAAAATAAACATTGCATGTTGCTTTTGTTTGTTCGATATCTTTGCGTGGAGCTATCATTTTCATACTAAATATGTGAACCGACCGGTACTAATGAGCTCGGGGTGCACGTACACCCATTAACTTTAGGCATGATTTTGGGATATTACAAATGTAACAGAAAATATACATAAAGATATGATCATACTGCAATAATGTACATTGTATTATTCCATCTTGGTGATGGGGAGATTAAGGTGGGTGATGGTAGCAGCCCTGAGAAGAAATTCCAAAGAGTTGACCTGGCTCCATACAATACTAATCCCTAGCGCCAGAAGCGCTCCTCGCATCACATGATCCAGCCCCAACTTGACCTTGGTATCCTTATCATTTGGATCACAACACCCTGCACCACTGCACTGCAAACAGCCTCCAAATTAATCCTTCGCAATTAATTCCGATCATAAGTACGCCTAGCTTGACCTATAATTATTACCCGTCTTCCATGATGTGTCACTGACATGTGTGCCTGAGATACTACCAGGTGTATGCATGTACCCAGGGTCAATTTGGCTGAATAGGAAAATAGCTAGTGACATGTGATAACAGGATTAAGAGAGAAGTCTCCCCTCCCTCATTAACCCTTTAATACGCACTAAACATCCAGACATTGACTTAGATGCCTCCGGAGAAGCGGCATTAGGATTTAAGACCGTTCCTCCTTTTAGCTGTAGCATCTAGCAAGAGACAAGGTACACACAAGAAACCGTCAAGGTCGATCATGTCATCATCCAAGAGAACTCGGGAGGTGATAGATCTCGGGAGGAGGACGACCACGTCGACGATGGCCGGGCCGAAGAGGGCGTGCCGACGCCGGCGGCAGGGAAGGAGGGACAAGTCAAGCAAGGAGCGACACCACCCAAACAGGTGGTTGAAGTGGTTGTGGACCAAGGAGGAACGGGCTCCAAGGAGGAGATCAAATATGGTACTCAACAAGGAGGCTTGATGGAGGAGGACAAGCAATCAGCTGCTGACCACGACGGCGATGGCGACGAGGTGAGCGATGATGGAGTGGAACTCGCGCAGAGGACAAGCATATGGTACTAGAAGCGGCCGCTGGCGACGGCAGCCATAACCATACCTCCATGGCGCACGACGAGGTATCCCGTATGCATAAAATTAGCTAGCTGCAAGTCATGTGGTGCAACAAGCAGCCTGGATCGATGCAGATTTATTTTCGTCCCATTTACATTACATATGGTTTCTATCTTCAGCTGAGCACGATGCAGGAAGAGATGGAGAAGATGAAGGAGGAGAACAAGATGCTCCGCGAGTCGTCGACCGATCCGTGCGCGAGTACTACGACCTTCAGACCAAGCTGGCAGCCTACCAGCAAAAGCAGCCAGCAGATGACCTAAGGTACTAGTTAACAACTTAACATCAAAACTAATTAAACTTCGATATTAGCTAAATAGTTAGCTAGCTAGGCCATTACCAAATTAGTCTACGCATGTTCTACCTAGCGCTAGAGCTACAAAAGCTTTAAGTATTCCTCCACGTGACACACCATAATTACCATCTGGATTCTGGATACGATCGATGTCGATCGCGATTTGATTTTTCTACATGTACAGGAACCCGAGGTTTTCCTAACACTCGGCGGCACGGCGCCCACGGCCGGCAGCTTATTCACGGAGGCGAGGAGCCGGCGACCTTCCGTGGGTAGCGACGAAACGAACGACGGCGGGGAGGGTCTAGGGCTGTCGCTCACCCTCGGCGCGTCGTCGTACGAGGAGGAAGCAAGGCACGACGGCGCCGCAGCGCCTGACATCGTCAGCGACGGCAGGGAAAGGGGCTACGCGCTGCTGGAGAGCAGCAAGATGCATGCCTCACCGGTCGCCGAAGACCTCGCCGCGGCCGGGATCGCGAGCCAGGGCGGCGTCAACCCTGCCAACCGCAAGACTAGGTTTCCGTGCGCGTCCGGTGCCAAGGCCCCACCGTAAGACACGGACACATGCCGCATCATTCTCGATCACCGCGTTGCACTGTTCTGGTGCTGGATCGCAGGCATTTTAGCCATTGACTTGATGCTTTCAGATGAATGATGGGTGCCAATGGCGGAAGTACGGGCAGAAGATCGCCAAGGGGAACCCGTGCCCGAGAGCCTACTACCGGTGCACCGTCGCCCCGGCCTGCCCGGTGCGGAAGCAGTGACCAATTTATATCGACCCATTTGCAGACATGCAGTGTACCGGTTGGTTCAGATTGTGAGCTTGACCGATCGAGATAAGGTGCATGTACTATCTACGTCTATGCATGGATCTGATTGAGTTGTTATGTGGGTGCAGGTGCAGAGATGCCAAGAGGACATGTCTATTCTGATCACCACGTACGAGGGCACGCACAACCACCCGCTCCCCGTCGGCGCAACCGCCATGGCGTCCACCGCCACCTCTGCAGCCGCCTCCGCCACATTCATGCTGCTGTCCAGCACCAGCTCCGACGCAGCTGTCTCAGCTGGACCTCCGCCGTCCTCATCCTCCTCCTACCTCAGCCCCTACATGCAGCACAACTCTACCTCTCACTCCCATTACCACTCCTCTGCCGTCATGGCCGGCGGCAGTGCGCAACACCTCAACCTGTTCGGGCATTCGCCTGCGCTGGCCGCTCAGCCAGTGCCTCACCTCAAGTACCCGTGGCCTCCGAACCCTTCGCACGGTGGTAGTGCGGCTGGGTTGGGGGGGGCAAGAGGCCGTTCTGGAGCACGGGAGGCGACGACGTCAGGCCGGCAGCGTTTCCCGACAATGCCGCCGGCATGGTGGCATCGGACCCGAATAGGTTCTCCGCGGCCATCGCCGCCGCGATCAACAACTTAACGGGGAAGGACGGGCAGGTGACCGGAGGCAACAAGGAGGGGGGAGAGTAGCAACAAATGGGGCGTGGTTGAATCACTTCCACCCCATGATCGCAAGTGATAGGTAATTGTGACGGAATTAAAGAGGGGATTTTGATTAGAATTCTTACGTGTAAACACATCAGGCTAGGGAGCAACACACATTGGAGAATCTTTTCTCATATTTTAGGTTCTTTCGAGGGCAAATTGCAATTATTGATCTTAACCGTAAATTGCAGTATTGGTTCATTTTCTCATCATTAATCAAACCAATCAAAACGTGCACCTTCAAACATACCAAGGAACATAAGATGTATCTCTAATGGTAATCCAAACCTCTCGCATAGAAATGATTATCATTTTTGCTACTTTTCAGTTTCGTATAAGCTAAGAAAATCTCCATTTAGAGTTTTTTGTTTAAAATCCGAGTCATTCAAAATCGTACATTGTTTGGCCTAAAATTGCGCATATTTAGCTTGAAAATCCACACTTTAAAGTGTGTAATTGTATTATAATGTTAGCTCAATGTTTATTCACTAGTTTACCTGCAGTGAGATTTTTAGAAAAGGGGTGCAGATGCTTTGGCCTCTACATCAAAATGATGCACACAGCCAGCCGCAATTATTAAGAAGTTATAGGTTTCACTGTTTACAACTCATGGATCACATAGAGTGGATACAAAGATCAACCACTTAAGTAAAGAAACGCTAAACATTGATTCTTCTAGTATGCTGCCACCCAGCCCGGCAGAAAATAGCCCGTACGACCGTCATCATGCGGGTACATCCTGTATCCATGTGACCACACTGGTCCGCAGGAAGAAGATAGGACCACATACGGATCCAATAAATCGCCATGTTGATAACCTGCAAGTAATGAGAAGATTTTTTTTTTGTTAAAGACAATGTCATTACGGCAATTCCAAATAGCCCAAAGAATGGCCGCTACACCAATCCTAATTCGAGCCTTGGAGCCTTTATCTATCTCATTCAACCATGATCCAAACATGTTTGAGATACTAGTTGGTGGGTAAACATTGAACGTAAAGTGCACTAGCCTCTAAATATCCCTTGCAAAAGTGCACGAAATAAATAGGTGCTCAACATACTCATCTGCATCACAGAAAACACATTTCTTACACCCTATCCAATGTCTTTTAGCCAAATTATCCTTAGTCAATAATTCTTTTTTGTTTAGAAACCACAAAAAGATATTTATCTTCAAAGGGATTTTTAATTTCCACAAATATTTTCACAAGTAACTCGTATGTCCGTTAAGTAAGTCTAGATAATAAGATTTAACAGTGTACACACCATTATTTGTCAAACGACATTTGAACCTATCTGGTTAATCTACAAGATTGGCTCGCATTGGCCTTTCCACTAGATGAAACCAGGTAGTTCTATTATTTGCAACTAGTATTCTTCTAAATGAGAGATTTATAGGTACCGAGCTAAAAACCTCAGCCACCGTCGCATTTTTATTTGAAGTGACAGCATAAAGATTAGGATATTCATTCGCTAATGAGATATGTCCTAATCAAGTATCCTCCCAAAACCGAACCTGCTCACCGTTGCCAAGAATAAATTCTCCGCGCTCGAAAAAGTCATTCTTTACCTTCATTAAACCTTTCCAAAAAGGTGAATCGAAGGGTTTAGATTGTACTTGGGATAACATTTTACCCCTAAATACTTATTGACTAACAGCTCTTGCCACACTCCTTCTTCATTTATCAACTTAAATAACCACTTAGTTAATAGACATTTATTTTTAGTTTCTAGGACCGCAATCCCAAGACCCCCTTGGTCTTTCGGCCGGCTGATACGTCTCCAACGTATCCATAATTTCTGCTGTTCCATGCTTATATTATACCATTTGCTACATGTTTTATATACACTTCGTATCACTTTTATGCATTTTCTGGGACTAACCTATTAACAAGATGCCACAGTGCCAGTTCCCTGTTTTCTGCTGTTTTTGGTTTCAGAAAGTTACTTCTGGAAATATTCTCGGAATTGCACGAAACAAAAGGCCAGTCCCTATTTTTCCAGCACGTACACGGAGTCCGAAGGAGAGACGAAGAGAGCCACGAGGTGGCCAAACCACCAGGCGCGGCAGTGGGCCCAGCCGCGCCAGGTGGTTTGGGCCCCTCGGGGGTCCGCCGACATCGCCCCTTCGCCTATTTATTCCCCGAGACGCGAAAACCCTAAAACACCGAGCCTTTCATCCAGAACATATTCGCTGCCGCCGCCGTCGTCAACCCTAACTCGGGGGGTTCTGAAGCTCTTCCCGGCACCCTGCCGGAGAGGGGAATCATCACCGGAGGGCTCTACATCGCCATGCCCGCCTCCGGAGTGATGCGTGAGTAGTTCATCCTTGGACTATGGGTCCATAGCAGTAGCTAGATGGTTGTCTTCTCCACTTGTGCCATCATGTTTAGATCTTGTGAGCTGCCTATCATGATCAAGATCATCTTATTGTAATGCTACATGTTGTGTTTGCTGGGATCTGACTTATATTGATACCTATGTGGAGCTGAATATTATATTATCATGTCTATGTCATTTGTGATCTTGCATGCTCTCCGTTACTTGTTGAAGCCTTGGCCAAGTGAATACTTGTAACTCCAAGAGGGGGTATTTATGCATGATAGTTGGGTTCAACCTCTATTTAACCTGGGATAGTGACAGCAAGTTCTAAGGTTGTAGATGTGTTGTTGCCACTAGGGGTAAAACAGCAATGCTTTATTCAAGGATGAATGTATTGTTTACATTACGCACATTACTTAATGCAATTGTCTGTTGCTTGCAACTTAATACTGGAAGGGGTACGGATGTTAACCGGAAAGTGGACTATTTAGGCATAGATGCATGCTGGATAGCGGTCTATGTACTTTGTCGTAATGCCCAAATGAATCTCATAGTAGACACCACAGCTCACACATGCATGTTATATGCACTTATCAATTGTCAATTGCCCAGCTGTAATTTGTTTACCCAGCATGTTAGTTATCTTATTGGAGAGACACCACTAGTGAACTGTGGACCCCGGTCCATTCTTTTACATCTGAAATACAATCTACTGCAATCATTGTTCTCTACTGTTTTATGCAAACAAACATCATTTCCATTCGATACGTTTAACCCTTTGTTTTCAGCAAGCCGGTGAGATTGACAACCTCACTGTTAAGTTGGGGCAAAGTAATTTGATTGTGTTGTGCAGGTTCCACGTTGGCACCGGAATCCCTGGTGTTGCGCCGCACTACACTCCTTCACCAACACCTTCGAAGCAAACCTCGTTTTCCTACTGGTTCGATTAAACCTTGGTTTCATACTGAGGGAAAACTTACTGCTGCACTCATCATACCTTCCTCTTGGGGTTCCCAACTGACGTGTGACGTACAAGCATTGTTTCTGGCACTATTAACCTAGAGCCACCAACACGTTTTCTGGCGCCGTTGCCGGGGAAAACCGAATTGCTTCTGCAAGGGGAGTCTCTCACACCCAATCTCTTTACTTTGTTATTTGTCTTGCTTAGTTTATTTTTATTTAGTCTTGTTTGCTCTCTTTATCAAAAACACAAAAAAATTAGTTACTTGTTTAATTCAGTTTGATTTTGTTTTTCAAAATGAATGCTCCTGAAGTTGAAGTTCGTTCTTTTAGGCAACTAGGAGGTGAAAATTTGAAAGATGCTTGGTATAGAATTAGTGATGCTCATCATAGATGTACTAAGAAACACTCTACCACTATCCTCCTTAGGAACTTTTATGTTGGTATCTCTAGTTGGTATAGGTATGTTCTAGACACTCTTACAGGTGGAAATTTCTTGGGTACTCCTGCTTTAGAAGCCTGTAATATTATTGAAAGTTTGGTAGGAACACCACCCACTAAAGATATTAAAGTTGAGATCACCTTGGAGGATGTTATAAATAAGTTAGACTCTATGGAGAATTTTTTTCCAAATTTTCTTGATTGTATTGGTAAGACTAATGAATCAATAGCCACCATCAATGAAAGAATCACTGTTCTTGAGGATAATAATATCCATGACACCCAAAATCATAGAATTGATGAGTTAGAGGAAGCTATTGAAACCTTAAGTTCAACCTTTACTTCTCTTAAGTCTAAAAAGGAGAAAGTTTATGTGGGTAGAGAGCAAAAGTTTATGTATGTTCCTAAAGTGCCAAAACCAAAGACTCATTATGAGCTTAAAATTGATAAAACTTTTAGTACGGTTAAAGGTAATGAAACACCTCCAGGAACATCTAAGATACCCATTGTTACAAGCTGTGTGTTGGAAGAAGCTTTTGATGATTTGAATGATTTGCCACTTGACAACACTTGATTTTCACTTTCTGCGCCTAGCTGAAAGGCGTTAAAGAAAAGCGCTTATGGGAGACAACCCATCGTTTTTATTTGCTGTTATTTTTGTTTTCTTTGAGTCAAGGAGTTTTGTTACTTCTGTAGCAACTCCTTTGTATCTTTATTTTATCGCAATGTTGTGCCAAGTAAAGTTCTATATTGAAAGTTGATGCAAGATTTGGATTTCTGCGCAGTGACAGATTTTTAGCTGTCACGGATTTGAGCTTATCTCCCTGTAGAAAATTCAAAAAATTCTGAGAAAAATCACGCATATTCCTGAGATATGTACGCAACTTTCATTATTTTAGGCCAGATCCATCTGAGCAACTTAAGTGCCTCGAAAAAATTCGTCATTCCAGACTGTTCTGTTTTTGACAGATTCTGCCTTTTGTTTTGCATTCGCTCTTTTACTGTGTTTGTGTGGATTTCTTTGCTCCACAAAGCATTGGTGGCTGTAGCTAATGTCCAGAAGCTTTGGGATTGATTGTATCATTACAGAATATGAGAATTTTTGATTATGCACTAACCCTCTAATGAGAACTGTCTTGAGTTTGGTGTGAAGGAAGTTTTCAAGGATCAAGCGAGAAGGGTGATATTATGTGATCAAGAAGAGTGAAAAGCCTAAGCTTGGGGATGCCCCCGTGGTTCATCCCAACCATATTCAGAGAGACTCAAGCGTCTAAGCTTGGGGATGCCCAAGGCATCCCCTTCTTCATCAACAAACTTATCAGGTCATCTCTAGTGAAACTATATTTTAATTCTTTCACATCTTATGCGCTTTACTTGGAGCGTCTGTGTGTTTTTATTTTTGTTTTTGTTTGAATAAATTCGGATCCTAGCAATCCTTGTGTGGGAGAGAGACACGCTCCGCTTTTTCATGTGAATACTCATGTTCTTCACTTATATTTGTTGAGTATTCTTAACTAGCTACTGCAGTGCTTTTAGCTCCTGTTTTTCATGCATCTCTTCGAGCTGTTAGCACTTGTTTATAAATACTCTCTTGCTGCATTATATTATCATTTGGAGAGTTTATGTTTAAATAAATTATTGGTGTTTGTTTGGAAGAAAGAAAATGCTACATGTAGTAGTTGGTATTGGAAAAGACATATGCATTCTTGTAGATCATTGTCTTGTTTTGATTTGATGCTTTGCAATTGTTTTGAGCTCTCAAGTAGATCATGTTTAAGCTCTTGCATCATGTAGTTAAAGCCTAGTAGTGGAGAACTACCGTAGAGCTTGTTGAGACTTGGGATGCATATTTGTTCTCTCTAAGGTCTAGATATTTTCTGGTAAAATGTTTGAGCAACAAGGAAGACAGTGTAGAGTCTTATAATACTTGCAATATGTTTTTATGTGATTCTTGCTGTACCGGTTTATACTTGTGTTTGCTTCAAACAACCTTGCTAGCCTAAACTCTGTACTGAGAGGGAATGCTTCTCGTGCATCCAAAACTTGAGCCAAAACCCATGCCATTTGTGTCCACCATACCTACCTACTATGTGGTATTTCCTGCCATTCCAAGTAAATATTTCATGTGCTACCTTTAAACTATTCAAAACTTTATTACTCCTTATTTGTGTCAATGTTTTATAGCTCATGAGGAAGTATGTGGTGTTTTATCTTTCAATCTTGTCATTTACTTCTGACAGACTTTCACCAATGGACTAGTGGCATATACATCCGCTTATCCAATAATTTGCAAAAAGAGCTGGCAACGGGGTGCCCAGCCCCAATTAATTACAACTTTCATTAATAATTCTCTTCACATGTTTTGCCCTGATTTATCAGTAAGCAACTTAATTTTGCAAATAGACACTCCTCCATGGTATGTGAATGTTGGAAGGCACCCGAGGATTCGGTTAGCCATGGCTTGTGTAAGCAAAAGGTTGGGAGGAGTGTCATCTATAAAGAAACTAAAATACATGTGTAAACAAAAGAGAAGAGGGATGATCTACCTTGCTGGTAGAGATAACGTCCTTCATGGGAGCCGCTCTTGAAAGTCTGGTTGACAAGGGGGTTAGAGTGCCCACTACCATTCGTTGACAACAACAAACACCTCTCAAATACTTATTTTGTGCTCTCTATATGCTTTCGAAAACTTAAAAAGCTCTAGCACATGATTTAATCCCTGCTTCCCTCTGCGAAGGGCCTATCTTTTACTTTATGTTGAGTCAGTTTACCTACTCCTTTCTATCTTAGAAGCAAACACTTGTGTCAACTTTGTGTGCATTGATTCTTACATATTTACTTATTGCACTTGTTATATTGCTTTATGTTGACAACTATCCATGAGATATACATGTTACAAGTTGAAAGCAATGCTGAAACTTAATCATCCTTTGTGTTGCTTCAATGCCTTTTACTTTGAATCTATTGCTTTATGAGTTACCTCTTATGCAAAACTTTTTGATGCTTGTCTTGAAAGTACTATTCATGAAAAGTTTTTGCTTATATGATTCATTGTTTACTCTTTATCTATTTGTTAGCAAACTATAGATCATTGCTTTGAGTCACTTCATTCATGACATGAGCCTTGCAATATATTGATCAAGATTGTGTGAAAGCATGTCTCCTCAGAAATTATTTGTTGTTATCGTTTTACCTACTCGAGGACGAGTAGAACTAAGCTTGGGGATGCTTGATACGTCTCCAACGTATCCATAATTTCTGCTGTTCCATGCTTATATTATACCATTTGCTACATGTTTTATATACACTTCGTATCACTTTTATGCATTTTCTGGGACTAACCTATTAACAAGATGCCACAGTGCCAGTTCCCTGTTTTCTGCTGTTTTTGGTTTCAGAAAGTTACTTCTGGAAATATTCTCGGAATTGCACGAAACAAAAGGCCAGTCCCTATTTTTCCAGCACGTACACGGAGTCCGAAGGAGAGACGAAGAGAGCCACGAGGTGGCCAAACCACCAGGCGCGGCAGTGGGCCCAGCCGCGCCCCGGTGGTTTGGGCCCCTCGGGGGTCCGCCGACATCGCCCCTTCGCCTATTTATTCCCCGAGACGCGAAAACCCTAAAACACCGAGCCTTTCATCCAGAACATATTCGCTGCCGCCGCCGTCGTCAACCCTAACTCGGGGGGTTCTGAAGCTCTTCCCGGCACCCTGCCGGAGAGGGGAATCATCACCGGAGGGCTCTACATCGCCATGCCCGCCTCCGGAGTGATGCGTGAGTAGTTCATCCTTGGACTATGGGTCCATAGCAGTAGCTAGATGGTTGTCTTCTCCACTTGTGCCATCATGTTTAGATCTTGTGAGCTGCCTATCATGATCAAGATCATCTTATTGTAATGCTACATGTTGTGTTTGCTGGGATCTGACTTATATTGATACCTATGTGGAGCTGAATATTATATTATCATGTCTATGTCATTTGTGATCTTGCATGCTCTCCGTTACTTGTTGAAGCCTTGGCCAGTGAATACTTGTAACTCCAAGAGGGGGTATTTATGCATGATAGTTGGGTTCAACCTCTATTTAACCTGGGATAGTGACAGCAAGTTCTAAGGTTGTAGATGTGTTGTTGCCACTAGGGGTAAAACAGCAATGCTTTATTCAAGGATGAATGTATTGTTTACATTACGCACATTACTTAATGCAATTGTCTGTTGCTTGCAACTTAATACTGGAAGGGGTACGGATGTTAACCGGAAAGTGGACTATTTAGGCATAGATGCATGCTGGATAGCGGTCTATGTACTTTGTCGTAATGCCCAAATGAATCTCATAGTAGACACCACAGCTCACACATGCATGTTATATGCACTTATCAATTGTCAATTGCCCAGCTGTAATTTGTTTACCCAGCATGTTAGTTATCTTATTGGAGAGACACCACTAGTGAACTGTGGACCCCGGTCCATTCTTTTACATCTGAAATACAATCTACTGCAATCATTGTTCTCTACTGTTTTATGCAAACAAACATCATTTCCATTCGATACGTTTAACCCTTTGTTTTCAGCAAGCCGGTGAGATTGACAACCTCACTGTTAAGTTGGGGCAAAGTAATTTGATTGTGTTGTGCAGGTTCCACGTTGGCACCGGAATCCCTGGTGTTGCGCCGCACTACACTCCTTCACCAACACCTTCGAAGCAAACCTCGTTTTCCTACTGGTTCGATTAAACCTTGGTTTCATACTGAGGGAAAACTTACTGCTGCACTCATCATACCTTCCTCTTGGGGTTCCCAACTGACGTGTGACGTACAAGCATTGTTTCTGGCACTATTAACCTAGAGCCACCACCGGCCTGCACACAATGTTCCATTTTGTTAATCTGTATTTTCGCTTTAGCTGATCACTTTGCCAAAAAAAAACTTGAACGGTAATAGTACAATCTTTTACGTACCCCTTTTGGTACTTCAAAGAATGATAATAAAAACATTGGTAAGCTCATCAAAACTGAATTAATAAAAACATCTTTTACGATCTCCGTATGACAGCATCTTGGCCACCCATGAGGTTAACTTTTTCTCAAATATGTCCTCCAGCGTCTTCCATTCCTTGTTTAGTAATTTTCTGTAATGTATTGGAATCCCTAAATATCTAAAAGGAAGCGAACCGAAATCACACCCGAATATGTGACGGTACTCCTCTTGACTGTCCTTAGCTTTTACAAAACAATACAATTCGCTTTTGTGGAAATTAATTTTTCAACCCCGCAAGTTGCTCAAAAAAGCCAATATTAGTTTCATGTTCACAGCTTTCGCAATGTCGTGCTCCATAAACCATATTGCATCATCCGCATATTGGAGGATAGAAACACCACATCTACTAGATGAGGGATTAAACCTCCAACCTGACCATCCTCCTTAGCTCTAGCAATTAAAATTGCCAACATGTCCGCAACAAGTTAAAAAGAAGCGGTGGCAAAGGATCTCCTTGTCTTAAACCCTTCAGAGTTTGGAAGTAATGACCGATATCGTCATTAACTCATATTCCTACACTCCCTCCATGTACAAACCTAGCAATCCATTCACACCACTAAAGTGCAAAATCCTTTCATGCGTAGTACTTATTGTAAAAAGACCATTTAACCTTATCATAAGCCTATTTTGAAAAGAAACTCCGTCCATTTTCTTCCTATAAAGTTCATGAATCGTCTCGTGAAGCACGACGACACCTTCAAGTATGTTTCGACCTGGTATGAAAGCTATTTGGGTCGGACACACCACCCTACTTGCTATCGAGGTTACCCTTTTCGTTCCCACTATTGTGAAAATCTTAAAACTTACATTTAATAAGCAAATGGGTCTGTATTGCTCAATGCGACTAGCATCTTCTTTCTTGGGCAGCAGCGTAATAATCCCAAAGTTAAGCTTAAATAAAGACAGGTTTCCTTCTCGCAATTGAGAAAACATTGCCATTAAGTCACCCTTGATAATACTCCAAAAAAAATTGATAAAACACTGCAGGGAACCCGTCTGGTCCTGGAGCTTTATTATGTTCCATTTGGTTAATAGCCTCATACACCTTCTTCTCCGCAAAGGCCTGAGTTAATATGATATTCTCCTCAGCCAAAATCTGAGGCATATCATGAGTCACTTCCTCATCCATAAAAAAATGATTCGGGACCGGTGATCCAAACAATTTTTTGTAATATTCCAAAATAAAAGTTTTGAGGTTTTCCTGGCCCACAATTGTACCGTCGTCCTGTTCCAATTGGAAAATCTTCTTTTTCCTATGTTTTCCGTTTGCAATAATGTGGAAGTATCTCGTATTACTTCCACCTTCTTGAATATATTTTACTTTTGCTCGTTGTACCCATTTGGATTCTTTATCCCTTCTAAGTTTTGCTAGACATTCATCTGCATCCTTTTTGCGCCCGCTCTGCTGCATTGAGAAGAATGGTTTCGGCCTTAATATCTAGCTCAGTGATTAGCAAGGATAGTTTGTCCCGCAGGTTTTATATTCCCCACTTTGACACTTAGCCCAACCTCTCAAAAATTGGCGTAAGTGTCTAATTTTATGCTGCCGCCTTTCAACAGGTGAATTACTTGTTTGAATCGAAGTCCACTCCTTTTTAATCATTTCAGAAAACCGTCCTGGCGCATCCAAGATGGCTCAAAAGAAAAGTGACTAGAGTTTCCTACATGCGCATGTTCCCCTGAGTCTAAAAACAAAGGAGTATGATCAGACCCCGTATGCGTCATCACATGAATAGTCACTAGCAGAAATTTTTGCTCCCACTCAACACTAGCCAGAAATCGATCCAACATCTCAAAAGTTGGTGTCTCCATTCTGCTAGTCCACGTATATTGTCCTCCCGACATTTGTAGTTCTTTAAATTTAGGCTTTCAATTATAGCATTAAACACAAAAGCCATCTTGCATTAAAATTTGAATTGTTTTTTTTCCTCTTGCCTTCTAATTATATTGAAATCTCCACCAACCAACATTGGTAGTGTTTCACCATCACAAATTCTCACTAATTCTGCAAGAAGTCAGGTTTTTTCTCCTCTTGTGCAGCCCCGCGGTAGACTACAACAAGAGCCCATCTGAAACCGTCCAATTTATTTCTCACATGAAATTTAACGCAAAAATCTCCTGTGAGCACATTATTGGCTGCCAAAGTGGCATTATTAAAACCAACTAACATAGTACCTGATCGACCATGTGGGGGAATACAGAACCACGTAAAGTCCATACCCCCAGTCAAAAACTTAAGAAAAGGAGTTGCGAAAGAGGATCTTCCTGTTTCAACAATAGCAAAAAAATCTAAATGTTGCTCCCTCACTGGTTCATTAATTGTTAGGCAGTATCACCAAAACCATCCGAGTTCCAGACCATTCCTTTCATTTTTTTTTTTTTGATTATTGATTTTTTGAATCCTAGCACTTCTTCTCACCTCACATTTGGAGTAGATATTTTTCCTACGCCTTCGTTCACCTTTTGCCTTAGGTATATCATGATCCGCATGATCTAACATACCTTTAGGTTCATCCTCCTCTAAATCCTCACTCAAGTGTTTTGCTCTTTTTAAAACTAGACTAGACTCATCAGCATCATCTCTAGGTGGTAAAGAATTATGTAAAAAGATAACATCTCTTTCTTTTTCTAGACTTTTAATTATGGCAATGAGAATGGTTGTTTGTTACTCAAAGGCTAAGAGAAGTGACACCAAAATAAGGAGTGTTCTGAATTTTTTGAGTGAGATTTGGTGACCATTTTGATTTTCCAATAATTATTGTTTCCTGTCTGGCATTCCCCGTTAAGTTTTTCATCGGCGGTCATGGCCGCGACCCCAGTTGGATACATGTTGTAGAGACAGTTGGATATATGTTGTAGAGACAAATAATGCGTTTATTAAATCGATAGTGTTTATGTTTTATGTGTGAATGTGTGATTCGCCAGAGAAACCTATTCTGCATGTATGTGAGTATTATTCTGAATGGATCCTAGTCGGAATATGCATATGGAGTTGTGGACACATGCATACAGACTTCTTGGTTATAGATATAGAAATATCAAACTGATAATGTGGACAAAAGTTAGTTGAACTAATTTTGGATAGACCGACATATATATGACTTACCACATAATGTGTCGTCATATTATGTCATCGATATTTCTCGTAATATGTAATGTGTATGAAGTAGACCTAGAAATGTATACTTAGGGGTCGCCATACGTTACTCCGCAACTAGGTAATTCTAAAGGTGACTTTTTAGGTTCACTAGACATCAATCTGTAGGCTGCAAACGGGTCAAGCTGGGATTTTCCCCTTACATGATGGAGAGATATTACTCTGAACCCTCCCTAGTGTTCAGTTTCCTGAAATGCATGGTTATGCTTATGATTAAGGTGTTAATCATATTTTGGGGATTTTGGTAGACGGTAAAGAGAAAGGTCGTGTTGAAACAAGAAAAATCTCGGCTTGAGCTAGATACATACCGTGAGGAAAAGGGATAGCATACGAAATGTACAGGGTTCGACCAATATGATTTCGTGTATGTAAAATACTCCCTCTGATCCAAAATATAAGTCGCGTTATTTTTGTGTTGTTCTTTGGTGCTCAACTTTGACCGTTAATATATAATAAATTATATGGATCTAGAATGTATAAATGGTATCGTTGGATTTGTCTTGCAAATTTCTTTCATTTCATATATTTTTATAATAATTTTGTGGTCATATTATAGGTACAAATCCTGGTCAAAGTTGGGTGTCGTTGACCTGCGAAATTAAAGGGCGCCTTGTATTTTGGGATGGAGGGAGTACTAAAATATGACTGGCCAGAGTCCGCAACTGACTACTGACCAAGAAGGATTTCTTTGGTATAATGTACATGTATGAATCTAAAAAGGGAGAAGGGGAGGGACTTGCCCACCAGAGGAAGCGATGGCATTAGCGAATGTTGAATAAGCCCACCGATACTGGAGGGTGATAAGAGCAAAGCCAGGGAAGGTGGAGGTCATAGTTTAAAGGGGGGACTTATGCGCAAACTCGTCAGATCCTCCACCAGTTTTCTATTCTCGTGGGGATCGTAGTAGAGGTTGATTGAGAAGAGAAAACGCAAATCTTCAATGGCTGTAGTCCATGTCGATTTTTTTTTAGAGAGAGGTCGATGTGGCCACTGAAAATACCAGTCGAGAAGAGAAATAGTGAATTGGTCGAGAAGAAAAACGGTGACCATATTGAGGGGAGCGCCTTTACGTCGCCTTACGGCGACAGCTCCTGCCCACGTCGCCGTAAGGGACTGCTAATTGGGCCAGCCCAATTTCGCGCACGAGATCTTTTTTCTTCTATTTCCTGGAATTTTGTCAGGCGCTTTTCCCGCTGTTTATAAATCAAACAAATTTAAAATTTTGAACAAATTACAAATCCGAACAAAAATAAAATTCGAACAATTTTAAAATCTGAACAAATTTTAAATCCGAACAAAATTCAAATATGAGCAAAAATCAAATCTGAACAATTTTAAAAATCCGAACAACTTTCAAATCGGAACAATTTTCGAATGTGAACAAATTTCGAAATCGGAACAAATTTTGAATTTGAACAAATTTCGAATGGGAACATTTTTCGAATGGGAACAATTTTCGAATCGAAACAAATTTCGAATTTGAACATTGAACAAATTTTGAAATCGGAACAAATTTCGGATTTGAACAAATTTTTGAATCAAACAAATTTCGAATTTAAACAATTTTAAATTTAAACAAATTTCGAATTTGAACACAATTCAAATCTGAACAAATTTTTATTTCAACTTTTTCGAATTTTATATTTTTGAACGAAATAATAAAATTTAAAATTTTGAACAAATTACAAATCTGAACAAAAATAAAATTTGAACAATTTTAAAATCTGAACAAATTTTAAATCCGAACAAAATTCAAATATGAACAAAATCAAATCTGAACAATTTTAAATACTATAGATTCTATAGATTCCGTTGAATTATCCTTAGTGGGTTGCTCCCATTTAGATACTATAGATTCCGTTGAATTATCCTTACCGAGGGTAACGCCCTGCCATTACTAACTATATAAAAGTTGGAATAAATCGCGATTTGTGGGAGGCCCTGTCACTGTAGCAGCTACAGTCTGCTAGAGTGTTGAACAGTGCGCCGATCCGCGCCGTCCGTCGGAGATCGAACGACCCACACGGCACCCTCCTGCCAAGTTTGCAAAAACGACCCTCGCTCACGAGAAATAGCTCCGCCGTCCTCCATTTCCCGAACAAAAGGACCTAAACGCAATTACAGCAAACTCCGAGGGCCCGGTGCAAAACGGTCCAGAACTCCCCCTCCCTCCTCCCTCGCGCGCGATCCGAGCTCGCCGCCGCCTGATACGTCTCCAACGTATCCATAATTTCTGCTGTTCCATGCTTATATTATACCATTTGCTACATGTTTTATATACACTTCGTATCACTTTTATGCATTTTCTGGGACTAACCTATTAACAAGATGCCACAGTGCCAGTTCCCTGTTTTCTGCTGTTTTTGGTTTCAGAAAGTTACTTCTGGAAATATTCTCGGAATTGCACGAAACAAAAGGCCAGGTCCCTATTTTTCCAGCACGTACACGGAGTCCGAAGGAGAGACGAAGAGGAGCCAGGAGGTGGCCAAACCACCCCCAGGCGCGGCAGTGGGTCCAGCCGCGCCACCAGGTGGTTTGGGCCCCTCGGGGGTCCGCCGACATCGCCCCTTCGCCTATTTATTCCCCGAGACGCGAAAACCCTAAAACACCGAGCCTTTCATCCAGAACATATTCGCTGCCGCCGCCGTCGTCAACCCTAACTCGGGGGTTCCTGAAGCTCTTCCCGGCACCCTGCCGGAGAGGGGAATCATCACCGGAGGGCTCTACATCGCCATGCCCGCCTCCGGAGTGATGCGTGAGTAGTTCATCCTTGGACTATGGGTCCATAGCAGTAGCTAGATGGTTGTCTTCTCCACTTGTGCCATCATGTTTAGATCTTGTGAGCTGCCTATCATGATCAAGATCATCTTATTGTAATGCTACATGTTGTGTTTGCTGGGATCTAACTTATATTGATACCTATGTGGAGCTGAATATTATATTATCATGTCTATGTCATTTGTGATCTTGCATGCTCTCCGTTACTTGTTGAACCTTTGGCCACGTGAATACTTGTAACTCCAAGAGGGGGTATTTATGCATGATAGTTGGGTTCAACCTCTATTTAACCTGGGATAGTGACAGCAAGTTCTAAGGTTGTAGATGTGTTGTTGCCACTAGGGGTAAAACAGCAATGCTTTATTCAAGGATGAATGTATTGTTTACATTACGCACATTACTTAATGCAATTGTCTGTTGCTTGCAACTTAATACTGGAAGGGGTACGGATGTTAACCAGAAAGTGGACTATTTAGGCATAGATGCATGCTGGATAGCGGTCTATGTACTTTGTCGTAATGCCCAAATGAATCTCATAGTAGACACCACAGCTCACACATGCATGTTTTATGCACTTATCAATTGTCAATTGCCCAGCTGTAATTTGTTTACCCAGCATGTTAGTTATCTTATTGGAGAGACACCACTAGTGAACTGTGGACCCCGGTCCATTCTTTTACATCTGAAATACAATCTACTGCAATCATTGTTCTCTACTGTTTTATGCAAACAAACACCATCTTCCATTCGATACGTTTAACCCTTTGTTTTCAGCAAGCCGGTGAGATTGACAACCTCACTGTTAAGTTGGGGCAAAGTAGTTTGATTGTGTTGTGCAGGTTCCACGTTGGCACCGGAATCCCTGGTGTTGCGCCGCACTACACTCCTCCACCAACACCTTCGAAGCAAACCTCGTTTTCCTACTGGTCCGATTAAACCTTGGTTTCATACTGAGGGAAAACTTACTGCTGCACTCATCATACCTTCCTCTTGGGGTTCCCAACTGACGTGTGACGTACAAGCAATTGTTTCTGGCACTATTAACCTAGAGCCACCACCGCCGCCGCCGACACGCCACGCCGCGCCGCCAGGCCTCCCCGCGGGCATCGAATCCCACGGTCGGCTCCGCCTCTTCCTCCTCGCCGAAGCTCGCATCCCGGGGCGCCTCGCCGTCGCGGGAATCGCCGCCGCCGCGTTCGGCTCCCTCCGCCGCTTCCGCGCCGCGCCGGCGACCTAAAGGGGGCGGCGCCGCCCCGTACGCGCTCCCCGGCTCGGCGCGCACCCGCGGCGCCCACGTGCGCGTCCTCCCTCGCCGTCGCGCGGCGCCGGCGTCGTGGTCGCCGTCGTGGCCGCTCCGGTCGCACTGACGCCACCATGGCGGCACGGTGGGCCGGGCTGGGCACATGGGCCGGCTGCTGGGCCGGCCCGTACTTCTTTTCCCTGTTTTTATTTTTATTTTTTTCCTGTGCACTCAAAAAAAAAATTTGTTTTTTTTTTGTTTTCTGCATACTCAAAAAAATCTGTCGATTTTGAAATGCACCTCCAAATAAATTGAAACCAATTTCAAAAAAAAAATGCAAAAAACAAAACAACCATCTTAAATGCTTTGTGACATCTTCCAAATTACTGCAAAACTTAACTTCCTCCAAAAAAAAAATGTACTCTCGAAAATTATTGTAAATTTTGAACTACATGTCCACATAAATTCAGACCAAATTCAAAGAAGTTGTAAAAATCGGAATAACAATTTTAAGTGCTTTGTGTACTTCGGTATAATTCAATCTAAACAAACTTCAATGTGCCTATTTCTATATTTGAATTTTTTACGCCATGGTACTTACACGAAAACTTAAACAAAAAGAAACATCGGAAAAAACAATGTCCCTGAATAAATGCAATGCAAAAATACAAGTAATATATCATAACAGAAAAAAAAATACATCGAACTACTTATGCTACAAAAAAACATTGAATATGCAAATTTTGTCAAATTTTACTAACAATTCAAATGCACTTCTCCTACTTTCAATTAAATGTTAGCGTCATCGAGAAATCGATGTCCTTGAATACATCCACTGCAAAAAATAGGTAATATATCAAAACAGAAAGAAAAATACATGCAAACTACTTATGATATGAAAAAACATTGAATATACAAATTTTGTTAAAAAGTGCAAAAAAACCAAATGCATTTTCCCAAATTTAAAAATACAGGTTATATATCAAAACAAACAGAAAAATACATGCGACCTACTTATGCTACAAAAAAACATTGAATATGCAAATTTCGTCAAAATGTCTGAACAATTGAAATGCACTTTTCCTAATTTCAATTAAATGTTGCCACCGAGATACAAACATGATCGACTATTTCGAATTACTAAATATTGGAAAATTGTACAAAATATATCACAAATATTTGGAAAAAAATGCTACATATTCGTAAGAAAAATAAAAAAAACATGTTTGACCATCACAATTTGGCCAACATTTAGGCAAATATTGCGACATTCCACAAATTATCTAATAATTTAAATCAATACATACAAATTTAAATTTTTTTAAATCCCGAATGGCTTTTAAATCTACCTATTTTCCCAACTTTCGGAAATCAAACAATTTGTAAACAGAACAATTTTTGAATTTCGATACATTCAAATGTGGCCACAATTCGAATATAGTGGTTTCCAAATTAAATTTCTCAACAGCACGGTATTTACAAACTCATAAATGTAGACATTTTTCTTATTTCGATAGACTCAAATCTTAGCAGATTTCGAACATGGACATTTCCAAATTAATTTTCCCCACACCACAATGTCCACAAATGTGAAAATAATATGAGCATGATCACACCAATAAACGCAAATGTAACAATAATGTGAGAATGACCACATCAATAACCGCTGGCTATTAACGACGTAAGACCAGAATTTAAATTTGAATGTTCCAAGATTTTGAACGTCTTTCAAGTCTGAGCATTCAATGAACGCTAACTAAATTTAAATATGAATGCCGTCCCAGTCTTAACAATTTTGGAATTTAAACAAATTTTAGGTACAAACCTCTTCCCGAACTTCTGTACAATTCAATCTAAACAAATTTCAATGTGGCCATTTTTATATTTGAATTTTTTACGCCACGGTACTTACACGAAAACTTAAACAAAAAGAAACATCGGAAAAATCAATGTCCCTGAATAAATGCAATACAAAAATACAAGTAATATATCAGAACAGAAAAAAATACATGCGAACTACTTATGCTACAAAAAAACATTGAATATGCAAATTTTGTCAAATTTTACGAACAATTCAAATGCACTTTTCCTACTTTCAATTAAATGTTAACGTCGTCGAGAAATCGATGTCCTTGAATATATCCACTGCAAAAAATAGGTAATATATCAAAACAAACAGAAAATACATGCAAACTACTTATGGTATGAAAAAACATTGAATATACAAATTTTGTTAAAAAGTGCAAACAATTCAAATGCATTTTCCCAAAATTAAAAATACAGGTTATACATCAAAACAAACAGAAAAATACATGCGACCTACTTATGCTACAAAAAAACATTGAATATGCAAATTTCGTCAAAATGTGCGAACAATTGAAATGCACTTTTCGTAATTTCAATTAAATGTTGCCACCGAGATACAAACATGATCGACTGTTTCGAATTACTAAATATTGGAAAATTGTACAAAATATATCACAAATATTTGGAAAAAAATGCTACATATTCGTAAGAAAAATAAAAACATGTTTAACCATCCCAATTTGGCCAACATTTAAAACATGTTTGACCATCCCAATTTGGCCAAAATTTAGGCAGAAATTGCGACATCCCATAAATATAAATAAAAAATGCTCACAAAAAACGCTATTTACTTATATCAAAATATAAATACATTAATTCACAATGGGCGTGGCGTGACGCCACGCCAAATACAACTAGTAGAGAATTATAGGAGGAGATTTACTTCTATTTTCAACGGTGGTTCGAGATCGGAACCTAACCTTCCGATCGAGAAATCAAAGTTTTGGGACAAAACAATTCAAAAAACTCAATGCTTCACGCTTCTCACCAGCGAGAGATCGAACGTGGGGACCACCACGCAGCGTCGATCATGTGATCCGCCACCGAACGCTAGTTATTCTCCACACTCTTCCATCCAGTGATCCAGAGTCCTCCGAACCACCGATCGAAACTGAGTTTTCCATGCGTGGACAGCGTGGTCGCGACGCCAGCCACCCCAAATCTCGTGTGCGCGCGTGCCGCGCTTCGCGGTCCATCCGAACGGCACGAGCCCCATCCAGCCAGACCCTATCCCAATCCAGATTTGATCCGGATTATTCCTCTTCCTGCCACATGTGCTCATAGTACATTTACAGAATCTTCCAGCTTAGTCCCCGTTGATCTCCTCCACCGGAGGACAGATCGCACAAGCAACCTCTGGTTGTGGTTGTTTCCACTCTTCTTGTTACTTGTTCACGTGAAAGTACTTCTAGTCAACCGGAGGACGGTGACCTCTTCTTGTGGTACTAAACCACAATGACAAAAGACTACAAAAATATACACACACATCTCATGTACATTTGTTCCTTCGAGAACCTGTCCTATCAAGTCGTAAAACGAGAATTGCAACGATATATATACAGCTCGGAGATGTATAATGTAATGTAACCAGTGCATACTAGAAATTCTCAATAACATACTAGAAATAAATAAGGCTCATAATGTCAACAGATTTGATACCCAAATTCAAACCGCAGCATGGAAAAAAAAAGAGTGTTGATAGTGCCCACCAGTCCAATTCTATAAGTGGCATCAACTTTTTTGCACATACGCATGTAATAAAAAAAACCATTGACAAAGGGGGCTCATTTTCGGATGTCGAAGTTGCACCCTCTGATTGTCTAAGTCAATGTGGGGTGAGTAGTAAACATGCCCCTCGACAAGGACGACGATTGATTGGTGCAGGAGAAGAAGAATCGTAGATTCTTAGTACATGGTTGAATGAAGTGAAAAATATAAGTGGGTGTCTTGAAAGAATGACGAGACACTATGTGATCTAAGCAATGGTTATTAGGGTGGTCATGGTGACAATAATAAGCCAGTATTGATCTACATGGTATTGATGTGGTATTTCTAGCCAAAAGATCCAAATAGACCGAACATTGTTTTAGCCCATTTATACTGTACGTAAAAAGCTTGTGCGTGTTCGATCTTCGATTATATCTTGACGGACGAACATTGAGGGAAAACATCTAGTGATCGATCCCTAGATATGAACTCAAACATTGAGGGGTGGGGTCAGTAGGTATGCACTTGAACATTGAAATACGAAAAATTGAAGCTCGAGATGACGACTCCGAAGAATTTTGAGCGATGTTTGCCGCTTGTTCTTGTGTCGGTTTATTCCATCTCATGTACTTTGCTTTAACTTCATCAATAGTAAAAACCACTTCATTTTACTTTGAAGAGCAAAATTCTTTTATAATAACCACATGACGTCTTTTTTCCTTGCGAAGGAATCAGAATCCGTTTAACAAACACGGGATAAAAAAAGCTGGGCCAGCCGCTCCGGCGATAGATCGAGGATCGCGGGGAAGGGAGAATATTCCACCTCGTCGTTTCAGCACATGTCCGGCGAGCGCGGCACGTAAAAAGCCACGACCCCGATCCCGTCGGTTGCGTCACAGTGGCGCCACCCCACGGCCGCGTGCATGGACACGGCCCACGCACACTACCTCTTACGATCACGTGTCCTGGCTCCCGTGTCCGTCTGCAAATGGTCCGGTCCATGGACCAGCCCCACGCCACAGGGCCACAACAACCCCAGCCGTAACCGCAACGCGAGCCCAGCACAACGTGGCCGCCCCCGGGCCCACCGGGCAGTGTCCCCAACCTCCATGCGTCCATTTCCCAACCTCCCTTCCCCTCTCTCTTATCTTTTTGCGCCACTTTTCTCGTTTTTTTTTTCTTCTCATCGACTCATCATCAGGGAGGAAATCGATCGATCCTTCGCCATAACTTGCGTCGTCCTTGTCTCTTCCTCCCCACCCTCGCGCTCGCTCTCCTCGTCCCCGTCGTCGTCAACACCTCCGTCCTCAGCGGCCTCGCGCTCACCGCCGGGCCCGCCCGACCTCGCGCCCCTCGCCGGCCCCGCCGCGGTCTAGGTGCGTGCGCGTGCATACATCCATACATACCCCCTCCCCCCTGATTTCGTTGATTTGCCAGTTTTGGTTTGGGAGTGAGGTCTCGGGCGTCGAATGGTGGGGGCGGGGCTTCCCGCGCGCCTCATGCTGCCGTGTCCGCCTGGGAATTGCGGGGGTGGCTTGTTTCCGGGTGTTCCGGTCCCGATTTGGGTGTTCTGTGCCTGGTTCCGGCGGAAAGGCGGCGGCTTGGGGCGGCATATGGGGTGTCCGGCGGTGATCCGGGTGGGCGCTGGCGGGGAATGGTCCGGGTGGGCAGAGATCTCTCGTGGTGGCGCCAGACTTGATCCTGTCCGTGCGAATTTTGCCCGATTTGTGTGCTTGTGGTAGAATTCTTTACTCTTTTGCCTGAATTCGAAGTTGTCTGAGCAAAGGAGGGTTATTTTCGGCCAATTGTGAGTCGATGGAGCGGTAGTTTGAGCTTTGTGATGTGATTGGTGTTTGGTGATGCGTGTGGATTGGAACTAGGTGCCACAATGGCGTAATAAGCAAGATACGTGCCCGTGAATTCGGTGTGCTTCTGTAATTGCACTTGTTGTTGTTGTGTCTAGATTTTTTTTTTGCGGGGTAGGAAATGATGGACTCGAAACAAAGGAAGAAAAGGACTGTAGTATGTTGATGCTCATTTCCCTAGGAATGTATAATCAGGAATCTTAAGTGAAGCAGCAGAGCTCCGTTCTCCGGATTTTTTCTTGCGCGAATTTTTCGAATGGTAGATGTTAAAGGATTAGCATTCTGGCTGGCGGTTAAGGTTAGGGCTGTACGGTACTTTGCCTGAAGTGCAGGAACTGAGATCTTGCTTAGTTGTTAGCGCACCGGTTAGTGGATATGGTGCTTTTAGATGGAAGAAATAATGACATCATTTTGCCACTAATGTTGGTTCGAGAACTTGGGTCCAGTATGCCAAGTTGTGGCAAAAGATGATAATTTCCCAGCCTCCTTCCATGTGCTTGCAATCTGTATTTATCATGGAAGCAGGACCAGGAGCAAAGTAATAAAACTTAAAGGAGCTACCTTTGCTTCAAATTCTTTCCGTGTGCTGGTAACTTGGCATGTCATCAAAGGATGCAATCTTTGGCCCAAGTGCAGTATCAAATGATTCTCTCCGATTAGAAAAATTTGTGTTGTTCCTTGTTTTTTCCCATCTAATCTGGCAGATCTGAGATGAGCTCAGATGCTCCATGTGAGTCGCCAGTTTTCCCTTTGGCTAGCCTTATCTGGCTCTTAGGTGTGACTTTTTTAATGGGGAATGTAGATCACATCTAATTTCGTTTGATTATTTAATGCTCCTGGCTGTTCCAGCTCCTTGTTTCTTTATGTGCCTACCCAACTGTGATTGGATCTCAGAAAGTCTATTTGTGACTTCTGGTGCCTTTGGCCTTTGCTTGTTAGCCATCGTTATGGATCTGAAGTTTGGTAGCCTGTTTAAGAAGGAAAGCTGCTGCAAGAGTAAAGCTGCAATTGGGTGGTAATGTTGAGTTTTTCTTATGTCGTTCGAATTCTGGGGGAGGGTAGTTTGTTTATGAAAAAAATTATCATTTGCCTTGAAGTTGATGCACTCCTTGGTTATATATTGACAATCTGTTGCTACACTTCCATCAATAATATGCTTCAACTTACGACTTGTGGAGACAGTAATTGTGTAGATACCTCTGTATTACTTGTGTGCTTTTGTGACAATGTACAACCTTCTACATTGTCTCTGGATTCTGATCTATGATGTTCTTCATTGCTTGGGACATCATGAATGATACACCTAATGATCTTGGCAGTGTAGGATCCTACCCAGAACCTAAAGAAATTGCCACCTTCATATCATCAGGCCACTTGTGATTGTGTTTCTGTTTCATGCTGTCAGCCCCCCTTGCCCATTTCCCCCTTCGTATTTGTTTGATTGTTACTGTACTAACATTATTGGAAGGGACTTTCTTCGGTTTGCTCGTTTTGCTGGTGTGCTTTTTTACACTCACCTCTTTTCTGTTCGGTTAATCCTCTTGTTTTAAAGTTACACTGTTTTAAGGTGGTCAAGTATTGATGGATTTCTGGACAGGTTTCCGACGAAAATGGCAAGAACTGCAAGGGCAAGGAGGCATGTGGCTCGCCGTCTCAGGGCCACGCCGTACCCCATTCCCTCATACCGCTGGAAAGCAATGAAAGAAGCCAACCGGAAGAAAGCACTTCCAGCTGTGCAGAAGATGGACTGGGAAGATGCCAACTGCTCAGTGTGCATGGAATACCCACACAGTGCTGTGCTCCTCCTCTGTTCATCTCATGACAAGGGCTGTCGCCCTTACATGTGTGGAACAAGCTACCGCCACTCGAACTGTCTCGATCAGTTTAAGAAGGCCTACACCAAGGGGGCATTGCTCGAGGAAGTGCCTGCAAACACTGTTGGCAGTAACTTGGACTTTGTACCACTGGCTGCAGGTGAAAAGACTGGGTCCATGGACCTCGCATGTCCATTGTGCCGTGGCAAAGTGAAGGGGTGGACTGTGGTAGAGCCAGCTCGAAGCTATCTCAACGGAAAAAGGAGGACATGCATGCAGGACGGGTGCTCGTTCGTGGGGACGTACAAGGAACTCCGCAAGCATGTGAAGTCCGAGCACCCTCTCGTACAGCCAAAGGAAGTAGATCCTGCCGTGGAACAGAAGTGGAGATCTCTCGAGTTTGAAAGAGAGAGAGAAGACGCCCTCAGCACCGTCACTTCCTCGATGGGAAGGGCTGTGGTCTGGGGTGACTACGTGTTAGACCTGGAAGATGGAGACTTGGATGATGATGAGAGCGACGATGATGATCATGGCAGTGGCCGGGAGGCAGACAACGCCCGGAGATTGATAATATTCATGATGCGTCAGGTTGCTCAGCGTCATCGAACCCAGAGGCTCCAGAGTCCAAGCGGCGGCGTGCCTGGAAACTCTGAAGAGGACTACGTGGTTGGCAGTGGTGCCAATGGAGCCACCCACCCTTACCCCTCGGAAGGCGACGACGAGGATGATATGGATAGAGGTGCGGCGGGCATGCTGAGACCGGATAGGCGTCGCCGGCGACGCCGTAGGAACCGTGGGAGGCTGTTCTTAGACTCTAATTGAGATGTGGCAGGCAAGGGGCTTGGCCACCAGAGGAGCACATATGCACAGCTGATTCCCTGGTGCTGCCTTAGCATTCATCGATTTCAACCTTAATTTACTTGTTCATGATCATGTACCAAAGTAGTCGTCTTAACCTCAGCCCATTGCTTCCCATCAATGTATCATCTCACATTCTTTGTTGAAAAGGAAAATGCCGCATCCATCTTGTGCGGTTTGTGTAGTTTTTAATTGTTTCTGGGCAGTTAAATCAGTTGCTGTGTTGGATCGTGTCTTGTTCAGCTATTTCGTTTTGTCAAGTTATGGTTAGTTATAACAGAAACACAGATGGCTCAAACCATTGGTTGACAGTATGAAAACATACGATGGAACCAGATGTATTATAACCGAAAGAATCATAACCAGAGTACACGCAGAACTGATAAGCGCCAGTTGTTTCGCACACAATACTCCCTACGTCCCAAAATACAAGATACCTTTGATTTTCACTGGTCAATAATTTACAAGTTTGACCATGATTTATACTTATGATATATCCACAAATTAGCATAAAAATATTTAAATAAAAGAATTTTGCAAGACAAATGAACTTATGCAATTTAAACATTCCAATATAATTTAGTAACCTATACTACCTCCGTTTCTAAATATAAGATGTTTTAACATTTGTCCACATTCACGTATATGTAGATGTATGTAGACATATTTTAGTGTGTATACACACTCATTTTATTATGCACCTAGACAACATGTTGAATAGCTAAAACGTCTTATATATTGGAACGGAGGGAGTATATATTAATGGATAAAGTGATGCATCAAGTGCAAAAATACAGCACGGAGGCAGTACTCCATGTTTTGGAAAGGGAATTGACATAACGGTTACCAGTAGTAATAGTAATCGTGCACGTGCCACGCACGTGTAGTTTTATGAATTTATTTGTCGCCCTTTGTCACCTCGGTCTTTTGATTTTTTTAATGCAAATAATGTAAATACCATAAACATGTTCCAATCCAATGAGGTGAAATCTTAAAGTTTCAAAGCACTTGGCTAATTATTTATTAGAACCTACGGCCTAGTGTAGTTCATCATCCATCTTGTTGGTAGTGGTGTCTTTGTGCTCGCAATAAACGGATGTTGGAGGTGAATGATAACAATCGCCAGCCAAAAAATACTTGAAAATGTAATCCACAGACGATGAAGATTCTGTCCTTGTTTTCTTGGGCACGGAAAGCAGATCATCTCTATGTCGTTCGGCTAATTCTTGAAGAATGTGGAGAAAAACGACCTCCATGCCAACATTCATGACCGCTACTTTCCTCATTCGGAAATATGTGTCGTGATCAACCGGGCCAACATACATGACCACACCAGCGATATCTACAGTTGTTACAATATAAAATAAGATACAATATAAAACGTACATTTGAAAGTATTTATTCAAAATATAAAATAAATCATACAAGCATACAGTAGTTGAGCCATGTTTGTTCTTGAACACATCAGAGAAAACTGCACACAGGACAGAAAAGTATGGTTAAATGGAAAACAATCATATCTCGTACAGGGTGCAGCCCAGGAGGAACCTATGACAGAGGGTCATATACTGGACGTTTTTTTCCCATACTGAACTCACAATTTAGGCAGAAGTTTAAGCCTACTCCCAGCTTGCAGAAACATGCGATGTAATAGAAATAATTTGACACACTTAAACATGTTTATGGTTAAATATTGTAGCTGCGGTCCTTGCTGACAATAGTTGCTTGCTGGGCATATACTACACTGAGCGCCAAAAATGTAATGCATCCCCTCTGACAGTAATTGCCTGCTAACAATAATTGTCTGAAAAAACGAAGTTAAGATGATGGATATGTTAGGATTGATATCTAGCTGGGCTTAATCTTGCAGTAATGCATCCCCTGCCCTCTACAAATATGAAGGCATAAACTACGAATACTTGCTTGCAGAAACTATATCAATATGAAGCATTCTTGCAGTATAGTAATTGATGATGAACAACTAATAATTTAGGATGATATGGAAAATAATAAATCAAGTTTTGCATGCAATTGGTGACAGGAGGATAATATTCAGTCCAATTAAGGATGAAATGCAAATGAAGAAATCAAGTTTTGCACTCAAATTGGTGACAGGGTAACTATTCAGAACTTTGTGATGATGCAGTTTGACGGATGGTGTACAGAGTGCAAATTATACCGTGCGGGGGCGGCCGTGTGTTTCCGGAGGCTGGCCGGCGGCGCGGCCACTGGTGTCGTCGGACCCGGTCATCGTTCAGGGTCGTCGGCAGGCAGCGGCGCGGCCAGCGGTGTCGTCGGCCCCGGCCGTCGTTCAGGATCGTCGGCGCTCGGCAGCGCGTGCGTTGTGGCTGAGCTGGACGGCAGGGGCGTCGGCAGTCTTCCGGATGGAAACTCTGGCAGGAGGTCCGGCGGGCGGGCGCACGGGGCGTGGAGCGTGTGGGCCGGCAGCGTGCCGTGCGTGGTCTCCGGCAGCGCGCCGTGCGTGGTCGCCGAGCGTGTTGAGCGCGCCAAGCGCGTGGGCCGGCGGCGCGTCGGGCGTGGTCGCCGGGCGGTCGGGTATGGTAGGCGGCGGCCAAGGATGGCAGAGGTGGCCGAGCGGTTATTACGCGTGGTGGATGTCGATGGAGTTTTTTTCTTTCTGCTGATCGATTGGATTGTCGCTCCGCGCTCCGTACTCCGTCCCTATAATTACGGATTACCGTATGGCCGTTTGATTAATTCGTGTGTGGTGAGGATTAGTTGGATCACCCCTGTCTGTGCCTTTTTATATTAGTGGTGATGTACAAAACTTAACAGAAACACGGATGGCTCAAAAAAAGAAACACATATGGCTCAAACCCTTGGCTGACAGGGCTAATTTTACCAATCTGACCTTTGTACGAAACTTGAGCCTTAAATGAGCTTTTTTCAAAAGAAAATCCACATCTAACCCTTTTGTCTACCGCCAAACATTTGAGCGGTAGGATTGCACATGGTACCGCCAGGTGATCTGGCGGTAGCCTTGTACATGGTACCGTCCCGGCGGTAGAGTTAGTCGTGGTACCGTAAAAATGACACAGGCGGTATCACACCTAACCGTACCGCCAATATGTTGAGCGGTACTAAAAAGGGTTAGATCCGGTTAAAAATTTGAAGACAGTTCATTTCGTGTTAAAGTTTTGCATAAGGGTTAGATTTGGTCGATTTGCCGGCTGACACTATGAGAGGACATACAATGAAACCAGATATATTATTATAACAGTAAAAGAACCAGAGCTCAGTGTACAAAATAGTACAAACAGTGAACAACTGCATTGGGTCAGGCAGGTTCATTTTGCTCTACATGCTACTGATTTCCGGGAACATAAGATTACATCTGTGCTCAGAATCACATTCTGACGCACAGGTGTAATAACATCAACAATTTACTCCTATATACCCCCTGTATCTCGTCAGAGTGAATGAAATTTCGGGGCCAGTCCTCCAGTAATAATGAAACAAAGAATCCAGGGCATGTGCCGATCAGCATCATGTTGTTAGTTCTCCATTCGTTGTCAAGTACAAACAACAGCATTAACACGTCATGAGCGCATTTGAGCTTGTGTGAGGCCATGCCTAATATGGTGACTTGCCGACTTCCGTCGATGGCATGCCGGCTGGAATCAATGGCTCAAAGCCGAGAACTGCGGCCACCAGTCAACAATGATCTCCCATTAGAGCACGGACTGTTACTTCTTCCTGATGATAGTAGGGACGCCATAACAAAAAGGAGATGCTCCGATCATGAGCGGAAGCCTGCAAGCGCGCCTGGCATTAGAGCACGGACTGTTACTTCTTCCTGATGATAGTAGGGACGCCATAACAAAAAGAAGATGCGCCGATCATGAGCGGAAGCCTGCAAGCGCGTCTGGCATTAGAGCACGGACGTTTACTTCTTCCTGATGATAGTAGGGACGCCATGACAAACAGGAGATGCGCCGATCATGAGCGGAAGCCTGCAAGCGCGCCTGGCATTAGAGCACGGACTGTTACTTCTTCCTGATGATAGTAGGGACGCCATAACAAACAGGAGATGCGCCGATCATGAGTGGAAGCCTGCAAGCACGCCTGGCTTCACTGATATGTGAAGCGATTCGCCGGTTCCCACAGGTACAGTGATCGGTACCGTCATCTGTCCCTACCGGCTGTTGCTGCTTCTGGCCTCGCGTGCCTATTCGTCTTGGTCTGCTATTATCCTTGGCAGCAATGGTGATGGACTCGAATTCTTGTGTTAGCGGGCAACATTTAGAGCAACTCTTGGAGGACGTGAAGTTTTCTTGCAGCCATGAATTGAGCAATGCTTTGCTGAATCGATCAATGTCTTTATCTGAGACGTCCCAGAGGTTCGCGATGATGGACGGAGATCCAGCCAATAAATAAGACAAAGGTGCCCCTTGAGGAGCATAACCTCCTCTGCAGTGAAGTGTCCCACTACTGCAACCCATAAGAAGAGCGGCTGCGCAATTATCTAACTTCTCGATTTCCTTTCCAGAGACATACTGGCTTCCTGCAACATTTTGTCAGACTAGTTAGAACACTGCGTGATAGTACAACATGTACCTCAGCTACGAGCTTCAAAAAAAATGTACTGGACAGTACTCAGTGGTTGGAGTTAATATTCCTCAACAGTAATAGCATAAGCGGTCAGCGAACCATCAGACATGGAGACATTGGTCGGCAGTAGCAACACAAGCAGTAGTTCCTACTGACATATGCCACTATTACTAGCATCACAAGGAGCAAATGATAAGTTTTATAAGCCTAAATTTATGGTGCCATCTAGTTAATGTTCCCGTGGAAGCTTTCAATAAAACTGGGTGAGCATTTTGTACAAGATATCGTCAAAGGGGTAGCATGAGGATAGCAGGTTGTAATGGGTACCAGACACTGTTTTTTAGCAAGTGCAAATTGATTGTGTCCTGAAAGGTGGATACTATAGTAGTAGTGCCCTACACTAAGATAGCTTCAAAGGTTAAAGCCGTGGAAGTTCAAATGACTCTGACACAAGTACAATATGCAAAAGCCAACAAAATGACAAAACTATCAATGTTTATATCCATAGTGCATACCACTTCCATGTCCAAAGTACAGAAAAAGATCATGATTTCTCAGGGCCACGACGAGCTCTTCAGCTGTTGGAGCATCCCCAGCATTTCCCTGCATGCCACCAATGCATCAAAATTATATGCTGTCGATTGGTTTAAAAATAATCCAAATTTATCCTTTAACAAGCTTGCATCATTCTTGGATTCATGGCCTATTTTCTCATGACAGATGTTAAAGCTTTTCAGCAGGTTGCATAATCTATATGTAACATGCTAACTTAATACACATCTGAGCCGTGAAAAACTGACAATACACTGAGATGGAGGCTACACCAATACTGCTAGCAAACCTGGTTTCCAACCATTAATATTTAACAATTCTAGAGTATAAAAAAACAGTAAGGCTACCACTTCTGCACGCCAAACCATTGATATATGTTTATACATGTAGTAGAATTATTCTTCTTTTGCAATATTCAGTGAGAAATAGTTTGTTTGAACAGGAAGCACAGTTTTCCCAATATATCTAACTAGTTAACAAAACGTCTTTACCTTCCACTCGTAGTTTCTAAACAACTCATCAAATTCTTCTTGGGTGCTGATCAAATCACCACTAGGATTCAACAGATAGAATGCATCAAAAGGGTCAATAACAGGAAAAGGAGGGGCTATGGCACTGGCATTTCTGTGATGACTAGTGCTTCTAGTCAATGCTAGAAAAATACTTTGCATTGATAGCATGCGGTAAATTTCTTGATTCCTTAACGCGGGCAAGTTCTCCCAAGGAAGCATCTGCATTCAGTCATTTTAAGCAGAGGTTAAACAAGATATATGTGGGGATCGGAAAAAATTGCAATTGGCAATAGTGCTAGACAAACAATACGAGAAACGTAGCAGTAGAACCTATCCTTTTGAGAATGATGCAGTAGCTTCAAGCAGACAGTACGGGGTTGTAGACAAGCAACATACATGCTAAGGGCATCCACTATGTAGTCCATAAGCTTGTCCATAAGGAAAACGTGACTCTTATGGACAACTTTATACATAGTGGCACCTATCAATAAGCTTAACCATAAGGAAAAAGCTTGTGGACAACCCACAAGCTTGTAGACAACCACAAGGAATAAAATAATATACTTTATAGCTATAGTGCCCAAAGTAATAAAAAGACAATAATTTTTACAATGCTAATGTTTACTATCACGGTGTTATTTTCTGAGATGTGGGGCCTATCTTAAGGTGTGCTTTTGCAACATACATTGTGGTGTAGTCTATATGCTTATGGTGTACTTAGTGGGTCCCATCTTGTTGATAGGTTTTGCCACATACATAGTTGATGCCCTAAGACGACTAAACTTTACCTATAAAAAATCTAGCCTTAGTGTTAATTGCATCCGCTGTTTCATTTATCACAAAAATGAATTTCATTAGACCACGTCAGGCTAGATGCAAATGACACAGCATTCACAATATTTATCCCTTCCAGCAGCTAATCAGTAAATCAGAACATCCGTCAAAACTTACGCTGAGCTAAAATGACCTTTTTACTAACAGAGGAATTAGCCAGCAATAAGGATATCATGTTGCTCACCTGCACATCAGCATCCAGGACTAAAATGACCGGAGTTCTATCAACTGGCTCAGCCGGCTCATTTGCTATACCATTGCATAAATGCTCGAGGGTCACCATATCAATCTGGCAACAGAAGGCTCTAAGTCTATCTCTTCCACAACACCCTCCCCTGCCAAAGTAACCTTTATATGATATATACTGAGAAACACATTCTTTCAATTCATCCGATGATGCAACCCCAGCAAGGATGACCTTGATGAGCGCTGGATCTACTTCAAGTTCAAATTTTGACTCCAGAGACTCCAGACCAGTGATTAGATTTTCCAGCACTGCATCGCTGTGTTGGTCAGTTAACTGGTGGCCCAAGAGAAGGCACTTCCAGGGTCCTAGCCACAACTCTTCCATGTTTCTGTTCAAAACAACGAACAATATATCAGAACAAATGAATAATGATTATTAAAATATAATTCTATATGACAACTCAAAATTTCAATAATGTATTGACCAAGATATCGAGAGTATCGCCTTGGAACATTTACAGTTTTACACTAATACACAGAAGAAATCTTACTCCAGTATCTCATTAAGGTCGTCGTTGAGCTTCACTCTATCTGACCACCACCTTATGGTATTTGCTTGTCCATCCTTTGGAATGTGGGTTGCACCAGAGAGGGATCTAAAGTTATCCTCAAGTAGCTTTTTGAAAGTTGGAGCCACATCATCTGTAATAGTGGTGCTCCAAGGGCACTTCCATTTCTTATCTGATGCTGTAGTTGGATTATCCAGTTCTTTGATAGGAGAGTCTCCATTATGTGCTTCTGTCAAACAATAAACATGTGAACAAAAAGTGCAAGAGACCCAATATCAACTTATAGTACAGTATGCAATCACAACAAGAAATCTACACACCTTTCGAAATAGAATCCACTGGTAGAAGCATCGTTGTAGGTTTGTTTGTTGAATCAAACCTTGAGATCAACATCCAAGCAGGAAAAAGGGAGGGGAGAAGAAGTGTTTCCCCGAGAACATTCACAAAATCACCTCCAAGCATACTAACGCACACGATCGGTACATCAGGAAGTTCATGGAAGAATTCTGTTACATGCTTTTCTAGATGTTTCATGTCTGTTGATGAACACCTGATATAGAAACTGTAGTTCAGTTATAGATTTATATACACCATATGAAACAATAAATTAGCAAAACAAATATTTAAAATTTTAAACCTTCGAAATTTTGGAACTTTGTCTGTCTTGTCTGCCAAATCTCTAGCGCCACCCTAAAAACACGAAGGGGAAATCATTAGAAAAATGAAGTCTACGACTATTTTTAATCTGGTGTGAATTTACAAACCTTTGTATCTGTTTTTCTGGGCAATGCCTCTAAGCTTGCAAGGTAATGGCAATTAAGATATGTTCCGACAGATGTTTGGTGAAAGTATGCAGCCCAATGATTCAAAGAGAGAGATCCCTCAGAAAACAAAGGTAATTTGACCTTGGAATCTATTGTTGAGAGTAAGCATATGCATGTAAGTAGCCTGCAAACCTACAACAGGGGAGTTGCAGTTCATCACAGGAGCCACAAAAGAAAAGAAAAAATAGCCTTATTTTAGCGGCCATTAACAAAAAGGTAGAATACATATATGCACTAAGCATTTAAAATTACAACAGCACATGACTGAAGGATATCACGGACCTCCTGAAGAAGTGAAGGACTCTCTCCAGATAGCACAAAAGCTTTCAGCAACCACAAAACAACATCAGACATTTGTGTTTTAGAGAACCTGCAGCAATCATTCCTGCAGATAGTGGTGAAATGATGAGGGTTTAGCAAGGGTCTTGAAATGCTATGATCTTATAGATGTGACTGATGCACAATTCGGAGTTGATGGGACAAACCTTGACTGCTCTGAAAGGAAACCCTTCAGCGTAAATAAACTCATACTACATAGTATTTCTGCGCGCTCTAAAGAAAGAAAATCACCAGTATCTTCATTCATGATTAGTTCAATTAAATGAGGCCCATAGGTTCTATAACAACCTTGAGGAAGAGATCTGAAATACAACAATGATATGCACTGCCAGTAGATACAATGAACTTCATGAGCTCCATGCTTTCCATCCTGAGCTCCCAAGGCTCTTGCTGCAGAAGGCAACACATCAGGACTGAACAATATGAAAGAATTAAGAAACTTAACTAATAACAACCAACATCTAGCTCAATCGCAGAAGAAATTAGATCCACTTAAGCTAAAGGATACATACAATTCCAAGTATCACATGTAGAAATATGGAGTGTTATATTTGTGTTGTGAGGTAGTGCCTACTTGTACAACTTGCGTAGAAACTTAGGCTACTGTTTGTTTCACTGGCACAGTTGTGGTGTGGTTCAGCACACTTTTCTAACTCCATGGACCACGTTCATGGACTAATAATTTAGTTAAGCTCGCGACACTTGTGGCACCCACTGTGTTGACCACATCTTTTGTGGCAAGGCACACTTTGGCTAACTTAGTTTTGACATAGTTAAGCACCATGTCACCAAACAATGAGGTCCCTTAGCCTCCATAGCCATGTGACACCCTCAATTGTGTGTCTCATAAATGCAGTATAACACAGATTATATGGCGCATAACAGAACAGGAACCAAAACAGTACCTGTTTTTAACAGAAGCGACACACGATGGCGTCGGCGAATGCAGTCTTTTCTGAACTGCAATATATTCTCAATGCACTCAAAATTGAGTGAACTAACAAATAGGCAGTTCCAACATCCAAACATATTGCATATGTCATCTCTGTTGCGGTCAACACCATCAAAAGCAAGGTTTAGCTTACCACAGTCCAAAGCATCTATGGACAATTTGTTGCTCCAAGATATGTCATTTCTGCTATCCAGTTCAGCTAAATCTTTTTCACTTTTCACATGTGCAGTTCGCTTACTGGATTGTGTGGTTCTACTCTTTGCATGAGCTGCCAAATTCTGTTCTTTGGCTAAACGTGATGAAGTTCTGGATGCCCCCTCCACTTTAACATCCAATAGTGGAACAATTTCGGCATTCTTCAAGTTATCCCTTTCAGATTCTGATCCCACAAGTTCATCGCATTGATCCATAGGTGCCTGACTGAACAACAAACAAGGAGTACACGGCGGTAACACTCCATTCTTGGCTGCTAAGGGTTCTCTCCCATGATTAGAAGTTCCACGCTTGGTTTCTACAATACAATCCTTGTTGCGCAAGATACAACTAGTATTATTTTTATCACAGGACCCAGCAGAAAATTCCAAACCAGTGCTATTCAATTTCTCCATGGCAGATTGCGCATCAACTAATATCTCTAGAGTCAACTTGCATGTCTCGCATGAAATGAATTTACCATTTTCCCCAAGGCGGTCCTTAGCATCTTTACGCTCACGCTTTGCAGCACCCCTTAGCTGTCTCTTGCAGTATAGTTGACCTAAAACATGAGACATGATGGACAAATGAACAAAAAACAATGAAGTACTCCCTCCGTTTTTTAATATAAGATGTTTTAGCTTTTGTCCACATGCACATAAATGTATGTAGACACATTTTTGTGTGCATGTTCACTCATTTTAGTTTGCATATAGACAACATGTGTACCACCTAAAACATCTTATATTAAAAAACGGAGTGAGTAATAGATCTTCAATAGATGTGCGCACCTAACAGTGATGTAAAAACAACAGCAAAAACTGGGAATCCTTGGAAACATGATATCTCCTTTCCTGTCCGTAATAAAACTTCAGCTTCAGCACTATTGCCAATCAATTCATGCATCACAGCAACCTGAGTACATAGTGAAAAGCATGAATAATATAAGAATGTCTGTAGCCTACTTGAGGCCAGGTTTTAAACCATGGAAATGATGACGATGCTACCAACAGCCAGAGCAGTGTCAACACAATCCATCACTCGTAGGTAGGTTGGACTCATGTTACCAAGTGATAGATGGCTATGGTTGTACACATATTCCACCAACTCTTTCAATCATTTTGCAGGTACTGAAATTAACCCATGACACGCTATTGTTATTATACCTGTAATGTGCTTTCAAGATAACATCTAAGTACATTCCATGGGGTGAGGAAAGAATCTCTCATGCTGCTTGGCCTGGTACAATCTGGCCAAATTTCAGCCATTGTTGGTCCCCATGCTTCAAGTGAAACAAAGCCTTGCCCACCAGAACATTGGCCTTCCCCGCTTACAAACTTCCCCAGATTATATTTGAACTTCTTTTTTAGGAGCTTCTTGCGCAATTGGAGTGCTTCTCTTCCATATGAAATGGCCTGCAAAAATAAAACAAAGGGTGTTCTAATTACAGGGAGGCTAAACTATAGAACAGCTCCACGGGCAAGCAAATTTCATAATAACTGGAGATTTTCCTTTCAAGGTAAATTGATGAGGAAAGCCAATTACCTGGAGAACTTGTCCTCTTGACAGAAGTCTTTCTGACAAATCATAGTATATACAGCCAGCCAGATAGGTTGATTGATTACTCGAAGGAACCTGCAAAATCAAACAGTACAAGATGCATAAAAAACGAAAAGACAATGCAAACTACGCTACTGCAACACAAGCAACAGAGCTTACTTCAGAAACCAGAGATGATGCAACTTTCTCAATCTCATCAACACTAGCACTGAAACCAAACTGAGTTCCAAAGGAGCGTTCGCATGATTGAGAAAGGAAATCAAGAGGCCACATCCGCTGGAGAAACATAGTAAGAGAAGAATAATCTCCTTTGAAACAGTTTCTCCAAAATACTGTACTGTGGCAATCAACACCAAGATGTTGTGCCACATAAGAAACAAATTTCTGGTCCATTGGGAGATGACAGCATGCATGATTAAGGCGCCCGTTGATAAATAACATGGAGAATAACTTTTCTAGGGGTAAGTTTTCTTGCTTCCATATGATTATGATAAGCTTGCACAGCTCAAACTGAAGCTCAAAGCAGCCCTGATATAAAGTAAAAACACATGATTATCTTGCTAAAGGTCAGCAGTTGCGCCCTTGTCGAACCTAATAAGTTTTAGCATGGCCTTACCTTCATCGCTAGCAAATCAACCAGAGAACAAAGAAGTGGTACAAGAGTTTCTGATGGCTGCTGAAAGACCACACCAGGAGAAAACCACAAGTCAACAGCACTCCTAACATTCTCAATTACCTATTGGAAAAAACAAATAACCATGAGCAAACAAAGCAAATGCACGCTATAGCCAATATGCAAGGGCGTGATTGGTAGGCTGCATGGTGGTTGGTAGAATTGCATGGAAGTTGGTAGACAGGGAATGAGGGAACATAAAGGAATCTTGCATGTTGACTGCTGTTTGGTTATATACAAGGCCTCACGTTGTGGCCCGCACAATTCGCAAACTAGTGCCCAACCAGGCCCCGCAGGGACAGCAATCGGCCGTTTGTCCAGATGCAGGCATGCGCACAGCACAAGGAGACAAAGATTCCCTGACATCATGCTCCTCTCACATTGCATTGAGGTTGAGGACGCCGCCACAACCAAACACCAGCACATGCAATTCTACACCTACTTTCATGCAAACATTTACTTCCTGTTATTTGGTTGATCCTCTTAATGAGCCTGGCATGGATTGGCTTCCTGCAACGAAGGACTGATGCAAGTGAGGGCAAGTAACCAATCACGCCCCAAGTGACTATACAGGCAATTCATATGAAGCAGTTACCTTGCCGCCAGGATTGGCTTCCTGGGCACAATGTGCATGCAAGCAGTATGCAATAGCCAATTCATGGATCACAACTGCATTGCCTTGAGATGAATTCTTTAAGATGCCTCGCTGGTTAGATAGAAGAAAATGAATCTTAGATCTCCCTTGTGGTATACCGTATACATAAGAAAACAAGACAGGAAGGGAGCAGCAGGGAGGGGAATGGGGGGCTCACCAGTAAGGATATGGCTTTAGACAAGGAATCAAGACAGCTGCTTATGTTTTGCACCCCGGATGCACGGAGTGTACGTGCCTTCCTAACTAAAACCCTTGATCTGTCCAGATCATATTCTTTTGAACTATATATTTCATTCAAGAGAATATAAATTATTCTATTTTGCATATTTGCACAGAGCATGGGGGCACGAGATTCCATTGCTCCATATGCTAATAATTCCTGCAAAACCCAATGTACATCCAAAACACTTTGCATCAGAATGAGATCAAAATACAGATACACCATCGTTAACCTTAACAAAACAGAATATGATACCTGCTCTAATATTAAGCCAATCAACTTCGTCGGCAAGGGAGATGGCTGGCCTATGAGAGAGTGACAGAGAAGTGGAGCGCTATCCACACGTTGGTCATCCTCAAAATCTTTAAGGGTTATCTAAAATTTGCATAAGAAAATAAATGAAACCACATCAACAAAGTGTTTGAAGCAGGATAGTTTCTCTAGTTTTTTATGTCAATACCTTCACCCATAATTTGATCAGAACAAAACAGCTTTTGTGATAATCAGATGTGTCACCATAACCCAACAATTTAGACAGGCTCTTCACAACAATATCTCTTATCCCTTTCGAGTCACATCTACGGAGAATGTCAACCATCTTTGCTATCCTTGCAAATGCATCCGTAATGATATCCTTCAGTCTATCATTTGGTACATCCTCGGTAATGACGTGACCTTCCGTTCTTGCTGAAGAGTACAAAAGTCTGGCGTGTGCCCATGTTGTTTGACAGCATAGTTCTAATGCCTTTGGTGCCTGAAGTGGTTACAATCCTCAGACGTATAAGAGTCCATAGTTTAAGGCAAATTTAAGTAATAGACAAGCACCTAACAAGGGTACCTCTTCAAGATTTCCGATGTTATAAAGTGTCACACCAATATTACCGATAGAAGAGATCAAAAAATTGAGCTCCTCAAGCTTTATCCATGTACTTGAAATGGCACAATTGATAGAAGACAAGCTCTTCTGCACTATGAAAGCAAAATGCATTAATAATAAGAATGGTATTAGAAAAAAGTAAATGGGTAATTTAGCAGCTATTCTCCACAAATGGAACTGGTACAGGAGAATACAGAAAGATCAAAGATGTTTATTCATAATAATTTTCACAAGCAACAAAATGATGACACTAAGAAGTGATGCAATAACAGGCTGAATCAGAGAATTATGTGACATAATACCAGCCGTAAATGACTAAATGGTCTTCTGTTCAAACAAAGAAGATTCAATACAAATTTAGGACAAGCGACTTAAGTACCTGGATAGCCTCGTTGGTCACAAAGGAAATTTTGCTTGCTGAAACTAGGGATCTCAATAAGGTTCCACGTTGTTCACACAACCTCGCCTTCTCTTCTTCAGACATTTTGGTACAACTGTTACAACACAAACAAAGTACAGCTTGCAAAATCAGAAATCACTCACTTATTGCGACACTTGTGATTTTGTGGACTTTACCTATATGCAAAAAGGCTGGAATCAATAAATTGATTCAGTGCCATTAAGACACAAGTCATATTTTCTGAACTTGGGACTGTTTTTCCTTCAGATAAATTCTTCCAAACTGCATCTGCATGCTGCAACAGGATCTTGCAAACGAACTCCAAAGAATCCAGATATGCCACAAAATAAATATGCTCATGTGACTGAGAATAACTATAACCCTCTTTCTTATTGGGATTCACAGCGTCTGTTGGTCGACTAGCATATTTCCCCAAACTATCGCGCTGATTGGATTTGCCATCGGTGACACGGAAAACCCGGGCTAGTGTGCCGAGGACAGTGTTCAAAGTTTGTAGATTATTTTCATTCTTGAGAAAATACACTGATAAAGTGGGGTGATCTTCGCTTTCTATTTTCCGGACACTGAAGTGTAATCCGGTAGCATAGAGATGGAGAATTGAGGCGATGGGCGAGGAAATCTATGAAAATAAATTAATCAAATGGCACTGTATGGTATGCATTACAATCAAGATAGCAATCAAGCAATGCTTAAAAAACAGTGCAGAATGTACCTCAGAAAAATAACCACCTTGTGTATATAGTTCTGAAGCAGCAGCATGTACAACCCTATTTGAAGAAAGAAAGCTCCGAGAAAAATATGCTACAAATTCCAGGAGCTCATTTACAGCCTTAGGTAAGTCGGCCTGAAATATTTGGCAGGATATCACAACAGTTAACAGTGTACTTTGGTATAATAACACTGCCTTATAATTTTCACAGGATGGAAATGTATTGTATAGAATTGGTACACCCAGCGCAAACAATATATGAACTTGAAGTGCACCAGAAATCTGCTTTGCGTGACTTAATTCTCATTTTTCCAAAAATGAATTTGCATCAGTAATCACAATGAGGTAGAATGCTTCGAGATAGAGCAACATACAGAATCAGGATTATTAAACAGCATCTGCTGCTTCAAGACTTCTAGCACATTCAGTATCACCACAAAAATAAGTACCACAAGCTCACAGTAAGGTATTCATGTGTTGCACGTAACAAGTTTACATTCTGAACAAGGGTACTCTGTCTGGCGATAGAGAAGTGTAACCATAGGTAGGAAACAATAACAATGTTTAGCAAGATAGATTTACAAAGTTCAGCTATTGGAAGTGGTATTAACTTTGAATCACACACACATATCTCCAAAACAAGGAATCACACTAATAGGAAAAAAATTGTAAAATATATGAATCATACTTCTAGCTTCACGTTCATGTGATTTTGTTCAGTCATCACTTTTACTGCTAAACTTAAGTTGCATAGAATACCACAGTGGATTATCATAATCGCGTTTGCCCAACCCACTTTTGTCATTTTAGTGTTTGTTTGACCAGATTTTGCCTACTTTGCTGTCTAATTTTCTACAGCAGGTTATTAAATAAGCACAACACATCACAGTTCAGCAACCGCAAACTGAGCATTAGTGCAGATTGATGTGCTTCTGAATTTTAATGAAAGACAATGTGTTTTATCTGCATGAATTTGCTCAGCCACAGGGAACTGAAGCTCTAGATGGTTTTAAGGAACCAAGTCAATAAATACCGTACACGAAATTTACGATATTTGATGCAAATGATCAGTTTCTTCACTTTCTTGAGCACAATATGATAATTCAGTCTACATTAAAGAATAAGTTTGGTGTCCAAAAGAGTGTAAGTCATAGCTAGGAAACAATGTTTAATAAATAAGACAGATTTACAAAGTCCAACTATTGACAAGCCTTATTCCACTTTTAATCATACACACACACACACACACACACACAACATCTCCAAAGCAAGGAGCCCCATGAATAATTTGCATTTTGAGAATCAATTTAGAAGCCATATTTATAGCTTCACATTCATGCGGTACAGTCAAGTCACGAGTTTACTGCTAGACATCGTGCAGATTAATGTTTCTCTGAATTTTAGTGAAATACAACATGTTCCAGCGAGATGTTACCTTGACATGTAAAACAGCAGTCTCCAACACTTTAAGCAAAAGCTTTGTGCTCCCTCCCCAACTCAAATCAACAGAAGAGCAGATCTTGCGTGCAACCTTCAACCAGATAAACAGTAAAACCGTTAACCGACCAATATAATCAAGTCATATATGTTATGGCAATCAATTTGCTAGTGACACATACGGCGGGCAAGCGCTCAATCATCTGCGCCTCCGCACACTGCTTCAAGGTTGCAACACAGAAATCGTGCACAAGGTCATCGCCGAAGAACGAAGACTCGGCAGCCAGGAAAATGGCACAGCGGCTCAGTGCATTCACAAGCATGGTGAGATACTTCCTGCTGGAGTCCTCAGTCAGAAGCCTGCAAAGGGACAAAAACCTCATGGTCACATATTCGTACCGACCTAACAAAAATGCAGAGTTAGTTAGCAGAGCCCGTGATCTCACCCAACCCATGCCTGGAGCTCCTTGACAAGGGCGAGAACCCGTTGGTACGGGGCGGCGTCCTTCACCTTGCCCTTGCTGGCACAGTTAGCGAGGCACACCGTGAGCTCCACCGCGAGCGTGCTGACTTCAGGGTCGGCGCCGGCCTCCCCCGCGATGGCAGCAGGGTCGGGGAGGAGGAGGGGAGCGGCACTCGCAGCACCACGGCGAGGCTTCACGACTGTCGGCGGCGAGAGCGCGCGGCGGAGGGCGTCGAGAGTGGCGGCGGCCTCGGCCTCGGCGCGCGCGTACTGGCCGCGCGACTCGAGGCAGCTGACGAAGCGGCCGCGCTGGAGCAGCACGGAGTAGGGCTTCCCGGCGAGGCAGGTGGAGATGGCGGACAGGGAGTCGAGGACGAGGCCGTAGATCTGGAGCAGCTCGTCGGCGGCGTCGGCGTCGGCGGCCGGGCTAGGGTTCGGGCGGAGGAGCGGAGGGAGGAGCTGGAGCGCGCGGCAGAGGAACGGGAGGAACCGCTTCGCAAGAGGGCGCACGGAGACCGCGTCGGGGGGCGGCGGTGGCGGCTTGGGCTGCTTCGTCGCCCTCTTCGGCGGGGGCTTGGTGGGGTTAGGGTTAGCGGCGGCGGGCAGGTGGGGGGAGAAGGGCTTGAGGTAGGCGGCGAAGCGGGAGTGGAGGCCAGCGCGGGAGGGCGGGGAGGAGAGGGCGGCGAGGAGGTCGTCGGCTGCGGCCTCCATCGCCGGCGGTCGGAGCGGAGCCGTGTGGTGTGGGGGATTTTTTTTTTTTTTGGCCGTTTGGGCGGAGATGGGGTGGGAATGGGCGGGAAAGAGGGCAGGGTTTTCGCTACTGTGGGCGTGGAGTAGGTCAGAACACGAAGCGTATGGCAGAAGATTGCAAATTTCAGGGCCCAAGTGGGTTTTGCCAATAAATAGGCTGGCCCAATACCTCCAGTTGGGCCTGACTTACTTGGCCCAGCTTTCTTGCCAACCAAAAAAATGTTGCCCTCCAAATCCAAACAAAACAAAAAGGTTGCCCTAAGAAAAAACAAAAAAGTTGCTTTTAGGGAAAGTCAGGTGGCGATCCCAATGAACGCTCTGGCAATTGTATCATATGGTCGTTATTGTGAGCGCCGGCAAATGTTGCCGGCGTATTGGGGTCGGTAGCCTAGCGACAACCCTCAACGGGCCTTCATAATAGACTTTTGTCCATTTTCTTGGCAAATACAACCATACTTCTACCAACATGCAACCATATTGCATAGTATTAAACAAATAATTTAGTTTCAGGGCAAATAAATTGAAATTCGAGAAATTCAACTAGATCAACGCTCAGTTTTCGTCTCCTTTAATCACTCACAAATGCTCAGCTAGACACTTTGCAGTTAACGTGAACATTTTCATCGCGGATTTCCGCGTCCATGATGAGTAAATCAACAAACTAAATCGACACTTGTTGATCAACATCGGCCTCTCTGAAAGGATCGAGTAGGTTGACTAGAGGGGGGGTGAATAGGCAACTACAAATTTTCTTTTTCTTTTGATACAAATTTGGGAATTGCTCAAATATAATTTCACTAGATATGCAACTAGGTGAACAATCCTATATGATGAGCAATAAGCAAACTAGCAAGATATTCTACACAAGATAAGCTAGCAATACAAGTAAAGGAAGGTTAAGAGATAACCACACGGTGACGCGGAGATGTTCTATCGAAGTTCACTTCCCAATGGAAGCTACGTCTCCGTTGGAGCGGTGCGGAGTCACAAAGTGAACTCCGAATAGCCTTGATATGGCACACCGTATCTCCCTCGTGTTATCCTCCGATGAGGAGTTCCACGAGCCACTATATGATGCCCTCGAGGTCGGCAACAAACCTTTACAAGGATGAGGCACACTCCACAACCGAATTGGAGGCTCTCACCAAATTCCCGCGGCTCCCAAAGCCACAAGAATCACAAGGCCGGGGCACGACTCCACAACTTAATTGGAGGCTCCCGGCTAGTCCCCGCGGCTCCCAAAGCCACAAGAACGACCAACGACAATCCAAAGTATCAACGAACTTACAAGCTTCAAGCCCTCTCAAGAACGGAGGGGGAAATCAAATCGCTTGGGTGGAAGTGTAGATCTAGGCCATCTCTCCCAAGTCCTAGAAGGACAAGATGTTTGAGTGGGTAGGGAGAGAGATCTAGGGAGATGAAGCTTTCAACAATGGTGGGGGCTTTAGTTCTGGTCGTGGTGCCCTCTCCAAGGTAGGAGAAGGCCTTTATATACTGCCCCCAGATTCTAGCCGTTGCAGACAGGTAAATCGGATAATCCGATTCAAGTCAACATCGGATTATCCGATGGAATCGGATAATCCGATCAGACTATCATCGGATAATCCGAAGAACCTCAGTGTGAAGTTTCTTCTAGTCCTTAGCAGTTTTCGAGCAAATCCTGAACATCGGATAATCCGATACTTCCCAACTCGGATAATCCGAATATCTTCAGTGTGAAGTTTCTTCTAGTCCTTAGCAGTTTTCGAGCAAATCCTATCATCGGATAATCCGATACTTCCTGACTCGGATAATCCGAATATCTTCAGTGTGAAGTTTCTTCTAGTCCTTAGCAGAATTTCAGCAGACTTTGCAAATCGGATAATCCGAAACTTTCAACATCGGATAATCCGATTTTCTTCAGCAGCAAAACTGGCTCTTTTCAACTCCCTTTTTGGATTTGATGCAAAGATGTTTTACACACTTAAAACCTGCATCACTTGATTCACATGTTAAATCATCACTAGTGTTGTTGCCTAACACACAAAACTCAAGGGATTAAGAAATGTCCTTTCAATCTCCCCCTTTTTGGTGTTAGATGACAACACTAGGATTTGCAAGGAAAGCATAATTATATTATCTAGATTCCCGAGCTTAAGACATGAGAAGCTCCCCCTGAATGTGTGCATATAATTAAATTGCATTTGAATACAAATGCAACACATATAGGAAGAGGGCACCTCCAAATAGTAAGGAAACTAGATAGGAAATTTCATGGGAGACATATCAAAATAGGGAACTATACCTTGTGCACAATAGAGTTGAAATAAACCATAGCACAAGAATACACCGCATAACCATATTAGAAATCCATATGTCTCATAACTTAAGCACAAAGGTTCACACACATAAGTTCCACAGAAAACACAACACGAATAAGTTCGACATAAATGGACACAAGCGCAATAAGAATGGTAAAAGCATATGCTTGTGCCCGAAACCCATGCAAATCCCACACGGAGACCTAATAGAACTACTTCTCCCCCTTTGGCATCGAAACGCCAAAAAGGGAAAAGAGCGATGCTACGGCCCAAGTAGATCACTCCGACTCAGAGGCATCATCATCATCATCATCATCACCAACACGGTCACCGCCATCAGCACCATCATCATCATTTTCCTCAGACTCCTCTTCTGAAGACTCATAAGTACGGGCACGAGTGTAGGATGGCCGGGAAGGGCCAGCAGAAGCTGTCTCTAGAAGATGAGACTCAAGCTGAGTCCATGGAAACTGAGAGCCCTCGTTCCACTGATCATAAGAGAGAGGAGCAGACTCTGGGGGTCATCTGCGAGGCGAGGAAGGTGCTTGAGAATGTTCTCCTGCCTAAGATAAGTGTCATACTGTCCCCTCCGGATGTCCGCATTCATGCACAGGATGTTCCGCTGGAACCAGTTGAGTTTCTTGGGCGGATCAAAGGAAGGAACCGGAGACGGACGGGTGGCGCCACGACGAGCATCACCCATGAAGGAACCTCGGGCAGGAGCTGCAGCAGCAGAAGATGGAATAACCTCTTTCCTCTTCTGATAAACCCTCTTGTACGAATGGGGCTCCATATCATACTTGTTGAAGTTGTGGTTCTTCAAGTGTCCTTGATGAGCATCATGATGTAAGGAGCATAAGGAATAGTGAGCCCACTGACCATAGAGTCAAACAACTCACGAAAGATGAAATGCATCACATCCACTTTAAACTCAGCTCAGGGTCTTCATTCTCAACAATCTTTTAGCAAGGCAAAGCAGATTTGCAAGAGGAGCAACTATATTGTCATTGTTACCTCCACTGGGAGCAATAGTTGAGCGGAAGATGATCACAAGCTGGTCATAGAGGGCAGGAGGCCCTGTTTTTGGCCAATAATTCCATTAGCCCCATACATGTCCTTCATTATGTTTTTATTGCTTCTCAACAGTGTGCATACGGTAACCACTAGGAGGAAGGTTGCTGCGGTAGGGTGAATAGCCAAGAAGAGTAGACAACCGAGCAAAGGAGGATGTACACTGAGTGCGACCCGTCATCCATTTCATGGTCTTTTTATGGTCAGTCTCTATCACCAAGGTGGAGAAAAACTGCAGAATCATTGGCACATGTAGGGACATTGCTTTTCAATGAGAGAAACCATGCCCATCTGTTCAATCACATCTGCAGCTTGAGCATAACTGGCCTTGGCCTTGATATCTCGCATTCTGTAGGGCTGCATCGGGCGAATAGGGTGGAGATAATGCTTATAGATGTCATTGTATATATATATCTGCTCCATGCACCAGAAGTTGGGATCTTCAATATCTTCATCTCTTGGCACATTCCATACCAGTTGGACTGACGGACTTGGGCATAGTCAACGGGTTCATGGTCAAGTAGTTGGGGCGAGTTTCCTTGCCCTTCTTCGAAGGTTTATGTGCAACTTGCTTCTTCTTGGATGTTGTTTGTCTTTTCTAGCATGCTTCTTCGGAGGACTACCCGAACCACGACTACCGGAACCACCTGTGAGATAGAGCAATAGATGGATAGCATAGATGAGTACACACAAGTCACAGAGCAAGGAATGGTACAATGTACACTAGGAGAGCATCCCTAAGTTGAGTCTACTAAGTCCTGGACAAATCAAAATGTGGCTGAAAAATACCACTGAGCAATTTCGGATAATCCGATTAAGTATGAATCGGATAATCCGACTGGTCGGAATATCCGGTTCAGAGAATCGGAATATCCGATCTGAATCTGGCAGCAACAAATTGATTCAAGTCCTAGGTCTAGCAGTAGATCGACAAAAGGGGGGCTAGCCTAGTGTTCTAAGTACCAAGGGGAACCACTACCACCAGCCAAAACAACTTCTTACAAAGATCTAGGTGAGAACACCTAGGAGATGAGAGAGAAGAAGTTACCCTCGTCCATTGAGGAAAAAGCTTGGGTGAATCGGTTCCCGGGGAGGAGGAGCACCAAATCCGGCCAAATGCCGGAGTTGGGGACGGCCGGAGATGCCGGGGAGGCGCGGGGAGAGCAGGCGGCGGCGCTGGAGGAGAGAGAGGGTCGGGGGTGGAAGAAACGCTCGACTGAGCCCTTCACCCCGACCCCTGCTCTATTTAGGCGACGAACCGCCAAATCGGATAATCCGATCGTGACTTGAATCGGATAATCCGATAGTCGGATAATCCGAGCAAGTCGATCGGATAATCCGATTGTCAGGATTTCGTTAGAAATTCTGGCCTGCTAAACCCTTTCTCCTCAGTTTCAAAATAAGACTTGTGTGCATAAGATGGAGTGTTTTTAGGAAAGATAGGCTTGGGATAAGATTGCCAAACTGACATTGGTACTCCACACTCAAACTTGCAAAAATCGAACAAGGAAATGCCAAGATGAGTGGGTTTCCCATAAAACCAACAATAGGACCAAAATTCCAAATGATTTTCAATTAAGACCGAAAAGAACCAACTCTTCATAAAGAAGAGGGCGGTGGCCAAGGCCACCATGTATGAGTTTGTGGTGTGACACCGCGAAGATGTATCTCGGGTTCACGGCCACTACTCGTCATTTAAGCTCACAATTCATGAAATGAAAATATAGAGACAAAATGAGTTCTTACTATCGGCATAATGGGGGGAGGGATAGTCCAATGGATTAGGACCGCACTCCCCCTATGTCCATGCCTACATCCAAACCAAATGAATATCGTCTAATATGGGTAGGTATGCAAGAAGTCCACTAAATCCAATTGCTTATGTCCACCACATTAAGTTCTCCTCTCAACTCCTTGAATCTTGCTTCACCAAGAGGCTTTGTGAACATATCGGCGAGTTGAAGCTTGGTGTTGACATACTTGATTGCAATATCACCCTTTTCAACATGCTTGGTCTTCCCATGAAGAACCGGATTGTGAGCAATTTTGATGGCACTTTCATTATCACATAAAAGAGGCACTTTGTCACAAATGACACCATAATCCTTTAAAGTTTGCCTCATCCATAATAGTTGTGCACAACAACTTCCGGCGGCAATGTATTCGGCTTCGGTGGAGGACGAGGCCACACAATTTTGCTTCTTAGAAGACCAACTCACAAGGGACCTACCAAGGAATTGGCAAGTACCCGAAGTTGATTTTCTATCCATTTTGCAACCCGCCCAATCCGCATCCGAATAACCTACAAGATCAAAGCTTGTGCCTTGGGGATACCAAAGACCAAAGTTAGGAGTATCCATCAAGTATCTTAGAATCCTTTTAACCGCGGTTTCATGACTTTCCCTAGGACTTGATTGGAATCTTGCACACATACCCACACTAAACATAATATCCGGTCTAGATGCACAAAGGTAAAGCAAAGATCCAATCATAGAACGATAAAGCTTTTGATCAACTTCCTTACCATCCGGATCTAAGTGAAGATCCGCCTTGGAGTCCATGGGAAACTTATAGGCTTGGCATTGTTCATGTCAAATTTCTTGAGCATGTCCTTAATATACTTGGCTTGACATAAGAATGTTCCTTCTCGAAATTGGTGGATTTCAAAGCCAAGAAAATAATTCAACTTTCCCATCATGGACATCTCAAATTCCTTGGTCATTAGCTTGCCAAATTGATCACTAAATTCACGGTTAGTGGAACCAAAGATAATATCATCAACATATATTTGGCATACGAAAAAATCTCCATTTACCCTTTTTGTAAAAAGAGTGGGATCTATTACCCCAATTTCAAAGCCACGGTCTACTAAGAACTCCTTGAGATGATCATACCAAGCACGTGGAGCTTGCTTGAGCCCATAAAGAGCCTTATGTAGTAAGTAGACGTGGTTAGGAAATTTAGGGTCTTCGAAACCCGGAGGTTGTTTAACATACACCAACTCATTTAGTGGACCATTTAAGAAAGCACTTTTAACATCCATTTGATATAAGACAATATTATGAGTAGATGCATAAGCAATTAGTAAGCGAATGGATTCAAGTCTAGCAACGGGGGCATAGGTTTCACCGTAGTCGACTCCTTCGATTTGGGTGTAGCCTTGTGCAACCAATCTTGCTTTGTTGCGGATGACTTGACCATGAGAGTCTTGCTTGTTCTTAAATATCCACTTGGTTCCAATGACATTATGGCATGTGTCTTTGGGTTTTTCAACTAATGACCATACTTTGTTGCGCTCGAAGTTGTTCAACTCTTCATGCATAGCCGCAACCCAATCCATATCTTCAAGAGCATCATATACCTTGAGAGGTTCTAAGCTAGACAAACAAGAGACATGACCACAAAAGTTAGATAATTGTTTGCGTGTGGACACACCCCTACGAATACTCCCAAGGATATTTTCTTTGAAGTGGGAAAGATGATCCAATTTTGATGCACGCCGGATGACCCGGCGTTCCATGGCTTGACCAATTGTTTCACCAACACAATATCTTCATCATTGCCTTCATCTTGCTCATGGTCAACCCGAAGTGGAGTTCTTGGGTTGTGGGTTCATTATGTTCTTGTTCACCACTAGAGTTGGGTGGGTCTTGACCATCTTCTTGATCATTGAATGAATATCATGTTCTTGTTCTTGGATAGTTTCTTGATCAACTATTGAGGTGGATGGCTCAACTTGAGTAGAACTTGTTCCTTCTTCTTGAGTATCATCAATAGGTCCTTCAATAGGAATTAGTTCTCCAATCCCCATAGTTCTTATGGCTTGAGATGGAGCATCATCACCTACATCATCATGATCAATATGCTCCACTTGGGAGCCTAAACTTTCATAGATTCTTCAACACACCCGGTGGATATGTTGTAGACCCTATAAGCATGAGACTTTGCGGCATATCCAACAAGTATACCATCAAAAGATCTAGATTCAAATTTAGCAATTTTGCAACCTTTAATGTAAACATGGCATTTGCAACCAAAGACTCGAAAGTAAGATACATTTGGCTTTTTACCGGTGAGGAGTTCATATGGTGTCTTTTCCATGAGAGGACGGAAGAAGAGCCGGTTTGAGTAGTGACAAGCGGTGTTGATGGCTTCGGCCCAAAAGTTGTATGGGGAATGAAATTCGGCCATCATAGTTCTTGCCATATCAATAAGAGTGCGGTTCTTCCTTTCGGCGACACCATTTTGTTGGGGAGTATATGCAGCGGAATATTGGTGTTGAATGCCCTCCCCACTTAGGAAATCATCCATAGTGTAATTCTTGAACTCCGTACCATTGTCACTTCTAATTGCCAAAATCTTGGAGTCATATTGGCGTTGAACTAGGGTTGCAAAGTCAATGAATATCTTTTGAGTTTCACTCTTCTTCTTGATGTAGAAAGTCCAACAATATCTTGAATAATCATCCACAATCACCAAACAATATTTCTTGCCACCAAGACTATCATATGTGGGAGGCCCAAAGAGATCCATATGAAGGAGCTCCAAAGGCCTCTTAGTGGAGATAATGGTCTTCTTGGGGTGATTCTTTTCATGCATCTTTCCGGCTATGCAAGCACTACAAGGACGATCTTTGGAAAAATTAACATCGGTTAGTCCTACCACGTGTCCACCCTTTACAAGAGTTTGTAAATTTCTCATACCGACATGGCCTAGCCGGCGATGCCAAAGCCAACCCTTGTCGGATTTAGCCATTAGACACGTGGCAATTTGAGTGGTCTCTTTCGAGAAATCGACCACATACAAACCGTTCTCACGAAATCCAACAAAGGCTACTTTAAGAGATTTTGTGAAAAGGATGGTCACGTGGTATTTATTAAAGATAACGGTGTAACCGGCATCGCATAATTGACCAACGGAAAGTAGATTATATGAAAGGGATTCAACAAGGAGGACCTTCTCAATTGATAACTCCGGTGTGATCACCACCTTGCCATATCCCAATACCTTAAGTCTTGTATTGTTCCCAATGGTGACATGAGAGAATGAGAGTAATTGTTTCAATAAGCCCTTTACTACTTCTTTGCTTCCGGTCATGTGAGATGAACACCCACTATCAATGAGCCATGAAGATCCACCGGAAGAAAAGCCCTACAATAAATCAAGTCTTTGATTTAGGTACCCATTTTGGAATGGGTCCTCTTTTGTTAGTCACAAGGGTCTTTGGAACCCAAATAGCATAGTGATAATCATCTCCATATGAGGTACCAACATATTTAGCAAAAACATAACCATTTCTAGATTTCATAAGCACATATGAGGGGTTATATTTTCCGGCAAAGTCATTGTGAGTGGCATTGCCCCTTGTGGCTTTACCACCCACAATGGGTTCAACATTCTTCTTGCCCAACTCCCCCTCCTTCACAAAAATAATATCTTTTGAAGGGGAGGTAGGCATCTTCTTCTTGTTTGCCTTCTTGGACTTGGGAGCAAACCCAAGCCCTTCCTTGCTAACCACTCCCTTTTGATTGGTCAAAAGATCATTGAGGTTCTTTTCCCCTTGGATACAAGTGGCTAGACCCTTTTCAAGTTGGGCCTTCAACCTAGTGTTCTCCTCCATGAGAGATGCTTTAAGACATAAAGGGTTAGTAGCACAAGCATTGGCATCTTTATCATTATGAGGAGTGGTGAAGCTAGCATATATAAATTGAGCTTGTAATTTAGCATATGACCCCTTGAGCTTGGTGAGCTCACTTGAGGTCACCTTGTGGGTTTCCCTAAGTTGCTCAAAATTCTCAAGGAGTTTGTTATGACTCTCTACAAGCTCATCATTTTTAATTTTTAGATCACTAGCAACTTGAATAGAGGTTTCACGGGTTTCTTTTGCCTTGGATAAATCCTTGGCTTGGTCTCCTCAAGTTGCTCCCGGAACACTTGTTCCTCAACAAGTTGCTCTTCTAGCTCACCAATTTTATCGGCATGATCACGTGCATGCCCCTCAAGCTCATAAATCCTATTCTCCTTCTCCTCAAGGAGGTGTTTGGCTTCTCCATATTGGTACATGAGAGCCTCAACCATTTTCTTGGTTGGACCTTGGAGCTTGTTTATAAAGAGGGTAATTGTATCCTCTTTCTCCTCATTTTTCCCTACATCCTCAACACAATCCAAGAGAGATGGTTTAGAGGAGATAGTAATTTTAGGTGGGGAATTCACCTTGGTTTCCTTGGCCATGAGGCACATAGGCTTGGGATCTTGTTGTCATTTGGAGCGGTGAAAAGGGGTGCCAATGAAGGAGGAAGGTTGCCCATTGCAAGAGCCGCCATCCCCACTTCCTCACTTGTATCATCATCCTCCTCTTCGCCACCGGACTCATACTCTTCTTCATGTGTTGCGGTGACAAGAGCCTTTTGAGGTTCTCTCTTGATGAGGTACTTGATGGGCTTGGTGAAGAACTTCTTCTTCTTTAAGATGAGTTGGCCTCCAAAATCTTCTCTTCTCTCATAGGGGCAATCCTTCACAAGGTGATTCTCTTTCCACAATTAAAGCACATTCTTTTCATTTGTGGGGAGAAGTTGCTTCTAGGGGAGAAGTTGCTCTTGATATTCTTTTTGTTCCAATACTTGGTGGCGGCAAGAGCAAGCACCTCATTGAGTTCACCCACAAAATCTTCTTCATGATGACCACTTGTGCTTTCTTCATATCTTGGATGTTCTTCCACATGAGCCTTCAAGGCAAGGTTCTTTGTGCCACGAATTTGGTTGATGGAAGACTTGGAAGTGGCCTTCAAGGTATCATAAGTGACGAATTGTGCCAATATGTCATTGGGAGACATTGTTTTGTAGTCCGCTTGTATGGAGATTCATCACCATATTTTCATTGTATGGAACAATGGTCTTGAGGAACTTGGCTTTGACCCATTCATCATCCATATCTTTCTTTCCATTTTCCCTACATGCCACAACAAGCTTGGTGAGTCTTCGGAAGAGATCCGATGGTGTCTCTTCTTCTAGCATGATGAAGTTGTCCACTTGATGTTGAAGGATGGCGTCGTTGGAGCGTTGAAGGCCCTCATTTCCTTCATATACCGATGCGAGAAAATCCCAAGCCTCCTTGGTGGTTTTGAGATTCCGCACTTGATCTTCATCATGGGCGGTCATGGCACTCTCAAGGATGTACTTGGCATTGGCATCAAGTTGTTCATCAATCTCTTCTTGCCTTGTCAAGTTGGAGGGATCAACCGGAGTATAACCATTTAGAACCACCCTCCAAAGATGCACCGATGAGCTGCGAAAATAAGACTCCATAGATTTCTTCCAAGTGAAATAACGAGTATTATCAAGCTTAGGAGGTGGCCTACTTAGGTTGGTTATATGAGGTTGAGTGAGTGGAACTTGAGTGAGATATGAAGTAGGTGGAGCAAAGTTATGAGGAGGCTTCTCACCAGTTTTAGGTTGATCTTTGTTATCCTTAACAACCAAGGCCTCAACGTTAGAAACACCGGTTGATGAGGAGGCATTTTGATTATTAATGACCCGAGTAAACACCTCGTCCACCATTTTGCCTTTCATGAACCCAAAGAGTTCAATCATGGCTTTCATGGTGACCGGGGCATTATCATCGGGAGGGGTTATCCCCGCTTCACTTAGTTCTTTCTCAAGTTGTTCTCTATCATTTTTCTCTTGTTGTTCCTTAGCAAGTTTTAACTCCTCGTCGCTAGTCATCCTCCTCTTTAGGCTGTTAAGCCCTTAATAAAGAGACCTTGCTCTGATACCAATTGAAAGGATCGAGTAGGTTGACTAGGGGGGGGGGTGAATAGGCAACTACAAATTTTCTTTTTCTTTTGATACAAATTTGGGAATTGCTCAAATATAAGTTCTCTAGATATGCAACTAGGTGAACAATCCTATATGATGAGCAATAACAAGCTAGCAAGATATTCTACACAAGATAAGCTAGCAATACAAGTAAAGGAAGGTTAAGAGATAACCACACGGTGACGCGGAGATGTTCTACCGAAGTTCACTTCCCAATGGAAGCTACGTCTCCGTTGGAGCGGTGCGGAGTCACAAAGTGAACTCCGAATAGCCTTGATATGGCACACCGTATCTCCCTCGTGTTATCCTCCGATGAGGAGTTCCACGAGCCACTATATGATGCCCTCGAGGTCGGCAACAAACCTTTACAAGGATGAGGCACACTCCACAACCGAATTGGAGGCTCTCACCAAATTCCCGCGGCTCCCAAAGCCACAAGAATCACAAGGCCGGGGCACGACTCCACAACTTAATTGGAGGCTCCCGGCTAGTCCCCGCGGCTCCCAAAGCCACAAGAACGACCAACGACAATCCAAAGTATCAACGAACTTACAAGCTTCAAGCCCTCTCAAGAACGGAGGGGAAAATCAAATCGCTTGGGTGGAAGTGTAGATCTAGGCCATCTCTCCCAAGTCCTAGAAGGACAAGGTGTTTGAGTGGGTAGGGAGAGAGATCTAGGGAGTTGAAGCTTTCAACAATGGTGGGGGATTTAGTTCTGGTCGTGGTGCCCTCTCCAAGGTAGGAGAAGGCCTTTATATACTGCCCCAGATTCTAGCCGTTGCAGACAGGTAAATCGGATAATCCGATTCAAGTCAACATCGGATTATCCGATGGAATCGGATAATCCGATCAGACTATCATCGGATAATCCGAAGAACCTCAGTGTGAAGTTTCTTCTAGTCCTTAGCAGATTTCGAGCAAATCCTGACATCGGATAATCCGATACTTCCCAACTCGGATAATCCGAATATCTTCAGTGTGAAGTTTCTTCTAGTCCTTAGCAGTTTTCGAGCAAATCCTGTCATCGGATAATCCGATACTTCCAACTCGGATAATCCGAATATCTTCAGTGTGAAGTTTCTTCTAGTCCTTAGCAGAATTTCAGCAGACTTTGCAAAAAGGATAATCCGAAACTTTCCAACATCGGATAATCCGATTTTCTTCAGCACAAAACTGGCTCTTTTCAACTCCCTTTTTGGATTTGATGCAAAGATGTTTTACACACTTAAAACCTGCATCACTTGATTCACATGTTAAATCATCACTAGTGTTGTTGCCTAACACACAAAACTCAAGGGATTAAGAAATGTCCTTTCACTCTCTTTGCACCAAACCACCTTAGGAGGCCCAAGGACACCTCTAGTACAAGCAAAATTGTCAGCTCGTGCCAATCATCAAATTTCTTGTCCCTAGCTTCGAAAACACCTGATCCACACTCCTTGTAGACATGTCCCTTACATCGCAAACTTCACTAAAGAAGCCAAGCTTTTTCATACTACATTGTATAGAGGTGTCTCTGCCCGCCATTGAGATAGAGACAATCGAGTTGGTGAAATACCTCATGCATCAAAATCTCCACGAAAATCGCCCTAGGGCTCATCTAAAAAGTGAGTGATTTCCCAGCACGGGAAGCAATACCTTTCTTTCTATAGCCCCAGCCATGGATCCGGATCCAAAATCTTCCAAGTCAACTTTATTCAGGTGAGCAACCCCATCATACGGGCAAGAACTGCCCAATATCGAACCACCATGGACCATGGTCCATAATCTTCTCCTAAATTACCAAGCATTGTTACCGGATCACAAAACCTATTATCCCCAACCAGTATGATTTTAATCTCCTGAGCGGGATCGAGATGAAGTTCATCTTGTTAATGAACGACCCATCCATGGCCCAAATTCTTGCCTGTACGAACTCTAGCCAAGGCCATTCAACATGTATCCCCGATAAGGACACCTCCTTCTTCCACGATTACATTGTCAAAATCTTCCTCATTCATATCGAGATTCCCGTTCATGAAATCAAGCGTCGATAACCTAGCACCGCCTAAACTTGTCCCATCATCATCAGGAACTGGTCTATTCACCGCAACCTTCCTATCCACCACACAAACACCTTTGGTATCTGAATTTTGGTTCGACATAGCATCGATTCCTTCTTTCTCGTCATGGCAATTTTCTGGTACCTGAGTTTTGGTTTGACATAGCATCGAATTCTTCTTTCTCGCCATGCTAGTTTTCGGCGAGCACGAACACTACATTCACTCTAAGCGATGACACCGAGCCAAACAATGGCGACCACAAATGCAAACCTCTATTAATCAGCAGAGCACCGGAATCACACGACGATCATGCGTGACTGCGGAGCGCCTATCGCCCTGGCACGGCACTCTAAAATGCATGTTGGGCCAAAGAAGGATTACGATCGGAAACGATACATCTTGCCGTCGGGATTCAGAGGGGGTAAAGAAACCCTAGATGGGGCTGTGATGCTCTTGACAATTAACTCCACATTTTCTTTTCGCCGGTGATGTATCATTTTATTGCTAGTATCACCGTTTCATATATATATACCGACACAAAAAGGACACCGTGCTCATTCCTCATGGCCACTTGACCACTTGGCCATCACCACCCGATGCCCGATCGACCGCCGCCACAACTACTACAGTACTATGTACTACAGAACGCTGACTCACCGGGCCTGCCATGCTACGCTGCAGGCCGCAACTACGTTATGTACAGCTGAACAGTGAACACGTTGCACGTAGGCGCGCCGGCCAGCCTCTGTTCTGCTCTGCTTCTAGAACACGAGGCAATCCTTGTCGAGGTCGTACACCATCTTCTCCAGGCCCGGCCTCACCGTGCACTCGAGCATCGCCGGCGGCCCGCACACGAGCGCCAACGTCTCGCCGTCGCCGCCCACAGGCAGGTGCTCCCTGAGGACCTGCTCGTCCACCCTCCCGACGCCGTACTCCCACGCCCCGTCCTCCGGCCGTGCCACCTTGCTCACCACGTACCACACCTTGAGCCGCGCCGGGTGCGCGGCGGCCCACGCGTCGATCTCCTCCCGCAGGAGCATGTCGTCCTCCGTCCGGTTCGCGTACACCAGGTGCATCTCCGTGTCGTCGTCTGGCTGGTCCCTCAGCACGGCCTGGATCACCTGGTACACCGGCGTGATCCCCGTCCCGCCGGCCACCATGGCGAGCCTACGCGCGAACCGCTTCTCGCCGCCCACGGTGAAGTTTCCGCGGCCGGCGTACTCGATGTGGCCCACGGGCCCCTTGATGTCGATGGCCGCGCCGAGGGGCAGTGAGTCCAGGTACTGTGACATCATGCCGCCGGCCGGGAACTTGGGGTCCTCGTCCTTGGAGTAAATCTTGATTAGGAGCTCCACGTGGCCGACCTCCTCGACGGAGCTCGTCGGTGTGTACGCGCGCATGCAGAGCTTGCCGCCGATGGATGCGCACACGTAGACGTGCTTGCCGACCGGCAGGCCGAGCTTCTGCGCCGAGGACGGCAGCGCGAGCCGGAAGAGGCGCACGTTGTCTGACAGGCTCTTCTTGTCCACGAGCTGGCACCGCACCTTCTCCCGCGGGTTGGCGAGCGCGACGGTCGAGACCGGCGTAGAAGAAGGGGCCTCCACGATGGCCGTGAGGTCGGCGTGGCTGCTCTGCGGCGACACGTAGTTGGGGCCCGTGACGACGAGCTCGCCGACGCGGTACATCTCGAGGAGGCCGCGCGCCTTGGCGGAGTGGATGGCGTCGAACTCCTCGGTGCAGTCGGAGCCGGCGTTGATGAGGATGCTGTCGGCGCCGCCGGGGTGGTCCTTGAGGAAGCCCGTGCAGTCGTAGACGTGGCCGTGCACGACGATCCACGCCGACTCCTTGGAGGTGTGGCGGCGCACCTCGGACATGGTGTACTGCGTGGAGGCGGTGGCCATGAAGGGCGTGGAGGTGCTCCGCTTCAGCGTGCCCTGCGTGGTCTCGGACGTCTCGATGTGTTTTTGCCGCGCCATCCACCCGCCGGACTGGTTCCCGGGCTGCGTGGGGTGGTCGAACACCAGGCCGATCTCGCCCTTGTGCGGGCGGCAGACGTTGATCTTGACGCGGAACCAGCAGTTGTTCATCATGCCCATGAGGTTCCAGATGAGCTTCTCGGGCTGCGTGTTGAGGGCCTCGTCCCAGGCGCGGACGGCGATCTCCTTGGCTCCCAGCAGGTCCAGCACCTCGACGTCCACAGACCAGAAGCACCAGCACCAGTACTTGCCGTACTTGGTCGGCCGCTCCGGGTGGTCCAGCTCGCACACCTGCCACGTCTCGCCGCCGTCCAGGGTCACCTCCACCCGTGTAACTTTCCGGCCACCGCCTGGTTAAGAGAAACAGGGAACGAGCATCAGTACAGATCTCCAATTATCACAAAAAAAATGGTTAGCCGAAATCAGGCCCAAAGAAAATTATTCTGGAAGTTGGGCTTCTAGAACGAGCAGGCTGCAGGCCCAGGCCCGGAACAAATTCCGAAACAACATGATTGTTTTTTCCGGTTTTGGCGAATGAAACAACATGAACTAGAAGCGTACGTGTGATCTGACGTCACAGACACACGCAATGCATTGTATTATTGCCAAAAGAAGCTAATTCGTTGTATACGGCCGGTGTGATTTCACGATGAGGTTTGGAGGGAAGGGGAACTCACCAGAGTAGGCGTATCCCTTCATCGTATACGGCTTCTGCGTCGTCAGCGCGTTGATGGGGAGCACCTCGTCGTGTCCCGGCGTGGAGATCATCGAGTTGATGTTGAGCTCGTTGATCATGCACTCCGGCTTGTACCACCAAGCTGCAAATCCATCCAAAACAAACAGACGTATGTAAGGCCACAGATACATCTCGCACGTCAGAAGCTACAAGAATCCAAGCAAAGCAAAGCGAAAGTACCTTCGGCATTGGCGAGCTCGGCGTCGACGTGCGACGGCAGCACGCGGTTGTCTCTGTAATGGTAGTAGCTCTCCGACTCGTTGCAGGCCACCACGATGCGCTTCACCCACTTCACCATCCGCCCGCCGATGTGGCCGGGCACGATGAGGCGCACGGGGAAGCCGTGGTCTGGCGCCAGCGGCTCGCCGTTCTGCATGTACGCGAGGATGACGTCGCGGGCCGGGTCCATGGCGACGGCCCGGCGGAGGCTGGTGCCGTACTTGCACCCGCCGCCGCCCGGGAGGTCCTCGGCGCCCTCGAAGCACACGTTGTCGGCGCCGGCGGCCTCGCCCATGACGCCGCACCGGCGCAGCACGTCGCGGAGGCGCGCGCCCCGCCACACGGAGGTGGACACGGCGCCGGGGCCCCAGTTGAAGCCCGCGGTCTGGCGCACCATGTTCTGCTCCTTGCGCCGGTTCCCCGCGCACACCAGCGTCACGGGCAGCTCCACGGCCTCGAACTCCGTGGCGAGCTGCTCCATGGTGATCCGGGCGGGGCGCTTGACGAGGCCCGTGACCTCGACGGTCCAGCTGGACCAGTCGGCCTTGGGGACGGCGCCGTGGTTGCGCACGTAGTGGAGCGGCGCCGGGTGATGAAGCCGTGGGACATGAGGCGGGACAGCGGCGGCTCGGAGTTGAAGGGGTGCTTGCCGGTGAGGCGGACCAGCGCCGGGTGGCGCTTGATCCAGGCGTCGGAGGTGGCCTCGTCGCGGGGGTCCTTGACGGACGGCTCCACGTCGAGGCGCGGGCTGTAGAGCGAGCGCCAGTCCGGGGGGATGCTGTCCTCGTCGTCGGAGTCGGAATCCGGGCCCGGACGGCGCCTGTTGCCGCCGGAGTTGGAGGAGAAGAGGTCGAAGGCGCCCTTGGGCTGCGCATTGCTCGGCCACGGGTGGGTGGACACCTGACGCTTGTACTCGACTGAAGCCGCCATTGTAGAAGGTGAGTGAGATACAAGTCTTGGAGCTGGTGTGTTGGAAGCTCAGAATGGAGCTCTGCTCTTGGAAGGTGTGGAGGTGGTGGCGCGGGGTATATATAGGGGACGGAATCGGCAAGAGGCGTTCACGTATGGTGTAGTACGTGTGGTGCCAAATTGCAATGGCCAGTGGCGATGCACGAACGCGTACTAGTGTTTCAATCAACCAAAGGAGTTGACGTCACCACACGCGCAGGCGAAACAAGATTTCCTCTGGATCTGGGGCCATTTCTCTTCTCTGCCGTGCTCTGAACAAACGTCTGTTCACGCCCCGTGACAACGTTTAGTCGATTTATTTATCTCGTAGCTGAAGACGACCATTTTGTACGGCTATTGCATCATACTACTATTCTACAGTATTAGACAATTCAAACAATACTTTTTAAAACAAATTCAAACAATAGTTTTATCACGTTAAGTTTGTCCATCAACGGCCACATGTAGTTAAAGCCAGTGGCAAATGATTCAAAAATATTATTTGACTAAAGTTAAGTGCTCCTTCCGTTTACTAATATAAGGCATTGTAGTTTTTTCTTTATTCAAATGTATCTAGACTTATTTTGTACATATATTAACTCATTTTAGTATGTATAACGGCCTGGCACTAGGCGGGCGATGGGCGATACCGGAGGCGACTCCGGCGGTGTACCCAAGGGAACGGCGCTACAAGGTCGTTTCTGGGCAAGCTCGTCGGAGAGCTCCGATGAAGACGACGTCGGTGAGTCTCTCGCGTCGGAGGTAAGTTCTAGGTCGTGGAGTTATCTGTGCAGGACGCCGGTGTCAAGATCCGGACGTGATCTCAAAGAGGAGAGGAGAAGGAGCGGCAAACGGGGGCGGCTGCGGGCGTGGGCGGCAAGGGAGCTGGAGGATTCAGCTTCTTCGCCGGTCGTACCTCGACGTCGAGCACCATCGCCGGAGTTCAAGATACCGGTGTTACCTCCCACGGTTTTCACGCTCGGCGAGGCCTTTGATGCGGCAGAATGGAAGGTAGTAGGCCGCAAAGGTAAGGTTCTGAAGAGCGTTTCTTCTCCGGCGGCGGCGTCGGGGAGAACGCCGGCGGCAACCAGAGGTGTTACGGAGCGATTCTCGGATCGCGTGTTTAGCGGACAGAAAATTTCAATTTTTCGGAAATCAGGTGGCTCCAACGGGCACAAGGCCCAGACGGGGCCTCTCAATCAGATTTTGGGCCACAAGGGCACCTTTTGTTATGTTTCGCCATCGCGACCGAAAGGCACAAGGCCCAGGTTGCTGGCGTCCGCAGGGGTTTTAGGGTTGCGACGAGCGCAACAGAGGTCTATTCCAACTTCTTCTCATGGGGCGCCGCTACGAAACTCCACCGTGGTTCGGCGATCATCGGCGACATTCACCATGGCTGGTAGGGCTCCTGGTTTCAACGGCGGACCCAATAACGCCCCCAACTTCCATGGTAATGGACGTCTGAACAGGAACAATAGCGGCTATCAGGGGCAGGCTCGCGGAAATCATATTTTGGGTCAGCAGACCGATGCCGGGGGCAGAGCGGGTGGATCATCCGCTCAAGGTTTTTCAAATCAGAATTTTCGCAATACAAATCAGAGTCAGTTTGGCAATCGTGATGATGCTTATGAGCAAAGAGGGTTTGGAGATGGAGCCAGGGAGTTTGGAGGCAACTTTGGACAATTCAACGAGGGTTCCTATGAAAGAGGCAGGCAGAACTTCGGTTACGGAGGTAACGGAGGTAATCAGAGGTTCCGTAATAACAATGCTAACTCTAGTTTTGCTGGTAACTCGAGGGTAACATACCGTCCAAGGGACAAGTCCATTGGGAGAGGTGTGGCCAGACCGAATGTGGTTCAGAATGTTCAGAATATTACCAACAGCAGTGGCGGCATGGATGTTCAACGAGAAGACATTAGGATCAATCAAGCTGCAGCGTCAAAGGTGCTTCCAAGTGTACAAGACAAACCACAAGGGTCTGTCAAAGACATTGAGCAGACATCAGTTACCGTTACCCAATCTAAAGCCAAGAAACAAACTCTTTGCTTCAAGTGTAATCTGAACGGGCATGTGGAAACTGATTGCAAGGCTGTATTGTGCGTGAATTGTGATTCAGCACTGCATCCGGATGAGGCGTGTCCATTGCTGAAAATGCCGAAGCCTAGAGCTATTTTGTATGGGATGGCGAGTGCGAAACTAATGTGGTCTGAGGTGGAGAAGTCTGAAGGTCTGCGGGAAAAAAAATGAGTGTGGCAAAATTGGAAGGATCAAGATTTCGGGGGGGACCATGTCGGCACCACAAGTGTTGAAAGAACTTGAGTGGCTAGTGCCGGGTGATCATCAGTGGGAAATTTTACCGGCTGGCGACAGTGTTTTCCGAGTAGTTTTTCCTACTAAAGCTGATCTAGTGAGACTAAGGAAAATTAAGTTCATAGAGGTTGAGGGAACTGAGATGTCGATGCATTTTGAAGAGTGGTCATCCAAAGCCTTCGACAATTGGGGTTTGTATGACATTTGGATTCGTATTTCAGGTTGCCCCGACACTCTTTGTCGTGATTATTTGGCCTTGTTTGCAGTAGGTTCTCTGGTGGGTAAAACAAAGGAGGTTGACATGAGGTTTACAAGGGATCATGGCATTGTTAGGCAGCGCATTGACTGTGCTAACCCGCAGGCAATCCCAAGACAGGTTGATTATTCGTATGATGGGGAAGGCTATGGGGTTACTTTTGAGATTGAAGCACCGGATGGCTCTCTAGTTCAGGCTGGTGATTTTGTTATGAATGGGCCTGAGGAGGATGGTGATGCTAGTCGTGATGGAGCTAATGGAAAGGATAATGAAAATGATAAAGGAAGAAAGAATGGGGTTGAGAACACCGAGAACCAAAACAAGTCAAATGAGAGTACTTCAGCGATGGAGATGGATGATAAACCAACTGATTCTGTTGATCATCTAAGCAATATGTATGAGAATATTCAGTTTGGCTCTTTTACCTCACCATATACCGCTCTGACTTCGGTGGCCGGGTCCAAGTCGGTGCCGTCTAAGAGGTGGTATCAGATGGTTGAAGAGGAAGAGGCAGAGTTTGCTCGTTCCGCGCCAGTCAAGGGAGATAAGGGGAGTAAGGCGTCGGGAGTGACTATTGTTTCATCCCAACAGCAAATGGTAGAGGTGAATCTGATTGAGCTAGGGGTTGCAGCACAGCCAATGGTAACCGAGGCATCAAGCGAGGTGGTGACTCAACATGAGGGTGCAATCTCTCACCCGACAGTAGATGCGACAGTTTTTGAGGGCCTGACCGAAAATTCAGTGTCCCAGATTGAGGCTAAACATGTGCTGTTGACAGAACCGGCGCAGGTGTTAGAGAGCTTTGATCAGCCTACACAAACTGAGATCAACTTTCAGTCGGGTCTTGCGCTGAGCAATGAGAAATCGGAAGAGGATGCTCAGGACCCGAGCCCACGGCAAAAGGAGCAGATTGCGACTGAGTTCAACGGGCAGACTGATGAAGTAGCAGCTCACAACGGTTCCATGACGCAGCAGTAGACTCTTATTTCTCAACCAGCGGTAGTGCATGAGGGTTTGGGAGATACAAGGGAGAAAACGGGAGCTGGCCTTGAAGCTGAACCATGCTTGACAAAGCACACTTATGCCACATCGACAAAAGCAAATAAGGGCAAGAGCGTCATGGTGGATCCGGCTATCTCATCACCAACAAGTGGTAGAATTGGAAGACCGGAGGGAACAGGTGTATTTCTCGGTGGAAGATATTCGAGAGAAGAGGTGATTGCGTTCGGTGGCATTCCGGAAACAGCAGCAGTGGGGGTACGGTCTAGCAGCCGACTCAGGGCTCAACCAAATGCGGATGACACTCAGCTGGATAGGGCCAAACAGCGTGCAAATGCGCGTAACTATGGAGTTTCAGGTACTGATTTACTGCATAAGTTTACTTTAGCTTCTATTCCTAATGATGTGGTAGTTGCTAGGGCGTCCAAACTTGGGGTTTCTCTGGGGAAGTCACCTAGTCAAATAGAAAGCTCAGGCAATCTCTTAAAAGACTTAGATTTCGATAGAACTTTGATTATGCTTAAGAAAAAGGAGGCACAAGCAAGTAACGAGAGTGATGACCTTGGTAGTTTGGTTATAAATGAAGCAAACAAGCTTGCTGTTGATCTTGTAGATGAAGAAAATGTGACAGCAGTGGATCACAAGGATCCAACTGTTCGAGTTACAAGAAGCTCTAAAGCTAGAAATAAAAAAAATCGTTGGGGAAACTACAGCTTTGCGTAGAAGCACTAGGTTTAAAAAGAAAAATTAATTTTTTGAGTTACAAAATGAAAGGGTGCTTCTGGAATAGTGATGGTTTTGGGGATTCATCTAAACATTGGTTTGTTCACGAATCTATCAGAGATCATAAGCTGGACTTTTTTGCAATTCAAGAGACAGGTAGAGATAATTTTTCGGCTCCTTTTCTTAAGTTTTTAGCTGCTGGTTTGGACTTTGCCTGGTACTGCCTACCGCCACAAGGGAGGTCAGGCAGTATCCTAGTTGGCATTAACCTTCAAACGCTTTCGGTTAAAGGAGTAAAAAATGGTGACAGGTGTGTTCACTTTGATATTACATCCAAAAGTGATGGTTTCGAATGGGCGTTAGTGACGGTGTACGGTGCTGCACAAGACGAACACAAACAAGCTTTTTTAGCTGAGCTGGTCAGAATTTGTGATCAAGGAACAAAACCACTCCTGATAGGAGGAGATTTCAATATCCTGCGTAGAAAAGAAGATAAAAGTAATGACAATTTTAACTCTCGGTGGCCTTTTCTTTTTAATGCGATTATTGAGAGTCTAGACTTAAAAGAGATTCAGCTATCTGGGAGACAATACACTTGGGTTAGTCGCAGAGATACACCCACCTATGAAAAGCTAGACAGAATTCTCTCCAATGTTGAGTGGGAGCAGAAATTCCCTTTAGTATCAGTACGAGCTTTGGATAGGGCAGGATCTGATCATATTCCGCTACTTCTCGACTCGGGTGAACAAGCTCACCGTGGAAACAAATCACACTTCTCTTTTGAACTTTCTTGGCTTAGGAAAGAAGGTTTTGTTGACATGATAGCAAAAGAATGGCAGTCGGTTACTCGTGGAGCTAACCCGATGGAAAGGTGGCAGAACAAGATCCGCCATATTAGGAGCTTTCTAAGAGGATGGGCTAAAAATCTAAGCGGGGTGTACAAAAAGAAAGAGATCATCTTTTAAGGATAATTGAGGGGTTGGAAGCCAAGGCTGAATCAACACCTCTAGTTTCGGATGAGCGAGAGGATTTAAAAATGGCAAATGATAGGATAGCCTCTCTTAGAAGAGATGAGGAAGCAAAGTGGGCACAACGGGCAAAAGTGAAACATATACAGGAAGGAGGGAATAACACAAAATATTTTCACATGATTGCAAATGGGAAACATAGAAGGAAAAAGATCTTTCAGTTGGAACAAGATGAAGGGATAGTGGTTGGCCAAGAAAATCTTAAAGTTTACATAACCGAATTTTATAAAAAGCTTTTTGGGGCGCCTGAAAATAATTTTATTACGATGGAGGAATCGGTTGTGTCTGATATACCTCAACTCTCGGATGATGAAAATAATATTTTGAAGGCTGAGTTCGCTGAGAAAGAAGTTTATGAAGCCATTGAGCAAATGGAAAAGAATAAGTCGCCAGGACCGGATGGGTTCCCGGCAGAATTTTACCAAAAATGTTGGAATATTGTAAAACATGACTTAATGGAAATGTTTGGCGCTTTCCACAAGGGAGAACTGCCACTGTTTCATCTAAATTTTGGAACAATTATTTTGTTGCCTAAAAAAGAAGATGCCGTACAGATTCAACAGTACAGGCCCATTTTTCTTCTCAACGTCAGTTTTAAAATTTTCACGAAAGTGGCTACTAACCGTATCACCAAGGTGGCAAATACGGTAGTAAGACCGACACAAACTATGTTTATGCCTGGCAGACACATTCTCGAGGGTGTGGTTGTCCTTCATGAAACCATACACGAATTGCATAGAAAGAAATTGGATGGGGTATTACTTAAAATTGATTTCGAAAAGGCGTATGACAAGGTTAAATGGCCCTTCTTGTTACAAGCATTACGCATGAAAGGGTTTCATTCGAAGTGGTGTCAATGGATTAAGGAGTTCGTTAGCAAAGGAAGTGTGGGGATAAAAGTTAACGATGAGATTGGTCATAATTTTCAAACGCTTAAGGGACTCAGACAAGGTGATCCCCTTTCGCCGATACTTTTCAATGTGGTAGCGGATATGCTGGCCATCTTAATAAACCGAGAAAAAGAGGATGGACAAGTGGGTGGTCTCATTCCCCACCTTGTGGAAGGTGGTGTTTCCATACTTCAATATGCCGATGACACTATCATTTTTATGGAACATGACTTGGCTAAAGCTCTTAACATGAAATTAAATCTTTGTCTTTTTGAGCAACTGTCGGGACTTAAGATTAATTTTCATAAGAGTGAACTCTACTGTTTTGGACAAGCCAAGACAGATGAGGAGCTTTATATGCAATTATTCGGCTGTGAATGTGGCGCATTCCCTTTCAAGTATCTGGGAATACCAATTCACTTCCGAAAACTGAGGAATGGTGAATGGAAACCAGTAGAAGATCGTTTTGAGCGAAAACTAAGTAGTTGGATTGGTAAACTTTTATCGTATGGTGATAGGCCAATCCTGATAAATTCGGTCCTAACTAGCTTACCGATGTTCATGCTTTCTTTTCTCGAAATTCCAAAGGGAGTTCGAAAAAGACTTGACTTCTACAGATCGAGGTTTTTTTGGCAGAGTGATGGCCATAAAAGGAAATATCGCCTCACTAGATGGAATATAATTTGCAGACCTAGGGACCAAGGGGGGCTGGGAATTGAAGTGTTGGACATTAAAAATAAATGTTTGCTAAGAAAATGGTTGTTCAAACTCCTGAACAAGCAAGGAGTGTGGCAAGAATTGTTACAAAATAAATACCTTCATTCCAAATCTTTATCTCAAGTTACAGTTCAACCACTTGATTCCCCGTTTTGGAAAGGGCTTATGAAAGTAAAGGATGATTTCTTGACTAGAGGATCTTTTGTGGTTGGAAACGGTGAGAACACACGGTTCTGGGAAGATACCTGGCTAGGAGACTTACCACTAGCTCAACAATACCCAACGCTGTACAATATTTCAAACCAAAAACAAGTTTTGGTTTCGAATTTTTTGGCCCAACCCCTAAATATAACTTTCAGAAGAGCGCTTACCGGTTATAGGTGGGAACGTTGGTTACACCTGGTGAACCGTTTGATGGATGTAAATCTAACGCAGGAAGATGATGCTTTCGTGTGGAGGTTAACTACTTCAGGTGGCTTCACGGTTAAGTCAATGTACCTTGATTACATGAACGACCACACGAAGTTTTTAAAAAAGTACATATGGAAAATAAAGGTGCCACTAAAAATCAAGATTTTTATGTGGTTTACGTATCGTAAAGTAATCCTCACAAAATATAACCTTATCAAAAGAAATTGGAATGGCAACAAGTGTTGTTCCTTTTGTGATAAAGATGAATCAATACAACATCTGTTTTTTGAGTGCCCTTTTGCTAGAATAGTTTGGCAAATAGTGCACTTTTCCTTCAATATTACACCCCCCACAAATGTAGCACATTTCTTTGGGAATTGGTTAAATGGAATACCAAAGAATGAACTAAAAACAATTAGGGTGGGAACGTGTGCAGTTATGTGGGCGATATGGAATATACGTAACGACTTTGTCTTTAACAAACCCAAAAAACAACCTTTTTTGCAGGTTATTCCGTTAATTTGCCATTGGATCCGCTCATGGTCATATCTCCAACCAGTGGAGCAGCGCCATGTTATGGAGTCTGGATGTACCCGGTTGGAGTTGGTCGCCAAGGACTTCTACAACCGATCGGGCTGGCGTTTTGAGAAGAGAATTGCGCTATGATTCCCATGTCTTGTTTCAGACTTTTTCGTTGGTTGATACATGTATCAACCCTTTGTGATCCATGAATTGTAATAGACTTTTGATAACTTGGCAATAAATTAATAAAGCGGCCGTATGCATCACTTTGATGCAGAGGCTGGGACTGCCCCTTTTCTAAAAAAAATGTATGTTGTCAAAATTAAAATGATAGGTCCAATGCCTTATAAAAGTTTAGTCGATTTATTTGTCTCTTAGCTGAAGACGACCATTTTGTACGGCTATTGCATCATATCATACTACCACTCTATTAGACAATTCAAACAACAGTTTTGCCAAGCTAAATTTGTCCATCAACGAGCACAAAGAGTTAAAAGCTAGTTGTAAATAATTCAAACTCAATATTTGACAAAGTAAAGTATATATGATCGAAAAAATTGACACAAAAACAATACAAACTCTTGATAAAACTAAAAGTTATATCGAAGACATTGTCTCTAGTTCGACCATCTGCACCTCAACATTTTTATTCGTACCTTCAGTGAACAAACCGTGGAAGATCAAACATGCACAAATTGGACAAACCTCAAGGATTTTGAACAGCCGCATGAGCCGCCCACTACTATAGGTGACAATCAAAGATCATTGAACGCATTCTGGCCGGAGGTATGCCCCTTGCAGTGTAGGCATCTGAGTTTCTGTTTCATTGACTAAAATAAAGTTGGAATGCTCATCGGGACCGCGAAGGCAATCCTCCAAATCGAGAGCCAGCGATCCACGGGGCCAAACCACCACACTAGGTTGAGGATGGAGCCATGCAACTCTAATTTTGAACGAATCCATCTCCAATGTCGACAAGCTATCCCTAAACACACAACCTTACATAGCAAGAGCTAAAGTTTCACCCAAAACCTGCAAAGTTACCCGCTAGAGACGAAGGAAACCGGTGTGACCATCATCTACGCCCGCTGTCGGCGAGGCTCTTCTTCTGCCTTCGCATTTATTCCAACCTTGATTTGATCATATTATTCTTGTGGTTTCCTATTCCTTGCGAGTTAAACACGCAATTTTGCAAAATTCTTGTGTTTTTTGCAATCTTCGGTCTTACACATGTAATTGTATCCTATTCATGTGTTTTCTATTCCTATGTTTTTGAAATCCTGCTAAACAAAGAGGTCATGAATGGATTGTAGAACACATTATCATGCAAAGTTACCGCCAGAGATGAAGGAAACCGATGTAACATCATCTACGCATGTTGTCGGCTAGGGTTTTCTCCGTCCTTCATATTTATTTCAACCTTGGTTTGATCGTAGGATTATTGTGTTTTCCTATTCCCTGCAAATTTCTTGTGTTTTTTACAATATTCGATTTTACACATGCAACTGTATCCTATTCATGCGTTTTCCTATTCCTATGGTTTTGAAATCCTTCTAAACAAAGAGGTCTTGAATGGACTGTAGAATTTCTTTTTTTTTCCTTTGAAACCTACATCAAAGAAAAATTTCCTCCATTTTTTCTATGCTCCATTATTTTAAATCAAATGGATGAATGGTGTCAGCTTAGGAAAAAATTATATTTATTCCTATGCTTTTCCTCCACGGTTTCTTTCAATCACAGAGGTCCCCAATTTTCTACATTGATCATCACAAAAAAAAAATCTATATTGATCAATTTCATTATCGCACTTGCCATATTGCTTTCTTAGTGCCTCTTTGATTTGTAGTACTCTCAAATGAAAACGCGGAATTAGAGTGTCATGTCTAAGTCATGTATGATTTAGAACCTACATAAATTTTCGTCAAAAAGTGTTTGAATTACATGAAAAACAAAGAAATTGTAACATTGGTTATGACTGGATGTGAATTTTCCTCCAAACATAGTGCAACGCAGTTCTATGGAAAAAAAATGATAATAATCTTTTCCTACGAATCAAACTACGCACATAGCATTTTTTTTAATGAGAATCAAAATCCTTGGAAATTTCTATGTGATTCCTTTGAATTAGAGAAGCCCTCAGATTAAATAGTTCAGAATTTGCTCCGCGTGTAATTTGGACACGTGCAGCTAATTAGCTACTACTATTAGGCGTGGAAAATCAGTGCGTGTCCTACTGGTGCAAGGTCGAAAAGGAGACGGCGCCGGCTGCACCGACCCCGAATGCAGCTCGCCCTGGAAGTGACCTTGCCCAGGTGAATCCATACACATGCAGGAGCCGGGACACACGGACACCATGCATGCAAAAGTGTCGGCCTCTCGGAGTCGGAGGTCGACCAACCCTGCACCTCTCGTGGCTTTCTGTCCTGCTTCCTTTTCGCTTATTCCAACACGAATGGTCGTAGCAATAATCGTGTAATCTAATGGGCAAATCCGCGGCACTCGTTCCAACCAGCCGACCTCCATTTCCGATGATTGCTGGATTTTCCATGATTTGTTCTCTGTGGTAACGCAAATGACAGCTGCTGATCTGCGTGTTGGTGCAGCAACAGCCTAGACGCGTTGTCCAGGGCACTGGCCGGGTTAATCAGTTGACCTAGTGTTAGTCCGAGACGGTGAGTAAGTTTGCGATCGTCGGAGATCGCGTCTCAGTTCTCAAGTCAAGTGACCTCTAGCTAGCTCTACAGCGCAACACCAACCATTTCTGATTTCTCCCTCCCTTTAAACAACTGTGCGAGGGAAGTGTCAAGAAATTATAACGAAGCCGAAAGTCAAACCGCAAAGTCCTATTAATCCCCAAGGGAAAAAAAATCACAACGCCACTACTTCACCAACCTGGCTGGCAACACAAATAATGCTAATCTATGCATGATGCAGACCGTATCTTACTATAGCGTAACATAGAATATGAGCAGATACTTTCCCGGCCACTCCAGAAAGGACATTCAACTTGTTTTAAAAAAAAAAGGACATTCAACCTAATGGAGAGAATGATTGACCGAGCACACAAAGTAAAGTTAATGAGTAGTAGCAACAGCAGGGTAATTAACGGATTAAGAATCACATCGTTGGCGCATGGCATTTTCCAATGGCCAAGCAGACCTGTGAGGAGCCAGGAGGGATACTTCACTCTGCCTGCCGGCTCCGGAAGCAGCCCATGTTGAGTACTTGAATAGTAGTGTGGCCAGCTCTTGGTATGCATGTACGCATCTTCTCAAGTTCCCAAACTCCAGGCAGGGAGGGCTGGTTCCCTTTGGTTGCCTTGCCTCTCGCCGACGCCAAGGGTCAGGGCCGGAGATAGGTAAGAGGTAGCACGTACGCAGTGAGCAGTGTAATCTGGCTTGCGGCCGATGGCTGCTTCTGGTGGAGTTCTAGCCTTCCCCGGTTGAGAACTTCGCCGCTGTGGCACGCACGGCAGGCGATCTTGAGATCTCGCTTTTATGGGTTTGGTGTTTTGCTAGCTTCTGCAACAACCACCTCTCCTGACTCCGGTCCTCACTCTGACTTTCAGGTCGCCATCGGGGATTTTCATGGCTCAACTCGGCGAACATCATGCTTCTCCCAAAGAAAGAGGGCACAAAGATTTCGGAATACCGCCCATCAGCCTTATCCATGCCATCTTGAAAATCATTGCGAAGATGATGGCCACCAGACTTGGCCCACACATTGGTCTCCCATTCTGAAAGCACATTTATAAAGAAAAGAATCATACAACAACTTTCTATATGTTCATAACTATGCACGAACTCGATTGCATAGGTCCAAGACTCACATGTTTATTTTCAAGCTAGACATTAAAAATTGTTTGATTCAATGTGATGGGATTACTTATTGGAACTTCTTCTCAGAGGCGAGGGCTCCCACCAAGATTTATGCTTACGACGCTTCTTCGAACTTCATCTTCCATAGTCCTCATCAATGGTGTGCCTAGACAATCCATTAGACATGGCCGGGGGCTTCGACAAGGATATCCACTCTCCCAACTCCTATTTGTGCTTGCCATTGACCCAATGCAAAATCTCCTCAATCTAGAAATAAAGAGGGGTCTTATATCAACTAAAAGGCAGGGCTTCCCGGCTTAGATGCCATTGCGGTTTTCGTTGCCCCAATCAAGCTGGACATTGATCGTCTCACCACCATTTTGTCTGGATTTTGCAAGGTCACCAAATTAGTTAACAATTTGGAGAAGTGCCTTGTTTCCCTATTAGATGCAACGCCATCGACTTGACAGATGTGATATTGAGCTTCCCGGCAGTGCGATCTACCTACCGCATTATATATTTGGGCTTTTCATTGTCAGTGCATGGATTAAGAATAGCGAATCTCCAATATCTTGAAGACAAGATTGTTGGGAGTTTCCAACGTGGTATGGGAAGAAAATTGATATTCACCTCGCATCATATACATCACTTCGCACCACTTGTTGTCCCTCAAGGACTTTTTGGTAAATGTAGAAAAACATGCGTGCCCATTCCTATGGTCTAGAGCAGAAAAGGCTTCAGGGAAAATGCAAAGCTAACCGGAAGTCGGTTTGTTGGCCAAACCAAGTCAGGGGGCTTGGGAGTCCTCGACATTGACAAATTCGTGAGAGCCCTTTGGTTATGGTGGCCTTGGATTCAATGGTAGGATACGGATAGGCCATGGGTGGGACTCAGAACCCCATGTGATGACGTCGACATGGATCTCTTCTATCAATGTTGGGGATATCGCTTATCGGAAACTTATCATTCGACCAAAGATAAGGGGTAAATCAAACAGTTTATCAGAATATCGGTCGATTTATCTTATCGGTCAGACACCGGTAAGCAATAAATCGGCCAATTTATCGGAATATCGGCCGATATCTTGAACAATGCTTCTATGCGACGACCACCATAACTATTGAGAACAAAAGCATCGCTGTCTTTTGGCACACTCCATGGGCTCAAGCCTAAATACGTCATCTCTGGAATATGCGTCCTTTCCGAATAAAAGAATCAACATTGCCAAGGACAAGGAGGAAAATCATTGGATCACCAAAATGGACATCTCGTAAGGTCTCACCGCTCATAAAATTGAACAAATCTAATCCCTTTGGTCCAAGCTTCAAGACATGGAACTACAACTCCACATTGACACTATGTACACAATTTCTTGGAACCTCACGAGATCTCTCATGAGTACTCATATTCATCATCCTACAAGCTTCCATCTGAAGGCTCCATCGCCACCACTATGAAGCCAATGGTTTAGAATAATTGTTATCCTCTCAAATGCAAGTTTTACGCATGGTTGACGATAAAAAATGGAATTGGACATCTGATCGTTTGGCTATTGTGGGGTGGCCAAATCGTGGGATTTTTTAACTTTGCAAGAGAGATCCGGAGACCGCAACCCACCTCTTATTCAAGTGGCAGTGTTCAATGAGGATTTGGAGTGAAATCAAGGCATATCTAGTGCTACCGAGTGTGGGCTCAACACATGACCAAACATCGACACCGTCAAAGAAAGGTGGGAGTTTTTGATCCTCTTAAGTGGGAATAGGAAGAAATCCATGTCGTCTCTTATCATGCTAACGGTACACAATTATTGGGATGATAGAAATTCAAGGATGTTTCCAAAACTCTCCCGCCATGCCACCGCCGTTGTCGCCAAGATCAAAGAGGAAGCTCGTCTTTGCGTCAGTGTAGGCACCAAACGTTTGAGTTGTATTATGTCGCAAGAATAGTTTTATCGTGGGGGTTCACCTTTTTTGGGTGACCTCAAAACTTGTTAAACTCATTTCTTAACTAGTGGGACGAGGTAAAGTTTTTGACTCTCTTAGCTAGGAAAAAACATTAACTTTAAGGGGCAATTTTAACTTCTAGAAAATCTTGAGGGGAAAATCAACTCTTCTAACGGAAAGATAAAGATACAAAGACTTCAGTGAGAACTTGCATGACTTGGCTAACAATCAAAGTTTGTCGGGTTCATCAGATAGATGAATTTGGCCGCATGTATCCTGGAGCCTATTCCACAATTCTAGAGCTTCCTCCCTAAGATTTTTTCAAAAAATTGGGGACATCCAAGTCCTGAAGTGTAAACGGCATTAAAAATTATATTTTGACTAAAAGTTATTTTATATAAATTGTGGAAAGACCTGTCATATCCAACGGGATTCCCCAAAACCTGGTCTTTCTACCATTCATCACCAATAGTCCTCTCACAACGGCTATAAAACAAGTTATTAACTAAAATATACCAGCCTAGAAATGAGAATTGGCGGGATTCTGACTGCATTGAGCAAGTGTTTTTTTACTATGCTCATATTAGATTCTGCTAATTCCTTTCCTCATTCTCTAATCTCAGATCCATTTACAAATCAAACATGTTTTTAAACTTAAATTGGTAACTTGTAGATCACTCTGGTATTTAGGCTGGCATACATCCAGCCACCGACTAGGTGGTATTTCTCCCGCCAGGGCATTCTGGCTATGTAGATATCTAACTTTTTAGTACACCCTTAGAAATATTAAAGAAGGACGTCATATAACTAGGTACATTACTAAGAGAAGCTTCTACAAAAATCAATCTATTTCCAATTGAATTTAAACTACCTTCCTAACTAGCTGTTTTCTTCTCTAGTTTATCTCTAGTATCCTTCCAATCACTATTAGCAAGCAAGTCTTTTAAAATGCATAGGAATGGCTAAATATCTAAAAGGAAGAGCACCGATCTTACAAGTCAAAATATCTTGTTTCTCTATAATAGCTACAAAACAGGGAACTTTACTTCTATGCAAGTTAATTTCCAGCCCAGTTAATTGCTCAAAGATACAAAAATAAACTTCAAATTTCTAGCATTTTCAAACACAAAAAATGTATCCACTGATTGTCCAGCAGATTAGAAGCTAGTCCGCCGTTGCCCTGGTATCTTCTCTAGCTCAACATTCACACTTTTGGGCAGGCCTCATGGCTACGAAGAAGTTCTTTTTCCCACATGGATCATTCTCAATTAGGGATGGATCGGAAATTCGTTTCTGGGAGGATAAATGGCTTGACCAATCAACTCTCTGATACGTCTCAAACGTATCTATAATTTCTGATGTTCCATGTTGATATTATACCAATTGTTACATGTTTTATATACACTTCATAGCATTTTATGCATTTTCTGGGACTAACCTATTAACAAGATGCCACAGTGCCAGTTCCTGTTTTCTGCTGTTTTTGTATTCCAGAAGCTAGTCTGGAAATATTCTCGGAATTGGACGAAACTTGGACAGAACCTCCTATTTTTCCAACACGAAGACGGAGTCCAGAGGAGACACGGCGGGGAGCCACGTGGCGCCCACACCATGGGGCTGCGCGGGCCCCCCTGCCGCGCCGTGGCGTGGTGTGGGGCCCTCGTGGCTCCGCAGCCGCCGCCATTTCGCCTATTTATTCCTCCCGACGCGAAAATCCTAAATACCCGAGCCATTATCCACGAAAAGTTCCAGAGACGCCGCCGCCGTCAACCCTAGCTCGGGAGGGTTCAGAAGCTCTTCCCAGCACCCTGCCGGAGAGGGGAATCGTCACCGGAGGGCTCTACATCACCATGCCTGCCTCCGGAGTGATGCGTGAGTAGTTCATCCTTGGACTACGGGTCCATGGCAGTAGCTAGATGGTTGTCTCTCCACTTTATGCTATCATGTTTAGATCTTGTGAGCTGCCTATCATGATCAAGATCATCTTATTGTAATGCTACATGTTGTGTTTGCTGGGATCCGATGAATATTGAATACTATGTAAAGTTGATTATCAATCTATCTTATATGTTATTTATGATCTTGCATGCTTTCCGTTACTAGTAGATGCTTTGGCCAAGTAGATGTTTGTAACTCCAAGAGTGAGTATTTATGCTAGATAGTGGGTTCATGCCTCCTGTAATCTGGGAGAGTGACAATAACTTCTAAGATTATGGATGTGCTGTTGCCACTAGGGATAAAATAACCGATGCTTAGCTTAAGGGTATGCCGTTAGGTCTAATGCATTTGTTTACTTTACGCACATTACTTAATGCAATTATCCGTTGTTTGCAACTTAATACCAACGGGGAACTCGGTATGACAACCTGGCGGTGGATTATTAGTCATAGACGCTGTTGGATAACGGTCTATGTATTTTGTCGTAATGCCCACATGAATATCATAGTAATCATCATGTCATATATATGCATTGTCATGCACTCAATATTTTGTCAATTACCCAGCTGTAATTTGTTCACCCAGCATGTTAGTTATCTTTTATGGAGAGACACCACTAGTGAACTGTGGACCCCGGTCCATTCTTTTATACTGATAATACAACCAACTGCAAACACTGTTCCTTTTCATTCTCTGCAATTTACTATTGTTTTCCACACCATACGTTTAATCATTTGTTTTCAGCAAGCCGGTGAGATTGACAACCTCACTGTTTCGTTGGGGCAAAGTAGTTTGATTGTGTTGTGTGCAGGCTCCATGTCAGCGCGCCACTGACAACCTTCCGAAGTGATTTCTTGCTCCTACTGGTTCGATTAAACCTTGGTTTCATACTGAGGGAAAACTGCTGCTACACTGCATCATACCTTCCTCTTGGGGTCTCCCAGAGAACGTGTGATCCACGCAATCAAGCATATTTTCTGGCGCCGTTGCCGGGGAGCAAAAGCACTTCGATTCAGCAATCTCCTTGCCTTCCTTCCACACGCCATATTTTCTGACGCCATATTGGGAAGCAAGAGGATTTCTGCAAGGGGAGTTTCACACTTTCAATCTCTTTACTTTGTTATTGTCTTGCTTGGTTTATTTTTATTTAGTCTTGTTTGCTTTATTTATCAAAAACATAAAAAAATTAGTTACTTTTATTTTCAAGTTGTTATCTTTCTGTTTTGTTTTAATTTTGCTAAAATGAGTACCCCTGAGAACACTAAGTTGTGTGATTTCACTAGCACGAACAACAATGATTTCATTAGTACACCTATTGCTCCACCTGCTTCTAACGCATAATTCTATGAAATTAAATCTGCACTTTTAAATCTTGTTATGAAAGAGCAATTCTCTGGTGTTAGTACTGATGATGCTGCTGCTCACCTTAATAATTTTGTTGAACTTTGTGAGATGCAAAAGTATAAGGATGTAGATGGTGATATTATTAAACTGAAACTTTTTCCTTTCTCTTTGAGAGGACGAGCTAAAGAATGGTTGCTATCTTTGACTAGTAATAGTATTGATTTATGGACTAAATGCAAAAATGCTTTCATAGGAAAATACTATCCTCCTGCTAAGATTATATCTTTGAGAAGTAGCATTATGAATTTCAAACAATTTGATAATGAGCATGTTGCTCAAGCTTGGGAGAGAATGAAATCATTGGTAAGGAATTGTCCCACCCATGGACTGACTGCTTGGATGATCATCCAAACCTTTTATGCAGGACTAAATTTTTCCTTCAAGAAACCTATTGGATTCGGCCTCTGGAGGTACCTTTATGTCCATCACTTTGGGTGCTGCAACAAAGCTTCTTGATGATATGATGATAAATTATTCTGAATGGCACACCGAAAGAGCTCCACAAGGTAAGAAGGTAAATTCTGTTGAAGAAAGCTCTTCGTTGAGTGATAAGATTGATACTATTATGTCTATGCTTACAAATGGAAGGATGCATGTTGATCCAAATAATGTTCCTTTAGCTTCTTTGGTTGCTCAAGAAGAGCATATTGATGTGAACTTCATTAAAAATAATAATTTCAACAACAATGCTTACAGGAATAATTTTGGTAATAACAATTATAAGCCCTATCCTTTTAATAGTGGCAATGGTTATGTTAATTCTTATGGTAATTCCTACAACAATAATAAGAGTGTACCCTCTGATCTTGAAGTTATGCTTAAGGATTTTATTAGTACACAAACTGCTTTCAATAAATCTGTTGAGGAAAAGTTTGGGAAAATCGATGTTCTTGCCTCTAAAGTTGATAGTCTTGCTCTTGATGTTGATTTGTTAAAAAATTAAAACTATGCCTCATGATGTTAAAGAGAGCAAAACTCTCAATTCTATACAAGTTAAAATTGATAATAATGTGAGGATGTTAGCTGATTTACATGCTAGGTGGGCAAGAGAGGATGAAATTGCTAAAAAAAATAGTATTGCTAGAGTTTATACTATTACTACTACTGAAAATGCTATAAACTCAAGTGTTAACAAACCTCCTACTATCAATGGTAAGGTAATTGGTGTTGGCAATGTCTCTACTTCTGTTGCAAAACGTTTAAAATTGCCTGAAAACACTGAAACTGTTCCTGATAAAAGTGCTGAAATTTTTTGAGATGTGGGAGACAATGGTCCTATTACTTTTGACAATAATGATTTTGATTTTGATGGTTGCAATATTTCTGAAGTAATTAAGTTCTTGCAAAAGATGGCTAGAAGTCCTAATGCTAGTGCTATAAACATGACTTTTACTAAACATATTACTAATGCTCTCATGCAAGTTAGGGAAGAGAAATTAAAACATGAAGCTTCTATCCCTAGGAAGTTAGAAGATGGTTGGGAGCCCATCATTAAAATGAAGTTGAATGATTTTGATTGCAATGCTTTATGTGATCTTGGTGCTAGTATTTCTGTTATGCCTAAGAAACTCTATGATATGCTTGATTTAGCACCTTTGGAACACTGTTATTTGGATGTTCACCTTGCTGATAACAACAACAACAACAACAATGGTTAACAATAACCTTGCTGATAATACTATAAAAAAACCTTTGGAGAGAGTTGATGATGTTTTTATAATGGTTAACAATAACCTTGTCCCCGTTGATTTTGCTATTTTGAATATTGAATGCAATGCTTCTTGTCCTATTGTTTTGGGAAGACCTTTTCTTAGAACTGTTGGTGCTATTATTGATATGACAGAGGGGAATATTAAATATCAATTTCCACTCAAGAAAGGTATGGAACACTTTCCTAGAAAGAAGATGAAGTTACCTTTTGATTCTATTGTTAGAGCAAATTATTCTGTTGATGCTTCATCACTTGGAAACACTTGATTCTTACTTTCTGCGCCTAGCTGAAAGGCGTTAAAGAAAAGCGCTTATGGGAGACAACCCATTATTTTATTTCTGCAATTTTTCTTTTTTTTTTGAGTCAAGGAGTTGTTTACTTCTGTAACAATCCTTTGTATCTTTATTTTATCGCATTGTTGTGCCAAGTATTGCCTCTAATAGTAAGATGATACTAGATTTGGATTTCTGCGCAGGAACAGATTTCTGCTGTTTACCGTTTTAATTCTGTAAAATCACAGAAAAATTATTTAAATCTGAAATTGTTTGTGCGTAATCCTCAGATATGTACGCATCTTTCATTAGTTTAAAGTTTTTCGATCTGAGCAACGTAAGTGCCTCGAACAAATTCGTCTCTGCGGACTGTTCTGTTTAGACAGGTTCTGTCTTTTATTTTTTGCATTCTCTCTTTTACTAGTGTTGAGTGGAATTCTTTTTTAGGGTGAAGAGCTTCACATAACATCAGTGGCAGTAGCTAATGTTAAAAGTAACGGTCATGTTTGTGTCCTTATAGAACATGTGAGTTTTTGATTGTGCACTAACCCTCTAATGAGAATTACTTTGAGTTTGATGTGGCGGAAGTTTTCAAGGGACAAGAGAGAAGGATGATATAATGTGATCAAGAAGAGTGAAGAGCTTAAGCTTGGGGATGCTCCCATGGATCACCCCAGCATATTTCAAGAAGACTCAAGCGTCTAAGCTTGGGGATGCCCAAGGCATCCCCTTCTTCATCAGCAACTTATCAGGTCATCTCTAGTGAAACTATATTTTAATTCTTTCACATCATATGTGTTTTACTTGGAGCGTCTGTGTGCTTTTATTTTCAGTATTTTATTTTTCGTATGGTCAACTTGATTGGACCCCAGCATTCTTGATTTGGAGAGAGACACGCTCCGTTTTTTCATATGAATACTCCTATTCTTCACTTATACTTGTTGAGTATTTTTGTCTAGCTATTGCTATGCTTTTAGCTCCTGTTTTTCATGCATATCTTATTCAGAGCTGTTAGTTCTTTTAAAGAAAGTACTCTCTTGCTTCACTTATAATTGTTTGGAGAGTTTATGTTGAAATAAATTGATTGGTGTTTGGTTGGAACATAAAATGTTGCATGTGGTAGATGGTATAATGGAAAAAGCTTACATATTCTTATAGATCAATGTATTGGATAATTTGATACTTGTCAATTGTTTTGAGTTATCAAGTAGTTCATGATTAAGCTTTTGTATCATGTAGTTAAAACCTATTAATGAAGAACTACCGTAAAGCTCGTTGAAATTTGATTTGCATGTTTGGTATCTCTAAGGTCTAGATATTTTCTAGTAAAAGGGTTTGGTTAACAAGGAAGACAGTGTAGAGTCTTATAATGCTTACAATATGTTTTCATATAAAACTTGCTGTGCCGGTTGATATCCTGTGTTTGTTTCAAATAACCTTGCTAGTCTAAACTCTGTACTAAGAGGGAATGCTTCTCGTGCATCCAAAACCTTGAGCCAAAATCCATGCCATCTGTGTCCACCATAACTACCTATATGTAGTATTTTCTTGCCATTCCAAGTAAATTTTTCATGTGCTACCTTTAAACTATTCAAACTTTGTTACTCCTATTTTGTGTCAATGTTTACCAAGCTCATGAGGACGGGGTGGATGTCTTTATGTCAACTGTCAAACAGACTTTACCACCGGACTAGCGGCATATACATCCGCTTATCCATTAATTTTGCAAAAAGAGCTGCCAAATGGGGTGCCCAGTCCCAATTAATTACAACTTTAACGCCTTAATTTTCTTCACATTTTTGCCCTGATTTATCAGTCAAGCAATGACAAACAGTGAAATATCTGCATGTGTAAACAAAAGAGAAAGAGGGATGATCTGCCTTGCTGGTAGAAATAACGTCCTTCATGGGAGCCGCTCTTAAAAGTCTGGTTGGCAGGGGTCATATTGTACTTTCCATTTTCTGATTCGTTGACAATTAACAAACACCTCTCAAAACTTATTTTTACTCTCTATATGATTTCAAAAACTTAAAAAGCTCTAGCACATGATTTAATCCCTGCTTCCCTCTGCGAATGGCCTTTCTTTTACTTTTATGTTGAGTCAGTTTACCTACTTCTTTCTATCTTAGAAGCAAACACTAGTGTCAACTTTGGTGCAACAATTTTTATATGCTCGTATATTGCACTTATTATATGCTTTGTGTTGACAAATATCCATGAGATATATATGTTGAAAGTTGAAAGCAATTGCTAAAACTTAAATCTTCCTTTGTGTTGGTTAAATACATTTTGCTTAGAATCTATTGCTTTATGAGTTAACTCTTATGCAAAACTCCTTGATGCTTGTCTCGAAAGTACAATTCATGAAAAGTTTTTGCTTATATGATTCAGTTGTTTGCTCATTATCTACTTGCTAGCAAACTATAGACCATTGACCTGGATCACTTCATTCATAACATGTGCTTTACAGTATAATTTGATCAAGATTATGATTGTAGCATGTCACATCAGAAATTATTTTGTTTTTATCGTTTTACCTACTCGAGGACGAGTAGAACTAAGCTTGGGATGCTTGATACGTCTCAAACGTATCTATAATTTCTGATGTTCCATGTTGATATTATACCAATTGTTACATGTTTTATATACACTTCATAGCATTTTTATGCATTTTCTAGGACTAACCAATTAACAAGATGCCACAGTGCCAGTTCCTGTTTTCTGCTGTTTTTGTATTCCAGAAAAGCTAGTCTGGAAATATTCTCGCAATTGGGTGAAACTTGGACAGAACCTCCTATTTTTCCAACACGAAGACGGAATCCAGAGGAGACACGGAGGGGAGCCACGTGGCGCCCACACCATGGGGCCGCGCGGGCCCCCCTGCCGCACCGTGGGGTGGTGTGGGGCCCTCGTGGCTCCGCAGCCGCCGCCCTTTCGCCTATTTATTCTTCCTGACGCAAAAACCCTAACTACCCGAGCCATTATCCACGAAAAGTTCCAGAGACGCCGCCGCCGTCAACCCTAGCTCGGAGGGTTCAGAAGCTCTTCCCGGCACCCTGCCGGAGAGGGAAATCATTATCGGAGGGCTCTACATCACCATGCCTGCCTCCGGAGTGATGCGTGAGAAGTTCATCCTTGGACTACGGGTCCATGGCAGTAGTTAGATGGTTGTCTCTCCACTTTATGCTATCATGTTTAGATCTTGTGAGCTGCCTATTGATACGTCCAAAACGTATCTATAATTTTTGATTGTTTCATGTTAATATTATGCCTTTGACACTTGTTTTTATATTAAGTTTATGATTTATTTGGACTAACCTATTAATAGTTGTAAAAGTGCACAATGTTCTTGTTTTCCTCTTTGATGTGTAGGAATTATCAAAAATACAAGAGGAAACCTTGTTGGAGTCGAATTGGGACTTTCCTGAAATCTGTCTGAAAAATCTTTTTAAAGATTGTCACGTTACGGGTCGAAGACGACGTCAAACGGAAATCTCGCCGAAGACAAAGTTGCAGGAAATTTTTCGCCGAACGTTCTAGACATAAAATTCGCCTGATTCCGAATCCGGACGGCCGAGATAAGCCCGATTTACTGCAACCCTAGATGGGATGACGGGAATCCGAGAAGCTATATAAAGAGAGGAAACCTAACTCGTGGAGAACACTCCACCCACGAATTGCAGCCACCAAAAGCCACGTTTTTGCCTCCCCCATGGATCCCATCTCCATGGGTGAGGGCTCCCAAGAAGCCGTGAAGGAGGAGGCTAAGGGGCGACGCTCTCCCATGATGCCGGCGGCGGGGAAGGGGCTCCCCGCGCCGCCGCCGCCCTGCGCCACCACGCTGCCTCTCCGTCGTCTTCACCGCCATCTCCATCACCAACTCCTCCTTGTATTCAGTGGTTCATCCTCTCACAAACCTCTGTACCGTCATATGTAAACATGTTGTTTGATGCTATAATATTTATCCTATGATCTATGACATGTTTGTGTAGTTTATTTGTCTTTTGATTGCTTGGTTGAATGTCTTTGGTTCATTAGAGTTGTATGTTGATATGGTACTGTCCTTTGCTGTCCATTATACTTGCGCGCGCATGGATCAAACATCATGGGGTTGGTAGTATTTGTAAACGAAGGGGGGAGTCCTGCCGGAGTGACAGAAACCTGAGGGCGCGAACCGGTTAGTTACACGTATGGGAGTAAGAGGACCATAAACTTAAGGCTATGATTGGGGAAACCTTAATGCATTGTTAGTATTCGCGGATGCTTTCTAACAATCCAATCATATAGTACTTCTAATCCTAAGTAGTGGAGTGCATGTATATTTAGCCTCTCCCACATAGAAAACTGCATCGAAGACAATGAACCTGATATATTCGATAATTAATCTTGGACAAAGCCATCACAATTACCACCACTTTTCCACACGCATGGTACTGTTAGTTTATGGTTACTTAGTGTATTTTATTGCTGCAGCACTAACATTTACTTTCCTGTTATTTATTATCTCGCAAAGCTATCTCTCATACCCGTATTGTAGTCTAGTTTTATTTCCTAAATTAAGTAACGTTTAGTGTGCGTAGAGTTGTATCAGTGGTTGATAAAACTTGAGAGAATACTTATCCTACCTTTAGCTCCTCGTTGGGTTCGACACTCTTACTTATCGAAAATGCTACACGCGATCCCCTATACTTGTGGTTATCAAGACCTTTTCTGGCGCCGTTGCCGGGAGCAATAGCGTGGGGTGAATATTCTTGTGTGCACTTGTTTGCTTTATCTCTAAGTAATTTTTATTTTCAGTTTTAAGTTGTTTTCTATCTTAGTATGGGTAGGAAATACGAATTATAAAAAAATTTAGTTGAACTTGTTATCTAAAAGAGAGACATTTTGCTAGTCAGGGGGGTGTGTGCGTGCCCCCCAGCTGCCGTTGGATCCGTGTTAAGATTCATAAAAAGCACCAACAGATGTTTGACCGAGTATGCGGCCTAATTTTGGCGGCAGCTATTAGCTAGCTGGAAAAGTAGCAAAAAGGTGTGGCGGAGTGGTTTGTACCGGCAAGAGTGATAACTTTTGAGCCAGAAACGGCGTCAAAACGAGCAAGATAACTGTCGTCGTGTAGCAAAGGCTGCATATGTGGTCACGGAATAGGAAAAAAAAGCTAACTTTATGACATAAAGGTGACGAGGTGTGGACTCGGCAAATCCCTGGGTTGTGCACCCCGGGTTGATTGAAGGGGAGAGAGATGAGCGCTGGTAATCACGACGGCTGACAAGCAAGGCGTTTACCCAGGTTCAGGCTCCCGGAGGATAACACCCTACTTCCTGCTTGTCTGGTATTGAATGGCGAGTTGTGGCTACAATGGCGAGATGGCAATCTCGCTAGGGTTTGTGGTGGCGGCTATGAGCGTACCCTAGACGAAGGACCCTCCTAGCCTTTATATGGTAGGCTAGGTCTCAGGTGAACGGTGCCGATGGCGCTTACAAGCATGGCTGGAGCCGCATGACCTAACATCGACTATCTTGGGCCGCACGTCGTCCTCCTTGGGCCTTCCTTGGGCCCTCGTCATAAGGCTGCTAGGCTTGGCGTGACCCAGGTATCCCCACCGTGGGGTAGTCGAAGAGTGACCCCACGACAGGAGCCCCCGAGTGCTTAGTCGAATCGTAGAGTCGGGTAAAGGACTCCTTCCTCCTGGGCATGCCGTCGGGTTTCTGAAAGGAACAAGTAAAGTTAGTCGACTCCGGCCGTTCAGGGCTTATGGAGGATTCCTTAGTCGAACCGTCGACTGCTGGGTAAAATACTGTGCGTACAGCCTTGGTCGGTGATTTTTCGACTGCTGTTGTTCTGAGTCACCCGGGAGCGCGAACAGCGCTCCCGATGGGAGTAGCCCCCGAGATTAAGCTGAATTGCTTGCAATTGAGGTTAAACTCAATTTTCTTCAGTCGAAAAGCCCACTCCCGATGGGAGTAAAGAAGGGACTCGACCTGTTGGAGTCGCGACTGGCTTTGCGTGACTTACTGTGTATTCGGCCGGTTTGGCTTACTGCACAAGTTTGTTCAGCTCTTGGAGCTTACTGAATCTTCTTGCACTCGAATGAACTGTTCGAGTTCTCAATCAGCCCGTTGGCTTACTTCCTACGCCTTCGCGGTTGACGTCAGCGCTGACGTTATTGGCGCACTCTGTGTCCGATGGGACGTGACAGTGCGGTCCCACTGTCAGTATTGACTGGAGACAGCGGTTGCCGCTTTGTACTGACCGTTGGGCGCGAAAATTTTGCGGTGTGATGATGGCGCCTTGATTCCCGTGCGTAGTGGGCGGCGTGGCCGGCGACGGTTGCTATCTCCGCGCGACACGTGGACGGCCAGATGATGTTGTGAGTGCGGTTTCGCTGAGGACGGCCTGGATTAACTGGCCACGCGGTATATACTTTTCACCGCGGCGGCGAACAGTTCATTCCATCCCCATTCTGCCCTCGTCTCCGCTGCTCTCTCTCCGCCATTGTTGCTCTTTTCTGCCAGTTTCTTTCCTCCGCCCTCCATGAGCAAGGCCGCGATGAAGAGGGGGAAGCCTGGTGCTGGCGCCGTCGCCGCCGCCGAGGCGAGCGTGATGAAGAAGCCCGACGGCGACTGGGTCAAATCGTCGGTGAAGAAGGCCGACCTCGAGGCCCTCCGCGCGCAGGGGCTGCTGCCGCCGGCAGACCAGGCGACGGTGCGCGCTCCTGGGAAAGAGGTATTCCCCGCTCCTCGCGAGGGGGAACGCGTTTGCTTCGTGGATTTCCTTCCGCGGGGTTTCGGGTTCCCCCTCCACGATTTCGTCCGTGGTCTCTTGTACGCTTATGGGATTCAGATCCACGATCTGACTCCCAATAGCGTCTTGAGCATCGCGAGCTATTTCGTGCTCTGCGAGTGCTTCCTGGGAATCGCACCCAACTGGCTGCTGTGGAAGTCGCTATTCCTCGTGAGGAGGAACGTGGGGAAGAGCAAGCAGGTGTATCCAGTCGGCGGCTTCGGCATCCAGGTGCGTGGCGACACCTCCTACTTTCAGATGAAGAAGTCCGACTCCGTCCAGGGCTGGCGGAAGAAGTGGTTCTACATCAGGTGCGACCAGGAAGGGCTTCCCGACTTCGCGGCTGATCGCGAGTTGCGGAAGACGAACGCGTGGGCGCACCCGCTGTCGAAGGAGGACAGGGAGGCGACTCAGCCCTTGCTGACGCTTCTTCGTGGCCTTCTGAAAAGTCTTGGGCGCGAGACAGGTGGAGTTCACCTCATCGCCACCTTCTTCAGGCTTCGGGTGCAGCCGCTCCGCACTCGCGTCCACCCGATGTGGGCGCGTGAGGATGTTGGCGATGAGCTCGATGATGACGCAGTCGAGTCGAAGGTGAGGAGCATCACTAGTCTCCGAGCCGCTGACCCGTGCAATGTCAAGTGCCCAGTCGAGCCGTATGGGCCTAATAACCCTGTGCCTGAGGTGAGCTTCGTTTGCTTTGCTTTTGTCTTGTATCTTCTTCTGTCGAATCTTTTTGCCTGACTCGAATGCTTCATTTGCTGACAGGGTCGTTCGAGCTATGTCAGTCTTCCCCGTTGATGGAGAATGGACCTCATGAAGAGGCCGAGTTCCCTGAGGAGGACGCGGTTGATGACGATGAAGTTCCCTCCGCCACCTCTCCGAGTGAAGAGTTGGAGGAGGATGATGAAGATGAGGAGCCGCTGCGGAAGCGGCAGAGGCGAAAGAGTGGCGACTCTGGTTCGGCTTCGTCGCCCGTGAAGGAGGCGGGTGTGAACGAGGAAGAGACGAGCGAGTCGTCTTCGGGCGCTAGGCACACGAGTGACCTGGCTGAGCCTTTGGTCGTGCCTCCCCTCGGCTCTGCACCGCCGACTGAGTTTGCGAGGATGGCCTCCGTCTCCCTGGGAAGTGAAGATGATGTCGATGTCGCCAGGTTAGTCGCGTAACCATTGCCTTGCTTTGTCGAGTTTGCTTTTTGATTTGCGAGTCCTTGAATCGAGTTATCTTGTCACAGCGACCGTACTGGCACTGCTGGTTCGCCTCGTGAGATGGAGCACACTTCTGCTCCCATGATCGAGCAAACTGCGAAGACGACCGGAGAAGAGGCTCAGGCGGGTGACGCTTTGGCCTTGAAGACTTCGACCTCCTCCGTGCCAGAGAAAACTGCTGATGCGATTCCGGCCGACGCTGGGCTGCTTGAGCATGTAAGTGTCCTTTGACTCATTCTGCAAAATCTGTATCGGGTGCGCGAACAGCGCTCCCGATGGGAGTAGCCCCGAAGATGTGCGTGACTAGAATAGTCGGGCGCAGATTGATGTCTTGTGTTTCCCGCAGCCATTTTATCGCCAGCAGATGGAGGGAGCCGCAGCCTTCGTTCGCATGGAGCAGGAGAGGGATCAACTCCGCACTGCTCTGGAGCAGGCGAATAGTGAGTGTGAACCCTTGTGTTCGAGGGGCGCTTCGACTGCCTTTATTGCTAACTTCGCTCCGTTGATCCGTAGGCGAGAAGGAGAGCATGAAGAAGCGGGTCGCGGAGCTGGAGAAGTCGTGGGTGAAGCCCAAGAGCGTGAACAAGCTCGGGATGATCTGGAGAAGACCCAGGTCGACCGCTTGCTCGCACTCGCAGATGTTGTTGGAAGTAAGTATTTCGGCTCAGTGCCTACTTTGCCTTTTTCGACTTCTGATGTCTTACGGGTGTGGATTTCTTTTGATCAGAGACTTGCGGAGGTGCTCCTCCAGAAGGGACTTCCAGCGAGAATGTCGGCTTGGCGGAGGCTGTTGGCTTCATGGACCGCGTCTGCGCGTATGCTTCGGCGGCGCTGCAGAAGTCGACAGGCGCCTTGGCGACTGTGCACCAGAGCATCTTCCCCAGCAAGCCACCGCCGGTTGCTGTTGACGCGCTTGCGGCTCCGTTCGAAGGCAATGCGACCACCTTGGCGGACTACACGCGTGCGCAGACGGTACGCGGCTCAGAGCTCACTTTCCAGCTACTTCTTGGTCACCAAGTCGTAGGTGATTTTGAGAAGGTTGTCAGCGACTTCCCTCGGAAGCCTGATGGCAGGACCGCGTCCCTTAGCGGTGTGAAGGCGCAGGCGAGTCAGCTGGCTGCAAAGTTGGTCGCCACCTTCGAGAAGAGGATTGCCAAGGCTGCAGAGTTGGCTGCTAGGAAGAGCCGTTCCCAGTCGGAGTCTGTGATGTAGACTCCGTTCTTTTAGGATTCTTCTGCTTTTGGTTCTTGGTCTGTAATGAACTATATAGTTTGCGGGTCTTCTGGCCGCGAACATGCTGATGTTGAAATGTGAATTTGTGCTTCGAGTCTTCTTTCATATCTAAGCTTGAATGAATGTGTTCTTTTCCTTGCTTGACGCTGTCGAACTTGGCAGTCTGAGATGGGCGAAGCTCCTGGGGTCGCTGGAACGACTGGTGCGGGCGACGAGGAGGACACCTCTTCGGCTGCACCCACTCGTCGTCGTCGAGCTCCTCCAGCTCCTGCGCGAAGCGTGAATGATCAACGAGTGATCACCTTCATGAGGAACAAGGTTGTTGAGCTCGAGTCGAAGTTGAAGAGCGCGAGTTGGAGTTGGAGCGCTTGAGGTCGCGGCCCGTTGCGCCGTTCTCTCAGCGAGAGGAGTTTCTGCTAGGCGAGATGGACTTGATCAGTCGGCAGCTGCAAGGTTGGTTTTCTAGCACCGTGCTTCGACTTCTTTATCCTTTTACTGTTCTTAGCTCTGGGTCTTGATGCAGATGTGAACTCTGACTGGAAGGCCGAGCAAAGTCGAGTAGACGAGCGGGTGGAGAAAGAAGCCGCCGGTGACTCACCCGAAGCGCGTCAGTTTTGGTCAAATAAATCCAGAGGCAGTGTACTGGCTCGAATGTTGGATCGCACCTGGCGGGCTGCTGTGCTCTTGGAAGGTTGTAGAAAAACCCTCTGGCAGATCAACAGGGTGTACTTTCCGCACAACGAGCAGCCTAATGGACTGGCTGCGCTGCTGGAGAGGTTCCGTGAAGGCAGTGCGTTGAAGGAAGTCGTGCACACTCAACTTGTTGCCGGGGCGAACGTGGCGCTGGCGTACGTTCGAATGCACCGGCCTAATCTTCCACTGTACAAGGTGCTTGACGGCTTGCCTGGAGAGGGTGACTACGCCGATACTCTTGCGGTGCGCGTCAGATGATTCAGCAGGTCCAGAGCTTTAGTGAGCACCTTGTAGGGCCACTCGATGCGCCAAAGGGCGAGCCTGTAGAATAAGAGCAGTAGACTGCTGTTGTATAGCGTCAGCTTGTAAATATGAGTGTATGTACGCCGAGGTGGGGGTAGCCCCCGAGTGAGTAAATTGTATCTTGTAGACTTCTGTAAACCTGTATGGCGCAGCCCCCGAGGGATCGAGTGCGGCCTAGGATTTTGAATTAGATGTGCGGCGCAGCCCCCGAGTGCTTCGAGTGCGGCCGAGGTGTTCGAGTCAGACCTGTGCGGCGCAGCCCCCGAGTGCGTCGGGTGCGGCCTAGGATTTTGACTTGGACCTGTGCGGCGCAGCCCCCGAGTGCTTCGGGTGGCGACCTAGGTTTTGACTTGACCTGTATGGCGCAGCCCCCGAGTGCGTCGGGTGCGGCCTAGGTTTGACTTAGACCTGTGCGGCGCAGCCCCCGAGTGCTTCGGGTGGCGGCCAGGATTTTCGAGTTGGACCTGTATGGCGCAGCCCCCGAGTGCTTCGGGTGCGGCCTAGGTTTGACTTAGACCTGTGCGGCGCAGCCCCCGAGTGCTTCGGGTGCGGCCAAGGATTTTCGAGTTAGACCTGTATGGCGCAGCCCCCGAGTGCTTCGGGTGCGGCCTAGGTTTGACTTAGACCTGTGCGGCGCAGCCCCCGAGTGCTTCGGGTGACGGCCTAGGATTTCGAGTTGACCTGTATGGCGCAGCCCCCGAGTGCGTCGGGTGACGGCCTAGGTTTATGTTGCTTTTTGACTAAAAAAGTAAAGGGGAGAGCTTGTTCCACAAATCACTTCATTGATTTTTGCGAGCAGGCCGCCTCATTAAAACCCTTCCAGTCCCCTCAGGTACCCTGGTAAGGGAAAGAGTGCGTCTGGAACCTGCCGCCTCTTGACATAGTACACTTTGTTACAAGGGGGAGTCGATTAGGCGTAGAAGCGGCGCAGTTGCGCAACGTTCCACGGGTTGTGCAGACTGTCCCCGTCTTCGAGTCCTTCAGGCGGTAAGCTCCGCCGCCGATTGCCTCTGTCACGATGTATGGACCCTCCCACGGGGAGGCGAGTTTGTGCACCTTCTTCTGTTTGAGGCGGAGGACAAGGTCGCCAGGGACGAACGCTCTGGGCCGCAGTCGCCGCCCGTGGTAGTTGCGTAAGTCTTGCTGATACACGGCGTGCGGGTAAGGGCGATGTCGCGTGCTTCGTCCAGGGTATCCATGTCGTCCTCGAGTGCTTCTTCTGCGTCGGACTCGTCGTAGGCCACCACTCGGGGCGCGTCGAACTTGATGTCGCACGGCATGATTGCTTCTGCGCCGTAGACCATGAAGAATGGCGTGTACTGAGTGGATCTGTTTGGCGTAGTGCGCAGACTCCACAGCACAGATGGCAGCTCTTCAACCCAGGCGCCTGCAGCGCGCCTCAATGGTACTCGCAGGCGCTTCTTGATGCCCTTGCAGACTAAGCCATTGGCCTTTTCGACCTGTCCGTTGGACTGCGGGTGCGAGACAGATGCGTAGTTGAGCTTGATGCCTTGCTCGGAGCAGAAGTCCTTGAACTCTTCGGCTGTGAAGTTCGTGCCGTTGTCGGTGATGATGCTGTGTGGCACTCCAAACCTGAAGATGATCGACCTGATGAAGTTAACTGCCGAGGAGGCAGTCGAACTTGTGATAGGCACGGCTTCGATCCACTTCGTGAACTTGTCGACTGCCACCAAGAGATGCGTGTGTCCTCCCGGCGAGGACTTCTTGAGTGGACCCACCATGTCGAGCCCCCATTGAGCGAAGGGCCAGGCGAGTGGATGGTCTTTAGTGCTGATGCTGGTGCGTGCGGCTTGTTGGCGAACTCCTGGCAGCCGAGACATTTCCTCACGAGTTCTTCTGCGTCTTGCATTGCGGTGGGCCAGTAGAACCCGGCTCGTAAGGCTTTGGCCACTAAGGCTCGACTGCTGGCGTGGTGCCCGCAGATGCCAGCGTGGATCTCGAGTAAGATGGCTTGACCGTCGACTGGGTCGATGCACCTTTGGAGGACTCCCGAGATGCTTCGCTTGTAGAGCTCCCCGTTGATGACGGTGAAGCCCTTGGAGCGGCGGATGACGCGCTTGGCTTCGACTGGGTTTGTTGGCACCCTCTGCTGCAGTATGTAAGCCAGGTATGGGCTCGTCCATGTGGGCTCGATCAGCATCACCTCCATAGGCTCCTTCTCCGTGCTGGGCGGGTCGGCGGTGCTCGTTGTCGATGTAGAGGATCCGGCGCGGGCCGGAGCTTGACGGAGCGTTGCGTGATGCACTCGAGGAAGACTCCGGGTGGCACCGGCGCTTTGTTTGAGCCCAGGTTGGCGAGGGTGTCGGCTTCCTCGTTGCTCTCGCGGCCGACGTGCCGCAGCTCGCAGCCGTCGAAGGTGCCTTCCAGCTGGTTGTACAGGTCCCTGTAGGCGATCATGTTGTCGGCGATGGCGTCACATTGCTTCATGGTTTGTTGCACGACGAGGTAGGAGTCTCCGTAGATCATGAGGTGAGTGGCGCCGCAGTTCTTGGCCATCCGCATGCCGTGGATCAGGGCCTCGTACTCTGCCTCGTTGTTGGAGGGCGTTGGGAAGTTCATCTGCAGCACGTACCTCAGCTTGTCGCCTTTAGGTGAGATGAGGACGACTCCCGCCCCTGCTGATCTGAACTTCTTGGAGCCGTCGAAGTACATTGTCCATGCGTTGGACAGGTCGGGTACGTCTGGTAGCTGGGCCTCTATCCACTCGGTGGTGAACTCTGGAAGCACCTGGGCCTTGATTGACTTCGGGTGCGCGTACTTCAGCCCCCAGGGCCCTAGCTCAACAACCCACTTGGCGACTCGTCCTGTCGCGGCTTGGTTGGTGAGGATGTCGGAGAGCCCGGAGGAGCTTACTACCGTGATGGAGTGCTCGGAGAAGTAGTGGACGACCTTCCTTGATGTCATGAAGACTCCGTATGCTAGCTTCTGGTAGTGCGGGTACCGCTGCTTGGACAAGGTTAGCACCTCACTGAGGTAGTAGACGGGTCGCTGAACAGGGTAACTGTGTCCTTCTTCTTCTCGTTCGACTACGAGTACCGTGCTGACCACCCTGTTCGTGGCTGACACGTAGAGGTATAGCGGCTCGTTCTCCAGTGGCGCCACCAGTACTGGGGAAGTCGTGAGTGTTTTCTTGAGTTGGTCGAACGCGACTTGCGCTTCTTCTGTCCACTCGAACTTGTCTGTCTTTTTCATCAGTTGGTAGAAAGGCAGGGCCTTTTCTCCCAACTTACTTATGAACCGGCTGAGAGCTGCGACTCGGCCGGCTAGGCGTTGCACCTCATGAAGCTTGGTCGGTGCTGGCATTGCGAGTATGTTTTGCACCTTCTCGGGTTGGCTTCGATTCCTCTTGCAGAGACGAGGTACCCGAGCAGTTCTCCGGCTGGCACGCCGAAGACACACTTGTCCGGGTTCAGCTTGATCTGATACTCGTTGAGGGCGGCGAAGACCTTGCGGAGGTCGGCGATGAGAGTGTCCTCCGTTCGAGTGGTGACGACTATGTCGTCGACGTAGACTTGGACGATCTCTCCGATTAGCCCCTTTAGGCAGGCTTGCATTGTGCGCTGGTACGTGGCTCCAGCGTTCTTCAACCCGAAGGGCATCGTCTGGTAGCAGAAGACGCCATGGGGTGTGATGAATGCAGTCTTCTCTTCATCGTCGACGTTCATCCTGATCTGCTGGTACCCTGAGTAGGCGTCCAGGAAGGATAGGCGTGCGCAGCCTGCAGTCGAGTCGATGATCTGGTCTATCCGCGGGAGCGGGAAATGGTCCTTGGGGCAGCATTTGTTGAGGGCGGTGAAGTCGACGCACATGCGGAGTTTCTTCGTCTTCTTCTTCTCCACCAGGACTGGGTTCGCTACCCAGTCCGAGTCCTTGATCTCTCGGATGAATTTAGCGTGGAGCAGTCGATCGATCTCCTTGCTTATTTCGTCTCGTTTGGGTCCTGAGAAGCGTCGCATGGTCTGCTTGACGGGTTTGGCGTCCTTGTGGACGCGTAAAGAGTGCTCGGCGAGGTTCCTGGGTATGCCTGGCATGTCAGAAGGTTGCCAGGCGAAGATCTCCCAGTTCTCACGTAGAAACTCGACGAGCGCGCTTTCCTATGCGATAGGCAGCTCGACGACACTTTGACTGTCTTGTTTGCGTCCGTCGGGTGGACCTGATGAGTTGTCGTGTCGTCAGTCGTGTTGAAGGCGGCGTCCTTGGCTTGCTTCTTGCGTGGCGGGAAGATGGTTTTGTCGTTGTCGACTGCCATCGCCTCGAAGTGCTCTTCCATTCCGAAGAACTCGGAGATCTTGCTGAACTCGCGGTCGCAGCTGTTGGAGCGGTCGAAGTCGCCGTGCACCGTGATGACGCCCTTGGGTCCAGGCATCTTGAGCATGAGGTAGGCGTAGTGAGGTACCGCCATGAATCTGGCAAAGGTTGGGCGCCCGAGTATCGCGTGGTACTGCGACTTCCAGTCGACTACCTCGAAGTCGATCGACTCCCTCTTGAAGTTTTCGGGTGTGCCGAAGATGACGTCGAGTGTGATCGTTCCCATGGGCGTGACTGCTTGCCCTGGTACTATGCCATGGAAGGTGGTCTCTGATGCCGCCAAGTTTGTCGTTGGCCTGTTTATCCTTCTGAGGGTGTCGGCAAAGATGATGTTGATGCCGCTGCCTCCGTCCATGAACACCTTTTTCAGGGTGTAATCTCCGATCAGAGCTTCGACTACCAGAGCGGCGTGCCCGGGTCGTGGTACTGCAGGCGGGTGATCTGCTCTGGAGAACGTGATTGGTGTCTCTGACCCTCTCAGGTAGTCGGGTACTGCAGGTGGACAGGTGATGGCCTGGAAAACTTGGCGAGTGATGATCTTCTGGGTCCTGTTTGAGGGGCGCCCCTTCTGTATCATGTTGAGTTGTCCGCGTGCCGCTGGATATGCGTCCTGGACACCGGTGGGGCATCTTGCTGCGGCTGCTGCTGCAGAAAGGCTCCCGCCGCCTGTGCTGGATTAGCGACTGCGGGTGCGGGTGCTGCCTGGATGGCCAGCTGCGCGGCTGGCTGCGCTGCGGGTGCTGGAGTGACTATCTTCTGCATGGCTTCGTATATTTTGCGTGCCTTTCGACAGTCCTTCAACAGGTGGTTGGATCCCCACTTGCCCGTTTCCGGGTTCCTGAACATGTGGTGCCTGCAGGGTTGTTCCAGCTCTTCCGCTGGGCTTAGTGTGCGTTTCTGCCACTCGCGTTTATGGCCTCCGTCGCTGCGGTAGCTGCTGCCGCCGCTTCGGTTGTATTGCCCCTGGCTGTATTGGCGACTCTGGTCACCGCCGCTTCGACTGTACTGTACATGGCTGTATTGGCGACTGCTGTCGCGCGCTTCATCCTCACGGGGGGTTTGGAATCCCGCCGCTACTAACTCGATTGAGTCGTTGCCGTTGTAACGCGGCTTCTTCTTGTGGCGTCCTTCTCGCCAGTTGCTTGGTCCGGCTTCGTCCTTCGGGGAGTAGCGTGAACTATCGCGGACCGAGTCCTCTCCGTCTGCCCACTGGTTTGCTATCTTCATGACCTCGATCATGTTTTTCGGCCGGAGCCTACCAAACTCCTCGCGGAGGTCGCGGCGGGAGACGCCGTGCATGAAGGCATCCATCACTCGGTCCTCCGAGGCGGTCTCCATGGTGTTGCGGAGCAGGGTCCAACGCTGGATGTACGACCGGAGCGGCTCGTCTCGTCCTTGCTTGCATGCTTGTAGCTCGACGAAAGTCGTCGGTCTCGAGTACGTCCCCAGGAAGCTCTTAACGAAGGCCTCCGCGAACTCGTCCCACGTCCTGAAGGCGTTCTTGGGTTGAGTGTTTAGCCACCCGCGTGCAGAGCCCGTGAGCATCAGCTGGATGTACTGCATGGCCGTAGTCGAAGTACCGCCCTGGCAACTGCAGGCTATGAGGTAGTCTTCTAGCCAGAGTCTCGGGTCCTGCTTCCCGTCGTACTTGACTGCTTCTGCCGTGAGCTTGAAGCCCTTGGGCATTCTTGTGTCGCGGATGTTGAAGCTGAAGCATGCGGCGCCGCATGGCTCGAAGTCGCCGTCATTGCGGTCGTCAGTATTGGGTGTGCTGACCGTCCGCTGGGTGCGGCTGCGGTCCACCGTCCTCTGTGTGATGACGTTGCGGAGGTCTTCGCCTGGCTGCGGTTGTCGCAGTTGTCTTGCCGCCGGGCCTGCGAGTGCTGTGGGCTCGCGGTCGCGGCGATCCCGATCTTCTCGCACCTTTTCTGTCGGCGCCTTGTTCATCAGAGCTTCTTCGACTGCCTTGATAGACATGATCTGCTGCTTGTGGAGGAGAGCGCGCGAGTCGCCCTCGGGCGGCTGCGTCAGCCGCAGGTATGTTTCGACTGCCATGAGCGCGGCTCCGGGCGTTTTGGGGACGGGTATCCCGTCTGCGTCTTCGCTCATGTATGATGATTCGAGGTTGCGGGTGACTTTAGCGCGGTCGGCCTCCGTCATCAGGGGCACGCGTGCTCTGTGGCGCCTTGCTCCTTGTGAGACCTCTGTTGAGGCAGTGAACGAGTAAGCGGCCCTCCTGGCGCTCGACGCGTCAGCCTCCTCCTTGCGTCGGAGGAGCTCGGCCTTCTCTGCGCGGAGTCGTTCGCCTTCCTTCCGTAGCAGGTACTGGACCGCCATAAGGTCCTCCCGGGGTGCGTCTGGTGGGGGGTACGTGCCGTCCTCGACGTGCTTCAGGGCTCTGATTGCTATCTCTCGGGTGATGGTGAGCCGCGTCACCTGGTCCGGCATGAGCACCTCCAGTGGGTATGCGGGTTCGTCGCCGTTGCCCTGCGTCGGGCCGATCATGAAGACTTGCGCGGGGTATGTCTGGGGAGTGGGCCGGGTGCTGCCGCTGCTGCTTCCTTCGTCCGAGCCGTGCTCGGAGCCGAAAATGGACGCAACGTGGTGGGTACCACAGTCGCTGCCAAGGCTCCTTCCCTGGAGTCCCGCGATCTCCGCCGCTGACGCGAGGAGTGATGTCGCCGTCGTCGACGCGGGCGCGATTGGCTTGTTGACGATCTTGTAAGTTGATGGAGACGCGAGTGGCGCGGTGTAGAACGACGCGACTTCCGTCGCGCGCGAAGGTGTGGTCGACGTAGTCGAAGTTGACGTAGATCTTGGGCTTGCCAGCGACGCGATCGAGGTAGTCGAAGTAGACTCGATCCGCGCGGTGGCCGTTGAGGTGGTCGACGTAGTCGTAGCCGATGCGATCTCCTTGACGGTCGGAGACGCTGATGGCGTGGCCGTGTTGGGCGCGATCTCTGCCGCAGCGGAGGCGGTCGGTGTAGTCGAGGCGGATGCGATCTTCTCAGCAGTCGAAGATGCTGTCGCCGTAGTCGCAGCAGATGCGATCTCCGCAGCAGGTGGGAGCGTGGTTGGGGCAGTCGCGTGCGGTGCGATCGCCGTGGATCTGAGTACTCCACAGCTGTCTACGAAGTAGTGCATGGTACCGAAGGTGAGGCACATACCTACGTGCAGATCGGCGTACACCGAGCGGTGGGCCGGCGGGTGGAAGGTGTACTCGAAGGAGCCGAAGCAGATTGGCTCCTTGGTGATGCAGACGTCGGTCTTCAAAGTCGATGGGGCCGGTGCGACCATGGTTCCAGCGCTCGTTCTTTCCCACAGACGGCGCCAATTGACGAGGTGTGGACTCGGCAAATCCCTGGGTTGTGCACCCCGGGTTGATTGAAGGGGAGAGAGATGAGCGCTGGTGATACGTCTCAAACGTATCTATAATTTCTGATGTTCCATGCTTATATTATATCAATTGCTACATGTTTTATATACACTTTATATCATATTATGACATTTATTGGATTAACCTAATAATAGTTTCCAAAGTGCAAAATCTTCTTGTTTTCCTATTTGTTGTGTAGAAATTATCAAAAATACAAAAGGAAACCATATTGCAGTCGAATTGGGACTTTCCAGAAATCTGTCTGAAAACGTTTTTCAAAGATTGTCACGTTACGGGCCCAAGACGGCGTCAAACGGAAGTCTCCCCGAAAAGGAAGTTGCAGGAAATTTCGCGAGAATCGATCTAGAGTTAAAATTCACCCAATTCCGAGTCCGGACGGCCGAGATATTCCTGATTTACTGCAGCCCTAGATGGGATGACGGAAATCCGAGAGTCTATATAAGGGAGGAAACCCTAGGCCGTGGGAGGAGCCCCATACCACGAATTTTCCTCCTCTCCAGCAGCCATCTTGGGGAGGAGAACCTCCTCAACTCCATCTCCATCACCAAGGGCAGCCGCCGCCTCCACGGGCCGCCGCCGCCGCGCCGTGGCTGCTGCGGGTTTCCGTCTCCTCTCCGGGCTGCACCTCTCCATCAACCTCTCCATCAAGTGTGCTCACCATGACCATGTGTGAGTAGTCTCCCCCGAGGCTGAGGGCTCTACCGGTAGCTATGTGGTTCATCTCTCTCTCCCATGGTGTGATCTTTATGTGATCATGAGCTTTGTAATCTAGTTGAATAAGTAGATGTTACTCTTTATCTATTATGCACTCTATAGGTTACTTTAATATGAACTCCGGCACTCTCCACGGTGTAAAGGTGACAGTGTGTGCACCGTGTGTGATTCCTTTATGACGTTGTGGCGCTTGTTTACTCCGGCTTGAGGTGTGCTTTTGTAGCCCTACACAATGAATGGTGTTTGTTATCCAACAAGAGAGTGTTTAAGAGTAGCTTTTACTTATTCAGTTATGAGATAATTGTTGAGAGTGTCCATTAGTGAAAGTATGATCCCTAGGCCTTGTTTCTAAGCATTGAAACACCGTTTACAACAAGTTCTGCTACATGTTTGCTTGCTGCCATTTTTATTCCAGATTGCAATTACCACTTATAATCATCCATATTACTTGTATTTCACTATCTCTTCGCCGAACTAGTGCACCTATACATCTGACAAGTGTATTGGGTGTGTTGGGGACACAAGAGACTTCTTGTATCTTAATTGCAGGGTTGCTTGAGAGGGATATCTTTGACCTCTACCTCCCTGTGTTCGATAAACCTTGGGTGATTCACTTAAGGGAAACTTGCTGCTGTTCTACAAACCTCTGCTCTTGGAGGCCCAACACTGTCTACAAGAATAGAAGCACACGTAGACATCAGCTGGTAATCACGACGGCTGACAAGCAAGGCGTTTACCTTGGTTCAGGCTCCCGGAGGATAACACCCTACTTCCTGCTTGTCTGGTATTGAATGGCGAGTTGTGGCTACAATGGCGAGATGGCAATCTCGCTAGGGTTTGTGGTGGCGGCTATGAGCGTACCCTAGACGAAGGACCCTCCTAGCCTTTATATGGTAGGCTAGGTCTCAGGTGAACGGTGCCGATGGCGCTTACAAGCATGGCTGGAGCCGCATGACCTAACGTCGACTATCTTGGGCCGCACGTCGTCCTCCTTGGGCCTTCCTTGGGCCCTCGTCATAAGGCTGCTAGGCTTGGCGTGACCCAGGTATCCCCACCGTGGGGTAGTCGAAGAGTGACCCCGCGACAAAAGGTGTGGGCCCACTGATTTGCCCTATGGTCAATACGTGAAAGTTAGCTGTTTCAGCTAAGCTCCAAGATCGAGGTGCACATCGATTCAGCTTTTGAAGCAATTCAGAAAAGAAAGCAAAAACAATCTCGAGGAAACTCTTTCTTGGTCGCTGGTGGCATCTCCGGCACACCACCGAGCAGCAAAGCACAGAGGTCCGATTGAGAAGAGAGGCCGGGCCGCCGAAGTGCAGGCCGACGGCGACGCGGAAACGAACGCCAGGAAGCAGGACCCCCACCGCCGCGTCCTACTACTCCACCGCCGCGTTCTTATCCGCGGGAAGGAGTCGCTGAAGTGGGAAGCGCCGGCGAGGAGAAGCCCAGCGTCCTGTCCCCTGACGGCGACGCGAAGTGCAGGCCGACGGTGGCAAGATGCGCTCTCGGAAGGAGCGGCTCTGAGTTTCAGCGATGGCTTGCCGGGGACAGCCGAGACCAGGTCCGCCCAGGTCCCCGCCGCGGCTGGGTCGAGGACCCTCGGATCGAACTCGCCCGTCCTCCCCGTCGAACCCATTCGAGCATCCGCCGCCGCTTGCTCTTCCGCGACCTCCTCCAGGTCCAACACGACGAGACTCCTCGAGACCTCGACCCGTGTGCGATGGGGTGGATGTGGGAGAGGGGACTAGGTGGGGTCGGGTACAACTTTTGGTCACGTCATGTTGCTTTTTGTCAGCTCGTCTGTGTCAGATAATTAGCGCACGGTTTCAGTTAAGCAAAGTTTGACTTTAGGAACACGTGTCTGGCAAAGAGAGGGTGCGCACGTACCCTCCTGACTACCGGATCATTTCCGTTATCTAAAAACGTTTTCAAAAAGAGAGTGATTGGAAAGATGAGCAATGGTTAAGTGGGGGTCGACTTTGAACACTTGTGTTCATGCCTATGAAACCAAAGCAAATCTTTCCATGGAAGCTTCTCATCCAAAAACATGTAAATATTGTGTATATACCTCTGTACATAAAAATAATATGATAATAATAATCTCTAGTTAATTAGAAGTTGATAGTTTTACTTTGCTGTCCAGAAACAAATTTTCTGTGCTCCACCGTATTAAATGTTTAAAATCACCAGAACGTGATTTTGATCTGAAATTTCTTGAGTGCAAAGTAATGCTTATTATCTTTCTTTCATTAGACTAACTTTTTGTGATTTGAGTTACGTAGCTGTCTCGAAAAATTCGATATTCACCGACTGTTCAATTTAGACAGATTCCTGTGCTTCACTGTAAAAAATCGTGATAAATCTCAGAATAGTATTTTGACCTGAAATTTTTTGTGCGTAAAACTGGGATTATGATCTGCCTTTCATTAGTTAAAAGTTTTCGATTTGAGCTACTTAACTATCTCGTTGAATGCCATCTTTACGGACCGTTCAGTTTTGACAGATTTCTTTGTTTATTCAATATTGTACTTGGTGTTGTTAGTTTCATTAGTTTTTCGACGGACAACGGAAATCATGAACACCTTAGTATATACAATAGCTAATGTTGAGTAAAGATTATAAAACTTGTCAATGCTTGAACATGAGTGGATTTTATTTAATGAGTGCTAACCATACTAACGAGTTTTGTGAAGTTTTATGTGGATGTAGCTTATAAGATCTAATCAATATGGTGATATGAGATGAATAAGAAGACGCAAAAGCTCAAGCTCAAGCTCATGAGTCAAGAGAGAAGAGTGATATAATAGGATTAAGAAGAGTGAAGAGCTTAAGCTTGGGAGGCTCCCACGGATCCCCCCAGCATATTTCAAGTAGACTCAAGCGTCTAAGCTTGGGATGCCCAAGGCATCCCCTTCTTCATCGTCAAAATTATCAGGCCATCTCTAGTGAAACTATATTGTTAGTATTCGCGGATGGTTTCTAACAATCCAATCATATAGTACTTGTAATCCCAAGTAGTGGAGTGCATGTATATTTAGCCTCTCCCACATAGAAAACTGCATCGAAGACAATGAACCCGATATATTCGGTAATTAATCTTGAACAAAGCCATCACAATTACCACCACTTTTCCACACTCATGGTACTGTTAGTTTATGGTTACTTAGTGTATTTTATTGCTGCAGCACTAACATTTACTTTCCTGTTATTTATTATCTCGCAAAGCTATCTCTCATACCCGTATTGTAGTCTAGTTTTATTTCCTAAATTAAGTAACGTTTAGTGTGCGTAGAGTTGTATCAGTGGTTGATAGAACTTGAGAGAATACTTATCCTACCTTTAGCTCCTCGTTGGGTTCGACACTCTTACTTATCGAAAAGGCTACACGTGATCCCCTATACTTGTGGGTTATCACCTATCATGATCAAGATCATCTTATTGTAATGCTACATGTTGTGTTTGCTGGGATCCGATGAATATTGAATATTATGTCAAGTTAATTATCAATCTATCTTATATGTTATTTATGATCTTGCATGCTTTCCGTTACTAGTAGATGATTTGGCCAAGTATATGCTTGTAACTCTAAGAGTGAGTATTTATGCTAGATAGTGGGTTCATGCCTCCGGTAATCTAGGAGAGTGACAATAACTTCTAAGATTGTGGATGTGCTGTTGCCACTAGGGATAAAATAACCGATACTTAGCTTAAGGGTACGCCGTTAGGTCTAATGCATTTGTTTACTTTACGCACATTACTTAATGCAATTATCCATTGCTTGCAACTTAATACCAACGGGGAACTCGGTATGACAACCTGGCGGTGGATTATTAGTCATAGACGCTGTTGGATAACGGTCTATGTATTTTGTCGTAATGCCCACATGAATATCATAGTAATCATCATGTCATATATATGCATTGTCATGCACTCAATATTTTGTCAATTGCCCAGCTGTAATTTGTTCACCCAGCATGTTAGTTATCTTTTATGGAGAGACACCACTAGTGAACTGTGGACCCCGGTCCATTCTTTTACACTGATAATACAACCAACTGCAAACACTGTTCCTTTTCATTCTCTGCAATTTACTACTGTTTTCCACACCATACGTTTAATTATTTGTTTTCAGCAAGCCGGTGAGATTGATAACCTCACTGTTTCGTTGGGCCAAAGTAGTTTGATTGTGTTGTGTACAGGCTCCACGTCAGCGCGCCACTGACAACTTTCCGAAGTGATTTCTTGCTCCTACTGGTTCGATTAAACCTTGGTTTCATATTGAGAGAAAACTGCCGCTACACTGCATCATACCTTCCTCTTGGGGTCTCCCAGCGAACGTGTGATCCACGCAATCACTCTCCGAGAACAATATCCGGCTTTGTACAATATTGTGCGACACAAAGGCGACACGCTCGCTAAGGTGATGGATACTTCTCCACCAAATGTATCGTTCAGAAGAAGTCTATTAGGGCCTAAACAAGCATCTTAGAATGCTTTGCTTCTCCGGTTGGACTCGGTCCAGTTGACGGAAGGCCCAGATAAATTTTGATGGAATCTCACTAAGAATGGTAAATTCTCGATTGATTCTATGTATAGAGCTTTAATCAAGCCTGAAGTTCCAGTCGATAATAATAAGAAAATTTGGAAGATGAAGATTCCGCTAAAAACAAAGGTGTTTGCGTGGTATCTTCGTCGAGCAGTAATTTTTACAAAAGATAACCTAAGATAACCTTGCCAGACGCAATTGGCACGGGAGCAGAAAGTGTGTCTTCTGTCAGCATGACGAGACTATTAAACACTTATTCTTCCAGTGTGAGTTTGCTAGGTCTATATGGTCAGCCATCCAGATAGGTTCTACCTTATACCCCCCGCGCAGCGTTGCAAACATTTTCAGCAATTGGCTAAACGGGTGGATCTTGGTTTAAACTACTTATTAGGGTGGGAGCGATTGCCGTTATTTGATCGCTATGGCTATGTAGAAATGACATGGTTTTTAATGATAAAAATTCTTCTGTTATGTAGGTTATCTACCGATGCACAACTACTCTCCGATCATGGTCGGCCCTGCAGCGTGTGGAGCACCGCGAGCTGTTTTTGGAGGTGTCGTCGCGTTTGGAGGCTGCGGCGTGGGAGTTATTCTCCCAGCATGGATGGCCACATAATCTCCGGATCGATCCTCCATCACCTTAAGCGTCTTTACAATAATTCGCCTTTTTATTTTCCGCATTCTTCGGAACTTTTGAACTAGTTGGGATGTGTGCATCCTATTTATGCAGAGCCCGGATGTAATGTTTATTACTCTTTAAGTAATAAAATCCCTTTATCAAAAATAGCTAGGCAGTTGAGCTCCAAAGTTCTTGTCGGCACATTTCGCAGCAATGGCATTGCCTCCAAGTTCTCTGCAACTATCCTTTTTCACATTTCGAGTAGCTGACTCCTTGGCATGCACTTGATGTCAACGAGTTCAGGCATGCATGCACCATGCCAGGCTGAGCAGAACAGCTAGCACAACATTAGAGAATCGAAACATCACTGTTTCTGGGCTGGATGGATCCATCAGTATACGTACATCGCATTCACCGCTGGAGCTTGTACAACGTATGCAACTGACTGACTGGTTCTACTTGAGTCAGATTATGAGAAAGATCCCCGTCGATCGACCAGAAATCACCAGCCCGGTCGCAGCACGAAAGCTCAGGCTCAGCTAGCGTCGCATAACAAAACGCTATGGATCACCGCCACCTAGCTACTTGATTCATTTCATAAAGGAAACGGGGAATTCTTTAGACCAGAGGGGTGGTTACTGGTTAGAATATTCTCGCTTTTCACTATTCAGGAGAGATCTTTTGTTGTCGATCAGGAAGAAGAATCACAAGGAGACAGAAACGGTGATGACGTCCAGACGAGACGAGACGTATCGAGATGCTGAAGGCGGCGTATCGGACGACGGCCTCTCGGCCTCTTGGAGCAACTAAACAGATGCACCCCGCAAAGGGCATCAGAAAGTGATAAAGCGCGGGTTTAATAAGGATCCAGGTAGCTTGATCTGTTTCCTCGTGCTAGGCTGCTAGCTTAGTTTGTCTTGACGTCGATCGCCCGGGTTGATTATCGGCATGTTTAGCTTCGAATGTCTGGTGATTATTTTCATCGCGAATCAAAGCAGGAACATGATGAAAGTGAGGTTCCGATCCGGCCGATCGATCCAGTAAGACGGTAGGAGCATTTCCACTCGCGTCTCTAATACAACGTTCAGCAATAGCGTCGGATGAGCGTTATTGGGAGCATCGGATGATGTGCAACACTACTGGGAGCGTCTCTTCCCAACGGCACTCCCAATAGTTTATTTTGTTGCCAAATTCAAATATTTTGACAAATCCTCATAGCAACAATGCATTTCTGATTTGATGAGAAACCAATCATTCCGGTGCAGTCCTTTTCAACTTGAAGTTCCCTCACACCATGCACCAAGCGCAAAAACAAATCCTTGTTCATCTACAAGCGCTGCCAAAAATCTTGGAGTAAATGTTGGTAAGTCTGCAAAATAGCGACGTATACCCTGCAATGATCCTCCATCCTCTGCTTTGGCTTGGTCTTCCTTCTCCCAAAAATTCAAACCTCCGTGTTTGGGTTGGGCATTGGCGGCCCCGTTCAGCTGTAGTTGTAGAAGACACGCGGGATCACCAAATGCTGATTCATCAGCGGCGATATTTTCTTCTTCTTCTTCTTCTTCTTCTTCTTCTTCTTCTTCTTCTTCTTCTTCTTCTTCTTCTTCCATCAACATGTGTTTTATCAACTCATCATCGATCCATGGTCTATACGAATCAAGCAATGAATCAATTAATGAGCACATCACCTCCCACCGCCTCTCAGGCTTCCTCGACAGGTTCTACCATAGAGGCGATAGACAATAACTCCTGCACGGGCAAATCCAAATTGAATCCTTGCATGCAATTGGCCGAACACCTTGGGTGCAAGGCGGGCGCGGGGTCATCCGGAGCTCTATGCCCGATGAGTCGACGAGCACCGGTACGGGAATGCCTATGCGAGACGGAGGAGGGCCACAATTTTTGTGCCCGGCGAGCGACGACGCGTCCGATGCCGGGGAGCGACAGCCAAATGATGGCGAGAGCAGGCGGGGGAAATGAATGCAAAAGGGGGTAAGGAAAGAGAGAGAAAAAGAGTTTTGATTGTCTATGACAACGCTGACCCGCCTGTCGATATTCGACGTTGCGGCGCCCACAACATTGTCCCACGGTACCAATCGACTCTCTTCCTAATAGCGAAATATTGGACCGGACCGGACGTAAATATGAGGGTACGAGTGAAGATGCTCTAGACATCAAGATTTGGTATGCAGAAGACACGCTTCCTCCAAGGCTGGAGACCAGCCACGTCTGGCATGTAGGGCTGGGGACACGGCCAAATCAGATCTCCTCGACATGCCAATGAAATCTTAGCCATGCAGATGCTTCTTGTTTTGTTTTGAGCACGTCCTGGCAGCGTATGCGCTTTTGTTTCGTTCGTTTGGCTCATGCACGGTACATTGCCTTGTCTTACTTTGAACCTTGTTTTTACCTTGCACGAGTGCCAGTCCGCGACCGCGCCCATAGGCCGTTCGTTGGGCGCCCAAGGGCCAACCCCGACTCTTCTCGCTGCCGCTGCTTTTCTCTTCTCCGACCCGGCGGCTGGTTTTGGTGAGAGCTGCTGCGACGCGGCACACTGTCTGCCTCGACTTTTTCCCTGCCGCCGATGATTGGGGTGCTTCAGAGTTCAGATCTGTGGGAGCAAGTTGAAAAATAAAAACCAGCTAGACGAAGGTGGTGGTTTGGCAGGTTGGCACCAGATTCACTTCGTCCTGCCGACTAATAAACCAAAAAACATTGTTTAAGCCGGATCTGTAAAAAGGATAAAACACACAGTCTCACTATCGTCTGTACCCTGTAACTGTAACTGTGTGAAACAAAAGATGCGACCTTTCACTGACGGACAAAGTGTTGTACGGTGGAATAACGAGCACTCAGGTTTCAGGTATCGACGACAGGAAATACCAACACAAAATAGTTTCAGCAGGTGCTGCGGAAAGCGGGACGAAACTGCAGGCTGCAACTAAGAGCATCTCCACCGGCGCGCTCAAAACAGCGTCCGGCAACGTTGCCGGACATGCGCTGTTGGGCACGCCGGCAACTGTTGCCGCGTTTTGGGAGCGTCGCCCCCCACCGGTCGCTCCCAATAGACGGCCCCAATAGAATTAAAATCAGAATTGTGTCGAATAAAATCCAAATTATTACAAATAGTTCGTGAACATAATATAAAAAAATCATACAATAATCCAAATTAAATTAATTGGACAGTCAAGTAGGATGGCCGACATTTTGTCCTTTGATTGCCCACAGATGCGCAACTAAATCATTTCGCAACTGCTCGTGAACTCCTTCATCTCGGATTTCAGCGTTGATTGTGAGGTAGTTGGCAAAATCTTCGGGTATATCATCAGGCAAATCGGGATTAGGCTGGGCAAGAGGACCCTGATGATAGTATGGATGGTCATCATGTTCTGGAGGATCAAGACGTTCACTCTCGATGATCATGTTGTGCAAGATCACACAAGTCATCATCACCTCCCACATCTGATCTTTGCACCAAGTTAGAGCAGGATACCTGATAATAGCGAAGCGAGATTGGAGCACGCCAAAAGCCCGCTCGACATCCTTTCTGGCACCCTCCTGTTCTGATGCAAAATGGGATTGACTGTGACCTAGAGAGTTGGAGATGGCGGCGGCGGCGGCGATTCACTAGGTAGGCCGAGAGGAATTCAGCGTCGCTGGACGTGTGGGGAAGAAAAGGCAATGGTCCGCGTCGTCTGCACACCGGCCACAATAAATCTGTGGTCGCTCTGTGTTCCGTGTCGCTGACGAGACAATCCTACGCGTTAGTATCCGACGTGGCTCGCGTTGCTGCGGTTGCCGGCGTGCCCGGTTGCGTCCCTAGAATCTGGGCGCGAAGCGGGGTTGCCGGACGTTCTACTGGGACGTGTCGGCAACTTTTTTGGTACTGAGTGCGCCGCTGGAGGGGGGGGGGGGGGGGGGGGGGGGGGGGGGGGGGGGGATTTGGTACCGGCACGCCCAAAACGTCGATTGAGAGCGGAGTTGGATGCGCCGGTGGAGATGTTCTAACAAGTGAAATGTCTTTGTGCTACCATACGTCGATGGCTCCCTGAGTTGGGTTAGGAATTGAGGCCCGGAATTGGCTATCTTGAATTTGGAGGCCTGGTTTGCGTGTTATAGGACGTTTCGTTGCGTGGAGGGCTTCCTGGCCCGTTTGATTACTGCCTTTTTCTTAGCGGAGTTTGACACGAACTTTATCCAAGGCCAGCTTCTAGGAGGCAAAAATCTCACACGGTGGCTTCCTGTTGTATGTCACCTTCTTTACATTCATTCACTTGTTCTATAATCTACACAACTATATTTCAATTTAAGATAAAATATACATCAAAATATACGCAAGGACAAGTAGGTTCTATTCGTGTGCTCGGTTTCGAGTTTCGTCGACTATAACTTCTCAATTTCAAATCGATGTTTGAAACATTTTTAGACGAATTTTGTCAAATTTCACGCAACTTTCATGTTATAATTTTTTCGGTTCGGAGGTCATATAGGAGCAGACATTGTACTGACCTATGTATGTGTTTATACCACGGCTACCCTAACCTCTATCACCATCGCTCACCGCTGTGAACTTCCCCGTCGCAGCAGATACTGTGCTTGTTGTACGTGTATTTTTAAACCTATCCGTCGTCGCCGCTCCACCATCACTCCTACCTGTGAACCCGTCGCCACCACATCGGTTATTAGTTTGTGTTTGCTGTACGTGCGTTTTTAACCCCACCACCCGCCGCCGCACCGCCACCGCGCCGTAATGTTGTCTTGCTCATCACCGGCGCTAGAAGTAGTGTGAGCTAAGTTCACTACATAGACAATAGGAAACAAAGAAGTACACCAAACGTCGGTGGTTAAAAAATGGTTTCTTGCCGAACGAGTGGGATTCACAACATGGCTCACGTCTCGTGTTTGTAGGGTCAGGCTCTGTCGAGGCACCACAAAGAGGCAAAAAACGATGCAAGTAAACATGACCATAGTATTCGGGCCTGGAAATCGTAGCTAATTCCGAGCTTAGCTTCCGCGTGTGTCCTACGATACAGAGCATTACCACTCCCCTCGTATTGCCGTGGAATCACTCGTACCTCTTCGTCCCCCCCCCCCCCCCCCCCCCCCCTCCCCGAAGTCGCTCGGGAGCTCGCTCTCCTGCGACACGGAACCTGGCGGCGACGACACTGGTAAGCTCCCTCCCTCCCCTCCCATCGGCCTCCTCCCTAGTCGTCCTCCTCCCCATCCCAAACCCTAGATCGATGGGCAGAACGGCGACGGGAGAGGACGTGGTGGCGGTAGCAAATTTTTTTTAGCAAAGAAACAAATCTAAAGTGTTTTTAATTGTTAAAATGAAATTTGGATGTCACTTAAACTTGGATGGTCTATCTATCGCGTGATCGGATCCAACGACTGGTGTTGCTTTCCGTGGCCATCAGCTGGTTTTCCTGTCAACCAGCCAACCAGGAGGAGAGGATGCCAATAACCAGTTCGCCATTCCATCCATCCATCGGCCAGGCCGTCACCACCGTATTCCCCTCCCCCTCCGGCGATCGTCTCTCCTCTTCTCAGCCAGCCAGCCGGCACGGAATCCCGCGACGCCGCCGGCCGGCGGACAGCACCGGGTGCTAGCGGGTGGGAAAGGTGCGTTTCAGGCAACAACTCGGAACCCTTTGGGTGCCCTAGAGCCGTTCTTTCTTGGTGCCGAATCGCCGAGGACGACGAGGCTTTGGCTCGATCCTGACCTCGAGGTAGGCACGTCCGTCCGGCCGGCCGGAGATCGGCAAATCTAGCGCGTCTTCCCCTTGTTCGGCAGTTTAGGCTACCCAGCGGATTTAGGGAATCGGCACTTGGATCTCGACAATCCAATTTGATGTCCTCTTCTCTGTGGAAATTGAGGCGGTCTCTTGATGAAGGATAGCCAACCTTACTGGTTTTGCTTGAGCATGCTAATTTGCCTGCCTCGTTATCAAGATTGTGTAGTTGCTGGTTCCTTGCCATGATCAATTGTCCTGTACTAATATGTGGGCCTGTAGGACACCCTTTCTGAAATGGCTTAATATATCTCGCTAGTTTTTAGCCATAGGTTTTTGCAGCTTTACATTGTAATAATCTTGTTGCCATTGAGACACCTCTTATCAACTTTGCTTGGATTTCATCATCAGGAGGTTACTAGCAGAGTATTTAGCCATAGGGGATTGCAAGTTTCTATTTTAATGTTATTACTATGGACATTGCCCCTCTTACCAATTTGCTTGGATTCTATCATCAGGTCACTAGGAGAGTTTTGATCTGTATAAAGGCATGGCTTCTTCTGCATTCAAGGCAATGGCTGAGAAGGCAGGACCCGCTGTTCGTAAGCAGGCCCTGACGCTGACCGATGCGGCAGCATCTAAAGTAAGCCACCTGCTTGGCCTCCGACAGCGTTCTTATCTTCGCCTAGGCGTGAAGGCACGTGGTTGCAATGGGTTATCCTACACATTGAATTATGCTGGTATGCCTATGTCCACTGTGATAATTTTGATGTGGAAAAAATACTCTTGCTTTCTTGGGTTCAAGTTGATGGCGAAACACATGTAGAACTGTATGGTTCACACCTGTTGTCGCTACTTGAGTGATATGTCCATCATCGATATAATTGGATAGTATAGAATGATGTTATGTATCCAATAGATTGAGTTTATCTGCTTTATCTTTCTTAGACTCGAGATACAGCTTTCCAGCAAATAAGTTCAACTCTCCAGGAACTGTAATTCTGTATTGTTCTTTAAGCTAGGATTTGGCTATTCCAACATTGACCTGGTTGCAGTTACTGAGATGTTTCCTTTTAATATGTATATATTTTTGGCAGCCATGCATAATGCCCATAATGTTGGACCAAAACACAGAACTGAATGCTATTCTATGCTATTGTCTTGGCACATATTTGTCCAATCACTCTGCCTTTTGTACTGCGTTAATTGTAAACGGCTAAGTGATATTTTTTTCAGATGAAAAGGGGAAGTTTGACGAGCTTGTGGAAGATAAAGGAGTTAAGATACTAATCGAGCCAAAAGCTCTTATGCATGTCATTGGAACCAAAATGGATTTTATTGATGATCCTCTTAGGTATGCTTCTTTCTAACTTGTTAGTTACTTGTTTGCATGTATTGTTTTCTTGCAGTAACGCATTGTCTTGCAGATCCGAGTTTGTGTTCATGAATCCCAACTCCAAGGGAGAATGCGGTTGTGGCGAATCCTTTATGACAAAAACCAACAAAAGCTCGGCATAATCCACCAATTTGTGATGGCAACTAATTGATTTGCACCTGAGCGATAGGTAGATACAATTGCATTTCAGCTTGGTCGGCTGACTGTTGTTGGGTACACGGTACAGATATGTTTGTTACCTTTAAGGGCCCCTCTGCTGTACGGAATGCACTCACTTATCTCTCACGTTGTGCCGACTGATTGAGCTTATGGTGAGAGCATAGAAGATTGGCACTCTAGGCGCTTGCCGCGATCATGGGGTGATATTTTTGGTTTGGTGCACATAAGTAGTAAGCGATTAGCATTTTCTTCTATATTGCAAAGGGTGTGGGCAATTTGTGATATGTTACAACATAACTACACCATTGTACCTTGCTGCTGTTATAACAAAAAAAAGTTATTTATTAAAATGCAATATTATCTCCACAGAGTGATTTGCTGTCGCGTTATTTTGCTACTCATTTTGAGTGTAATCAATGGTCTCAAGCTTGTTTCTTGGAGGGTCGCCTCTTGACTCTTCACAGAGTTTCGAAAGGATTGTCTACTTTGGTACATCAATAGAGCATCTTTCAACTAAGCAAAAAAAAAAAAAAATTACATGTCAATATATAAGAATTTGAGTATGCCAGAACATAGTTTAGAGCATCTTACATGATTTTTGTGAGTTTTGACACTCAATCCTTTCGACAATTTTATTATCGAACCCATTGTATTTGTTACATATCTCTTGTATGTGGCTCCACCGATGTGTGCGTAGGTATTGGTGTTTTGGCTTATTGCAATCGAAGATTCACTTACACCACGTCATAATCTTTCTTCCATGACATGCCTCTGGTGGATTTCGTCTTGAATTTCTTTCCAGTCTAAATATCGATGAGCTATTGTTTCTGTTCTTTCCCTTGTTCATCTTGGGTGGCCTCGGAAACGGGCACCACAATTATTAATGGACATCATGGCCACGGCAGCAACATCACTCTATTCAGACATACATATTTTTCCTAATAATAAAGCCTATAACTGTTTCTCCAAATTATGAAAATTTTAGGAACACACACTTGGCACCAGCGTGAGGCATTCCGTCGAACACGTTGCGGTCGTTCTCAAGGCTAGCACCTCTGAACAGTGGGTGGCCTCGAGACGACGTTGGGGTTGACGGGCTCGGTCTCACTGATCTCAGGGAAGAGAAACATGTCCACGAAGCTGAAACGCTGCCTTCGCGGATGTAGACCAGGGAAGACGGCGATGAGCTCCCTGAACGACCGACGGTGGTGCTTCCTTTGCTGATGTCAGCCCGCCGAGTCGGCGCCAATCAGGGAGAAGCCGACGGGCTTGATCTTCCTGATCTCGGGGGAGGAGAAACGTGTTCTTCAAGCTGTAGCGCTGCCTTCGTGGATGTAGGCCAGGGAAGACGGCGAGGAGCTCCCTAAACGGCCGCCGGTTGTGCTTTGGCCGAAGTCAGCCGCCGAGTCGGTGCCATGGCCGATGGGCTCCACTAGTGGACGGTGATGCCCTTCTGCCTCGACTCGCGGTCTCCTGCTTCTTTTGGGCTATCTCCTACACATCCCACTTCGTTTCTCCTCCACCACCCTCTCCATGACGACCGTTGGCAGCGTAGGACAAGACGCCTGGGAGGATGGGCATAGGCCGCGTCGAATGAGAGCTGCGATTTGCAGCAGCGACGGCTATAATAGAAGCGGCGAGCGGTAGTGTGGAAGGGAAAAGGAGAATTAGGTAGTGTTGGTATATCTCATTGTTAGGTCGCCGGTGAGGATTCTAATCAACCAGAAGAGGTGAGGATGTCACTACATAATAGGCTATCCTAGTAATACCAAGAATCTGAACACCACCTCAGGAAGCCCACTCGCTAGAACCGTCGGACAGAGAAATATTTGAAAACCACTAAACTGCATGAAGCACCAGCAGTCTGGATTTCAAAGCTGGTACGACTCAGTGATTTTGATCCATGCTTCTGGATCAAGCCGAAAGAGGCACGATTAACCAATGCAAGCAGTAAGCACACAAATTAACCCAATTCAGCACTACTGAGCAGTACTGGACTTCTGTTTGCCAAATCAGTTCAGTAGTGTTGTGTCTTCCCACAGTCCACCAAATAAACAGTCACTTAGAAACCAAGCTGGACTTATATTTAAGGTTTACCTCTCACGTTACACATGTAACCGATAAGCTGGCTGCTTTACGCCTATACAACCGAACCACCACTATGCACACACTGAGCCCTTGAAACCCTCCTACGTCAGAAGATCATCTCCAAAAATTCTGCGCCCTGCAATGGAGATCAATATGCCTCCACTCCCACTTTGGGACATGTAACGGCACAACAATGTCACGACAGGATATATAAGATATACAAGCTAGCTATGGACTCCATGAAAGCCCTTAGTCACGTCAAGGCGCCAGTACAAGAACTTTAATGGTCCCCTGACTGTTGGCGGTTAACATGGTAGGGCTATCGCTCTTCCAGCAGACGGCGCTGATGAAGTAAGACCCAGGATCTTCATCGGCATCGTCCAGGTCGGAGGATACAAACCTATGGCTGGAAGCAGGTTTTGAGATTGCCTGCAATTGGTGCAGAGGTTAGACTGGCAGAAAAAATGATCCATAGCATATGAAGCATGTGACAGGGAAGAAGAGGATGTCAAAAGCTCGAATTACCTTGTGGTAAACAAAAACCTCATTTGTTTCGCTCCCGCAAGCAATATACTCGTTATTTACAGACAGCCCAACGAAGTTCTTCTCATTTTTGTGCCCTCTGAACGTCCTTACCTGCAAAATATTACCAGTTTAACAATAAGGTCAACAACAACAGAGTGTTTTACAATACCATCTTCTTTCAAGCCTAGCACGCCATAATAGCTGAACCAGGCCACTGGACAAGCGAACATAACAAAGTGAAAACGCATACTATGATCAATCACTCTAACATATTAGTTTATTTCAAATGGCCAATGAGTAATGAACACCGTAGGCGAATTGCAAATCTGAAGGAAAATGCCCTCATGACACATGAAAAGTCAATTTGCGAAGTTGATGTTTGGTATACATGTCACTGAGATTCCTTTTTTATTTTTCAGTAACTTGTTCTAGAGCAGATGATATAGCAGAAGAAAAAATTCTGATTTTGCCCATGAGGTCTGGAAAATTTTAGAATACCATATATCTCCTTTTTTATTACTGTGAAGATAAAGAGCGCGTCCAAACACGCAACTTTCCCTATGTTATAGAAGCACACGAAGCAAGAATAAAATAAAAGCAAGATAGGTGTGATCTCAGTGAGACATACTGGGCAATTGTCCTTGACATCCCATAACCGTAACGTGCTATCGGTCGATGCAGATGCAAGCTCATTATTGGATAAGAACTTCACATAAGAAACAGCCTTCTTATGCCCACCAAAAACATGGAGAGGTGCACTTGTATTTCTTAAATCAAAATAATGAATATGGTGATCAGCAGATCCGACCTGAAATATCGTAGCATCCGGTGAGTAAATAAATCATTTATATGATACAAGTCGAGGAAATGGAAGCAACGTACGGCAACAAAGTAGCTTGATCCAGGATTATATTTAACGGAGCAAATATTTGCCTTCATATCAATGTTAATGACACTTGCTTCCTGTTTCGTGCACCACACTTTGACCTGGCATACACAGCAGTATACTCCGATTAGACATTACAGAAGCACTATAGAACTGTCAATGCAGATATGTAACATTCACAGATTTCCATCTGATAAAAAAAATCCTATGATTACCCACCCACGAAGGTTACATTGAAGCTTAATTCTCTTCGGAATAACAGAAAATAACTGAACCATTTTAGCTTCAAATACCTTGCAATCATCACTCCCAGATACTAGCATTGAGGGCTCTGTACGCGAAAAATCAACACTCCATGCTCTTTTCTCATGCTCTTCGTACTCCATCACACTCTGTCAAAAAGCAATACAAAAATACCATTAAGCATAGTGACTATACAGAATTTTGCAAAATAAACTGTGGAACAGAGCAAGATTACCTGGCGGGTTTGAACATCCCAAACAGTAACTATGCCCTCGTAATCACTGCTTGCTATAATATTTTTTGAGTACTTGTTCCAGCTAAGGCAGCTGAGTTTAGATCTGGTAGCCATTTCAACAACTGGACAGTGGACATCTGATGGCTCATTAACGACCTAAGTAGGATAAGCCAAATTTGAGTAATTCCAAATTTTGGTTATGGGCTTACAACAAACCCAGGTGCCCTGAAAAAGTTCACTTACTGTAGAAAATTCGAAGACTTTAATACGCTTCGAGACTCCAGCAGTAGCAAATAGTTCATCATCACGATCAAATTCGATACTGCATTTAAGGAATATCAAAATCGTCTTCATTTTTCATGTAAGGAAGGTAATCCATAACATAAACGACTACATGCAACAAAAACAATTGCAGTGACTTATGCACCCTCAAGCCAAACAAATACTAAACTATGTCAGCACTCGATCTTTAGTCGATTTGTCCCTTGTTGTTTGCTAAATGAACACTCTTAAAGTTGATCAACAGGGCACTGTAAACCTGCCACATCTCCAAAGCACTCACTTCTCTTCCCCTATGCCGGCTGCACGGTTTGCTACGACATTACTTGCCTCAGATAAAATTATGCAGGGGAAATAAACTACAGTACTATACTCCAATGAAAAGTACATAATGATGCTGGATATTTTAAAAATACTCACCTGGATACAATGTTTGCAGTGTGAAACAGATCTCCATGTCTAAGTTCCGCAATTACACGTAAGCGACTGAAGGATGCATGACAGAGAACAAAAATAAAAAACATTATAAGCTCAATGAGCACCATGAAGGCATAAACACTACTGTGAGCATAATATATTAATAAGTTCAAATAATCAGCAGACCTGTATCGAGTGAATGTTGTTAGCACCGACTGAAAATCTTCAAGACCTTCATGATAACCTTCTCTATTCATCGTAACAATGTCGTCCTGTCTGCGTGACTGCGCTCCGGTACGCCGTCTTTGCAGATAGTATTCTTGAAGCTCGTTAAACTGCAATTACCTCACTGCATTAGATAATAACAAATTGCATGGGACTAGCACCAATCATTTTATCTAACATAAACAAGATATGCGATTACTACCTAGCCTATGTTCTCGGCTATGTTTTGCATTATACAGTAACAGGAACCTGCTTGGGGTGTGTAATGAACCAAACTAACTAGAATGTAGAAGAGTAAAATTTTGCTTAAAGAAAGAGATAAACCTGTGCTTGAACTCGCCTCTTCCGAGCAATTACATTACCCGACTGTATAGGGGGATTCGGAGGGTCTGGGCAAGTAAAGGCATCTCTTCTTTGATATCCTTGATGGCTTCCTTGAGCTCTCAAATCAAGCTTCCTATTATTTAAACCTCCTGCAGATGAGGCATTGTGTGGTGACCGAGAGTTGGGGAGAAAGAGACTGCTTTTGTCCATAGGCGTGGGCCACATCTTCGATGCAGCAGGTTCATCCAAAAGCATGCGCAGCTTCATGGAGTACCTTTCTTTTGTTCGATACAAATCTAACCTATGTCTTTCCACGCTGCTTATATCATCTTTGATATACTGCAGGTCAGTTTGAATCTGCGTAAAAGAAACCAACATTGTTGATAATGATAAACTTCATGTAAAAAAGCTACAACAAAAGGTAAGTAACTTTTTAAAAAGTAAAACAGAATATGAATAAAATTCTGTAACATGAAATTTAATTAGCATGGTATGAGGAACCAGAAAATAAACACTGATATCTATAGTATCAGGAGTCAGGGCAAACCTCATTCAACTCGTCCAGCTTTTGCTTTCTAAGGCAGTGCAAGAAGACTAGCAATATTTGCATATTTGTCTCTGACTCTTGTTGTTCCATTTGCCTCTTCTTCTCAGCAATCAAAGTCATAAGGCTGTCTAGCTCTTTAAGTGACAAATCGTTTCCCTACAAATAAGGGGAATTAAACTCAACATACTAGTAATATGTCATCATTCTTCAGTAATTATTTTTGTGTCTGTCTACAAAATAAGAGCATTGATAAGTGGTTCAAGAGTTACGGAACTTATGTTGTTAGAGGGAAATAGAGAGTGTTGGACACTGCAAGTTAGAAAATAAATGAAAATACTAAGAACAATTGTGACTTTGAAAAGCATGAATATATGATGCTTCTGTCCTGTGCCAAAAATTTAGAACTAACTCACAAGTCGAGTTCTTAGTATGTGATAATAGAGAACCAGCGATGCCTATTGGAGTATTGGTAGGAAATTCGTTGTACCAGTGAGGAGATAGATAGATAGGTGTCCCCCAAGGGGAACAGATAGGTGTACGACAGGTACAATTAGACATTTGGTCCGATAATTTCTCTTGATCTATACTTAGATATGGATTGGTGGTTATATAGATTCGCCGTGGCGCAAGTGCAAGAAGGAAGGCCTGTTCAGATACTTAGTAAAGGATTGCGGCATTTAGATTTGAGCGCTTGGTAGTGAATGCATGGAGATAGCCTGTTCATCACAGAAAATAGTTGCAACCTGAAGATAGAACTAGGGGTGCATAAAAAGTGAAATTTCTAGTAGCATCTTTGCTCATACCCATTAGGCACAACCTGCAATGAGCTCTAATGAGGCTGAACTTCGCACTATATTTCCTGAGCGGCCAAATAAGCAACACATGTGGAGTGACTGACCTGTTGCACAACATGTCGAAGTTGATCAATGGGAGATGCTGTTTTTGCAACTTGCCGGGCCGACATTTTCTTCAAGACCTATGTAGGCATAAGTGCAAAAAAGGAACTTAGTGATATTTCCCATGAAGTATGTATGAACAAAATACCATGATTGAGAGGGTACATAGAGAATCATCGTATCCATAGCAAGGGTACATAGCAAGCAATTGACAAGCAGAACCAAGACAAAACTAATGCGCATTTACTAGTGATGAAGAAACCTGACTTTTAGTGTTATCTCACAAGTCAAATAAACAGAAGCATCTGACCAGGGTTTGTTGCAAATATCCGCAGAAGTAGTGCGAAGTGTAGTAATAAGAAGACGAGGTACTGTTTGATAATTGGTCCAAAACATAGCTAAAATATTGTCAAATTACACACAGTTCAGAGCACATTGTACACATTCTGCAGCCCTACTCGCCTCACAGCCCAAATCACATCTAAATCTAAGTAAAGGTCATCGATTAGATGCCCTAATTTACATGAGAAACCCCGCTGTTATGGCCTCACCGGGACATGAACGCACAACCCAAATCGGTCGCAACAAGCGCAATCGACAGCAGGACCGGAGGCCTCGAGGCAGTGAGTAACCGAAGCAAAGGGGAGCCAACCAAAATGGGCGGGGCTCACCTTGTCGAGTAGGAAGTTTGGGTAGAGCTGCGCCTTGGTGAGGTAGTTGCTGCAGCAGGGGCAGTCGCTCTTGTGCGTGAGGTGCGTGACGATGCACATGTAGCAGAAGCTGTGTCCGCAGGCGGTGAGGAAGGCGTCCTTGATGAGCGCCATGCAGATCGGGCACAGCAGCTCCTTGTCGGCCGCCGCGGCTGCTTCTCCCTCCCCCTCCTCCGGCGAGGAGGACGCGGCCCCCGGGTCCTCTGCCAGCGGGGGGTGTTGGGCGGCGTCCGGCCCGGAGTCCGGCTTGGGCACGGACGGCACGAGCGCGCCGGCGGCGACCGAGGAGTCGCCCATGGCGGCGGCGGGTAGTCCCCGGTTTGGAATGATTCGGAGTTGCGCACGGAGAGGCGGGTGGTGGTGATGGGATGTGCGATGTGTGTGCTGGGGAAGGAGAGGAGGGAATTTGGGTTTCTGTGGGTGTTGGAGGTCGGAGGGTGTATGGGTGGGAGGAGACCACGTCGGAGAAGACCGACCCTGCCACCGGCCCAAAGCGGCGCCCCTGCCTGCCAGTCCCGCCGCTGCACGCTAGGTCCACCGCTAAACAGAATCAAAATCACGCACGCTCGTGGCTCCGTCTTCCTCTTTTGACAGGGAGATCTTGATGTCGAGACCGGAAATGGGTGTGGCTTCTGCTGGCACGGCAGGGCGTAGAGCTCGATCAGGCTAAACCAGCCACCATTTTCAGCATTGCTTAACGGGTGGTCTGAAATTGTGTGATCAGATGCTGCTTCGTTGTTGTCAGGAAATAGATACTATAGATTAAGGAGAAGCTGTTATGCAATTTCCTCCTTTTTCCTGGCTACTGTTCACGATCCGATCACTGTTCACCGCACACATCTACAGTGCACGACACTGTTCATCCAGCATCATCTACCGTCACGGTCCATCCGCGCCGTCCGATCTGGATCCGACGGTCCTCCTTTTGATGAAAACATATACACGAAATATATGCGCGTCGACGAGCAGGTTCCATTCCCGTGATCGGTTTCGAGTTTGGTCGACTCTAACTACTCAATTTTGTATCCAGGTTCGCAATTTTTTTAACGAATTTTGTCAAATTCGACGCACTCGGTTATCCGTTTGAATTTTCCTCTCACGAATGGATATCACCCTTCCAAACAACTTTCCATGTTTTAACCTTTTTATTTTGATGGACATATATATATTTCTCTCTAATCTTCAAATTCGTTGTATTTTAGGCTGTGCAAAGGAGGTTCGCAAAAACATTTGACGAATTTTGTCAAATTCGACGCACTCGGCCATCCGTTTGAATTTTCCTCTCACGAATAGATGGATATCACCCTTCCAAACAATTCCATGTTTTAACCTTTTTATTTTGACGGACATATATATATTTCTCTCTAATTTTAAAATTCGTTGTATTTTAGGCTGTGCAAAAGAGACAAATTCTGACACATTTTAAAATTTGAATCCGGGTATTTCGATCCAGAAATTAGTCTTTTAGATCTAGCCCAGAATAGCATTTTTTACCAGTAAAGTCCTCGCGTTTTCCAAAAATTGTAAATCGGTCCTCCGGAATAAAACTTTTTGTATAAAAGTCCCCGCGCGCCGCTTTTTGCAGAAAAGTCCTCACGTTTTCTAAAAATTGTGAATCGGCCACCCGGAATAAAACCGCGCGGTTCTTTTGCGCAAAGGTCCTTGCGTTCTCCAGATATTACAAACTAATTTTAGTAACATCACAACAAAATACCTTTTTACAAACTAATTTTAGTAACATTATTTTTAGCAGCATATATATTTCATATTGCACTGAAATATTATTTTCCCAATTTATTTCCTATATGAACTTCATTTACGATCAAGGCACCAAAATAAATGTTCGAACATTTCTTTTACAGAAAATTCTTCAAGGCAGGAAACTAACAATCAAACATTTTTCCCACTAAATAAAAATTCTTCTAACCCTTGAAAATTGTACCGGTAACAGAATAAATTCTTCTAACCCTTGAAAATTGTACCGGTAACAGAATATCAAATTTTCTTCCTTCTATTTCAGAATCGCTTATATTTTTCCCGATGACAACCGTCTTTCGAATTCGCAAACCTTCTAAATTAGGCTTACATTTCCTTTTACATCGTCTCCCAATTTCTTTAAAATTGTACCGGTAACAGAATAAATTCTTCTAACCCTTAAAAATTGTACCGGTAACACAATATCAAATTTTCTTCCTTCTATTTCAAACTCGCTTATATTTTTCCCGATGACAACCGTCTTTCGAATTCGCAAACCTTCTAAATTAGGCTTACATTTCCTTTTGCGAACATCGTCTCCCAATTTCTTTACTATTCCCCAAAAATAGCGTACATATTTCCAATCCTCTAAAACTAACTAAGCGAAATATTACTGTTGCTTCTAATATTATTACACACATATCACAACAACCAATTATCGCTCCCCCCAACCTGTGAAAAAAACAAAAAAACTTCAAATCCAACAAACATTTACAAGCTGCTATTTGTTTACTTACATTCAATTCTGCTACAAATGCACCCGATAAAAAAAATTCCTACCTGCTAGCATAAGCAAAGAACTTCCAAATCAACCTAACCACAAATTTAAATTGACACAAGCGCGGCGTAAGACCATATTAGGGTTGGATAGAGGCAACATTGATTCTTTCTATTCTTTTTGCACGACTTCAATTTCAAAGTACACGGTATTCTTAGAAATTCCTCTTTATATTTATTACTTCCATATATAATTGCATGCTTCTTGAAAACAACAAAAATAAAGTACACGGTATTCTTAGAAATTCCTCTTTATATTTATTACTTCCATATATAATTGCATGCTTCTTAAAGACAACAAAAATAACTCTACGGACGCGGCGTGCCGCCGCGCCATCTTACCTAGTATTCTGTAATGGTGCTACGTCTGTGTGCACCCATTGATGCAGAGACGAAGGATTATACTCCGTTTTGAAGAAAAAAAAGTTTTGTAATGTGGACTATCATTTCAAGGGCGGATATAGCTATATTGGTGGCCTACCCAATGGTATTTTTTCCATAAAGAACACTCACCCCTTCCTTGTATCCGCATCGCCTGATGCACACAACCCTAACCCAATGGTATTTGAGGAGCGAAAGATCTATTTCCGAGAAGGCACCATACAGTAGTGGGATCCACAGGCTAGGAGAAAGAGGGGAAGGGGAGGTGCACCCCTGACATGCGAGCTTGATGATGATAACGACATGCTACCCTTGGGGCGCACCAGTGGTATACATGTAAAGTGCAGACATTAGCGAGATAACCATACCTATGAGCTGGAGCGCGACTCGCTAGGCGTCGACCGCCATGGACAATATGGGGAGGATGTCGACGGACAAATGGAGGAGGAGCAAGATCAGATCCAGATCCAGAAGGGTAAGAGCGTGAGGGTGTTTGTAGGGATGTAGCGTAAGGTGGGGTCTAAAAAGGAAGGAACTCGTGAAAAAAAAAGATTTCTCTTAATATGTCTGAGTGAGCGGTCACGCCCCAACACAACATCTATCAAGTCGTGCGATAATTTTACAACGACTGCTTGTCACACATCAAGTGGTTGTCTATAAGAGTCTACTAGAACTTCAGTTGAGTCAAAATTTAGTAGAGTGTACTTAACTCGGCCATTCGGATTAAACAAATATGAGAGTTTAATTTGCGGGTTCAAAGATCAAGCTGCAGAGTTGGCTCATGTCAACTTGTGATGGTCTTGAGTCGATTCTGAGCCACTTTCAAGCTAGCCAAAACATTGAAAATTGATGATCCACGTGCTACACGGTGCAAGATTCTCATAACAAATTAGCCCAAAACAAAGAAACATTAAAAATAATTCATATGATGCAATAATAATATGATTTGAATCTTAACAAGATGTCCACACTAGTACATAACATGTTGTCTCTCGCGGTTTAAAACCATTTTTGTGATGGTTTAACCACTCGCAATACTTGATGGGTAAGTGATGGCTAGTCCATTAGATATGGAGGGATAAGCCACCTTGAGGAGGAGTTGTCTTTGGCGGAGTTTTATTTCAGCCCACCAAGAGTGTGATGTACTTGGGTAGTTTTCCTGGGATAAACCGTCAGAAACTGTACTCACCCGAAGCTGCTTATTACGGAAAGCCGCTTGTGATAGGAGGTCATCTTAGGCGGTTGAACCATACATATAATGGGTGAAACGCTTGTGATAGGATGTCATCTTAGGCGGTTGAACCATATGAGGCATACATATAATGGGTGAAACTATACCCTGCATCCATCAATGTATAAACACAACAATTACACCAGTTGATCAAATAGTTGATCGTGCACATCATTTTAATTCACCAAATATCATCATATTTATGTCCACAAGCAATGGAAAATAGATTGCACTACATGTAACGATAATGGAATATGAAATGAAAACACCCTTCACTTTCTTGCTACATGTTGCCTTTGCGTCTATCATCTTCACATCTTCACCCGGCAAAGATCGAGAAAGTGGAGAACTCCAATCTTCTCCCTAGGCGACCTCCCATAATATCCAATAATTAAGTCAGAGAAAGATGATGTTGAGTTTAACATGTATTTTCAAAATTAACATATATGTATGAAAATATTTAATATTTATTATGGATAAATTGAATAGCTAGTTCAAAGGGACTATCCTTGAATTAATTCTTATCAGATGTTCAGATCATTCCGTGATCTGTGAACATTGGCCTCTCCCATCAAAACAGGGTTCCGATTATTTAAGTAGCTTTTGCTCAAGGTTTGGCGGAAGGCATCAATTACAATCATCAGATATTTGTGTATGTCGCTGAATACCCATGGTATCCATAAATGGACGATGTTATTCAATTTGTGATATAGACATAAATATTCATATGTCATATATTCAGTCATTCCATATATGAATAAAGGATATGAACCTAACGTAAGCATATAAGCCGAAGTAGTAAGGATGAGACCTGAAAGTTCGGGAAAAGCTGCACAAATTTGATTTCTTGGTTACGTCGATGACTTCTAGAATGTGACATATGTATGTAACCGGGTTTTTTATATAGTGTCGCCAAATATGCTCGATGTTTAAAAAGACAAATCAACTTAGCAATATAACAATTAGCAGCACAACACTTCATAAACAAAAAATGATCATAACTAAGCCATGTGTCAATAGTAGTAAGTATTCACTAGGACCCAAAGAGAGGGAAGAACGAGAGGAAATGATTTAGAACTCAAGGTTGGAAGATGGATAATGCTAAGTATCCATCTACATCGGGTGAGAGTAAAGAAGCATAGGATAAATAATTAAAAAACAGGTGCTAGTGATCTTTTGTAATAAGCATTTTACGTGAAACAATTCAGTACTTAAGTATAGCTATCAAACAGAGAGATAAAGACCCGTATATATATAGAAAGAAAGATAATTAATATTTCACACAATTCAGCTTGGGAAGAGAAAATAACATACACATCAAGTTTAAACATGGACATGATAAAAGTGGTAATATATAGTTATTCGGATAAGCATTATGAAGTTTAATGAGTGTGGATATTAATGATTGTTTAAGGAATAAGCATATCCATTAGCACAAAATCTAAGGCGTTGACCGAGTTATCTAGCACACCATTAGACTATCCATAGTGAGAGTAACATAGGTAATAACATAGATGCACATAGGCAGAAAAAATATGACGTGGCATGTATTTAGTGAAGAGAGAGGAGGTTGGAGTAACATAATATGGTACCGTAATATCACATATCCCAATACAATGTGAGTTTATAATCTAATAAATGCATACTTGCATGACACCACACATATGTTACTACCCAGTATAGAGGTAATAATATAGAGTAGTAACATATGTATGTTACCACTCTATGTTACTCCCCACTATGAGCAGCCTTTTGGTGTTATGTATGATAAGCCGTTTGAGAGAGAAACTAGATTATGGCTGGCCACCAGGAAACCGCATGAGAATCAAAACTTTGTGTGGTTCCTCTCCAACCCTTCAAAGATGGAAGCCCATGCAAAAATAAATATCTTGTGTGGGTCCGAATGTCTAACAACTTAAGGGCTCTCTCATAGAAAATAAATATCTTTCTAGAGGTCGTTGTTCCATGGAGGCCAATCTTTGCAGCGATTTCAGTTGTACCGTCTGAAATTTGGGGGGGGGGGGGGATCTATCATAAATTCATAGGTTGTTCGACCTTCCCACTAGAAGTGAGCCACTAGTGATGTCACGTTATGCACTAGTGTGTTGTTAGTCATTCTCAAGAAAGAAATTAAACAATACTGACAAAATTCACATAGATTCATAGCACACCAAATTCATATCTAAGAACCTCTTTGATTTCAAAGACTTTAATAGGAATCTCACACGAGTGGAATATATTTCCCTATGCGGGTTGTTTTGGTCTATTTTATTCATGGGATCTACAAAATGCCGGAATAAGAAAATGCATAATTAGAGCGGCATGCATTCTTTAATACTACATGATTGCATGGGCTTTTGATTGTGCATAGCTAAAACATATGATTCCTTACGAGAGGTTGGAGTGGATTGAAATTTTATTATAAATTCTAGTGTAAATTTATCATAAGGAATAATACCTATAGATTGCAATCATATGAATCAAGCGAAGTGCGTTGTGTAGGAATTTTACTAAGGATTAGAATACTCCAAAAAAAATCCTTCAAATCAAAACGGACCCTGATTTTGTAGGAATGAATCCTATATGGCCTTTTTTTCTATTTTTCAATCAAACAAATCAAAATCTTTTAGGATTACAATGGACATGACATTGCAATAGTTTTTCGTCTTATTTATGCGTTTTTTGAATCCTGCGAATATAGAGGCACTAAGCCAGATGAAATTGTAGATCCATATTTATAAGTCAACAGATTATTAGTCCCCATGCAAACAAAGGCATATAAGGGGTTCCAAATCATTGAAAATCTATTTTTATTTGTAAAAAGTAATATATCAAACATATTAATTCGAGGAACGTGGAGTGGCGCCGACTACCCTCGATGGACAGGAACCTGTGTTCCTTTGTACCTAAAAAGGACACTTGTTCATGGGCTTTGATGGCGAGAAAGAGTACTCATTTGACTTGTTTTCCACAGGACCTCCAGATCCAATCCATCAAGCTACATGCATCGAAAAAAGGTAGGCAATAATACCAGCAACCATGTGGCAGGACCAGCCTTCCACACACACAAGTATATCTGAACCACTATTCTTTATCTAAAATCTGAACCACTATTAAAACTAGCTAACATGGACGAAGGAAAGAAAAAGGCCATTTGGCTCTGATCAGATGCCATACTAGTGCTTAACGGTGCCACGGTGGCATGCATGAACTCTACTACTAGTAAATAGGGTTATGCCAAGTCACGACACCCTGCAGTTTATCGATGGCCACTGATCATCTTTCCCCGATGAGTTGGTACGGTACCCAAATTAACTTTGGGTGATCGATCCAAGTCAATTCCACTCGTGTTTGTATTTCAGACTCACTACTCACTCTGCACCCAAAATCTGAAACGCACACTAGAAACAACAGAAACCTCTAGTGAACAAAAACCCATCCAGAGAGCTTTTCATTACCTCACACAAAAAACACTACTACTCCCTCCGTTCACTAATGTAAGACATTTTAGCCTTTTCTTCATTCAAATGTATCTAAACTTATTTTGTACATATACTCACTCATTTTAGTATGTATGTAGTTAAAATTGAAATGGTAGGTCCAGCGCCTTACATGAGTGAACGGCGGGAGTACTAAACATCACTAGGATGCCACAATTTGCCATTCTATCAACGCTCTCGTCGTGATGAAACACCTTTACGCCCTCGATCACGTCGCCACACCATCGAGAGATTTTCCATTCTAGATTTATGTTCTCGTCACGTAAAATACTCACATGGGCACGGGTGGTAAACGAGTACCTGAGTTTCAAAACAGCAAACTATCATATTTCTGAGTTTTAATAAAACAAATATTGAAATAAATTATTCAGATACATATTGACATGAATCTTATTTGTGCAAAATTTCGAGAGAAAAATCGGTCATGTGAGGCCTTCACAAAAAATAAAATTCGGTAACTTGCACGGTAAAATCCCGAAACTTGTACTGTTCATCCGGTACTTTATCTTTCTTACGCAAATTACATACCTGCACACATCCTCTAGGGAGAATATCTAGTGATCCCACCCCCTACATGCTACCATGCTCCCATTTTGAAAAAAGTCAATTTTTGTTGTTTCAAAAATTCTGCAAAAAAGTGTGAATGCTCACATGCTATATGTCAATGACCTCCAACAATTTCAGATCCAGATTCGAAAAGCACATTGAGAAACAAAAAAGACAAATATAGCATGAATAGTGTAATGTGCTTTTCGATTTTGGATCTGAAATTTTTGGAGCTTGTTGACACATTCCGTGTTAACATTCTCACTTTTTTGCAGAATTTTTGAAACAACAAAAATAGACTTTTTTCAAAATGGTAGCGTGGGAGCATGGAAGTGTTGGGATCACTGGATATTCATGCATGATTTATTAAGTATATTTTTTTCGATTTTACTGTTCATCAAAGATAAAGGAGTACAAATGTTCTAAAAATTATTTCTACTCTCGGTCATACGAGAAACATTCTCACACAGTCACACCATCAGGACGCCGTAAATTTGAAATCCTAGCAATGCTGGCTCGGTCTTCCTCTGACAGGGAGATTGATATAGTGTACTGCCACAAGAAATGGACATGGATTTAACTGAGAGACCAGAAATGAATGTGTGGTTTCAGCTGGAACGTAGAGCATAGAGCTCGATCAGGCTAAACTAGCCATGATTTTCAGCATTGATTCAGGACACCAGGACGGTGAAACTGTTTGGGCAGCGAGTGGTCTCAAGCGTGCTGCCACTGGACTTGCGTACGTGTATGTATGATGACATGTTGTTTCGTTATCACTTATCAGGACATGAATAGGGGTAGGCCAAGTCACTAACCCCACAGTTAGCGATAGCCACTGGTCATCTCCGGTGAGGACGACAAGCAAAGCCACAACGGTATCCAAATCATCTAAACATTTCATCGGCGTATGTATTTCAGACTCACTGCTCCAGTCTGCACCCAAATTCAGAAACAAACACACACTACAAGAAACTGTAACACACAACCCCATCATCCAACGAGCATTTCATAACCTCACGAAGAAAAACACTAATAACATCATCAACACGCCACAGTTGGCGATGCTCTCGTCATGAACAACGCCGCAATTTGCAATTCTAGAACGATCTTACACCGTCGGAAATCCACCATTCTAGCATATATGCTGTCAGACAAAAACATTCTCACACCACCATCAACTAGCAACACTGCAGTTCTAGCATTGCGCACAGCACAAAAGAAATTGCGATTCAGGCAATACTTTCATCAGGACAAAACGTCCTTACACCACCAGAAGACCAACTGTAGAACATCCTCTGCACCGAGAAATTTTGCCATCCTACCATACGCCATCGTCACACAAAATTCGTTCCTACAATACCAAGACAACCACAATTTGCAATTTCAGCATTGATCTTATCACCAGGTGGATGGCAAATTCTAACACGATCAAGACGAACATAGTTTGCAATTCCAGCAATATTTTCATCACGACAAAACATCCTTACACCATCAGAAGACCAACTCTAGAACATCATTGCACCACCGAGAAAATTTGCCATCCTAACATACGCCATCGTCATTGAGCCACCGCCGTTTCAGATGTTCAGGTAATCATCCATATACGGTTCAGGCATGCTCATCATCCATCGACCAGGTCCACGAGAGCCTTGGTCACCTCCTTGGCCAGGTCGCCGCGGCGCATCTCCACCCTAATCTGCACCACCCTCTGCTTCTTGATCTTCTCGTCCATGGCGCGCGCCTTTTCGTTGTCCATCTTCCCGAACACCCGCTTGCACATGCCAGGGCGCGCCGCCTCCAGCTCCTTCACCTCCTCCGCCAGGTACGGGTAAAGCTCACACATCTCCTCGAACCCCTTCTCACCATGGTTGTTGCTCACAGCAACTGCGGTGATGGTCTTGTCGCCGCCTTCCCAGACGACCTTGGAGAGTTCCAGGAGCCGGCGGTCATGCTCCTTGCTCGGGACCTCGCCCTTCTTGTTGAGGATAACGTACCGATGCTTCAGGGCCTTGACCTTCGACAGGAGCTCCTTGCTGCCGTAGGCGGGGTTGTCGAGCTTCCCGGCGAGGGCGTCGATGAGAGCTTCAGGCTGCGGGAAGGCGCCGTGCTGCTTTTGGTAAGCAGCGAGGGCCTCCAGGATACGGAGCTCGTCGTCGGTGGACCAGATGCGCTGGATACCGCCTTGCTTCTTGGCCTCCTCCGCTGCCGCTGCGGGCGCTGGGGGCTTCAGGGCCGCCGTCTCCTTTGGCGCAGGCGGCGGCGGCGGCGCCTCCTCCTCGTCGTCGTCGTCGCTGCCGGAAGTGTCAGAGTCCTGTTTCTTCTGCGGCTGCGGAGGCTGCTTCTTCGGAACAGAGGGAGGGGCCGCCAGGGTGGGCTCCTCCTCCTCTTCTTCCTCCTCCTCCTCGTCGTCGTCGTCGCTGCCGGAAGCGTCGGAGTCCTCTTTTTTCTGCGGCGGCGGGGGCTGGTTCTTGGGCGCCGCGGGGGCGGGCTGATCCTCCTTCTCCTCTTCCTCCTCCTCCTCCTCCTCGGAGTCGTCGTCTTCTTCGTCACCAGACGACTCCGACGCATCGCCGTTCTGCGTCGGCGCAGGCGTGAGCTTGGGGGCGGGGGTGGCGGCGGGGACAGGGGACTCGGCGATGGCCTCTTCGTCCTCCGACTCCTCGGAGCGGGAGCGCGAGCCGGAGCGGGTCTCATCAGAGGATTCGGCCGGCGGTGGTGGCGGCGGGGCCGCCTTCTTGGCGGCGCGCTTCGGGGCCATCGCCGGAGGCTAGGGTTGAGTGGTCGGGGGAAGAGGAGAGGGTGGGTGTCGGCGGCGGCGGTTTCGGGAGGTTTCTGCCGCAGAGTGGCGTTATTTAGGGGGAGAATAGCGTTCTCTGTACGATACCCGCTCTGGGCTTAAAAGGGCCAGATGGGCCGTCTCGCCGCCTTACTCCCTCGTTTGGGTCAACAGGCTCCATCCGGCCCATCTTTATTTCTCAAGACCCAGGAGCCTGGAGCAATGAAGCAAGTAGAAAAAAAGGGATTCCCAACAAAAAAAAGTAAAATTCTCAAAAGAAAAAAGTAAAAAAAGGGCTGGCGCAATTACATTTGAGATTTTTGCTGGAACGAGTTTTGTCATTTCTCTGCCGGAATTTAAGATGACTCCGGTGCAAATTATTGCCAGATTCGTCACTCATGCATGTACCATTTGTGTGGGATTGTTCAAACACGAATTAGCCTAAGCTCTCACGGAGTCACCGAACAAGTTATCCCGTGTATCTCTCACGGATACTGAACATTATTCTCTGCTGAATCGTCGCAACCAACAACACAACAGCAAAAACAGGTTGCTAGACGGAGCCGCGCGCATGGTGGCAGCAGGACCGGGACAAAACTGAAACAAAAACGGCCGCTCCCTCGATCTCGTCAACACCGTGAGCTTCGAGCTAGGCCGACAGATGCAGCAGGCTCGACGTGTCAAAGAGCTCCATGAACCTCTGGTCGGTCTTCCTCGCCTTCGCCGCCGCGAAGTGCAGGTACTCCTCGAACACTGACGACAGGCGCCACCGCTGCAGCTTCTGAGGCACCCCACCACGCAGCCGGTCCGGTGCTGTAGAAATGAAACGATAATACTCGTCATGAAACTGTCGAGCTCTGTACTAACGATCTGAAAATGTCATGTCTGCAGAATGATGAAGGGATGTGTACCTTGCCTCTCTTGCAGTGGATGAGCACCGGGTGGTTTCTCACGTCTGGATCAGTTTTTTTTTTGAAATTTCACGTATATTCAACATAGTACCAAGTACAAAGTACAGAGTACACAAACACAGAACAGAAATACATACGCGGGGAGTACAGATCCTAAGCAGTCGCCGGCAGCACCACCGGCGTCGAGGAAGAAGGCCGCCGTCCCCCATCTGGCCACCACCTGAGGGCACCTCCTCTGGACAAGATCGCCGCAGGACCCAGCTTCCACACAGACACAGCCCGGAGGCCGTGTGCGGCGGAGCACTTGGCGGTGAAGGAACACGGCGAGCGCACCTCTCCACCATCCACACCTCGTTGCCGCAGCCACCTTCCGCCTCGACGCCGAGCGGAGCCGCCCAGCACGCCTGGAGCTGCTAACCCTCCCCAGATCCGCCGTCTCAGATCCGGAGGGAGGCAGACGAAGACGAGCGCCACGCCGGGCCTCGACCGCCTGCAAGTCGCGCACGTCGACGAGGACCTCCGGAGAGCTCCACCGCCGGAGGGGGACGCGCCGACACCAAACCCACCGCCGCCAGCTCCACCACCTCCGAGAAGCCGCCGGCGAACGCCCCACCCTACCCTACCATATGTACAGGCCGGAGACGGGGATCCCCCACCCTCCCGCCGCCGAAGCGGCCGGCGGAGGAGGGGAATCCCGCGCCTCGGCGGCGCTGACGCGGTGGATCGGCGGGGATGTCCAAAAATCGCCTTCGCTCTCCTGTAGCACGGGGAGGGGAAAGGGGATAGCTCTGGTCCTTAGTTTTTTTTTTCTTGATTTCATCCACGTCTGGATCAGTTGTAACAAGGGCAGGTGTTAGAGATCGGTTTCGAAAGGGCAGGTGTGATTTTATTTGTGTCATTTGGATGCATGAGCTATATACATACCGAGGATGACTTTGAGCGCCTCTCGGATTGTTTCTTCAGGGATGCCGACGAACGGTTCCTGCAGCAACAAGCCATGTTTCAGTTATTTTTTCAGACAGGGTGCAATAAGCTTCGGAGTTATCAGGAGGATCGCGGCGAATGGCGAGTCAGCTGGATCATATGGATTGTTAATAGCCAACTTGCCAGCGTCGACCACCTGTTGCATTCCACTGGCCAGCAGGTCGAGGCTTCGTGAACAAGAGCCGACAGTGGAATATGTTCTTGCTGACTCATTGCTGCAGTGGATACTACTACTAGTTACACCAGACGAGCAGTTGACAAATGTTGACGGTAGCATGGCAGGTAAAAAGGCGAGCCAAGCTATCAGCTTATCACGGTGGCTCTACACATATACAGTTCTACTGTTAGCAAAGTTGATTTTTGGTCGCGAGAAAGAGAGGGAATATTGACAAACTGAAAGCCCAATCAAGTAGTATCATACTGTAAGACACGCGACACGACGCACTCTCCTGCCGAAAGCTACCTGATCATCCACTGTAACTAACGCGGTGATCATGCCACTAGCTGCTTTGATCCGAAGATTATTTACTGCCACATGTATGCAGAGGAGCACACCAAGCAAGCAAAAGGCAGTTCGATGCAAAAGGTCGTTTTGCCATCCGCGTCCTACTGACTTTCAGTTGTTTCACTGGAATTCCTTACCTTGTGCCCTGGATTCCGAACTGGTGGAGCTTGATCCCGCTCCGCCCGAGGAACCGCGCGTTCTCCTCCGGGTACGGCTCCGGGCACAGGTACCTGAAGCAAGCAACAGACGCGGCGTCGCCACAATTTAGAATCGAGGAGAATCGGGCGTCGTTTAGGCAGCAGCTAAACTGCTCAAGCGCCAGGCAAGGGAACTCACACGATGGAGCGCAGGTTGAGGGAGCGCAGGAACCGGAAGTTGGCCACGTCGGGAAACCCCGAGCGGAAGATGCCGTCGTCCACCATGGCGAAGTTGAGCGGCGGCACCATGGACTCCTCCTCGCAGCTCATAGTGCAGGTGGCGGGGAGCTTCTTGGGGTGGTTCCATACCTCAATGGCGACGATGCCCTGCTTCTGCTCTGCTTCTTGGCTCCTCTGCCTTGGCGAGGCGTCCAGCTTCATGGTACGCGTCGCGGCAGCAGGAGGTTTTCGTGTCCGTGAGCGTGTTGCTGAGTGGGAGAGTGTGGTGTGTACGTGTGTGGAACTCGACGGTTGTCTATTTATACTGGGGGCAGGAAATATGGAGAAAGAAAGATTGGCCATGTGATGGATGGTGATTGGCGAGGAGACATTTTAGGCGAAAGTTACATGAATCATCCCTCTCGATATATTGCTGACGAGCGCGTTCGATGTGCGATGATAATTGGTGGCCAGAGCCTCAGAGGGAAGTTTTACCGGACGTGATGGCTCTAGTTTGTAATGTTTGTTTTACTGTCAGTTAGCTCGTTTTACCCAGTTCAGTTCAAACACCAGAAAGAAAAGAAGAGGTGCGTTGACACTTGACAGTGTGATCTCTCTAGCTATGGTATGGCATGTAAGCGTCCTTTTTTTTTTTGAACAAGGTAAGCGTCCTTGACCATAGGCATATTGGTCCATAGTTTGGCACCGACAGGAAAGCAACCACTGTTCTCTGTGGGATAACCGGGAGCAACTACATGAAGTTATATCTCGTTAGGTCAATGTTCTCGGTGTGCACGCTATAAACTTTTGGTTTGTTAGTTACTGAGGTCCAGTTTCAACGATCGTGGCCGGTAGAGTAACAAAGAGGATGATTTGGCAGCATGGGACATTTTTTTTCGAAAAAACTTCCAATCTATTTATCAATTGTCAAGGCAGTACAAATAATGCAAGAAGTAACAAAAATTACATCCAGATCAGTAAACCACCTAGCGACGACTACAAGCACTCGAACGAGCCGAAGGCGCGCCGCTGTCATCGCCCTTCCTCACTGGAGCCGGGCAAAACTTGTTGTAGTAGACAGTCGGGAAGTCGTTGTGCTAAGGCACAGGACAAGCGCACAAGACGAGAAACGTCGCCGATGAAGAGAAGAGTAGATCGGAATGATCCAACCTGTAAACACACGAACACAGACGAACGACGACCAGATCCAATTGGATCTGCCGAAGACAAACGCCGACCGAATCCCACGAGATCCGACGGAGACACACCTCCACACGCCCTCCGACAGTACTAGATGCACCGCCAGAACGGGGGCTTGGCGGGGAGAACTTTATTCCATCATCAGGAAGCTGCCACCTCCCTTCGCTGAATAGGACACATAATTTGACAAAACACCTAAAAACGAAGCCCTCCCGCCGGCAAGGACCAGGATCCACCGCGCCTCCATGGCCCTAAGACCATGGGAGACGAGGCAAGATCGCTGCGGGAGGCACAAAACCTAGTCGCCTTTCTCGCGAGAGGAACGAGCGAAGGGCTGAAGGGGTACGCTGGCAGCATGGGACTTTAATTATGCGCAGTTTATTGCCTTCGAAAAGAAGCTCCACCATTTTATGTTATTTCAAAACGGGCAAAATCTTTACCATTTCATTAATTCGACCTAGAATGTCAGGGCCACAACGACACAACAACACATGGGCCGGGTGCAAGCTAGCGGGGCACGAGGGCGACGCTGGCTGCAGCCGCATAGAGCCCCCTCACATCATTGAAATTGATTAGATTTTAGGTTAGGTTTAGTGTTTAAGTTTGTTATATGTTTTTTTTTTGAAAAAATGAGGTAGTGGAAACCTCTACAACATTTTTTTAATAATAAGAATCCAAATCTGCACCCGTGAGGATTTGAATCTGAGTGGCTGGGATGTACATCACTTCCCTAACTAAGTGAGCCCAGCTCACTCATTATATGTTAGTTTGAATTTTATTGTAAACTATCCTAAAAGTTGAAAAAAAATCAAGACATTTCGTTTAAATTTGAATGATTATTTTTATTTAAGTAAGGGGGCGTCGCTGGGGCAGCAACCCCTATGAGTCCGGACAAATGTCCGGGCTCCCCCAAAGAGAACACCATTTAGAGGTCGTCAACACATTTCTGAGAACGACGCTGGAGATGTTACCAAACAAGAACCCACGGTCTTAGTCTTCGCTGGAAAAGTAGTACTTTGTCCTCGTGTCCATGAGCCGTACGGGAGAATAGCTCCCAATTTCTCAAATGGCAACCACCGCATGGCCTCCTTATCCATTGCGTCTGATTTAGTTACGCCTACCTTGGTTTCGGAGGCCCAGGGCGGCTTCTCCACTATCCACCGACCATGATCAGGCCTAAACGTGGTTGACACTGGGTTCACACCACTTCTGTCTGGCAGTCGTCAACGATGATCCAAACATTATTTGTGCATGCGGGAAGATGATTAATATTTAAACTAGACTTTTATACTTATTGTAATGTCTTTTTATATAGAATTACAAATATAAGTTGTAATTTTCTACTTAACCACGTGAGAGTATTGTTGTATATTAGTTATAGCGTTCTATCTTTGACATTTCTCGCATCTATCATAAAAAAGTACAAGCACACCACGCTAAAGTTAAATTGTATGTTGTATCGAAAGTTATTTTCCTCCTTTAAGACAATGACTTTGAACGATTAAGCATGTTTCCTTTAAACGTGAGGAAAAAATAGAATCTCACACAGCCACAGATTAATTTACGACATTTGTGAAAATTATGGTCTATATATGTATGTATCTATGTGCATTTAATATTATTAAATATCTCGGCACATATCTATAAAGCAAAGCATACTATTCAATAAATATCTAGAGATCGAACGGTTTCTAGTAGATTATTAGGTACAACAAACAGACTATATAAGGTCAGTCCCAAACAAGTCCGAATAGGTTAGAGTTGAAACCCATAAGGTCTCGAAACCAAGTCATGGTTCTGACAATTGGATAGCTAACTTCCACGCACCCATGTCCATGGCTAGTTCTTTGGTGATAGTAATCTTTCCATGGCTAGTTCTTTGGTGATAGTCCAATCTTTCAGATCTCTCTTAGCAGACTTCTCACATGTCAAGTTTTGGTCTATCACGACCCCTCTTAACAGTCTCAGCCCGTTTTAACCGTCGCTGTGCACTGGCGCTTCTAGAGGTCTGCGTTGTATATGCCCAAACCATTTTAGATGATGTTGGACAAGCTTCACTTCAATTGGTGTTACCCAAACTCTCCCATGTATATCATCATTCAGGACTCGGTCCTTTCTTATGTGGCTACATATCCATATCAACATGGGCAACACTGCTACACCTAACTGTGGGGTATGTCGCATCTGGGTTGGCCAATATTCCGCGCCATACAACATCGCAGGTCAGGACGTGTCATATAGAATCTGCCTGTTAACTTTGATGGCACTCTCTTGTCACAGAGGACGTCAGAAGCTTGGCCGCTTCATCCAACCACTTTTGAATCGATGTCTCACATATTAATCGATATCACCATCCTTCTGTAGCATAGACCCCAAATATCGGAAGGTGTCCTTCCGATGGTACCACCTTCCATCAAGGCTAACCTCTTCCACCTCGTGCCTAGAAGTACTGAAACTACAACTTGATCATGTATTCAGTTTTAGTTCTACTAAGACTAAAACCTTTCGATTCCATAGTCCACTTCCACAACTCTAACTTTCTATTAACCACCGTCCGGCTATGCTCGAATAGCACCACGTCATCCGCAAAGAGTATACACCATGCGATATCTTCTTGTATATCCCTTGTGACCTCATCCATCACCAAAGTAAAAAGATAAGGGCTCAAAGGTGACCCTTCGTGTAATTCTATTTTAATTGGAAAGTCATCGGTGTCGCCATCACTTATTCGAACACTTTTCACAACATTCTCATACATAACACTATATACTAAGAGTAGTAGGTTTCGACATTTCTCCGTTTTTTAGCCTCTGCTTGATTTTAGGTCGTGACGTGTGTCCTCACGCTCCCCTGCGGACTCCCCTTGTCGAGCTGGGTTCGATGGCCCTAGGCTTCGATTTTCCTGGTTTTTCGATTTTTTCCGTCGAGACATGTGGCGTTGCTCGGGTTGGGTTGGGTCTGGATTGGGCTTCGTCCCGCGGGCTGGTCATTCATGATTGATGTCGTCATCTTGTGACGCTGCGTAGATGGAACTTTGTGTTTCTCCAAGACCCACCATATAAGGTCTTTATGAGGAGCATATTATCAACTAACGGTTGGCATGGCATCTTGGTGGTGGTAAAATGTGTTTTATATGTTATCTGTTGTTTATTAATCTGTTGATCCACTCTTATTTGATTTGAACCTCGTACTGAAATTATGTCAATTATTTTGTTGAACCATATTAAGGAATTAATCCACTTGAAACAGTCACACAAAAAAAGTTATATAAATCATGATTCAAGAGACTAGCAACCTAACTAACCCAGCAGGCACACAAATCAGATTGGTTTGTTTCTATATCGCTATTCATTTGTGGCGTGGACTTAATTTCGAAGATCAAACCTTTTTCTAAAGATGCTCGGTAATTGTTCGTGCGTTGCAACGAGGATATAAATATTTTAATAGTTTGAAACAAATTGTTTCAAACAACATTTATATCCACATGCATATCGAGCATCATTGTCGATTTTTATTGAACATTAATCACCCTTCTACTTATCCATCCTCCACCAACTATGTTCACCTATCCAATCCAACTTTATTTTAAAAGAGATATTACATCAAATAAATCTAGAATATTTAATATAAGACCATCATTATAATCAGTAAGTTTGTAAATTTCTTGTTGTTCAAGGTCAATCAACTGGAGGATTTCCTTCTAGGGAGAGATCCTATTGCAACCTAAAATGGTGTTCGGTTTAGTAACTTTGAGTTTTCAGTTTGAAATGAAAATGAATTTCAGGCTCCAGGTGGGTAAAGCCAGCATGCATGCTAAAACAATGTTTTGTCTAGGAAGTTCAAAGATTCTAAACTTCCGATATAACTTTTATTCAAGAAAAAAATTCGAACTATTTTGGTGAAGAGAACTTAATCAACTCAAATCCCGAATATAGTTGATGCTGGTTGAATCCTACCAAATTGAGTAGTGGCACAACTTTCTCAAATGATCACCTATTCGGTAGGCAAATTTCTTTCAACTCTACCATCTAAAGTTGCCAAATGTGTACGAATTATAGTTGGCCGGTAGGTTTGCAGAACATTCTACGTCTAATTGTATGTTACACACCGTCTTTATTTTTTTATATGACCACCAAAATATCCGACACCATCATTTTGTTTCTCCCTTGATTAATTCATCGATATGACACCAGGCCGGGGCCCATAGGAGTGCGTGCGGCAAAGAAGTAGCAGTCTTCACTGTAGAAGAAGTTTGTCCTCGTGTACATGAGCCGTATGGGAGAATAGCTCTCAATCTTCTCAAATGGCAACCGCGCATGCCTCCTCATCCACTGTGTCAGATTTAGTTACGCCTACCTTGGTTTCAAAGGCCCCGGGCGGCTTCCCCCGCTCTCCACCGACCAGGATCGGGCCTAGGCGTGGTTAAAACTAGGGTCACACCACTTCTACATGGCCGTCGCCAACGATGATCCAAACATTATTTGGACCCCGGGGAGATAATTAATATTTATATTAGACTTTTATACTTATTGTAATGTATTTTTATATAAAATTACAAACATAAGTTGTAATTTTCTACTTAACCACGTGAGAGTATTGTTGTATGTTAGTTATAGCGTTCTATGTTTGACATTTCTCGAATCTAACATTAAAAAGTAGAAGCACACCACGCTAAAGTTAAGTTGTATGTTGTTCAAGTTATTTTACTCCTTTCAGACAATGGCTTTGGACGATTAAGCATGTTTCCTTTAAAGTGAGGAAACAATAGAATCTCACACAGCAACAGATTAATTTATGACATTTATGAATATTATAGTCTATATATGTATGTATTTGTGTGCATTGAACTCAAATGCTTGACACTCGCAAGGCTCCAATTTTCTCGCTTCCTCCTTGATCTTTGCTATGATGATGTTCGGGGAGGTCTCAACGTGCAAGAAGAGTCCGCGTTTCTCTCTTCGAAATCTGTTAGGTTACTCCGACATTGAGGATGTGTTCGGTTTTAGAACTAGGTGGAACGGAATGGAACCATTCCATTCCACTAAAATGGAATGTCACGGTTCCATTCCGTTCCGGTGTTCGGTTAGAAAAATGAGATGGAATGGAATGGTTCGCCCAATTTAGGATTAGCAATTCAATTAGCACTAATTTAGGATTAGCAATTCAATTAGCAAAATCAGAGAGGAAAAGGGCCAAATCGGAGAAGAAAGAGGACACAACGGGTTGGAGGGATGAAAAGAGGCCAAATCCCATCACGGCCGCGTCTGATTTCCGCCGCCGCCGTGATTCGAGCAGCCGCCTGCTGGCCTGGTTCCGGCCGCCGCCGCGTGCCTCGCCTGGTCCCGGCCGCCGCTGCCTCGCCTGGTGCGAATCCATGGTCGACTCGACGACAAGACCGCCGGCGAGAGGGCTGGGATAGACGAGCAAAGGTTCAGTCGTGCGAGAGACGAGCGAGAAGGCCTAATTTTTCTTTATCGTGGTGGTTAGCGAGCCGTTCCACTCGGTCCGGCCTATTCGGCCGGACGAGTGCGTTCCGGATATAGGGCGAATATTCCCTTCTGAGGAACCACCTCGTTCCATTCCTTTTCTCAACCGAACACAAGAACGGGCTCCAGGTGCGGAACGGTTTCCATTCCGTTCCACCTAATTCTAAAACCGAACACACCCTGAGAGAAGCCAGACCCGGGAGCCGATTTACATTGGATTCCAGCGTGCCCGACCACCAATCCTTCAAAGAAGAATTTTTACCTTAGGTTGCAATGCACATGTCTTGAAGGCCGACGCATCCACTCTCCACGCGGGAGTAGTAGTGAACATGTCCTGAAGGCCTACGGCAACAGAGAGCTAAGGAGCGTGCACTCAAGAGAAGAGGTAAGGGAAAACAGAGGTTGGACCAGAATTGGCTGAGGAGATGGAGACAGAGGGGGCGAAACTACTTTTTTTTTGTACCTTTTGTTTTATAAACCAGATTTGATGTTTGGAATTATTTGAGGTTTAAAAAAATACTTTGAAAACTATGAAATTAATCATGGGCCTTCTCAACATACTATTGAAGCTCCCTGTATTTTATTTAGAAAATTTGAGACCTTTTAGGAGGAATTTTAAATAGGGAGTGAATTAAGATTGGTTGAGGCTTGTACTTCCCTCATTTGAGATTTTTATTTGGACTCTTGACTCAAGATTCCTAGTTTATAGGAAAAGAAGCAGGGTGCTCAGATCAAAGACTGTCTTATTGTTTTCAGGTTTCTTCGGCCCCATAGTGGTGAAACCATTATACTTTGGTAAATTGATGCTTTGGTGTTCAGTCTGACGCTCGCTTCATCAATGATATAAAGAGCATAATCTCGATTGGATAGATCCTTTTGAAGATCAAGCGACTCATGATCAAGTCCGGGTATGGGATCTTTGAAGCAACGCATGAGTTGGATACATGGAACACGTCATGATATTAAGAAAATGTTGAAGGTAGTTCCAATTGGTAGGCAACTTCACCTTGCTTACCAAGAATAAAAAAGAGTCTAACGTAGCGGGGAGTCAATTTTCCTTTGATATCGAAGCAATGATCCCCCTTTAGACAAGTGGCTCGGAGGTAAGATTCCTCGCTAAATTCATATCTGACTTCTTGATAATGGCGATCATAATAGATCTTTTGATGGGATTGAGCATAATAGATGTTTTGACGAGATTGGGTCGTTCTCAAACGTTCACAAATGATGCGAACTTGTTCTTCTCGTTCCATGACCATGTCCAATCTAAAGAGTTGTCTTCCCCAATTTTTGACTAATTCAGTGATGTTTGACATGTCTTGCGTATATAGCTTCAAAGTTGCCATCTCCGGGCTGTATTGCAGAATTTTGTTATAGACGAATTCGCCAAAGAGGAGGCACTTTTCCAAATTCTTACTGAAAGATATAATACATGCTCTCAACATGTTCACTCTCTGAGTCTGACTACCAGTCCGAAGATGATAAGTTGCCCTCAAGGATTGATGAGTTCCCATAGTTTTTTGAAAACTTTCCCATAATATGAAGGTAAACAAGCTCCCACGATTATATATGATATTTTTTGGGGCACTGTGAAGAGTGACTGTCCTTGAGACCTATAACTCTCCTAAAATAATAAATGTGATGTCCTATCATATTGAGAGGAAGTGAGCAACCTTGGATAGACGATTGACGGCTTTCCTTATTAGCATCATTTCCGTTTTGAGTTTTCAGAAATCGGGTGATGAATCCATCCCATTTTAACTCAGGAATATACAGGGTTGAACCAACGAGTCTTTTGATGCTTAGTTTTTATGCGACAACAACTTCACATTCGGCAAGAAAGTAAGGGTGTTCCCTCTTCATTCTAGTCCACCAGAATCTTTGGCGAGCATCTCGATAGATTTGGCACTCCCCGGATGAATGGAAATAGGCGATTCACGAGCTTCTCGGACGCTTAGCTCTCCCAAATATTGTTTCTCTGACACGACTAGATGTCTACCAAATGAATGGTACCTTGATCATCAATAGAAAAACATTTAGCAACTCTGCTAGCAATGTTATGCTTGATCTCGATAATATTTTGTTGTACATACTAATCTGTTTCTTCACATGTAGAATCTCTTAGATACACCTTCTATTCACTGGCCATGTCACCCTGTCCGATAAAAAAACGAGAAAATGTTAAATGGGGGTAAAACTTGATATAATGTCGAGGAGACCTTCCAGGAGCATGCATGGCCCGTCGGCGGCGGATCTCCAGCGCTCGTGCACGGCCGGTCGCCGGAACGGCTGGCACTGGAACCCTCTTCAGGTTCATGTACATGCCGATCAGCAGGTGCACATCCGACTGGGGCACTGGGGTGGCCGTCTCCCAGTACCACTGGCACCGTTCAACGGGGATGGAGGAACTAATCAAATGTGGAGCCCCAACGGCATCAACGTGAACGGGGCGCATGGTGCCCGCCCGAGGATGAGCTGGCCTCATGGTCGTGCTTCCCTAGGAGCCACTTCCTCGACATTGCGCCGATGGTGGCCTAGGGTTTGCTGTTGGCGGCGGGGGAGTAGAGTTATTAGGGAGAGGAGTGGGCGCGGATGCACCCCCTCCCCCGCACCTGTGGTATTAAAAAGGACCCGACGAAGACGAGTGGGTGTGGTTGGGTGGCTGACACAAGGGCCCGAGGCGGACATCAAGCGGACACACAGACTGTCCATGGGGACGCAAACCCGACACAAATTTTGGTTGGAAATGGATCCGGTTGGACAAGAAGCGGATGAAATACAAATGCATCGCCGCGTTTGTCCGTGATTTCTGTCCGCGCGGATATAAACGGACGCGGGCAGACGAAATGCGTCCGGCGGCAATAAAACAAGGGAGTTCCCTCTCCATTCCGGTCCACCATAATGTTTGGCAAACATCTCGATATATTATGGTACTCCTAGGATGAATGAAAATAGGTGATTCATGAGCTTCTCGAACGATTAGCACTCCTCGATCTCGTTTCTCCGACACGACTAGATGTCTACCGAAATAAAAGGTACCTTGATCATCAATTGAGAAACATTTGGCAACTCCGCGAGCAATCTTCTGCTTGATCTCGGTAATATTTTGTTGTTCACTAACCCGTTTCTTCACGTTTAGCATCTCTTAGATAATTCACCTCCTAATCACCGGCCTAACATGTGGGCCTGTCAATCAAAAAAAGGGTGAAAATGTTAAATATGGTAAAATTTAACACAATGTAAAGACTTTCGGTAATATATGTGAAAAACAAATGGAGTAAATACCGTATTTTTTTACAGATACTGTAAAAAGTGGACTTCAACTCAAATTCTTTTTCCTCGAGCATTTCTTTTGAATAGATTGGATACGTTGCAAACACGTGTGTGATCCTATGAGAAAGTTAGCGCTTGGGCTGCTTGAAGTGACCAAAACTACCTTAGCCGCCTTATTTCCTTGCAGGACTGATGCATTTCAAAATAAGACAACCGATTGTAGCGAAACCTGTTGCAAGACAACTTTTCTAGCGTGTTCCGTATACAATATCATTTTCCACCAACCAAGCGTAGTGTATATACAATATCAAATGACAAGACACAGTTTGTTTTCGGTGCGTTATCTGATCTCTTTACGGTATATGGAAACCACATCCCAAAAAGTAGCATCTGCAATTTGCATACCCAATCAGGCAAAGCGACGAGCTAAACATACACGCATTATCGATCGCACAGTCCCTTGCACGACCAATCGAATTTTCCCATTTGTTAGGTTGGGTTTAGGCCAAGTCAGGAGGCAAATAATGCGCGCGTTGCCAGTGGCGTTCGAGTATAGTGCAGAGCAGACAGAACCAACCTGCATGCGATCAATGCGACATCCAGCCGCTGCCTCAGGCCACTGAGAGCTAACAAGGCAAAGGGATTCCTCTTTGCTGAATCCCTATTTGTCCTCCCGTTCAGCTTTGTGTGAGCTTCTCATTGAACAGTCGATCATCCTACCTAAACCGGTTGTTCAGACTTCAGGATTTCAGAGAAGGAGAAGCAAATTGCAGGATGAAAGAGAACTAGTACCCCGTGTGTACGTGTTATGAACATGATCGGCAGTTGTTTATTATCACCTACAGATAACATCTTTATATAATCGATTTATTATATCAAGATAAATGGCACAGTCCTGGCTGCAGAAGGTTTCGCTCGTCATGACTGCCGTGAGGTGCGAGGTAACCAGCGATTTGAGCTGCGTGAACACCAAACCTTGCTATATTAAACTGAAGAGCCTGGCTTTAAACAACGAATGGATATGGCGTTTGCCGCAGAAAACGAAAATCGGTTCCCTTTTGACAGAGAACTAGTTGCCTGTTGCGTGCGAACTCTCGAGTCCTTTGGTTTGTCTGAAAAACTGAACCACGAGTCTTGGTCTTAACTGACGAGTGATGACCCAAAAAGGTACCGTGAGTCTCTATCACTGTAAAATGTTACTACTAGATGAACTAATGGAGTATTGGTTTCTTCTTCTTCACAGTTAGTAGATGGCACAATTTGCCATTGAGCATGCAAAAGTGCAGAATTAATAGAGCAATGGACGGGACGCGACGCTGCGGCTCTTACAGTTTGTCCACTGAAAGTGTGATATCCCAGTGTCTGGACGGGGCGACTCGGGTGCGTTCGGTCTGAAATGAACGGCTGCCAGAAAACAAAGAACAAGTGGGCACACCATTTTCTACACTGTCAGAATGATTGCCGCTACTGTAAGCACCCACGGTAGGATGCTTGCTACAGTTTAATTTACAGTTCAATTATGCCGTCGTACAATCAACTGACGCGCTCGATTCAACCTACCGGCTCAAGCTACTGCGTTGTGCATGCCTTGCTCTGTGAGCTGGATCAAATGCTGAAGAGAAACCAAGATTAAGAGCTGCGTGTCGGTGGTGGCTGCTCGGTAAGTGGCCAACAATGGCCGTATCTTACATTATCTCCCGGCTGTCATGCCATTTCCATTTTCCAACAACCTTATCCTGCGTCCCCTTTCGCTTCAAAAATAATAATATTCGCTTCAAAAAATCCTGCGTCCCCCAATGGCACAGCCTACCTCCATGGGTGCACGCACGAAACAAACCTCTCCTCCTCCAAGATTGGCGCTTTTCTTCTTTGCAAAACCATATCGATCGACCGGCTTTCCATTTGGGTCGCACAGAGAGCGGTAGGGGCCGAAGTGTTCGGCCGCTTTTCCCGCTGCCAATATACGGCCTTTCAGAACTCGTTGGTTCTTGATTTCTCGGAGACTGTGGCTCCTCGATCGATTACAGAGTTAAGCAGAAAGTTCTTCTGCCGAAATGTTAGCAGTGATTATGGGCGTCCATATGACGGCATGATCGACCTGCAATCTGCAAGGAAAGCACGGCGAATCCATTGTGTGGCAGACAGAGACTATGAACACCTGAAGCGAGGTCCAAGGCAACAGTGCACTGGATGGGCGCTTTCCATTCCGGAATCATCGGAACCAAGAGATTTCGCCGATCGACCGCCGTCAGTGCAAGTATGCCACGCGCGTTCAATGTGGGGCGGCATCCTTCCGCCATGGACCCAAACAGGGCCTAGCCTTGCGCAGGCTAGCGGGCCAAAAGTACGCCGAAATATAAGCCCGTCGCATCGACACAGGCGAGGTTGTATCCGAGGCCCATCCGCGACTTCTGGAGCGCCACATGGACACATGCCTGATTCAGACACCAATAATTTGCCACACTTTCCTCAGTCAATAGCGCGAGTCCGCTGCACTGTTGCCCGAAGTTACGAAACCATGTCGATCAGGTGGACGTGGAATCGTGCAGGCGGTAGTGTGATGCTAACTGCTATAGCTATTGTAGGAAACAAATTCCTCTATGCATGATAGACGATGGGACAGGTTGAGCTTTTAAGACCGTCGAATTTTTTATTTTTGAAACAAGGACAAAGTGTTTGCCCACATCATTTATTAAGAGATACTCTCTCCGTTCATAAATATAAGAAGTTTTAACTTTTGTCCATATTTACATGTGTCAACATGTATGTAGACATGTTTTAGTGTGTATGTACCCTTATTTGGGTATGCACCTAGTCAACATGTGAGCTAGCTAAAACATCTTATATTAAAAAACGGAGGGAGTAGTTACAAAAGTGTTACAAGAACAATGCCGTAGGGGCCGAATGGAAACAAAGTTATTAGTTATTACCCTCGCGGCATGTTAGCATACCAATGCTTTGCTCCGGCAACGCTCCAATCTCTAGCCTCAAGTTTTACGCGCATGAAGATCACCGATGGCATAGGAGAGACGCGGCCGACCTTCATTCCAAAGTTCCCAACAGACAAGTATTAGGAGAGACGTTGCCGACTTTCTACGCACACCACACCGTGAATTTTCTTATCGAGATCTGGCAATCCTTGACAAAAGCAAAAGTGCTCCTAGAGTCACAGTTCCAATCTTCGAGTCTCAACCACGGTCGTACCATATGCCCCACACGCGAATGGAGAAACGGCAACTGAAGATAATGTGGTTTTCCGATTCCGATTCTATGTTGCAAAGCTAACAAAACCCACAATTTGGCCACCCCCTACGCAACAAACGCACCGTAGTCAAACCCGGTTTTGAATATATAATTAGCCATGCAAAAAATATTGCATTTCGACGGTGCCCAGTTGTCCCAAATGGTCGATCTCATAGTAGTGAGGAGCGCGCCCATCAAATTGAGAAGTGTGTGCCGACTTTTTTTTTGCGAACATGCAAAAGCTTTGCGTGTCTGTATTAGAAGAAAGAAGGGATTACAACGGTTCCGACATCATGATGATGCGGTTACAGATCAAGTCCAAAGTGGCAGGGAAACCACAGAGAACAGTGCCCAAGAAATAGCCTAGCTACGACTACTCCCAAAGGGTTCCTAAACCAACAACACCTAAGAGTTTCCACAGCGCAGCTTCATCGGTAATGCGCTGACATATACAGTTTCTGCAGATCGCTGAAAAAATCGAGCACTACGTTCTTTCCAAAGAGTTCAAACTGTATGCCGACTTTACCGAGTAAGGGCTGGAAGGGGAGGCCGACCAAAAGATCGAGCCCATCATAACATCCTTAATGTGCACATCATGAAGCATCCCCCGTAGGATCGGAAATTCCTGAATTTTCTGCACATTTATTCCTCTGGTTGTGTCAATTTTTCGGATCCAGTCACTATTTCGCAGAGAGGTTGACACGTCTTTGTGTTTTTTCCTTTGGAGAAATGAAGTTACCGGTGCAATTTCGTTCGGTTTTCGGCCATTGAACCAGTGCAGCTTGTATGGTACTCCCTCCGTTCACTAATTTAAAATATTGGACATACTTTTAATTTTAACTATATACATACTAAAATGATTATGTACATACTAAAATGAGTGAATCAATGTAAGAAAAGAATTCTAAATACATGGCAGCGCTCGGACGATCGTGCTCATGAATGCTATAGTACTCCATGACAAAAGGACACTCTGTACGTCTGTACCAATCATATCCGTACACTTGTAAATCTCACTCAATCATCAACAGGCAATGCATGGGATCCGGATCGACTACATGCTACAGTACATCAGGAGATCGAGTCCTCATGGAGAACGGCCCTACTGCACGCGAACGGCGCATGGGCCACGGTTCCTTGATTGATGGAGATATATGATCAAATGTCTTTATTTAGAAGATGCGCGCAGAGTAGTACAGTAATCTCCTTGGCCGTCTGTGGATCCTCCAGCTTTCCCGGAGGAGAGATCGATGGTATCATCAGAGTATATAATTCCCAATGATCGAGATCAGACGTCGGCAGCAAGTTCGGCTGGTTGGTGCAAGGATAAGATGATGAGACTGCTCATTTCAAAAAAGATGTTGAGACTGCTCACAAATACTACTCCCTCCATTCCAAATTACTTGACTTCTATATATCCTTTTTTTTTTGCATTTTCCACCACATATATTCATAAAGGAACCACATACAAAGTACACGGAACAAGAACAGAAAAACAATACGAAGGGGAAAAGGAACAAGCACCGAGAACAGCGAGTTCACCGACGTCGAGGACGAAGAACACCAGCCTCCACCTTGCCACTGACAGGGAGAAATTAACCCTATGAAAGACGCTGCCGAGCTGGTCCGCTGCGCCGCGACGGAGGAAAAGTCGATGAACGACCATGGCAAGCGCCCCCCGGTCCCAGCCGCACCACTTTGCCCCGGCCATCTTCAACGTCGACGCAGGTGGTAGCCCGCAGCCCCGCCAGGCGCTGCGCTCCGGCCACCAGATCCGCCGCCTACGCGGATCTGACGGGAAGCAGACGGCCCCGAGCACCACGCCGGGCCTCGAGCGCCTGCAAGACGAGCACGAAGACGGCGAGCTCCGAAGAGATCCACCGCCGGAGAAGACCGCGCCGCCACCAAACCGCCCACCGGCAGCCCCACCTCCTCCAGGACGCCGCCGGCAGAAGCTCCACCCTAACCTACCGAATGTACAGGCCGGAGGCGGGGATCCCCCACCCTCCCGCCGCCGAAGCGGCCGGCGGAGGGGAGGAATCCCACGCCTCAGCGGCGAGATCCACATATGAATATATGTACAGACTAAAAGATGTCTACATACATCCGTATGTAGACAAATGAAAGTCATCTATTTTGGAACGGATGGAGTACTTATCTTGTTATGCCTAATTTGGCTTACGTCGGGTTTTAGTTTTTTTATCTTATTCATTTTTTTATTTCTGAACCTAGTACAATTCTTCACGTCGACTATCGAGTGGTTAACAGATGCATATATTAATTTGCTGCAACATGCATGCGTCTCCGAGGTGACAATATATCCTTCCAAGTGCACTAACTACCTAGCGTCAGCCAGTACATATATATGTGCCCACACAAACAGAATGGACGAAGCTACCGGCACTACCTCACGTCCTAGAATAGGAGGCACTTTGTTTGTGGCACTATCCAAAACTGCCACTAATTAGATTTTTTGGAGGCACTTTTTTGAGCAGTGCCTCAATTGGATTTGTAATTATCGGCACCTTTTGTAAACTGTCTCAAAATCACGTCATTTGAGGCACAAATTAAAAGTGCCTCCAATGTTTAACTTTTAGAGGCAGTTTGATATGCCTCCAATAATTTCCATTAGAGACACTTTTTATTAGTGCCTCTAAATCCTGTCATTCGAGGCACAAATTGAAAGTGCCTCAAATGTTAACTTTCAAAGGCACTATTCAATGCCTCCAATAGTTTCCATTTGAGGCACTATTCATAGAGGCAGAATTGAATAGTGCCTCAAATGGAAACCATTGGAGGCATTTGAGGCACTATTCAATTGTGCCTCTAAAACCTGTAATTTGAGGCACTAATGAATTAGATGCCTCCAGTAGTTTCCATTTGAGGCACTATTCATTAGTGCCTCTAAACCGTGTAACTTGAGGTATCAAGTCTGAAATCCCCTCGCAGCTGAAATAACTTACACAGAAAGGTCCTTCCACCTCTCAATTAAACCGAGACACATTTACAGTTTAGCCCCTATAAATTCCAGAAATCAACCTGCAAGTCTGAAATCCACGCGAGCCCAAGCCCGAAACGCCAGTCCCCTTTTATTTGACCAGTACCGCACGGACGTGGGTCGCGCGGGAGCGGACATGGGCGCGTGCCACCAGGGTTCTCCCGCCGCCGTACATCATGCTTCCGCCGTACAAGTTCATGGCAATGGCAATTGACATCCCCAGGTGCTTGCCGCCTGCTCTTGCCAAGTTCTTCGGCGACAACCTGCTTAGACGTCGAGCGAAGGTAGCTTCCCTCAGATCTATCTTAGCTATTTTGTGTTTCTGATTGGGTGCGCTTGCCATGTACCTGTTCGTTGCAATGGTCACAAGAACTGGAGTTGTAGATTGATTGATGCTTATGAGATGTAGAGAGTAGAGTGATGTATATTAATTTATTGCTTGTGATTTTCCCTGGATATATGCTGCAAACGATTATAGATGTTATAGCAATATAAGTACAATTGCAACCTATTTGAAGTACACTCGTTCAGTACTTGGTAGTGCAAATGATGTTAAAAGAAGCGATTAAAAAACCATACCCAAAATAAGTGCACTTAGTAACGAGATGGAAGCTTGTCTGCTTGATTAAACTTACAAATAAGTGGAATAGGTAGCCGGGTTACAATATAGATGAAATGGTGCGAAATGGCATGGCCAAAATTGGCGCTCAAGGAATAGGAGTTTGCATCCTGCCCATTATCTATCTACACAAACTGCAGGACATCAGAAATGTAGACGTTTTCATTGTCTATTGCATACACTAGGTAAATTTGGTGCGGCGGCACCGCCGCACCCGTGTGGTAAAATGCAAATTTGAAAAATGTCGATATTTAAAAATTGTGGAGATTTGAGAACTGTTTAAATGTGAAGAGTTAGCAATTTTTGAAGTTTTGGAATATTGATATTTGAATTTTGGTCGTATGCCGCAAGTAGTTATCATTTTTTTTTGTGTTGTGATATTTTTTGGTATATGTTTGCAGTTTATTTGTATTTATTCGCATATTTGAGGTGAGTTTATTTGAAGTTGAATATTTATTAGTTTGAGTTGCATAATTGGAGTGAGTTCAGTTATAGTATTTGTAAATTGGAACTTTTTCAAATTGGTATAATATGTTTGAGTTTTGTCTTAAATATTTAATTTGATTCAATGGTAGGAGATGTTACATTATTTGGGTTTTTTTTTTAAATTCAATTAAAATTCAAAACATATTTAGAGAAAATGAATTTGTATTTTGTACAAATATGTATTTGATCAAGCAATTGTTAGGTGTAATTTCATTATTAGAGAGTTCTAAGGTATATTACCATTTACATGTAATTGTTGTCTAAATATTTATTTGCTCAGGCATTTTTTAATTTAGCTTCATTATTAGGGAGTTTTAAGTTATTTTAGTTATAAATATGTTAGCGTACTTGGAGTCCTTAAGTTTGGTTGCACTCTAATCAGATAAGTTATATTATGGTTATGAAGAAATAATAACCAAATTGAGCATTAATTTATTTTTGACGATCTACGCGTTCAAAAAAAAAATTTGAGGTCTGAATTTTTTTGGAATTGAGTAAAAGTTTGCGTTTAAAAAAATGTTAAGTTTCCAAAAATTATTCATATTAGGAAGCTGTTGAGGTTTGAATTATTTTCTATTTACAAAATGGTCAGTTTTGAAAGTTGTTCGAAATCGAAATTTGTTCATATTAAAATTTCAAATTCGTTAGCGTTAGAAAAATAGGTTGCATTTTTTTCGTCATTGTTTTGATATATATATATTTTTCCTCGGTGTGTAGATTTGAAATTACTGAATTTAGAACATTTTTCGTTTTATGGAGTTCAAATTTTTTGGGAGGGCGATTTTTTTTTCTTTTCTGGAAATGCCTGCCAAAAGAGGGAGTCTCTGACAGTTGGGTCCAACGCTGAAGTCGTATTGACGTCAGCAGTGGTTTGCAGGCGCACTACTGCAGCGGCGTGAAGAGCTAGGTAGATAGTTGCTGAATTTGTCAAATATTATGACGACAGATTTTGCTGCAAAAATGTTTTAGGTACGCGGGGATTCTTATGCAAAAATATTTTATTCCTGGGGTCCGTTTTATCAAAATAAAAAAGTTAAAACATTGAAGTTGTTTGGAAGGATGATATACATCTACTCGTGGGACAAACAGATGACCGAGTGCGACGAATTTGTCAAATTTCGGCAAATGTTTTTGTGATTTTGGATCCAAAATTAAGGAGGTAGAGTCGACCAATCTCGAAACCGATCACGGGGATGGAATCTACTCGTCGACGTGCATCAAAAAAAAGTGTGAATACTGTTCATGAACAGTAGATGGCACTGTAGAAGTGCGTTAATGTTGAACAGTACCGCCAGGGGACGTGGCTCAATCTGGACCGTCCGTTCCGTCGATCGGACGGCCCAGAAAAGCAGGTGACGTGGCTGAATGGATGGGGGGCTGAAAGGGTCAGGCATTATATATAGTATAGATACTCGAGTCTGATTACCAGGAAAAATGAGAGTTCATGTTGGCCAACCGTCCCTGTATAATTTAGGCGAGGGAAAATGACATGTAGATTGCAAGCTAATGTTAACCTAAATTCAGCATTTATACCTAGAGTTCCAATATTTTCTGGGAGCTTAATATTGCAAGCTAAACTGTGATTTTTGTCAAACATTAATGTTCCTGCAAATTACTATATGAGTGCAAACTAAACTGATCGATGAAGTAGATGGTCTTGGTTCTGCAAATTACTCTGAGTGCAAGCAGATGATTGGGCCCTTGCTAGAGTAACTGAAATTGGACAAGGTAGCAAGCAAGCACCTGTACTACTTCAGGACAGGTGCTTATTGGACAAGAGTAGCATAGTGAAAATAATTTTTTTGCTTGCTCTGATTTTGAAGTACTCACATGTAAATTTGTCCATTCAGCAACAAGATATTGCATGATAAGTTTATTTTTACTCCCACAAGGTAATGCAGGAATATGGTTCTAAAAAAACTGCTTTGTATGTACCACAAGGTGTACTATGTGTTATTGCATCCCAAATTGCAAATTTGCTGTGAGTTTTCTTGGCGCAACATTACAAGATAAGGGAGGTTTTCAATGGGTGAGGTGAACTTCTAGATGGTTACTTACTGCAATCTGCAGCTTATATTTCTGTGACACAACTCAATTTGCACTTGATAGATTTAGTTTCAGAGTAGCATATATATTGCAAGAACAGTAGATGTATCTTGTCCATCTGCAATTTTTCTCTAGTTACTTAGTTATGCTACTCCATGTATCTTGTCCATATGCAAATAATTTTTAGGAGCGCCATAATACAACCGTACACAATGTTATCCTATTTTGAGGTTTTGATGCATAGATGAATACGCCATCCACCTTTGTTATTTTGACACTGGCATGCTTCAGAGTACATGATATTTTTCATGTTAGAAAGATCGATGAAAACCATTAATGCAAAATTGTGGGATATTTAGCTGCTTTTGTATACCAATGCCCCGTAGTATTTCTCCAGCTGTGAAATTGTATGTACATTAGTAATTCTCAATGCAAAATTGTATGTACAATGAGGTCTGAAAATTGTATGTGCATCAATTCAAATGTGTATAAGATGGTACTTTGAAATTTTGCTTTTCATTCAGCTTGCTGAATATCATTGTTTATTTACTTGTAAAGTTGGTAGTTTTTTCCATCACGGAGGTCTGCAACGACAACCTTGAAAGCATCTCCAAGCCTGTGATGGATGAGGTGGTTATCTATTTCCTGGTTTTCCTTTGCTGTGTGCAGAGTGAGATGCTTATTGTTGGAACCACTTAACTCAATGTAAATTGGATGCAGCAGCTGCTCTCTTGGTCTTGTGTGGTAGGTACGAGCTCGGCGCTGGGAACTACTCCAAGTCGGCGAGGTGAATAGCGAGGGAGACCCTCACAATCAGGTACTTGCTACATTCACAGCTCTAATTTGTATTACGTCGTGGAATCTGAGAATATGAACTTCTATAGTAGGATGCCCATTTTTGTTGCATTGATGATTTCTTAGCTTATTGTCGATCTGGAGCTAGAATATTAGTTTCAACACTTGGCATGTTAATCAATGATAAAGTTTTGTACATATATGCTCTCTTTCTTGCAAGTTTTATATAATAGAAACTTCCAATTGATCAAATTAATTTATGCAGGTCTCTAATGGCGACAGTTGTAGAACATCTTGTCGCTGGTGAAACTAATACAAATTTCGTGATGTGATGTTCCAGAGCATGCAAACATATTGTAGGTGACAAATTATGTGGTTTAGATAGCAAAGGTGTTCGTGATGTTCCTACTAGTATAAAGAAGAGAGTTCACAAGTTCTTGATTCACATGCTTCAGTTCTGTAGTAGCTGTTGTTATAGTTGTTGATCTTCTCAGTTCATTTTTGTAAGCAAGCTTGTGAGTGCACGGAATTGCAGTTTTGTAAGCGACCTTGATAGAATACTTTCATTTCTTGCCTGTTTGAATTGTTTACTGGATTCAATATTATCGCTGCTGGAACTGTGTACTACCAATACTGCCTTTATTTGTATTTGAAGTGCCAGTACATGCATTTGGAGGCAGTTTTTAAAGTGCCAGTACAAGTATTTTAAGGCAGTTTTATAAGTGCCAGTACATGTATTTGGAGGCACTTTTTGAAGTGTAAGTAAATGAATTTAGAGGCACTTTCATATGTGCTAGTACATGTATTTGGAGGAGGCACTTTCATATGTGCCAGTAAATGAATTTTGAGGCACTTTTTATACTGCCAGTAATTGAATTTTGAGGCACTTTTTTATACTGCCACTAAATACATTTGCCAACATGAATATATCTATCACTTTTTTTCTGCCTCCAAAAACATTTGCCGGCACTTTTACAACAATTGGAGGCACTTTCGAGTGCCTACTAACAGGGACCTGACGTAGTGCGGGCTTGTTCATAAGAGGAACAATCTTACTTATCCGGAGGGAACCGCGAACAGCATTCTGCTTTTATAAAGCGATCTGTTATGGAGAAAGGGGCAGGGAAATTCCCTTTTAATTAAGGTTGTGTGTGTGATCTGGGAAGAACCCTGGCAGCAGCACGACGGATTAGATTTGTGAGATTCCTGATTCCATGGAAAAGTTTTTTCAACAGGCAGGTACGTACCGGAAAGCATTAGCATAATAATCACCTAGATTTACAATCCCAAATCTCACGTGCTTATACGTAACCTGCAACGAAGGGTGGTAGGGGATCGAATATGTTTCTTTCGGATCATCTAGTTGTAAATGTATTATTCGTGGGGTGATCTAGTTGATTAATGATCAAGAGTTCAAGACCGTTTGATTAATTTATAACTAATTACACTTCTCTCCACTAGACGGTGTGGGTTGATCTAGTTCCTAGCGGCCCATCTTTTCGGGTTGTTTACTTTGGCTTAAGCCATGTCATGTTTGTTTCTCCTATATCAATATAAAAGCAAAGCTTTTGACTCGTTTCAAAAAAAAAATTTGCACTTCTCTCCATCCGACCGGACTTCTCAGCCACCACATCCATGCCGCGTAATTGTAGTCTCGATTCATGCCTAAAGAGGAGCAGAGGAGGTGTGGCGGCCTTGGGAGGAGCAGGCGCGTCGGCCTCCGCGCAGGTGGGAAGGAGCAGGGGAGGTGTGGGGGCCTTGCGCCATTGCGAGGAGGCGAGGAGCAGGCGCACGGAAGGAGGTGAATCAGAGCGGGGGGAGGTTGAAGAAGAAGTGGGTTCGCTCGCTTTGATTTTGTCCCCTTGCGTGTGCGCTCGATTCAACCAAATAATACAGCTGCGTTAATAAGCATATTTGGAAATTTAAAAGGGTAACTTCAACATAGAGAAAATATAAAAAGGAAATTATTATTGCAACACATGAGGGTCGTGACATACTACATTCTAAACGGAATTATGTTTGATGCCAACATGCATCTAATTAAGCACTCTCCTCTTTAGATAAGAGGAAAATAAGTACCTTCTTCACCCCACGCAAATCCTGCATCGCCCATATTACCGAGCTGCATCACGTCGCTCCCGGCGCCAACACTGCCATAGTTTCCGCTCCCATTGGGGTTGCCAGCATTGTACGGCAAGGTGTCATCGAGGTCCCATCCTATCTTGACCACCTCCCTGACCCATGGTCCCTGCTGTACGTGCGGCGGCGCCTCCACGTCGGTTAGGGTGAAAGAAGCGTAAGGCGGCGACGGATCACCCTTCATCACGCTCGCCGCCGGCTGCCCACCGCGGTACGCGATGGTGTCCTTGATCTTCTTGACAAAATTCTCCGTGGTCCATCCAATGCCGATGACCTGCTCGATGGTAAGGCCCGCAAGGTCCGGGCGGCGGCCGGCGGCCATGGCGTGGTGGAGGGTGAGCATGATCTCGCGCTGGCGGTTCTCGCGCTCGGCTTTGCGCAGCTGCTCCTGCATCTTGGCGATGCGGTCCCGGACGTAGTCCTCGCCGTCCATCTTCTTCTTGCACTGGTCGACCTCGGGCATGGACTTGTAGCGGTCGACGGTGAGCATCGCCTCGGCCGGCGACGGCCAGGCCTGCAGCGACCCGTCCTCGAACACGATTATGAAGCACACTTGGACGCCGCACAGGGTGGACAGCTCGCTCGCCTTCTTCATCGCGCCCATGGCGCGTTTCCTGCCGGTCGACCTCCGGGTCGCGTCGTTCTCGATGTACGCCACGGTCACCTTCTTGCGAGCCATGGACGATGATCACAACGAGAAAAGAATGTAGCTACAGATGAACGGTGCGTGTGATGCGAGATGAAAAGAGAGGAGAGGATATATACGTTGGTCTTATAGTACTGGAGCATGCATCGGATGAAAAGATTACAACTGGAGCATCAGATGAGAAGATTACAGCCATCAACGTGATTGGAAAGGAATTACTCTGACAGATACTAGGATCGCTTGAATTAGTGCGCTGGTTAATGCATTCTTAGCTAGCATATCTTCTAGCCTTCAAAATCGTAATTGTGTCTATTGAGCATCATACAAAAAATATCAATCTTGAGCATTATGCTGAAACCGCCCGTGATTTGAATTATGCTGATAATTGAGTTCAATCTTAAGCATTATGCTGATACCGTCCGTGATCTGAATCTTTGACCCTTGCGCAATCTGTGATATAGTACCACGAGACCAAATCTCTACACTTACGGGTGATCCTTTACACTGTCTTCAGTACGTACTCCGTGCGTCTAGATACCAACTACAACGTATGTTTTTTACGTAGGTATATTACTGATCGATAATAGTACCAATACAGAGTGGAGACAAATGCAAGTAACAAAAAACAAGAAATATACAAGCGATTGTACTGTTGCATATCGCCATTGCCGCAACCACCAAGCATCCACGTTCTTCACCGTCGTCGGAGACGAAGAACACTAGCAGAGCCACGATAGCCACCACTAACCTGTAACATGACGCCGACGCGACAGAGCACGCAACAAGATGCACACACCCATTCGTTCTCGACTAGTTCCCCGTCTCGTGTCTCAGTCGATCCGAGTAGCAACTGGTAATGAAGCCCCGGTGTGCCTACAGATGGGCAGATCGATCTGAGACGATACACGCCCACTTGCCTCCACAGCACCCCATCATTCATGACCGGCAAACAGTAGCTAGTTAAGACATAAACCCATCAAGTGATCAGCTATGTATAGCCATTTTTCGTGTGACGTAGGAGATCGATGGATGGCGAAGCTTCATTGTCGGAAGGAGCAGCTTTGATTTTGATCTGATGACCAGCAGTAGCACCGCTCCTAGTTACAGTTGAAGCAGGACTCCACACCCATATGAACATAATAAAAATTCAAAAGGAATACACTTGGATAGCTCTCTAAAGAAATTGCCGCTTTTGTTCGCACCGACATCTTGATGGAATCTCCATATAAACCTCATAATACTGGATGAGCCGGATTCCCGAGGGCCGACCTGTTTGCTGACCATATTTGTCGGGTTGCCGAATCCCGCCATAAAACAATCGGTATAATCGCGGTTTAAGCACTAGGCATACTCGGTAAGAACTCGTGTCCATTTTAACCGTGATTAACACAGAAGGACAGCGCGGGGGGGGGGGGGGGGGGGGGGGGGGGGGGGCAACTTTGCAAAAACGCTGGCAAACAAGTAAAAAAGTATTATGCACATATATACTTGAAAAGAGAACTTTTATAATTTTTATTTTCAATAGTACACAAAGGAGTGTCTAAGTGTTTATCACAAAAAATGTTTTTTGTTTTCTGAGTGCTACAAATGGAGGGTTTTGTATGGTGAAAACAACACCTCTCTTACTCTCAGGCAAAGTAAACCGTATAAGACCGTAGATTTCAAAGCGTTATGAAATTTCTCAGTTTATAGGTTCTTTTTGTCGACTTAAATAAATTTGGGTTTCGCGAAGTTTATTCAAAATTGAACTAAAATATATTCTAATTTGGTTATAAATCTTTTTTTTGAAACAAGGCAAAACTTTGCCTTTTATATTGATATAGGAGGAGCAAAGACAACCAAGGCCAAGGCCAGAATAAAAAAGGTCACGTAATGCCGATCACCCAATGATTTCTGCCAACTTCTTAGCCCCGGCTAGGATCCAATTATTGCTTTCGCTCTTGATGCGTTGAAAAAGGATAGAAGGCATCACACATTTGTTGTTGAATACCCTCGCATTCCGTTCCTTCCAAATTTCCCACGTAATTAGGATGGTCGCGTCTTCAAACCCTTGCACGAGGGGGATGGCGTGTCGGCCAACTCCTTCCAGTAGTCGAAGATAGTGGGCTTGGTGGATCCGAGGCTTTGCATGAGCGTAGAGTAGTTGGGCCAAAGGAGGCCTCGGTCCATATCCTTTGTTGAGTAGCGACATTTGAATAGAATAGGGCTTCTCGTCTGTGGTTGACATCTGCAGAGTTGGCAAACGGGCTGATGTGGCCATCCCATGATGGCTAGGTGGTCCGACGCTCATAGCCGATTATGGACAGCAAGCCAAGCGAAGAAAGAACAATATCCAAAATCCACATAGATTCATACCCTACCTACGAATAGTTTCACCATTGGTTTTAACAATGTTTAAAAAAATGAATAAAATATAAAAAATGCAGCACTTTGACTTGAAATCATTTCATGTGTACTAGTTGCGAGGAAAAATGATAAAAATGGATTTTGTTATATTTGCAAATAGACTTTCATGAAATGGATTAACATGTATGCACATTCATGGATTCGAGCAAAATGATATTGCTCATGACCATATACATGGCATTGTTTATGACAATGTTACCACATTTGGCACAAAGTTGCATCTTATCTTGAAAATAATAGTGCCATAAGAAGTTTTCCACAAATTTTTTATTTTATTTTTAATGCCAAAATTGTTTCTTAAGCTGGTGCAATTAAAATACTGCAAAATAGCACCTCTCAAATTTGTACACAAATTAGAATATATTGGATGGATAATTCCCACGTATTAAGATTTTTCTCAATTTCCAACTACATTTGACAATTTAAATGAGTTTAGGTCGATTTCCTATAATAATTCAAATTTGAACAAAAGTGTGTTCTAGTTTGCTCCTAAGACTTTCCAAAATTAATTTTAAAATGAACAAGTATAATTCTATGCCATATACACAGAGTGTGTTGAAATAATCCTCCCTAGGTAGAAGTTGTTTCGCCAATGATTTTGACCCAGTTTAAAAAGAGTAAAAAAATAAATTGTAGAGTTTTTGTAAAAAATGCAATCCTTTGGCATTGATTCCTTTTATGTGTACTTTTTTCAAGGATATTTCATTAAAAAAAGATCTTCACAAACTGGACTACATTTTTTTGACGAAAAAAATAGTAGGGAAAGCCCCTACTTCATCTTTTTATCATTTTATATGGAAAATATACAGGTGGAGTGGACAGTCTTCACAAACTGGACAACATGTATGAACATTCATGACTTTTGAGCCAAATGACAATGTTCACGATAATGTGACCATATTTGGCACAAAGGTGCATCTATTCATGAGAAACTATAGTGCCAAGAGGACTTTGCAATTTTTTATGAAAATAATTGATTTTTATTTTCTGATTGCTAAAAGTGGCTTTTCATGAAAAATGCCACCTCTCCATTTTCACACAAATTAGACCATATTGGATATACAGTTTTTAGCATTTTTCTCAATTTATAGGTACTTTCGCCCATTTAAATGAATTTGTTTCGATATCCCGAAAGTAATTCACTACATGTGTTTTCTAGTTTTATCCAAAAAATTCTATTTTAAAGAAAAGCAAGTATTTTTCTATGCAATAGCCATAGAGTATGTTAAAAGAGTCACTCCCTAGATACAAATAGTTGCACCGACGATTTTGAACCTGTTTTTTTATAAAGAAAAATTCAAAAATAAAATGCAAACATTTGCCATGTATTTCTTTTATGTGTACTATTCGCAAGGAAAACTGATAAACATGGATTTTGACATATTTTATAAAATAATCACAAAATTGATCATCATGTATGAACATTTATTACTTTGGAGCGAAATGACATGATAACGTGACCATATTTGGCACAAACGGTGCACCTTTCATGAGAAACAACGGCGCAAAGTGGAGTTTCCAACATGTTATCAATAGTAATACATTATTGTTTTTTCATGAGCTGATTGATCAAACTAGTTTTTTTCCTGAAGCAAATGTAAAGAAATGGTGCAAGATGTCACTTCTCCAATGTTCACATCAATTATTCCATACTGATACACAGTTTTAAGAATTTTCTCAAGTTACAGCTACTTTCTCCCATTTAAATGAATTTTGTTCGATTTCCCGAAAGTAATTCACTACAAGTGTGTTCTAGTTTTCTCCTAAAAAATCCAAAAATAATTTTAAGATGCCCAAGTGTGATTCTATAGAATAGCCATAGAGGGTGTTGTAAGATTCAATGCTTACCTACGAATAACTTGGCCAACAATTTTCAGCATGTTTTAATAAATTAGAAAAATGAAGAAAAGGTGTAAAAAAAATCGAGCGACCTACGGTTTACTCAAACTCAGCTCATATTTTAGCAGAGCTACAAGAGCAAGCTCGTACTTAAATCATTTCGTTGCAAATCGGTCTTATATGACTCGATCTCGAGCGGCTCACGAGCCTCGACCTTCTTTTTTACAGTCCCCACATCCAAGCAGACACACACAAGTTCTTTGGCACGTTGTACAACCTTGGCAGTTACACGGCTATTACATTGCTTCACCTTACACATTGGCACACAGCATGGACATGGTGATGCCAACGAGTAAGGCGAAAACATTACGTAGACACAAAATTAATATCTACTGCACACACCACAACCACGTCTCAAAATACTTTTATCTCGAACCCAATCACGCGGTGGCGATGGGCGCGGCGTCCGCCTTCATGGCCTCGAACCGTGGCTCCTTGGCCTCGAACTTGTGGCGCATGTACAGGTTCATGTAGTCCCCGAACACGAAGCTCGGGTACGCCATGGCCGCCCCGCCACCCTCCACCTCTTCCTCCGCCTCCTCGACCAGCGCCGGCGCCGGGAAGATGACAGCGTCGGCTCCGGGGTTGTAGAAGGACGCGATGGACATGCGGTTGCCGTCGGTGCGCGTCATCACCCGGTGCAGCACGCTCTTGTACCGCCCGTTGGTGATCACCTCCAGCTGGTCGCCGATGTTCACCACCACGGCGTGGCGCATCGGCGGCACGTCCACCCACGCCCCGTCCTTCAGCAGCTGGAGGCCGCTCACCTGGTCGTCCTGGAACAGCAGGATCACGCCGCCGGCGTCGGTGTGCGCGCGCAGGCCGTCGACGAGGTCCGGCGCGGGCACGGCGGGTAGCTGCTCACCTTGGTGCCGAACGTCGGGGCGCCCTGGGACCCCGCGAAGGCCCGCTTCAGGTACCCCTTCTCCAGGCCCAGGTTCTCGCACAGCAGCTCCAGAACGCGCTCCGCCAGCTTCTCGATCTCTGACGCGAATTCCTTCATCACTTGCCTGCAGCGACGACACGTACGAGAAAAAGGCAGCTTTGTTAGGAATATTTGTTCGTTCCAACAAATGTCACTAGCTAGCTGAAAGGTGATTCCAGTCGTGTTGGTTACTGCTGCTTAATCAGGAATATTTGTTCGTTCCAACCAGCGTTAGAAATCTCGTCGCTTTGTCTGTCGCACACCGTGGTTTCTCTGAAGTACTAGATAAAAATAGTTCTACTACAGATGTAAATCGCTGCAGTGATAAAAATTAGGAGTAGGCATTCTAACATTCTGTAATCGGATCTGCTGTGTCAGCCATGACTTTTTTCAGGTGAGCACAGAATGTTCGGTCAGGCCTAACAAATAGGCTGCCTCGTCAGCCTTGCTATAAAGAGTACTACAAAACGCAAGCAAAACAAGGTCCAAAGCTTCAAACTGCAGTTGAATTAGATCAAGGAACTATTATAATCTTCTTCAGAAGATGCTATCCGTTTGGGCCTCTGCTTTTTCTTCAGAAGCCAATAGGAAAACCAACAGTCTTAACTAATGATCAAGTGGCAGTTAGTTAACTAATCACGCGTACGTGTGGTGGTGTGTACGGACCTGTAGTGGTCGTCGAGGTCGGGCAGGTCGGCGAGGTTGGAGGCGGGGAGGTGGCGGACGAAGAAGGTGCTCTCCCAGTCCACGTCCTTCACGTCATCCCTTCTCGCCGGCCTCCAGCGTCCGAGCCGCGAACTCCTTGAACCTGTCCTCCCTGCTGTTCTTGTAGTGCGCCTTGCTCACCCGCTCCACCTCGTCCATCAGCTCGTGCGAGATGCCATGGTTCAGAAGCTGCATACAAAAAACATATATGTGAAGAATCTTATTATGGCAGTTTGCTATAAGAATTATGTCAAGAATCACCACGAACTACGTTCATCAATTCATTGAAGCTACAAGTAGATATGTGTGTGCGTTCAAGTGGCACCTCGAAGAATCCCCAGTTCTCGCAGGCGTCGCGGATGACCTTCATGGCCGCGCCCCTCTCCTCGGTCTCCAGCTTCTCCATGTTGATCACCGGGAAGCTCAACGAGGCAGCAGGAGGAGTAGTTGCCATCGCTGTGATCTCTCTCCCTCCCACTACCTGTATGTGTGTGTGCTTTGTGCTGCTGCTGCCTGCTCAGTAGCTTAAGCCGGCGAGTGTGAGTGCGCTCTGAAGCCGGTGTCGAGCCCCAATTTATAGGCTGGAGGAGGCCTACACTTCACTAGAATATGAGTCATATGACTTAGCGGGTACGTGTGAGATTACGTCGAGAAAGATCAATTGGCTGAAATGGAATAGGGAAAAGCAGTCTGGACGTGCAACTACTCCCTCCGTTCCAAATTAATTGACTTCCATTTGTCCAGATACGCCGTATCTGGACAAATGGAAGTCAATTAATTTGGAACGGAGGGAGTAATTGTTAAAGCACATAACATTCCCTTCTGGTTAGCTAGCTAATCGGATCAGTCTTCAGTGTGCGCGCCGCAAGTTCGTGTAGGTTGCCACGGCCCACGGGCATACTAAACTAAACTATCGGTTCTCTCCAAGAAAGAATATTGCTTGCTGCTAATAGCTGCCGCTGATATATGCCTGATGGAGACCAATCAGTATACTACTAGTACATGATAGACGATAGTCTACGTCGGCCTGTATTCTATGCAATACACGGTATACACCTAACCTCACTTAGCTAAGTGCTGAACTCCATAGCGTCCAGATCGATTTGGCCATTACTTTATAACTTGATAATGACTAGATTAGGCCTAGTACACCTGACCCTGCCGCATATAGTGGGGTTTATTTTGCTATCAGCAGTCGTAAATAACATCACTTGATGGATCGACTGCCGGCCGAGGACATATCGATCATTTGATCGATCATAGGGAACATGGCACGCGATCTAGATCCATCCAAAGCTCGACCGCTAGTGGTAATTTCCGATGTTTACCTGATCGGTGATCGTCCTACTCAGCAATTGCCAGTTTCGACGAATAGTAGGCAAGTACAGTATGTAGTCCACTTAATTATTGTCATGACTCCTGTGTAGCCGATCGACTTAAAGTGGGAACAGGAGCACCAAGCTAGTCCTGTATATGCATGGTGCTAAGAGCATCTCTAGCAGAACCCGCAAACATGCGAAAAACTGTAAAACTCCAGAACAGAACCTGTAAAAAATTGTAAAACCGTAAACGTTTTGCAGGCGCCCTTAAATGTGGGCCTCCAACTTGAATCTTTAAGGATTGGAGGGCGATATGCAGGCCACGAACCGGCCGGAATTCTTCGTCCTGTCCCCGCGCCGCCGTCCGTTCCAAATACTCCAGCAATCGATTCCTCGCGTCTCGGCAAAATCTGACTGATGTTCAAAGATTCGCACTCGCCGTGCCCAAGAGGTGGCCGTCCAGGCGAGCGCAGGGCAAAGCAGACGCCGGAAAGGCTTCCTACGTTGGCTCGGCGGCGAGCAGCTCGGACGGGAGCGCCGCGACGGCGACTAGCTAGCTAGCTCCACGCGCGGGCGAGCTGGACGATGGATCGATCGATTCCACAGTAGCTAGCCTGACTAGCTAGCTAGCTCCCACGCAGGCTGGTCGATCGATTCTCAGCTAGCTAGCTAGCTTCCAGGCGGGCGAGTCGGACCATGAATCAATCGATTCTAGCTCTAGCGTACCTTGCAGGTGATATGTACGTATTTTAGGAGGTAGTGGATCTCACGCGACGCCGGATCATGGGCGGATTTGAGCGGGGTCAACGCGTCACCGAGCGAGAGGAAGAAGAAGACGTGGGAAAAAAAAAGAAAAGATGCGAATATTCGATTTTACAGTTTGAGTTTGAGGGCTATATTCCGCCGCGGCTGTTTTTAGTCCAAAAAACGCGAGGTTCGCGAACTGTAAACTAGTTTTGCGGGTCCGCATTTTGCGGGCACTGCTAGAGATGCTCTGAGCAGCTGGACCACCATACCATACCATACCAGACCCCGGCCCAGATAGATCTCGATGGACAGATCGAGCGTATCATCTACAGCACTTCTCTTAGCTAGTGTCACCTCTCCGTCGGAGTAGGGGCCGGTCGGGGTGAAAGTTCCGGTCTCTGGTTACTAGTAGTATCCATGGCATTGTCCACCCTGAAAACCCATCTCGTGTTGACAGCGTGCACTTGCTGATTTGTACTGCATCCGAACTGGCTCGATCGTGCTGGGGCATGGAGTTCGTAGTGGCATGCATGCAGGACCGAGAACCGGTAGTGGAGCTGCTTTTGTCGACCCAGTTTTGGGCTCGCCGGAACAAGTGAACGTGCCTAGCTTTGCACTGTCGAGAACCAAATCAAAAAGCTAGAACAGGAGGTATCACATAGGATAGTACATGAGAAATACTCAGCGCAATAATTCTTCTGTTTGGGTTGCAATTTAAGGTGTCAACCGCCAATATCCCACTTCCAATTGAGAACTAAGGTTACATTTGATCATCACTAACTGACTTTCTAATTCTCAAAAGAAAAAGACTATATTAATGATTGGTCCATTTGAGTATACTAAGTTTTTTCTTGTATTTGAGCTAGTTCTGAAAACTGCAACTTCAGTTTAGTGAGAAGTTGCACCTTTTTATTTGGTTGCACTTTTGGGAAATCGGCTAGAAACACGAGAAAATCCAGCCGTCCTAATAGCAAAATCGTTAAATAAGAGTTTTGTATAGAAAGTACACAAGTTGAGTCAGCTGGCAGCTACAAGTTGTGCATTGGCTCGGCTGCATGCGTGACTAGCTCATCGCTGAAGTTGCGAAAGTAAAAGATACAGCATTGTTGGTTCAATCATTCCTTCACCACTGGAGATGCTGTATTCATGGCGTTGTATTGTATCAAAAGGGTGCGGGTATATATTTGGTGGCAGATAAAATTCTACTAGTTTTTAGTAGTGCACAGCTTGCCTTGCAAGAAGCCGTTCCTAAAAATGGAGTACTTTGAATGCAAGGAACTGGATCACAAGTAGAAATGGGCAAGTTGCCTAGCTTATCTGGCTAGCCAATCTACATACTAAAAATGATCTTGCCGAGGACAATAATATTGGCCACCAGATAGGCACCAGCTCAGAAATGCCTTGCACAAAAACACTCGTTACAATTAGAATAGCTGGCAGATTGCGCTAGTTCGTTTCTCATAACGGAATCATCATAGTTTTCTTTGGACAAGGGAAATACCTTGGTGGGTAGAAGCTGCGTTTTTTATCACTTGCTACTCACTTCGTTTTTGAATATAAGATGTTTTATTTTTTTAGATTCACATGTGTATCGACACGTTTTATTGTGTATATTCACTCATTTTAATCCGCATCTAATCAACATGCCAAATAACTAAAATATCTTATATTATGGCTGAAATTAAAACTTGAAACTCACGAGTTAAACGAACAACTTGGAACTCAACTCGGCTTGGCTCGAACTCGTTGCTAAACGAGCCGAATCGATTTGCATTTTAGACGGTAAACAAGCCGAGTTTCGAGCTACTCGTTTAACTCGGTAAAAAATTTGTTACTTGTATTCTTGTCTTCGTTAACAAATTGTCATGATTGTTATAGTTTAACAACTAGATATTACTTGATAGTGTCATATTGTCATTGATTGTTGTTATAACAGCAAGGTGGCCCTAAAAATGCGAGGACATCAACTTTAATATTTCAAAAATATATCTATTTTAAAATCTTTTGAAAGTATTTTTTTCCAACTATTTACGCGCTTCATTTCAAGAACACATTGTTGCAATAAAATAAGTTACTGGTTCTTTTTCGGAGGCATGACATATGAACTTCAGCGACATTATCGTCATGTCAATTTCTTTTCTTTTCGAATTTACTGAATTTGAATGGGTAACAGAGTCTTAACATCAACAAGCATGTTTTAGTTCATATTAATTTGAAGTATTGGCACCATATTCTCATATGAAGTGAATTTTCACATTGTTCCGATATATTCTTTAGAATCATTGTGTTAACAAAGTAAAAAATGTGATGATATCTTTGAAGTATGCATTGCAAACATATTTTGTAGTGAACTGAAACTGACGATGCATAGTAAAGAAGTTGCATTCTTATTTTATCGTGATTGTTCTCTCTTTTTCACATCTCTCTCTTGTTCCAATTAAAACAACAGCCATATTGTTGCCATGTAGATTCCCCTTATCTCTTGAGGGGCCATATTAGCGTTATGATTTTGTTTATCCATTCGAGTTATCTATTTTTATTTACTCCAATCCCCCTCCAACACAATTTATCACATAAATGAATATATTGTGGCATTAAAGCAACCGTGACAAAGCAACATCAACACTTTTCACATATAGAGAAATTTCTCGACAATGCAAAGTAATAAAGAAGCGCTTGGTGAATTATATTTTACGATTCCAACCTTACATACTTCCATCACTTGTAATTTCCAAGGAAAAAATATCTTAAGCACATCAGTAGTTCTAACTCGAAAGTAAAAGGAACCAAGTAATATTAGTATAAATAATGAAATGACTGCTGTGGGTAGCACACTGTGAATCGTGTATCTATAGTAGCCGCTAACACCCGGAATAAATGAATATATTCAACGAAATAAGGCTGCTAAGGATATGTTGAGTACCATTGGAAAATCAAGCAATGAGGAAAGATGGTGATATTTTTTCACATGAGAAAATGTCTGCTATGGAATCCAAGTTAGATACAATTTGATGGATTTAAAATATCTAGAATCCTGGATTTAAAAAGGATATTCCATAATACTATATTGACTATAATAGGAATGTAGACTTGGATGGTGCTATAATAGTGAAAAGTTACCTTTCTTTAGATATGGTGATGATTCCAATAATACTCCATCTGAGCTTCAACTAAACATCAATTGTCAATAAAAAATTGTACCCCTAATATATAATCACACTTTATCTCTCAAGATCTAGAGGTCACAAAATCATATGGAACTCAGCTGAAGCCGCTTAAAATAATATACGTTCTTTGACCTTAAAGACAATATAAATATTTGCCAACAATAAAAATAACCTGAGGCTGCAACAAAAAAGGCATATCCTAATGGTGGTAATAAGCGGCAATTCTAACCATAGAAGGGGGCACAACACATAGTTGGTTTCTTTCTTAACACAGTCATACAAATAATTAGCTGAGTCAAGGTTTCCATGAACTACATACACTCTTTTAAACAGACAATGAAACTGAAGCTTACCGATGGTGAAAAATCATGTCATTCGTAATTCGTAAAACTAATCACTTCAAAAATAACCCTATCTATTAACACCAAGATATGTCAACTTAGATTAGCAAAGCACATTTGGCATGCATATCACTATAAGCTCATTTGTGAAAAATCATGTCTCTCCTGATTGGATCTAAATAAAGAATGATAAACCGGAAACGACACGAAAATACTTAAAGCCTAAAATCTCGAAACTACTGGAATTATGCATATTGGGACTCGCAATGAGTGCGTTAATAATTAGTATCTTGCATATGATTTTAGCAACTCAAAAGAGAACTTCATAAGAATGCTACGTTTTCTCTTTTAAACAAACAATGAAATTGAAGCCTACCGATGGTGAAAAATCATGTCACTTGTAAAAACTAATTAATCGCTTTAACAATAACCATATCTATTAGCCCCAAGAAATATCACCTTAGAATAGCAAAGCACAATTTACATGCATATGACTATAAGCTGATTAGTATGAACTCTCCCGCAGATTGGATCTAAATATAGAATGATATACCAAACTGGAAACTACACAAAAATATTTAAAGCCTAAAATATCGATACTACTGGAATTCTGCATATTGGTAGTCCCTCCGACTCGCAATGAGTAGCGTTAACAATTTGTATCTTGCTATATGATTTTAACAGCACAAAAGAGAACTTCAAAAGAATGCTAATGCTACTACCCTTGAAAATATTTCAATTCTGATATTTCTCCTTGGGTAACTAGTGCTCTGATGCAAGAAAGGAATAAAAATGGAGAACTATTTGCTCCTAGGAAATTACAGAACAGCTTATCTAAACTTTGAAACTTGACATGTGAACAAACATAAAACTCACCATGTAGAGACATGCTAGTTTGAGATGTGCTAGTTTTAAGAAAATCTCTAAACATCGTAGATGTAGACAATCATGTATTATACCAGTGTGCAAAATTTCAATTCTAAAGACTTTGTGTTGTGCAAAATTGACAAAACTCTAGATCTGAAATAGTGAACTGTGCATATTTTAAAACCTCTAACATTTTGGTCAGATTTTGTCATTTTTGTGTAGCTAAAACTACAATGGATTTGACCTTGATATTGTTACAGCTAGTAGAATGCATCATTGTCTACATATAGATTTGTTTTCAGAATTTTTTTGAAATCTAATATGTCGAATTTGAATTTTGAAAAAAATCAGGATCAATATATCTCCGGCTCCATTTGGGATTTCCGTGGGCTAGAGTACGTAGTTTCTGTCGCAAAAAAAAAATCTAGTTGCTCTGCTGCAGAGATTTCAAACAAATCTAAATAAATTCACTCTTTAGACAAATCCAAGGTTAAGACGTGCTAGAATATGTAGTCTTTTTTCCTTATTTTTAACGGCCGTAGCTCGAGTCCTGTGGAGACACGGTAGTATGATTTGAATAATGAAGATCAATTGTCATGTCTTATCTAGTACGATACGATAATTACCGATGTTATATAACTTTTAACTTCTTGGTAAATCCTAGCCGTAAATTTAGATCTAATTATCAAAATAATTTAGATGATATGGCTCAACGTGGTGACTGTATTTACTTTCTTATACTACTTTTAGTATATAATATAATAGATTTCATCGTACATGTAGAGATAATTAGAAATATTTATATATAAAGCCATTAAAATGCATGTTAACCTTTTTACCGAGCTAAATGAGTCAAACAAGAAAGTTTGTAAGTTTTATGAGCCGAACCGAGTTTTCATTTTGGACTCTCGTTTGTTTGTTAAACGAGTCGAGCCGAACTGACTTGCTAGTTGACTGAGTTTTAACGAGTCGAGGGCTCAAATTCGAGGCCTCGATGCATGGGGACTCGAGAGGTGCAGGGCCGGGCAGAGCAGGCCGCAAGTGGGTGTGTGTCGCCTCGGAGCGATCGATCGATCAGGACGTATGCCCGCCGGAGCGGAGTGTGAGTTGGGGCTATACCTGGCCATACCTCGGGCCGGGCCGAGAAAAGCCCGACGCAGAAAACTCAGACCCAAGCCCGGCCCGGCATGGCATGGCCAAAAAGTCCGAAAGCCAGCCGGGCCGGGCGCGGCTTCTTCCTGAAACAGCCCAAACGCAAAGCCCAGGCCTGGTCCAGCGCAGCCGTCGGGTTTAGATTTGAGGCCCAACCCCGAGATTTTCGGGCCAGGCTTTGGGCTGGGCTTCCCATGGCCAGCACTAGCTGGGGCGCTGTGGAGCTTTGAGCTACTACTAGCGATGGGAGTGGAGTGGCGACGTCGCGAAAAGCGCACTCCCGTGTCTGTCCACTACTCGTGCACCTAGTACTACGTACGGCCGGACTGATACATGGAACTGCGCATGGGATTGCCAAAGTCTTGGCCGGTGAAAGTTGTGCATGCGTGCATATGGAGATTTGATTTCGTCCCACGATAGGCATCATATCACGATTGGATTTGATTCAGATCCAGCCAAATGCTCAAGGCAGGATCGGTTGTACCTCAAGTCTGCCTTTGCGGTTCGATCTGAAGAACATAACAAATGGAAGATCTAACTATGATGACTGCGAAGATCTTCCCTTGGAATCCAAGGCAAGCAAGGGGAGATCGACCGCAGCCGAAAGAGATCGATCGGGATAGACGACATGACATGTGTTCAACAAACTAATTAATTACATGCATGCTGTTGTTTAGTTATATCGAAAAATTATGTGTATATCTACCATAATTGTCATAGAGAAACAACCACGAGGTTGGGCCTACGTGAATTTATTTTTCTGAATTGCACACAAAGTAGATCATAGAAATAATTCTATGTCTTCTAATCTTATAAATCAAACAAGCTTTATTGGGAAAAAATCCTCCGAAATTACTTTGAACCAAATAAATGAACGACAAAGATGTTTTCTGGCGATACTTGACATGTGTGGCTCGTTCATACCGCAGAACGACACTGGGCAGAGAGACACGCGCAATGTTACCGCCTAAGTTACAAGCTCGTTCATACCGCAAAATGTTTGACTCTATTCATTGGGAGTACATTCTTGATCTTTTGCAACATCGGGTTTCCCTAGTCGTTTCCGTAACTGGATTGCCGCTTTGCTCTCAACCGCCTCTTCCAGCGTGCTTCTCAATGGCATAGCTGACACCCCCATTATGCATGGGTGTGGGCTTTGGCAAGGAGACCCACTTTCGCCTCTCACTCAAATTATGGAATGTGCAACAAGGAGTGTTATCCTTCACAAGCTTCGTGGGAGGGGCACCATTTTGTGTACTTCTCTATATGTTGGCGACGAGGCGGTCTTTGTTGCACCATTAAGAGGACATTAGGAATTTGGCCTCCATTGTTGAAGGTTTCGGAGAGGTTACCGACCTTTGCACAAATTTTGACAATAGCTCTGTCATTTGGCGCGGTGACATAAATCTTGATGACAATCTCGAAGGCAGTCCGGCTACTTGGGCTTCCTTTCCCTTACGCTACCTTGGGTTCCCTCTTTCGGTTTGGCACCTAAGAAGGGTGTATTTCCAACATCTTGAGGATAAAGGCGCCGGCAAGCTCCCATCTTGGAATGGCAAGTGCATCACCATGGCCAGCCGGGCGGCCCTTGTTAATTCGGTCAATGAATCCCAAGCCATCTATTACTTGTACAATACATTTCATCAACAAAATTCAACGTGCTTTCCTTTGGTCGGCTAAGGATACAACCACCAGAGCCAAATGTAAGGTGAATTGGGACTTGGTATGTCTCTCCAAGGGGCTTGGCGGCCTTGGTGTACTTCACTTATAGAAGTTTGAGATGGCTTTGCGTTTCCGGTGGCTTGGTTAGAGTGGAAAGACCCTGAATTTTCTTGGGTTGGCTCTCTCAACCCTTGATCAGAAGCGGATTTGGACATTTTCTACGCCGCGACCACGATCACTATCGAAAATGGTCTCAAGACGCCGTTTTGGCATGCGCCGTGGTTGGAGGGCCGAAAGCCGAAAAATATTGCCCCCCTTATTTATGCTTCTTTTAGCAAGAAAAAGTGGTCGGTTGGTGATGCCTTGGATGCGAATGCTTGGGTAGCGAAGGTGCGGCTTGATGATTCTTTTACCATGGGGCATTTCTCTCAAGTTGTGGAGCTTTGGGTTCTTCTTAGCAACGTCCATCTCAGTGCTAATGTGGATGATGATATTTGTTGGAAGCTAACGGAGAATGGTAAATACTCGATGTCGTCGGCATACAAGATGCAATTTATGGGGACTATCTCCTCCTAGATTGACAAGACAATTTGGAAGGCTTGGGTTCCTCTTAAAACTAAATTATTTGCTTGACGTGCAACGCGAAATCGGATTTGGACGGTGGACCGCTTGGCAAGAAGAGGATGACCAAATTGTGCTTTGTGTCCTCTTTGGAAAAAACTACAGAATCGTCACTCACCTTTCATAAGTTGTCGCCTCACGCGCCACCTTTGGAAATTCATCAAGGATTGGATGGGGCTCCATGCCATGTAACCTAACACTTGGGCTAATCTCTCAATCAACGAGTGGTGGTTGTAGATGACGAACGGCTCTACTCCAAAGCGCAAAACTATTGTCTCCCTCACTTTGCTTACCACTTGAGAAATTTGGAACAAACGCAACGCAAGGGTCTTCCAAAACAAGCACTCGCTGCCCCTAGTTATCCTAGATAAAACTAAGAAAGAGGCTCGGTTGTAGGTACTTGTGGACGCCAAACGTTTGTGTCGAGGTGTGCCCTCGGCAAGTCCCATGGTTGCTATACCTAGGGTTGATTATGTGGTAGAGAACGCGTAGTATCGGTGGAATCGACGGTTGACAAGCTGGATTTACCCAGGTTCAGGGCCCTCGAGTGAGGTAAAACCCCTACTTCCTGTTTGTCTGTGTTTATGGTATGAATATGAGGGTTACAAGGGTTCGGCGAGCTGCTGATCTCGTCGAGATTCTGGTGGCTATGGATTGCTTGCCTTGATCGATCACCCTCCCAGCCTTTATATAGGAGGCTGGGTCCCGGGAAACATAACCGACCAAGGTTACATATATGGAAAGCCTTAACCGACTATAACTTGATCTAACTTGGAAAACACTCTTCGTTTCAGGCCTCCCTTCATGGGCTTCGATTAATCTTTAGGCTTCTTTGATCATCACGTGCACCAGGTACCTTTAAGCCGGGGTACCCACAGAGCATAACCTCGTCATTAGCCCCCGAGGACTTGCTTGACTCGAAGAATCGAGCATGTGCTCCCTTCATCGTGCACATCATAGTCTTTGCTTTTATACTCCTGATCCGACGTTATCCTCCTACTCTTAATTTGTTTCGATTGTATGCGTATGTGAACCAAGGGATATTAACATAGTAGGCTTGACTCACACGAACACCGAGCTCAGCTAACTGCTTACTTGAGCAAAAAACCTACTAATCTTCAGTCAGACTCAAGTCCCTGGATTCGAGCCTGGAACGCAGTCGAAAGATTTTGCCTAGGGATATTGACATAGTAGGCCTGACTCACTCGAAAATCGAGCTCAGTTAACCGCACATTTGGGCGAAACCATACTAGCCTTCAATCAGGTTCGAGTCCCCGGACTCGAAGCTGGAACACTTTTGCAATTTTGCCTAGGGATATTGACATAGTAGGCCTGACTCACTCGAAAATCGAGCTCAGTTAACCGCACATTTGGGAGAAACCATACTAGCCTTCAATCAGGTTCGAGTCCCCGGACTCGAAGCTGGAACACTTTTGCAATTTTGCCTAGGGATATTGACATAGTAGGCCTGACTCACTCGAAAATCGAGCTCAGTTAACCGCACATTTGGGCGAAACCATACTAGCCTTCAATCAGGTTCGAGTCCCCGGACTCGAAGCTGGAACATACTGGACAGACTCGACTCAGGCCGTTGTAGGTCTTACTGATTCGTTCTGCAGTTTAACTTTTGATACCTAACGCGTCCGTCAGGATTTTCATCATGTCTGTTGACACGGAAAATTTCAAGGGAAAACACTGTTGGAGCGTCCCTCGGCCCATCTCGATTGCTCGGCGGGTCTTACCTTTGCATTTGCGTATGCAGCATCCGAAACATCTGCGATTGGCATAGTTCGGGAATTTATGAAGTTTGATTCTTTGTTTTGTGAAGTACTTAATGCTTTCAATCGTGCCTGTATTCGAGTGAATTTTTCTTACCTTGTTTGGAAATCTATGGGAGCGCGACAGCGCTCCCATGGGAGTAGCCCCCGAGATTGTGGTTTATTGTCTTGCAATAGAGGACAATCTCAAATCATCCTTTTACACTGCTTTTTGTCAATCGAAATATTTTGTCTTTGAAATCTATGGGAGCGCGTCAGCGCTCCCATGGGAGTAGCCCCCGAGATTATGCTTTATTTTGTTTGAAGTAGAGGATAATCTCAATAATTTTGCTCCTTTTTGATCAATCGCAACAAATTTTTGATATGCTCCCATGGGAGTACCTTTGCTAGTCGAATCCTTGCGTCGATTGTAGTCTCGAACCACCACTCGAATGTGAATGCTAACTTTACACCTGAAGTCAATTGTGACATCTTAGGCGTGCACTCGCCGCTTTGACAAGACATGTCTGTGTGGGCCCAATGTTCAGATTTTTGACCGCAGAAGACGCCGTTTTTATCATGGTATAATCAAGATAGTCTCGGGTAACACATCTGTGTTTTTGATTTGTGCCAGGTCCCGAGTTTTCGAGTGGGTTTGTGTTTCCTGTTTGACTCAGCCCCCGAGCATGTCGAGTGGGTTTGGGTTTCTGTTTGACCCAGCCCCCGAGCATGTCGAGTGGGATTTGGGTTGTCTGTTTGACCCAGCCCCCGAGTGTCGAGTGGGCTGTAAGTCTTTGTGTTCACTGATTTTTGAGCTAGAATTTTGATGCTTATGTTTTTACGATCGAGTTCCCGATTGGTTGAGTAGCGTAAAAGCATATATGAGAAATATGGAGGAACATGTATCTTTATTCAAAATATGTGTTCGATCAGCAAGCCGCCTCATTAAAACCTTCCAGTCCCCTTAGGTACCCTGGTAAGGGAAAAGAGTGCGTCTGAAACTTGCTGATTCTTTGGCCTTATGTGCTATTACATATGAGGTTAAAAGATCTATGCATAGAATCGACGCAGGTGCGCCACGTTCCATGGGTTTGATGCTACTTCGCCCGTCTTTGCGTTCTTCAATCGATAGGCTCCTCCTTCGATGACTTCTGTGACAATGTAAGGTCCTTCCCAAGGTGATGCAAGTTTATGGACTTTCTTCTGTTTCTCCCGCAACACCAAGTCTCCCACCATGAAGGACCGTGTGCGTAATCGACGACTATGGTAGTTGCGGAGGTCTTGTTGATAAACGGCTGTTCGTGCCAAAGCCGTATTGCGTGCTTCTTCCAGCAAATCGGCTGCATCTTCGAGTGCCTTGTTCGCGTCGTTTTCTTCATATGCTTCCACTCGTGGTGCATTAAACTTGACGTCAGATGGTAATACTGCCTCCGCACCATAGACCATGAAGAACGGTGTATACTGTGTGGAGGCGTTTGGAGTGGTCCGTAAGCTCCATAATACTGATGGAAGTTCTCTACCCATGCACCCGCGGCCCTTTTGAGTGGTACTAAGAGTCTCTTTTTGATGCCACTGCATACGAGTCCATTGGCCTTTTCAACCTGCCCATTGGATTGTGGATGTGCCACAGAGGCGTAGTTTAATTTGATGTTTTGTTCCTTGCAAAAGGATTTGAACTCTTCCGCCGTGAAGTTTGTACCATTATCAGTGATGATGCTATCCATTACTCCAAATCGATACATGATCGATTGTATGAAACGAACTGCCGTAGAAGCTGTTGAGCTTGCGATAGGGATTGCTTCGATCCATTTGGTGAATTTGTCGACTGCCACTAGCAAGTGAGTATGACCTCCTTTTGATGATTTCTTCAGTGGTCCCACCATGTCAAGCCCCCATTGGGCAAAAGGCCATGCTAATGGTATGGTTTTTAGCGCTGACGCGGGTGCATGTGGCTTGGAAGCGAACTTCTGGCAACCAATGCATCTTTTGACTATGTCCTCTGCATCCCTTAGCGCTGTAGGCCAGTAAAACCCTGCTCGGAAGGCTTTGGCTACGAGTGATCGACTGCCCGCGTGGTGCCCGCAAGTACCGGCATGAATGTCCCGAAGGAGATCCTTGCCATCTTCGAGTGCAATGCATCTTTGGAACATACCTGAGGTGCTGCGTTTGTACAACTCACCGTTTATGATGGTGTATGCTTTTGCCGTCGAGTGACACGTCTGGCCTCGTTTGTATCTTCTGGTAGTTCATTGCGAAGTATGTATGCGAGAAAAGGTTGAGTCCATATTGGCTCAATGAGAAGTACCTCAATCGGAGGATCCTCTGTGCTTGGCGCTTTGCTTTTGTCTGTAGCTGCTGTCGTAGCCGATGGTCGTTTGTCGATTGACCTACGTTCTATTCGTTCAAAGAAAACACCCGGCGGGACTGGTGCTTTTGTGGAAGCAATGTTGGCTAATTTGTCGGCCTCTTCATTGCTTTCTCTCCCTATGTGTCGTAGTTCACAGCCATCGAAGCTGCCCTCCATTATGTTGTACAAATCCCGATAAGCGATCATGTTGTCTGCGATTGCATCACATGCCTTCATTGTTTGCTGCACAACCAAGTTAGAGTCGCCATAAATCATTAGTCGAGTGCATCCCATGGCTTTTGCCATGCGCATGCCATGGATTAGACCTTCGTATTCGGCCTCGTTATTTGATGGGAACTCGAAACCCATTTGCAAGATATAGCGCAGTTTGTCGCCTTTTGGTGATATGAGTATGACGCCCGCTCCTGCTCCTTCATTCTTTTTGGACCCATCGAAATACATTGTCCAGGAATTTGATACGTCAGGTACCCCTGGCAATTGGCTTCTACCCACTCGGTGTGAAAATCGGGTAGGACTTGTGATTTGATGGCTTTCGGGTGTTCGTACTTGATTCCTAGTGGCCCCAGCTCGATGAGCCATTTTGCTACGCGCCCCGTTGCGTTGGGGTTTGTGAGGACGTCTCCAATCGCTGATTTATTGACCACCGTTATCGGGTGTTCTGTGAAGTAGTGCGCCAGCTTTCTTGAGTCATAAATACGGCGTACGCCAATTTCTGATATTGTGGGTACCGCTGTTTGGACGGGGAAAGAACTTCACTTACGTAATATACTGGCCTCTGTATGCTTTGACTATGTCCTTCTTCCATGCGGTCGACCACCAGCACGTGCTGACCACTCGGTTGGTGGCTGAGATATAGGTAGAGTGGCTCATTTTCCTTAGGTGCTACGAGGATTGGCGGGCTTGTGAGCATCTTTTTGAGTTCGAGAAAAGCGGCTTCAGCTTCATCCGTCCACTCGAACTTGTCTGCTTTCTTCATCAATTTGTAAAATGGAAGTGCTTTTTCGCCTAGTTTGCTGATGAATCGACTGAGTGCTGCTACTCGACCAGCTAGCTGCTGTACCTCATGGAGTTTGGTAGGTCTATTCATTGTGAGTATAGCTTGTATCTTTTCTGGGTCTGCTTCGATTCCACGTGCAGATATCAAATAACCCAAGAGTTGTCCAGCTGGGACACCGAAGGTGCATTTCTTTGGGTTAAGCTTGATGTTGTATCGATTGAGATTCTTGAATGTCTCCTGTAGATCACTGATTAATGTGTCCTCCTTTTCAGTCTTGATGACGATGTCGTCGACGTAGACCTGAACATTGCGTCCTATCTGTTCTTGTAGACAGTTTTGCATCATGCGCTGGTAAGTTGCGCCTGCGTTTTTGAGCCCGAAAGGCATGGTTGTGTAGCAGTAGACCCCGAGTGGGGTTATGAATGCTGTTTTGTCTTCGTCTTCTTCTTTCATCCGAATTTGATGGTATCCTGAATATGCATCCAAAAATGATAACCGAGCGCATCCTGCTGTTGAGTCGATGATCTGATCGATTCGTGGTAATGGAAAGTGATCTTTTGGACAGCATTTGTTTAGGGCTGTAAAATCTACACACATCCGCAGGGTGTCTGAGTGCTTCTTTTCGACCAGTACAGGGTTAGCAACCCAGTCTGCCTTTTTGATTTCTCGAATGAACTTTGCAGCAAGTAACCTATCAACTTCTGCCTCGATTGCACCTCTTTTGGGATCGGAAACACGGCGCATAGTTTGCTTGACTGGTCTAGACCCTGGCTTGAGTTGTAGAGAATGCTCGGCGAACTCCTGGGGACACCTGGCATATCAGCTGGGCACCATGCGAATATTTCCCAGTTTTTACGAGAAATTTGACGAGCGATTTTCCTGTTCGCTGTAAGACTCGATGATATGTTGACTGTTTTTGAGGGATCAGTTGGGTGCACTTGATGCTTTTTGTGTCGTTGGTTGCATTGAATTGTCTGTCGGATGCTAACCTCTTGTGTTCCGGCAGAAGTGTGCGGTCGTTAGAAACCTCGAGTTTGGCGAATGATTGCTCCATCCCATACATCTCTGAGATTTTGCTGAAGTCACGGTCACATGAATCTGACCTTTGAAAGTTCCCGTTGATCGTGATGACTCCTTTTGGTCCTGGCATTTTGAGCTTGAGGTAGGCGTAGTGTGGGACGGCCATGAATCGAGCGAAAGTGGGGCGCCCAAGTATTGCATGGTATTGTGACTTCCAATCGACCACTTCGAACTCAATCGACTCGGTTCTGAAGTGAGTAGGATCTCCAAACGTAACATCGAGTTGTATGGCCTTCTGGGAGCACTGCTTTGCCTGGAACGATACCGTGGAAGGTATTTGCGGATTTTGGCAGATTTTCGACTGGTTTGTTCATTCTGCGTAGCGTATCTGCAAAGATTATGTTGAGCCACTACCTCCGTCCATGAAGACCTTGGTCATGGCGTAGCCTCCGATTTGGGCGTCGAGTACCAAGGCTGCATGCCCTGGTCGATATACTGCGGGTGGGTGGTCCTCTCGATTGAAGACAATCGGAGTTTCTGATCCTTTCAAAAAATTGTGATGGCTGGGGTGCCATGACCGCCATATTGACGTGTCGAGTGTGTAATTTTTGCTCTCTTTTGGAGGGACGTCCTCGCTGGATCATGTTCATCTGCCGCGAGTTACGGGATATTTTTGTTCATCTCCCTGCTGCATCTGGTGCACGGCTGCTGCCATTTGTGTTCCCGTAACGGGTTGTGCTGGCACCATGTATACTGGTGTCGGTTGCGCTGGTGCTGGTGCAGTATACACCTGAGTAGGCTGTGTTTGCGGTGGTATGGAATATAACTGTATGCCTGAACAGGCTGTGCTTGTGATGTAGTTGATGGAGCTGCGTCAGTTGAGGAGGTGCACGTCCTCTCTTTGCATTCGCGATATATGTTCAATCGCGAGTTGATCGAATTCCCTGCAATTTCTCAGCGAGTGGCTAGAGCGAAGCTTACCATCATCCCCTCTGTAAAGATGGAATCTGCAATAATCGTCCATCTTTCTTCGATGAGCGCTCAGGATCTTTGTCTGCTCGCCTGCGCCATCGGCCTTCTGTAGCTATCGCGGTCGTCGCGTCTGTGTTCTCGACTGTCACGTCGATCGTCTGTACGGTGGTCTCGATTACCTCGGCGGTCGTCCGTATGATGATCTCGATTATCACGATGATCGTCGGGTCGTCTGTCAGTTTGGTCGCGACTGTCCCTTGACTGGACAAAGCCTGCTGCATGAAGTTTGGATGGTCATCGTCGTGATAACGATTCTTGCGTTTGCGCCTTCGATCATCTCTGTAGCTATCTCTGCGGTCTCGACTGCCACCCTCGTGATTTTCATGTGATGCTACGGGTCGAGTGCCTCGTACGGAGTCTTCTCCGTCTGCCCACTTTGTTGCGAGTACCATGAGTGCGGCCATTGTCTTTGGGTCTTCTCGACCAAGTGTTTCTTTGAAGTCTTCCCTCCAGAGTCCGTTTTTGAAGGCGTCGATTGCCCTATCTTCTGATACGTTGCCTACTGAGTTACGGATGGTGGTCCACCGCCGTATGTACGATCTCAGAGATTCATCTGACTTTTGCTTGCAGGTCCGGAGCTCCTCGAAGGTTTTGGGGCGCTCACATAGAGGCTCGAAGTATTTGATGAAATCACCCTTGAAGTGTTCCCACGAATCGTAGTATGATTCGGGTAGCGATTTGAGCCAATCGCGAGCCGTTCCTTCCATCATAAGTTGTATGTACTGCATAGCTGTAGTTGTGGTGCCGCGCTGACATCCGACTGCCAGCCTGTAATCTTCTAGCCAGCCTGATGGCTCTTGTTTGCAGTTGAACTTAGGCGTGGTAGCTAGCGAAAATTTCTTGGGCATACGAGCCTCCCGGATCCGTCGAGTGAAGCATAGCGCTCCACATGGCCCGATTTCTGCTTCCGAGTCTGAGCTGTTGCTGTATGACCTCCTCGAGTGGCTCCTGGAACGATGACGGCGTGAGCTTTTTCGACTGCTCCTTCCCCGAGGGCTTCGACTGCGACGGTCCCGATCTGTATCTCTCCTTGGAGTTGCTTGTGGATGCTGTATGGCTTGTGCTGCTATTGCCAGTTGTTTGTACAGTTGGAGGTGCTGATCCCTCTTTGGGTCTCCTGCAGGAGGTTCGATTGTTCTGAGGTAGGTGCCTAGCGTCATCAGCGCCCCGGCTGGCTCAGTAGGTATGGGAACTCCTTCCGCGTCGACTGCCATAAAGGCTGGGTTTAGGTTCCGAGTGACCGCTGCACGATCTGCGTCTCCGAGGTTTGAATCGTGACCTATCGCGGGGTCGTTTCTGCCTGTTGAACTTGTAGACAATGCTCTTCTCCGAGCACTCGATATGCTGGCTTGCTTTTTGCGTTCTTCGAGTACTGCTCGGTAATTCTTAACCGTATCGATTCTTGCCACTGGAAGTATTGTAAGGTCAATACCTCTTCCGGAGTTGCGTTTGCTGGTAGCATTGTGCAGCTTTCGATTACTTTGCTCACTTTTTCCGCCATCTCTGCGGTGATGGTCAGCGTGGTTGTTCCGTCTGGCATGGTGACTGTGCAAGGGTATTCTGTAGGTCGACGGCATGTTGCGGCTGCTGATGTTTCTGCTGTACTCGCGGTGTACACCTGATACGGTACCACCCGATCTTCTCCCAGTGTTGCTGATGCGCATTATGGATTCGGCGTCGTCATCCAGGCTCATGTTGGAGTTGCTTTGCTTGTTGGGGTTTCTGCCGCAATCGAGTTGATCTTCGAGTGCTTTGTCCAGGCTATCTGCGTCGCAGGTGAATATCTCGTGGCTGGCACGGATTTCTGGGCCGTTGAGATCGGCGAGATATATGTTGTCGTCTATGTTCTCTTCGTTCCCCGCGACATCGTTGCAGTCGACGATGTCGTCGAGTGACTCGATTGAGTTGTTTGGGCGGTACGCAGATTCGATCTCGCTTCTTCCAAATCTTTTTGCCACCTCGTCACGGAACTCTTGCGAGGTCATGGACGTTGCAGAGTCGCTTGGCGATTGGATCGGGACGATCTGTGACGATGTCGCGCCCAAGATGGATGGTGTTGCAGTCGAAGCGTTGTCGATTGTCTCCATGTTGAGTGTCTCCACGTCGAGTGGATCTAACAGGTCCTGCACACCATCTTTATCGACAAAGAAGTTAAATTTTCCAACCGTAATATCCAAACCTGATTCGAGTCCGGCGAAGGCTTGTTGAGCTTCCATCGAGTGCGGCGTGAGCCTCCTTGGAGATTTTGGCGAGTGATCGCTTTTTGAATTGATGCTGGTAGATCTTGCCGGCGAGTTGCTGTTTGCACGGTGGTCGGTGATTTGCTTTTTGATGATGCAGTAGGCGAGTTACCTTGTGCAGATGCGATCGTCGGGTGGCCGCTTGATGATGAAACCGGCGAAACCGTGAGCCCAATACTACCTTTTCCCACAGACGGCGCCAATTGTCGAGGTGTGCCCTCGGCAAGTCCCATGGTTGCTATACCTAGGGTTGATTATGTGGTAGAGAACGCGTAGTATCGGTGGAATCGACGATTGACAAGCTGGATTTACCCAGGTTCAGGGCCCCGAGTGAGGTAAAACTCCTACTTCCTGCTTGTCTGTGTTTATGGTATGAATATGAGGTTACAAGGGTTCGGCGAGCTGCTGATCTCGTCGAGATTCTGGTGGCTATGGATTGCTTGCCTTGATCGATCACCCTCCCAGCCTTTATATAGGAGGCTGGGTCCGGGAAACATAACCGACCAAGGTTACATATATGGAAAGCCTTAACCGACTATAACTTGATCTAACTTGGAAAACACTCTTCGTTTCAGTCCTTCCTTCATGGGCTTCGATTAATCTTTAGCCTTCTTTGATCATCACGTGCACCAGGTACCTTTAAGCCGGGGTACTCACAGAGCATAACCTCGTCAGTTTGGGTGATTTGATGCCGCAAGAGTAGGCATTTGTAATAATTGTCTAGAACTTACTTTCTTGCAAACTCCTTCTTAATTAATATATTAGGGTGAATCTGTTGCCCCGGCGTTTCAAAAAAAAATTACAAGCGCGTGCGTTCGGTATTGTACGTGTTCCTGCCTACGTCCAGGGATGTTAAAAGATTGAGATAAGAGAAGTGGATATACTGTACGCATGGTGTTGTTGGCAAGGTATAGGTGATGAAAAACATTGGCAGATCTGCATCGACCATTGCTGTTCGTTCAAGCAATCCGTCTTGTTTTTGCATCGTTGATTAATCTTACAAGTAAGTGCCTCGTCCTTGTAAAATTGCACTTAAACATTTGTTCGTTAGCGATCTAAAGGTCTCAGTGGACAGTGGATGGTGTCAGTCATGCTCTTCGTTATATTCGTACGAAAGCACTTAACACAAACAAGTAGGTTGTAGGCTTTGATCCTAGTTGGAGTATGTTAGTCATATTAAATATTGTCTTGAGAAAATATCACAAAACCGCAACCCTCTGGACTAGGGTTTCAAAAAAACCACAACCAAAATTTATTTTTCTTACTTAAAATAACAACAATAGTGGTAAGTGGTTTCACATAACCCAAATCTTGCCGTTTAGGTATTTTGTCGGTGTTCCAACATCTCGAGCCCACAATTCAGACCACATGTGATAAATGAGCTGGTTCGCTTTGTTTTTTACTCCACTAGCAAGACGGTCTGGCGCAGGAGCGGAGCCAGGAAAATTACACGAGGGGGCTGATGCAAGATTTAACCCTGCTGCCAATTGTTGGGAGGGCCAGACTCCTAAAATACCATGTTTTGAGGGATTTTGGCAAAAAAAAACTAGGGGATATACAAAAAAAACACTGCATGTTAGGGGGCTAGGGCCCATGTTGGTCCCCCGTCTCCTCCACTAGTCTGGGGACTAGTAATTTGGACTCGAAAATGCAATTCCTCGGTGATAGCCGCATTGCGATGTCAAGGTGTCACGTTTCTTATTTTATTACAATTTGATTTGTGTTTTTCGCCATTTTTTCGCAGCAAATAACATGAGCTGTCTTTTTCTTAGATAGAATAGCTAATAAGAAAAGCAGTAAAAATAGACAAATTGTGCAAAACCGACCTGGCTAAACTAGACGTAGATAGAACCCAATACTGACATATATTGATATATATACCCTGCCTATACAAGCCGAGTAACCGACGACATGAAGACACGCAACAAGTGAAAACACAAGCTGCATGAGCTATGTTGTTTCCACCCTAGGAACAAAAAATATAAATCCCCTTGCCACGAAATTGTACTTGTGTGATAGGCATTTAAATACGTCGGTTTTGCTTTACAACCAGATGGTCCAAAACATATTCGATCCCTAGCAACACCTTTCAGTTGCTGGCCAAGTATAAGCACGTGAGCTTTTGGTATTAGTATTCTAGGTACATATGCTATGCTCAGCTTTCCGGTAGCTGCCTGGAAAACCTTTTGAAACGGCCGGGAATCAAAATCTAATCCGTTCCTGCTATGCGCTTCCGGTGGTGTCCTTCATTCCCAGATCGCACACCTATACAACCTTAACCGCCATAGGCCAACGTCAACTAGAAGGAATTTCGCTGCATGTTTCTCTACAACAGAACGCTTGACAAAAGCAAAGCAGAATTATGCGAGTCGCTCCCGATAAGATTGGTCGATCCTCTTATGAACAATCCCAGCAGCTTCGTCTATCTGAATTATCTGTGCGGCATGCGCTTACTAACACTTGTTATACTGCTAGGTCGAATAATTCTGCCGGCCACTGCTATATATGTATACTTGGGTTACCATCTCGCAGCCGCATGTTTATATCTGCATATATGCTCATGTTAACCTCTTGGCGGAATTCATTCTAGATAGGGATCGAGAAAGTAATTAAGTACTGGATGGTGACAGCTGGTAGAATTTGGGCATTTGCGCCAGTACGTCTTTTACATCTCTTTGGTAGGAGATTTTCCTAGATTTTCCTATAATTGATCCTTGTTTAGAATAGATAGGCTTTTGTTTTCAATTTGTATATAATAAGCTTATATAAAATCAATAAAAATACAGCAGAGAGTTGTTGTCTTCCTAAAAATATTAAAGCAGTTACAGAGAAATATTTATTGCCAGAGTTAGTTGGACACTGTTGGATAACTTATTTTTGTAGGCGAACAGGGACTCAGCAGGATCGGATCATATTCATGAGTGATGGGCTACATGATTCTAGTAGCATATTGCCACTTTGGCCGGCCAGGAAAATTTGATCTCCAACACACCTGCAACTACTCATCCGTACGTCCTTAACGAAAAAACTGGAGCTAGCTGATCAGGAAATTAGAATCTGAACGCGTGGCAATTGCGTAACTTCAGAAACCAGACCAATCCAAATTTGGAGTATTGTGATCAGTCTATCATCATCTTATCCTCGCAACAACCAGCCTAACTTTCTTGCCAGGTCCTTTTATGAAATCACCAATCATCGCTTCCGATGCCTGAACTCAACTCAGGGAAATTCAATGATCTCAGCGATCGATCCTCCAGGAAAGCTGGAGAGGCGTGCAAGCTGAGAAGAGCACTACGCTACGACGCGCTTACTAAAAAAAAAGCAGATGAGATTCGATAGATCGCGGCCCATGCGCCGTTTCGCGTGCAGTAGGAGCTCGACGACGCAGCAATGGATTATGGAAGTTGGAAGTAACCTGTTCGTCGCAAAGGGCGTCGGTCGCGTGGCACTCCCATGCAATGATTGGTGATGACTGAGTGAGATTTACAAGTGTACGGATATGATTGGCACAGTGTCCTTTTGTCATTGAGAGTACTGTAGTGTTCATGTGCACCATCGGAGCGCGGCCATGCCTACACTCATGCATGCTGCACGCATTCATGGTTTTCTTTTTTCATGCATGTATCCTTGGTGACTTGTTCCATTCAGTTCCATTTTTCCAGTTGAGCCATGGAAGTTCTTTTTTTGATAAAAGGAAATAGTATATTAATATCAATACGATACTAGTTATACATAGCCTCTACACCAACACGATATCAAAATTTAGTCAAAACGTTGAGAATGCACACACTCACTCTATCACAAAAAGGAAAGAAGCAATAAAAAAACAATTGCAGAAATTTTTAGCATCAACACCTTTTTTTTTAGAAAAGGGGAGAAGCCCCAGCCTCTGTATCGATTGATGCACACGGCTTTTATGCATCGACACCTGATGGTAGCAACTCGAAAATAACAGGAGAGGTGCTCCGACAAAGACGCCTTAAATAAGAGAACGACACACAACGCCAACGTCGCTTGATCCAACCACAAAGGTCAGATCACTTGTTCCGGGGAGCCCAAAACTGGGTCGACAAAAGCAGCTCCACTACCGGTCCTCTGTTGCCACTAGGAACTGCATGCACAGCATGATCGAGCCAGTTCGGATGTACACAATCAGCAGCAAGTGCACGCTGTCAAGACGAGATGGGTTTTCACGGTGGAAAATGCCATGGATCCTAGTGACAAGAGAGACCGCAGCTTTTAACCCGGCCTGCCCCTACGTACACTGAGGAGGAGGTGACATGAGATGATACGCTCGATATGCCCATCGAGATGGATCGATCTAGGCCGGGGTCTGGGCTTGGTGCTCCGGTTCCAACTTTAAGTCGATCGGCTACACATGAGTCAGGACAATAAGTGGACTACATACTGTATTTGGCTATATTCGTCAGAACTGGCAATTGCTGAGTAGGATGATCACCGGTCAGGTAAACGTCGGAAATTACCACTAGCAGTCGAGCTTTGGATGGATCTAGAATCAGGCTGTAGGTGGGCACGCTCACGGCAGCCCACCAACTACCCACCTATGCCCGTTCAATTTAATTGAGCTTTCGATTCATGTCCATTTTCAACACACATGCTAAATGGCTACCATCTGTCCCAGTTAAACCCAACTAATTATCTGTACGTGGTAAAGGACCTGGCTCTAATTCCAGCTGGATGGCCTCGTGCATCTCAGGACAGGCCTATTCTAGATCGCGTGCCATGTTCCCTATGATCGACCGATCGATCGATGTGTCCCCGGCCAGCAGTCGATGGATCGCGACTCGCGAGTGATGTTGTTCACGATTGCAGCTGACAGCAACTAAACCCCAGTATATGCGGCAGGGTCAGGTGTACCACGCCTAATCTTGTCAGTATCAGTCAAGTCAGGATGAGCCCGACAAAATTCGTTTCTTAGAGGAATTGAAGAACACAAGGCCTAACTGCCCAGGTGCTTGGGATATTCTGGGCGATTTTAATCTAATCCTAGACACCAAAGACTAGAACAATCGAAACATTAATAGAAGAATGATGGGCAAATTCAGAAAAGTGGTCGATGACCTCGCATTAAATGACGTTGCGCTCAATGGTCGGGCGTTCACGTGGACTAATGACAGGCAAAACGCAACCCTCACCAGAATTGACAGGGTTTTAGGCTCCATCGAGTGGCACACGAATTTTCCTGGGTGTTTTCTCCAGGGTATATCTTCTGGGATTTCTGACCATTGCCCTCTCTTGTTGTCCACGTGCAACAACAACTTCAGGTGTACGCGTTTCAGGTTCGAAAATCACTGGATCAAAAGAGAGGGCTTCCATCAGGTCGTTCAAAAGGCCTGGTCTGATGCTGAAGTTGAGAAGCCGGCAAATCCGATTGCTGCTTTCAGTCACAAATTGCGCAAGACTGCGCAGGCCTTGCAAAGTTGGAGCGCGAGGGATCTCGGAGATGTTAAACAACAAATCATTTGGGCCAATACGCTGATCTCGCTTTTGGACCAAGCGGAGGATGTTAGATCTCTCTCTTTCCAGGAGATATGGTTCAGAAGGGAGTTGAAGAAAAAACTCCTTGGCTTGTGTGAGGTGGACAGATCCAGAATAAAATGGCTTGCTGAAGGTGATGCGAACACGAGTTATTTTCACATCCAAGCGAGTCACAGAAAGAGAAATAATTTCATCGGAGCTATAAAAGATGACAATCAAGTGGTCGTTAATCACAATGAGATTGAGAGAGTCTTGGAAGAGCACTACAAGAACCGCTTTGGCAAACCTGCAGTTAGATCGGCAAGCCTGAATTTGGATTTTTTAGGTATGAATAATGCGGACCTCCAAGACTTGGAAAGGTTTTTTTCAGAAGAAGAAATCTGGGATGCAATTAAAACCATGCCAAAAGAAAAAGCTCCTGGTCCAGATGGGTACACCGTAGCTTTTTATCACAGCTGTTGGAATTTTTTAAAGAAGGATTTGGTTGAAGCTTTCAACGCTTTATACAATTTGGACGGAAGAGCTTTGAAAGGCATAAACAGTGCATACTTGGTATTGCTTCCTAAGAAACCAGATGCTTGCGAGCCAGCTGATTACAGACCAATAAGTTTGGTTCATAGTCTTGTAAAAAATTTCTCAAAGGTCCTCGCCAACAGATTAAGTGGAGCTCTACCTAATTTAGTGGGTGCAAATCAAGGTGCTTTTCTGAAAGGTCGTTCCATACATGAAAACTTTAAATTGGTAAGAGAATCAGCCAAGCTGCTAAAAAAGAAAAAATGCCCAAGTATTCTCCTCAAACTAGATATTGCGAAGGCTTTTGATACAGTCGCGTGGCAATTTCTGCTTGAAGTTCTTGAAAAAAGAGGGTTTGGGCTTAGGTGGAGAAATTGGATTGCAATGATCCTATCCACCACTTCGTCGAGTATCTTGCTCAATGGAATTCCTGGACCTATTATTTGGCATGCTAGGGGTTTAAGACAGGGACATGCCCTGTCACCGATGCTCTTCATTCTCGTTAACGCTTTAAGCCTCCTCTTTGAAAAAGCTGACGAAGAAGGAATTCTGTCGCTGCTGCCTGCCGAGCAACCGATACCTCAGCGTTTGTCGGTGTACGCTGACGATGTTATTTTGTTCCTCGAAGCAGAACAGAGAGAGGCCGCTGCCACGAAACAGCTACTGGATATTTTCGGAAGGGCTTCTGGGCTAATCTGCAATATGAATAAAAGTGCTGTCTCGGCCCTAGTATGCAACGAAAATACTCTAAATGAAATCAGCGCCACTTTGAACTGTCAGGTTGTGAGCTTGCCAGTCACCTATCTGGGATTACCACTGCATACAAGAAAGGCCAGAAAACAAGATTTCCAAGAGCTAATTGACAAAATAAAGAGCAGGCTTGCCTCATGGAAAACTCATATGCTTACACATGGTGGGAGGCTTATTCTTGTGCAATCGGTTCTGAGCGCAATTGCTATCTTCCATTTGCTTTCCATGGAACCCTCTGCTTGGGTTTTCAAGGCCATCGACAAGGTAAGACGGGCCTTTTTGTGGAAAGGAACCGAAGTGGTGGAAGGAGGGAAATGTCTGGCTAATTGGCCTACGGTATGCCAACCAAAATCTGTTGGTGGTCTAGGCATTTTAAATTTGGAGATCCTTAATAAAGCTTTTCGTACTCGATGGGCGTGGAATTTACGTGCTAATGAAAAAAGGCCATGGTGTGATCTTGCGACCCCAGATGATGAAGAAATCAGAGCTATTTTTAACGCCGCTGCCAAGGTCGTTTTAGGCAACGGAGAATGTACCATGTTTTGGTCAGATAGATGGATAAACGGGTTGTCCATACAAGACATCGCCCCTGGGGTTTATGAAGTTATTAACCCTGAAATTAGAGCCAAGAGAACGGTCGCTCAAGCTCTTCACGCGGGAACATGGGTCGATGATATAAAAAACCCGATAACAATCAACGTTTTTATGCAAGTCTTGGCAATCTTCGATGAATGTCAGGGGGTGCAGCTGTCTCCGGGCATTGAAGATAAATGGACCTGGTCGTGGGGATCCAAGGGAATTTTCACCACAAAATCGGTGTATCAAGCTCATTTCAAGACTAAGGTAATTTCGGATGTGGCGGAAGCAATTTGAAATACATGGGCCCCTACCAAGTGCAAATTGGCAATGTGGCTATTTGTCCGACAAAGAGTATGGACGACAGATCGTCTAAAAAGAAAAGGGCTCCCGCATCCCGGAAATTGCTCCTTTTGTGGTACGACTGAGGAAAATGCCCAACACCTATTTATGGGATGTGCGATCATCAATATAATCTGGGGGCAAATTCTAAGCTGGCTCAATCTTCAAAGCGTTGCTCCTACAGTACTGTCAGTACAATCCGAACTGAAGGATTGGTGGGTTCAAGCTCGTGGAGCCGTCACCGGAAAGAACAGGAAGAAAGACTCTATGGTCGTTTTGGTTGCATGGGAAGTTTGGCGCGAAAGAAATAGAAGAGTTTTTGATAAAGTCCTCAAGCCAATCAACCTATTAATCGACCATATAAAGAACGAGGCCGATCAGTGGGTTCTAGCCAGCGCAGGGAAACTGATTTTACACGAGGTTTAGGGTCAGCTTGTGTGTGGTAGTTTGGTCGCCTGGGGTCGTTGTAAAGTATCTGCTGTTCCTTTGTTTTTGTTTTGTTTTTCTTCTTCCTTCTTTGTTTGGCTTCACGCCATCTTCTGTAAGACATCGGCCATTTCTATGGCTTTCTCTTCTATCTATTTTAACACATGCAGTGCTCCTGCATGGTTAGAAAAAAAAAGTTACTCCTAGTGCTTGACGATTCCTGATACACAGTATGTTTATAGGAAACAGCAGGCATAAGATTCTTGACATGATTAACTGGTATATGTGTGCAGCTTCTGAACCATGGCATCTCGCACGAGCTGATGGACGAGGTGGAGCGGGTGAGCAAGGCACATTACAGGAACCGCAGAGAGGACAGGTTCAAGGAGTTCGCGGCTCGGACGCTGGAGGCCGGCGAGAAGGGCGCCGACGTGAAGGACGTGGACTGGGAGAGCACCTTCTTCGTCCGCCACCTCCCCGCCTCCAACCTCGCCGACCTGCCCGACCTCGACGACCATTACAGGTAGTACAGTAGTACACACCGCCACACGTACGCGTGATTAGTTAATTAACTGCCACTTGATCGATCATTATACTGTTGGTTTTCCTATTGGCTTCTGAAGAAAAAGCAGAGGCCCAAATCGGATAGCATCAGCTTTGACGGAAATTAATTACAGTAGTTGAAAAGGCACTGAGATGATTTTCTGCTCTATAATTCAACTGCAGTTTGAAGCTTTGGCCCTTGTTTTGCTTGCTTTTTGTACTACTCTTTATAGCAAGGCTGACGAGGCAGCCTATTTTGTTAGGCCTGACCAAACATTCTGTACTCACCTGAACAAAAGTCACGCCTGACACAGCAGCTCCGACTACAGAATGTTAAGACTAATTACTCATTATCACTGCAGCTAGACCGGGTTTATATTCATGTCCTAAACCCAGAAACCATCGAAAGAAGAAGTACCAGTCTTTGTAGTGTCGATCAACCTCTGTAGTACCATTTTCTTCAGAGAAACAGCAGCCTGCAACACGATAAGATTGCGCGCATCAGAATCCTAATTGAGCAGCAGTAACCAACACGATTAGAATCACCTTTCAGCTAGCTAGTGACATTTGTTGGAACGAACAAATTTTCCTAACAACAAATTAAAGCTGCTGCCTTTTCTCGTGTCGTTGTTGCAGACAAGTGATGAAGGAATTCGCGGGTGAGATCCAGAAGCTGGCGGAGCGCGTGCTGGAACTGCTGTGCGAGAACCTTGGCCTGGAGAAGGGCTACCTCAAAGATGCCTTCGCGGGTTCGCAGGGCGCCCCGACGTTCGGCACCAAGGTGAGCAGCTACCCGCCGTGCCCGCGGCCGGACCTGGTCGACGGCCTCCGCGCGCACACCGACGCCGGCGGCGTGATCCTGCTGTTCCAGGACGACCAGGTGAGCGGCCTGCAGCTGCTGAAGGACGGGGCCTGAGTGGACATGCCGCCGATGCGCCACGCCGTGGTGGTGAACATCGGCGACCAGCTGGAGGTGATCACCAACGGGCGGTACAAGAGCGTGCTGCTCCGGGTGATGACGCGCACAGACGGCAACCGCATGTCCATCGCGTCCTTCTACAACCCGGGAGCCGACGCCGTCATCTTCCCGGCGCCGGCGTTGGTCGAGGAGGCGGAGGAGGATGAGGTGGAGGGTGGCGGGGCGGGCGTGTCGTCGTACCCGAGGTTCGTGTTCGAGGACTACATGAACTTGTACATGCGCCACAAGTTCGAGGCCAAGGAGCCACGCTTCGAGGCCATGAAGGCGGACGCCGCGCCCATCGCCACCCCCTGATTGGGTTCAAGATAAAAGTATGTTGAGACCTGGTTGTGGTGTGTGCAGTAGATATTAATTTTGTGTACGTAATGTTTTGAGACGTGGCATGCCGTAATTTTAGCTAGGTGAAGCAATGTAGTAACGGTTGTACGAATGGCAGGAACCGTGTGACTGCACCAAGGTGCAACGTGCCAATGTGTGTATTGTTAATGAACACTAGCATGATGGCCCTCGCAAATGCGAGGGCATCATCTGTAGTTGGTCGAAAGTGTTTAAGAAATAAAAATATGGTTTCATTGATATCAATCACATTATTTTCAATGATGTCACAATAAAAAAATTGATTGTTCAACAACTACTGCAAAAGTTTCAATACGCAACATACCACATATGCAAGTAATATTTTTGGCACTCTGAAATTTGTGGTAAGTGATTATCATGCCATATGTTGAAACACCCTTGTAAGTGACACTGGATATTATAAATTGAACTGTAATTTTCACATGATGTTGGATCAGTAGGCTAGGTTAGTTATCTTTGATAAAAAATATTGAATTAAGATAAAATGGTTTATCCTACTTAATAGTTAGATCACAATAAATATTGTGAATTATCTTGTTTGATATTTCTTCCTCTCATTTACCCACTCCATGTCACATTGTGCAACACTTTACAAACATGAACATGGTAAAATTTTGGCTATGATTTATTATATGAATATATATGCTGCTAAGGATAAAATGTTTTGTTCTAGGCATATTTATTAACATATTTATACATCAAAATTAGAGAAGTACGAATCTGAATTCACCGGGCTCTTAAGTTTATTTAATCTTGATTCAATGGTTCTACGCACTCGGGCAAATGTATTTTCTGTGTTATGAAAAATGTCTTTTTGCCTTAAATAGCATAGTTCAAGAATATTTGATCAATCGTCAATTTTGTTGTGGAATTGAACTGACATGTGCTTCCATGTTGATTTTTTTTACTTGAGAGATACATATACAATAGTCCAAATATGTCTACTATACAAACAAAGCAATATCCGCGAAAACAATTCATAAGAATTAACTGTAGACTTTTCAGTTTGTCGGATTAAAATAATATAGGCACACCGTGCTCAGATACTGAATATGAAACATATCACACGGGAGTGGTGAGTTAAGTCAAAATATTTAATAATAATGTGAGGGACATTCTCATTGATAGTGTGTCAACTAATATTGTCTCTTCATCAATTTTGAAGGACTGGTGCTTTGCGTCTCATTATGTGGTACTTTGAATTTTGAACAATAGTTAGCATTTTGGATTAAGTGATTCCCCGGTTTTTGAAATGGAAGTCCCTAAAAGGAGAAGCCCTTTCCAAGGCCTATTTCAGTTCAAAATCAGTAGTCTTGTCTTCGATCGACAACATGCATTCGGAATATCCGTTCAGTGGAAGGACAGTCACATCCTCGTGAGAAGTGGTTACTCAGCCATGATTATCATTAAGTCTTAATTTCCTTAGTCTGAGCGACGCTCCCGTTGATAGGGCGAATAATGTTGTGATTTCATTAATTAATATTTAAATTTCAGCTCCGAAAGGCGTTTTGTGAGAGTGTTTGTCTCATGGTGGTTGAATATAATTGTCATTTATGTGTACTAAATAATAGAATAATGTACCTAGTGCTACTAATGTACCTAGTACTTTGGTTAAGTATGATGGTAGTCGAATAATTTTTTATTTATGTATACTCAATCATGGAAACAACGTACTCCTCCGTTCACAACAACTTTGTCTTCTACTTTAGTCAAAATCAAACTTTATAAATTTTGACCAAATATATAGGAAAACTATCAATATCTAAAATATAAATCCTTATTATTAGAATCATCACAAAACTTATTTTCATATTACTTATTTAGGAATATATATTTGTTGCTACATTTTCGGTCAAACCTTACAATATTTGACTTTCACTAAACAAAGAAACATGGTTAAAAATAAAGGAATTTCTTACCGATAAGTTTTTTCGTAAACTGTTCATATCCTACTCCTACCCTTTGCCACGAGACGTTTAGGAAAGTTTTTTTTCTCGCATCTATCACGTTCCAAGAATTGATACAGTGTGCGTGCATGAGCGTTGTGGTCACATGGAGCATGTGATTTTTAATCGATCGATTAGCACCAAAGTTTACACATCCGGCCGGATCGATCGATTACGTAGTTACCCTTCCGGCCGGATTGTACACATCCTTGATTTTACATACTAATAAAATAGTCAATACCATGTTGGTGTTGTGTACACGTACGGTGCGTTTTTTTTTTTGAGTGAACGGAACGTTATTTGGTTCACATGGCATGTTTGTTTTTTTGCAGCTATCGTACCAACCAAGGTATTTAGTCCCGGCTGGTTTTTAAACCAACAATGTCTTATCGTGTCAGACATGTTACGTGACTATTAATATTTAATTAAATCCTAACTACACATTTTAGATCTAACTACTAAAATTAATTTAGATGATGTGGCTTAACGTGGTGGCTCAAAAAACTCACTCATTTTGCTTTTAGTATCTATACTATATATCAAAGGGCTCCGTTTCAGCGAGCCCTCAAGCTGTCCACGCCGACGGCCACTGTAGTAGCTACAGTGCACGCACTTCTACAGCGCGCCGTGCACTGTAGCAGCTACAGTGTATACTTTTTTTTTTGCCCTTTCCTAATAATATGTACATGAAATATATGCGCGCCGATGAGTTCGCACTTCTACAGTAACTTTTCTTTTTAAAATTTTTTTTTGGGATTTTTTTTTGAAATTTTTTCGGAAGTCACTATATATAATCTATCTATACTATATATATATATTATATATATCAAAGCTGATCCGGATCCGACGGTCAGCGCGATGTTATCAAAGCCGACCGGCTTTGCCCTCACCACGCTGATCCACGCGCCGGCACGGCAAAAAATCACGCGTCTTCGATCGGACGCCAACGCGATTTTTTAAGAAAAAAAAAACCTGTGTTCACTAAAAATTGCGTATCAGTCCCAACCTCTGTACGTAGATGGACTTATCTGCAAATTAAAGAAACTACAGGGACTTCCCTGCAAAACGCCCCCACATCCCCTCCTTCCCTTCCTCTCTCCCGCGCGTCGTTAAACTCGCCGCCGCCACCGACGCGCTCCACCGCCGCACCTCTCCTCCTCGCGCAGATCGAAGGTACCAGCGAGCTTCGCCGTCGCTTCCCCTCCCTCCTCACCAAAGATCAGCTGCCGGGACGCCCAGTCCGCGCCGGAATCGGCGACGTCGAGCTCGCCGTCCGACGCCGCGGAAATGCTCAACGCCGGCAGCTCCGGCGACCAAATGGTCCGTTGCGCCGCCTCTCCGGTTCCCTTCCACCTCCTCTGGCGAGTCCGCGCGGACCCAGGACAGCGCGCACGCGCAGTCGCGCTCGAGCGCGAGCTCGGCCGCCGGCGAGCAACGTCACGTGATGACGTCACCGCGGGCCCACTGTCAGAATTTTTTTCCCCTTAAACAATTTCCTAATTGTTAGAACCCTGCCATATGGGTCCCGAGTGTCAGATTTTTCACAATTACAGAAAAAAATGTTGAAATTTGGGGAAAAAATATGTACATATATACTTTCTAATCTATGATTCAACATAATGCAAATAATATGCCAATTTTTTTTTTGTCATTTTAGACAAATTCTTGCTTATTTAAAATGTGGAGTTTTTTAGGTTCATCTAAACATGGTATTCATGGCTGCAAGTTAACTACATTGCCAAATAGACTCATACGTTTGGTATGCAATTTGGGAAAAGGAAAAAAATACAAATAGGGATTTTTTAAAAAAATCTTTCCACAGTAAATTCGACGAGAGTTTGTCGACCTTCTCAACCATAAATTCCATCTGCTGATCTTTAACTACGACAAATGAGATAACAAAAAGAATACGATGTGTCGCCCCGACGAGATTTTTGGAGATAATCTAAATGCATTTCCCCTAAATATATGGAGTTAAATTTAATAAACGCTCACACATTGCATCCTCATTAATTTTGTAATTAAATTAAATATTTAAGACAAAAATCACGCATATTTGAACATTCCAACTTGCTAAAACTTTAGAGATACTCCAAATGACAAATTCTTTCTTTTCCTTTGCATGTTTTCATTCTTCCTATTCTTTTATCTTTTTCCTTGACTTCTTCCAATGGTACGAAACTTACATATTTTTTAACAGTTCGTCCATATACAAAGTTCATATTTCAACCACACGAATTATCACCTCATAATACGTGCTTCTATCCGATATTACAAACACTGTATATTAAGAAAACCAAAGGCACTTAATTACACATGATACATACATTACTATACCTAATACTACTACACATATCAACGCAACGGGCGCGGCGTGTCGCCGCGGGAATTTTCCTAGTATAATAGATAGATGCCAATGTCTCTTTGTGTGCGGGTGTGGGGCTGTAAAGGAGTAGAAAGTGACCGTACTTGTACTATCCAACTTATCCTATTATCCCACTTTACACATCTACTCCCTCCGTTCCGAAATAGATGACGCGACGACGTTCTTGCAATTACACCCTCCTTTTTTCCGACACAGCCCGCAGTCCCCATCATCTCCGCACTCACCGTCCTCGACAGAGCTCGCTCGACACATCCCGCTCTCCGGTGCCTGCGGGGAGAGAGAGAGAGAGAGAGAGAGAGAGAGAGAGAGAGAGAGAGAGAGAGGCAGCCTCCGGTGGTGGCCGCGCCGTACAAGCGGGGTAGGGGTCACGGCGGAACGTGACGGTGGCGGCGACGAAAGGCGAGCGGGTGGAGCTTGGGGTAGTGGTCTGCAAACCTGGCGAATTTCTGGACCCTCCGCCTCATGGCCGGTCTTCCTCCGAGCTCTCTCTTCTCTTCCCATGCAGGTCCATCAATGGCGCTCTCTGTTCTTGCATGCAATTTTGACTTGTGCCGACAATAGTTAGTCAATTCATTTACTTCTGCCTTACTCCTGCATTTGGTTTTAACAGTGCAGTAAATTGGGTCCTTGTAAGAGGGAGAGTTAGGGGGAGCAGAAGCAAAATATAGTGCTCACTACAGAGATTAAACTCATGGTCTCTGCATCATAAGATGTACATAACCTTAGTCCTCATTTGGTTCTGTGCTTAGTTAAACTTGGAGTAGTTATGTCTGTTGTGGAGTCGTATGTGTTGAATAAACTACATCACGTAACGTAACTTGGAGTCGCATGTGTTGAATAAATTCAAAACTAAATATTTTCAGTATAGTTATCTCTTTGGAACAAGTGGTTGATTCTGTGGGGTTTATAGGTGGCTGCAATGGGTTTATAGGTGGTTGCAATGGGTTTTCACGTAACGTAACTTGGAGTCGTATGTGTTGAATAAGCGACAGTAGGTGATGGTGAGGCGGCACGATGACCATCATCGACAAGTGTCGGGAGCTCTCCAAGCAGCTCTTTGTCATGACCAAATGTAATCTGGTGCTTACAGTGTAGACTGGATTTCAATTCCAGTTTTAGAACAAAACATGGTGGACAACACCCCATGGTGGACAAATCATTTAAGTTTTTTACTCCATGGTGGACAACACTATCTTCAAATATGAGCAACATTTTAAATATATTATATGAATTTAAATATATGAGGTGGCAATACTAAATATATTCCATGAATATTGTTAGTACCTTGAAGGGATGTTTGCTAGTACTCCTATGCTACTGTTAGTACCTTGAACTTGAAGTCTCATACACAAGAGTTTACTGTACCATAGTTCAACATGTGATTTATGTTTTTTTTTTCTTTTCGAAAGGTCCAGCAATTGCTGGCTTCCATTTATATTAGCAGAGGGAAAAACAAGTTACACAGCGCCCTAAGGCACCCAACACTGATCAGATAACAAAAAAGTAAAAAACTCAAAACTGTAGTTCAGGGAGGTTCCCACAGTAAGCTTTGCAAAGCTCTCGCACCGGCGAACGCCCATTCCTGGGCCTCATCCTTGATGAACGTCGTAGTCTGCTGAACTGACATCTCCTTGCTTCTGAAAATTCGCTCGTTTCTCTCGCGCCAAATCGCAGCTAACGCCAGAAAGAACAGCGAACGAACTCCTTTCTGGTGAGCTCCCCTTGTGCCCGCCACGATCAGCTGCTGAAACTGCTCCATGGAAGTTGGCTTTGCTTGTACAGCAGAAGCAAAACCCCTGCAGTTTGGCCAGGAAGCGATCGTGTTCCAGACCTGGCCAACCCACGGACAGTCGATGAAGAGGTGGCAGCTAGTCTCGAGATTTCGCCGGCACAGAGTACAGAAGTACTCATTTGGCCAGCCTCGCCGCTGCAGACGATCGGCGCACCACAGCCTGTCCTGGAAGAGTAACCATGCGAAAAACTTGTGCTTCGGAGGCGCCCATGTACGCCAAATGCACTTCACGTAGTTTGTGCGAGTCCTTCCTTCGAATTGCAGCAGGTAGGCTGACTTGGCGGTGTACTGACCGTCGGTGGTGAGCACCCACTTGATATGATCCTGCACATTGGGTTGAAGATCGATGCCTGCTCTCTGAATGAGCCGCCATGCGCTGACGAACACGGCCAGCAGGTCGTTGGTGAGGTGGTGGCGCAGATCGAGTACCCATCTGTTGTTGAGGAGAGCCTGCGCCACCGATCGTCGTTTCCGGCGAGAGTGCTTGAACAGGCATGGGAATTATCATTCACATGGGGCCAAAGACCATTACATGTACAAGTGTGCAATATGCAGGGAACCCCTTATACAATGGGGATATATAGGAAACTAGACTATAGATGTCTAAACCCCCCCCCCCCCCCCCCTCAAACTCATGGTGGGTCAACAACACTGAGTTTGGAGAGTAAGAAACCATGTTGCGCTCTAGTCTGTGCCTTGGTGAAGAAATCTGCCAACTGTAACTCAGAGGGCACATACTGAAGAGCGAGAATCTGATCCTGCACAACAGCACGCACAAAGGAGGCATCCACACCAATGTGCTTGGTGAGCTCATGCTTCACCGGGTCACGGGCAATACTGATAGCACCTGTACTGTCTGACAATAGGGGAGTCGGTGCAGAAGCATAAACACCAAAATCCTCTAGTAACCATCGTAACCAGGTCACCTCAGCCGTCAACATAGCCATCGCTCGCAACTCAGCCTCAGCACTCGATCGGGAAACTGTAGTCTGTTTCTTCATCTTCCAGGTAATGAGGGAACCTCCAAGAAAGACACAGTAAGCAGACAGCGAGCGGCGATCAGAAGGATCACTAGCTACGTAGCATCAGAGTAGGCCTGGAGCTGGAGAGAGCTGGAGCGGGGAAAGAAAAGGTGGTGAGAGATGGTGCCACGAAGATATCGTAGAACACGAAGCAGGTGACTATAGTGGACAGAGGTGGGAGCTGAAACGAACTTACTCAGAATGTGGACAAGATATGTAATATCTGGACGAGTGACAGCTAGATAGACAAGACTCCCAACAAGGTGGCGATAGCATGTGGGATCAGCGAGGGGATCACCGTCAGTAGCACGAAGCTGAATGTTGAGCTCCATAGGAGTCACAGCAGTGCGCTCATCGCCAAGAGCAGCACGAGCAAGAAGATCCTGAATATATTTTTCTTGTGAGATAAAGAAGCCATCGGAGGTCAAAGAAACCTCAATCCCAAGAAAATAGTGAAGTGGGCTAGGATCAGACATCAGGAACTGCTTGCGGAGGCGGGCCTTAACAAAGGCAATGTACTCAGAATCGTCGCCAGTGATGATCATGTCATCAACATATAGGAGGAGAAGAGTCCGACCACGAGGTGAGGTGTGGACAAACAACGCCGGGTCATGGTCGCTAGGCACGAAACCAGCGGCAGTCACCACAGAGACGAAATGCTCAAACCAGGCGCAAGGGGCTTGTTTAAGGCCATAGAGGGAGCGCCGAAGGCGGCAGACCAAATTACCATCAGGAACAGAGTACCCGGTGGTGGCTGCATATAAACCTCCTCACGCAACTCACCGTTTAGAAAGACGTTCTGAACACCAAGCTGAAACACAAACCAATGACGAACAGAAGCCACAGCGAGAAGAGTGCGGACAGTGGTCATGTAAGCCACAGGAGCGAAAGTCTCATCATAATCGCGTCCCTGCTCCTGCTGAAAGCCACGAGCCACAGGACGAGCTTTGTAACGCTCAAGAGAACCATAAGAACGAGTCTTAATCTTGTAGACCCACTTGCACGTGATGGGACGAACACCAGGAGGAGGAGAAACAAGATCCCACGTGCCAGTGCGCTCGAGCGCAGCAATCTCTTCAGCCATCGCAAGCTGCCAGTCAGGGTGAGCCATGACATCCCGATAGGAAGTGGGCTCAGCAACAGCAGAAAGACCGTACTGGGAAGGAGAATAGCGATCAGGAGGGCGTAGCGAGGGTCGAGTACGGAGGTTATGAGCCGGTGTACACGGGGAAGGAGGCGCTCCGGAAGTGGAAGGTTCGTTCGAACGATCATCGACGGCACGAGAGCGACGAGTGTAGTGGAGAGGAAAGGGAGAAAGGGGAGGACGCACTGGAGCAGTAGGGGACGAAGGAGGAGGGGTGAAAGGTGAGGAGGGGGCGTCGGTGATGTATCAGGAACCGTGGGACTCACCGGAGAAGGAGGAGGAACATGAGGCATAGAGGGAGATGTTTCGGGAAGTATAAGGAAGGAGATATCCTCAACTAAAAAAGTCAAGGAGGTAGGACGCGGGAAGTATGGACGAGACTCATCAAAAGTCACATCATGGGAAATACGTAGCCGACGACTAACAGGATCCCAACATCGATAACCCTTGTGCTGATCACTGTAACCAAGAAAGACGCACTCAACTGACTGAGCGGTCAATTTGGTGCGTTCGCGTGGAGCATGGAGAACATAGCACACACACCCAAACATGCGAAGGGCAGAGTAGTCAGGAGAACGACCGGAGAGACGCTCCATAGGGATACCACCCTACAAGGCAGCCGAAGGCTGGATGTTGATAAGATAGGTGGATGCGGAAACAGTCTCAGCCCAAAAGTGGGGAGGAAGAGAGGCGGCGATCATCATCGCACGAGCCGTCTCTAGGAGGTGGCGATGCTTGCGCTCAGCAACGCCATTCTGAGCGTGGGCACCTGGACAAGAGAACTGGGCAAGAGTACCCTGCTCGGCAAGAAACCACGCAACATCTGGGAGATATACTCACCAGCCGAGTCAGCACGAAAAACACGAATGGGCGTGGAAAACTGGGTGTGAACCATGGCAGCAAATCGCTTGTATATAGAGAGAACCTCGCTGCGAGATTTCATAAAATAGAGCCAAGTGTAGCGAGAGAAATCATCAATAAATAGAACATAGTAGCGATGACCCCCTTTCGAATAGAAGGGAGCAGGACCACATACATCAGAATGAACTAAGTCGAAAGGACGTTGGGAGACTGACTCACTCGTAGGATAAGGTAACTGAGTCTGTTTGCCAAGTCTACAACCATTACAATATAAAGAAACATCGCTAGAGACAGACCCTAAGACACCTTGATGCACTAATGATGACAAGCGAGAGCCACAGATATGACCAAGTCGATGATGCCACTGCTGGAAGGACGCCGAAGAGGAGGCAGTAAGAGCATGAGAACTGGCGGGTGTGGTGGCAGCGGAAGGAACATGAAGCCAGTCAACCTTCCAAAGGCCCTGAGCCTCATGGCGCCGAGGGCCAGCTCCAACTAGAGCCTTGGTGCGACGATCCTGAACAGAATAAGAGTCGGTATCAAGAATGACACGACAACCAGAATCAGTAAGTTGAGCAGCGGAAAAGGGATTCATGGTAAGACGGGGAACATGAGAAACACTAGGAACAGAGAAAGACGGAGTAGAAAGGGTGCCACGACTAGCCACAGGAAGAGGTGTGCCATCGACAGTGAGAACATTGACAGGAGAATCAACAGGTCGAAGAGAAGACAGGACGGAAGAATCAGAAGACATGTGAAAGGAAGCTCCAGAATCCAGAACCCACGGAGATGTACCTGACTGTGTAGGCGGCGGTGGCGGAGTAGCAGTAGTGGAAGCAGTCAGCGAGCCAACGGTGCCCGTCGAGGAAGAGCCCGAGGAAGCCAGTATACGCTTGAGCCGCACAATATCCTGGTCAGTGAGGGACGGGGTCCCTGCAGGCGCACGAGCCACAGGAGAGGAGCGACTGAGGTCACGCTGCTTCTTGAAACAATCAGACTCTGGGTGACCCGGCTTCTTACAGTAGCCACAGAAAGTGTGGGAGCGAGGCCGTCCCGCTTCTGAAGAAGGAGGACGCCCGCCCACCCCCCTGATGGAGTGGGTAGTAGCGGTGGAGCAGACGACACAGGAGCTCGGGCAGCTAGCACAGTGGGAACCGCAAGCAAACTAGCAGAATGGAGGCGTGTCTCCTCAGCTCGAAGCTCTGCAAGCACCTCTGATATAGGAACACGACGCCCACGGGCAAGCAGGTGAGCACGCCGAGGCTCAAACTCGGCACGAAGGCGAGACAAGAACTCATGGACACGCTGAAACTCTAAATCTGACCTCACTGTCTGACAGCATCGACAAGCACCACAAACAACTGTCCTCAGAGAGTCAAGCTGACGCCAGATGGTAGAGCACTGTGTGTAGAACTCATCAACAGTAGAGTCACCCTGCTGAAGATCATGCTCCTGACCAGTGGCGGAGCTATAATTTTAAGATTGGGTATGCGAAATAAAAAATCATGTCTGATAAGTTATAAAAATCCACAATAAAACATAAAGTAATGATTTGCAGCAGCAAAGTATGTATAGCTACAACAGTATCAAGGCATTCTGGTTAGCTCAACAAGGAGACATGCGTGGAAATCTCAGGAACATGCTACAGTCATGACGATGTGCTAGTACTAATCGTATAAATAAGTACTTAGCTTGCTGAATATATTGGGTATGCAACGGTTGCATACCCTTGAATAGGGCTGGCTACGCCTCTGCTCCTGACGCACCACAGATAGGTAGAGAGAATTACCAGAGGGCTGCTAGCGCTGACAAAGATAAGTCCACATCGCAGCAGCAGTGCCTAATCCCATGCAAGACACTAGCAGTGAGAACAGCAGCAACATGAGCATCATCATTGCACCACTGATTGTAAGCAGCCAACTCATCCCGATAGATGGAAAGAGCATCCGAATAAACTGATACCTGCTGATCATAGGCTTCAACTGCAAGATCATCAGCATCCTTGGCTGCATCCTTATCAGCCTGAGAAGCATCTGCGGGAAGAACAGGTGGCACCGGTGGAGTAGGAGCCACAGGAGCAACGGGTGATGGCGTGAAATCACACGTTCGTTGGGAGACCCCAAGAGGAAGGTATGAAGCAGTGCAGCAGCAAGTTTTCCCTCAGTATGAAACCAAGGTTATCGAACCAGTAGGAGTAGGAGCACTTCAGAAGGTTTTTGGTGGCGGAATATGGCACGGCGCAACACCAGGGAATCCGGCGACCGACGTGGAACCTGCACACAACACAATCAAACTACTTTGCCCCAACGAAACAGGAAGGTTGTCAATCTTCCCGGCTTGCTGTAACAAAGGATTAAACGTATGGTGTGGAAAATAATGTTTAATTGCAGAAAGTAAAAGAGAACAATTGTTTGCAGTTGGTGGTTTTATCAGTGTAAAAGAATGGACCGGGGTCCACAGTTCACTAGTGGTGTCTCTCCATAAAGATAAACGACATGTTGGTGATACGTCTCAAACGTATCTATAATTTCTGATTTTCCATGTTTATATTATACCAATTGCTACATGTTTTATATACACTTCATAGCATTTTTATGCATTTTCTGGGACTAACCTATTAACAAGATGCCACAGTGCCAGTTCCTGTTTTCTGCTGTTTTTGTATTCCAGAAAAGCTGTTCTGGAAATATTCTCGGAATTGGACGAAACTTGGACAGGACCTCCTATTTTTCCAACACGTACACGGAGTCCAAAGGAGAGACGGAGACGACCTAGGAGGCAGCCACACCATGGGGCGGCGCGGGCCCACCTCCTGCCGCGCCGTGGGGTGGTGTGGCCCCCTCGGGTGCCTCCAGCCGCCGCCCTTTCGCCTATATAACCCCCCCCCCCCCGACGCGAAAACCCTAAATACCCGAGCCATTATCCACGAAAAGTTCCAGAGACGCCGCCGTTGTCAACCCTATCTCGGGAGGGTTCAGAAGCTCTTCCCGGCACCCTGCCGGAGAGGGGAATCATCACCGGAGGGCTCTACATCGCCATGCCTGACTCCGGAGTGATACGTGAGTAGTTCATCCTTGGACTACGGGTCCATAGCAGTAGCTAGATGGTTGTCTCTCCTCCTTGTGCTATCATGTTTAGATCTTGTGAGCTGCCTATCATGATCAAGATCATATTATTGTAATGCTACATGTTGTGTTTGCTGGGATCCGATGAATATTAAATACTATGTCAAGTTGATTATCAATCTATCTTATATGTTATTTATGATCTTGCATGCTCTCCGTTACTTGTAGATGCTTTGGCCAAGTAGATGCTTTTAACTCCAAGAGGGAGTATTTATGCTAGATAGTGGGTTCAGTCTCCAGTAATCTGGGAGAGTGACAGCAACTTCTAAGGTTGTGGATGTGCTGTTGTCACTAGGGTAAAACAACAATGCTTTGTCTAAGGATAATTGTATTGTTTACATTACGCACTTTACTTAATGCAATAATCTGTTGCTTGCAACTTAATACCAACGGGGAACACGGATGTCAACCTGAAGGTGGATTATTAGTCATAGATGCTGTTGGATAACGGTCTATGTATCATGTTGTAATGCCCAATTGAATATTATAGTAGTCATCTTGTCATATATATGCATTGTTATGCGCTCAATATTTTATCAAGTGCCCAGCTGTAATTTGTTCACCCAGCATGTTAGTTATCTTTTATGGAGAGACACCACTAGTGAACTGTGGACCCCGGTCCATTCTTTTACACTGATAATACAACCAACTGCAATTATTGTTCCTTTTCATTCTCTGCAATTAAACACTATTTTCCACACCATACGTTTAATCCTTTGTTTTCAGCAAGCCGGTGAGATTGACAACCTCACTGTTTCGTTGGGGCAAAGTATTTTGATTGTGTTGTGTGCAGGTTCCACGTCAGCGCGCCACTGACAACCTTCAGAAGTGATTTCTTACTCCTACTGGATTGATAACCTTGGTATCTTACTGAGGAAAAACTTGCTGCTGCACTGCTTCGTACCTTCCTCTTGGGGTCTCCCAACGAACGTGTGCTTTCACGTCATCAAGCAATATTTTCTGGCGCCGTTGCCGGGGAGTAAGAGGATTTCTGCAAGGGGAGTCTCTCGCTTCCAATCTCTTTATTTTGTTATTGTCTTGCTTAGTTTATTTTTATCTTGTCTTGTTTGCTTCATTTATCAAAAACACAAAAAAATTAGTTGCTTAATTCGAATTGTTATTTTGTTATTCTGTTTTAATTTTGCTAAAATGAGTACTCCTGAGAACACCAAGTTGTGTGATTTCACTAGCACAAACAACAATGATTTCATATGTACACCTATTGCTCCACCTGCTTCTAAAGCAGAGTTTTATGAAATTAAACCTGCACTTTTAAATCTTGTTATGAAAGAGCAATTTTCTGGTGTTAGTACTAATGATGCTGCTGCCCATCTTACTAACTTTGTTGAACTTTGTGAGATGCAAAAGTATAAGGAAGTAGATGGTGATATTATTAGACTGAAACTTTTTCCTTTCTCCTTGAGGGGACGTGCTAAAGAATGGTTGCTATCTTTGCCTAGAAATAGTATTGATTCATGGACTAAATGCAAAGATGTTTTCATAGGAAAATATTATCCTCCTGCTAAGATTATATCTTTGAGAAGTAGCATTATGAATTTCAAACAATTTGATAATGAGCATGTTGCCCAAGCTTGGGAAAGGATGAAATCATTGGTAAAGAATTGTCCCACACATGGACTAACTGCTTGGATGATCATCCAAACCTTTTATGCAGGACTGCTGTGAAAGAATCTCTGTCAGGTGGTGCAGATGAATAGAATAAGCCAAGCCCTGAATTTTTCTTCAAGGAACTTATTGGATTCGGCCTCTTGAGGTACCTTTATGTCCATCACTTTGGGTGCTGCAACAAAGCTTCTTGATGATATGATGATAAATTATTCTGAGTGGCACACGAGAGGGCTCCACAAGGTAAGAAGGTAAATTCTGTTGAAGAAACCTCTTCCTTGAGTGATAAGATTGATATATTATGTCTATGCTTTCAAATGGAAAAATGCATGTTGATCCAAATAATGTTCCTTTGGCTTCTTTGGTTGCTCAAGAAGAGCATGTTGATGTGAACTTCATTAAAAATAATAACTTCAACAACAATGCTTATAGGAATAATTTTGGTAATAGCAATTATAAGCCCTATCCTTCTAATAGTGGCAATGGTTATGTTAATTCTTATGGTAATTCCTACAGCAATAATAAGAGTGTACCCTCTGATCTTGAAGTCATGCTTAAGGATTTTATTAGTACACAAACTGCTTTCAATAAATCTGTTGAGGAAAAGTTTGGAAAATTGATGTTCTTGCCTCTAAAGTTGATAGTCTTGCTCTTGATGTTGATTTGTTAAAAATTAAAACTATGCCTCATGATGTTAAAGAGAGCAAAACTCTCAATTCTATACAAGTTAAAATTGATAATAATGTGAGGATGCTAGCTGATTTACATGTTAGGTGGGCAAGAGAGGATGAAATTGCTAAAAAGAATAGTATTGCTAGAGTTACACTATTTCTAGTACTGAAAATGCCTTAACCTCAAATGTTAACAAACCTCCTACTATCAATGGTAAAGTAATTGGTGTTGGCAATGTCTCTACTTCTGTTGCAAAACGTTTAAATTGCCTGATAACACTGAAATGTTCTTGATAAAAGTGCTGAAATTTTTCGAATATGGGAGACAATGGTCCCATTACCTTTGATAATAATGATTTTGATTTTGATGGTTGCAATATTTCTGAAGTAATTATGTTCTTGCAAAAGCTAGCTAGAAGTCCTAATGCTAGTGCTATAATCATGGCTTTTACTAAACATATTACTAATGCTCTCATGCAGGTTAGGGAAGAGAAATTAAAACATGAAGCTTCTATCCCTAGGAAGTTAGAAGATGGTTGGGAGCCCTCATTAAAATGAAGGTGAATGATTTTGGTTGCAATGCTTTATGTGATCTTGGTGCTAGTATTTATGTTATGCTTAAGAAACTCTATGATATGCTTGATTTAGCACCTTTGGAACACTGTTATTTTGGATGTTCACCTTGCTGATGATACTATAAAGAACCTTTGGGGAGAGTTGATGATGTATTTATAATGGTTAACAATAACCTTGTCCCGTTGATTTTGTTGTTTTGGATATTGAATGCAATGCATCTTGTCCTATTGTTTTGGGAAGACCTTTTCCTAGAACTGTTGGTGCTATTATTGATATGAGAGAGGGGAATATTAAATATCAATTCCCACTCGAAAAAGGTATGAAACACTTCCCTAGAAAGAAGATGAAGCTACCTTTTGATTCAATTGTTAGAGCAAATTTTCTATTGATGCTTCTTCACTTGGAAACACTTGATTCTTGCATTCTGCGCCTAGCTGAAAGGCGTTAAAGAAAAACGCTTATGGGAGACAACCCATTGTTTTATTTCTGCAATTTTTCTTTTTTTTAGTCAAGGTGCTGTTTACTTCGATAGCAATGCCTTTGTATCTTTATTTTCTTGCATTGTTGTGCCAAGTAAGGCCTCTAAAGGAAGATGATGTTAGATTTGGATTTCCGCGCAGGAACAGATTTCTGCTGTTCACCGTATTGCTTCTGTAAAATCACAGAATTTTTTTTGTGCGTGATCCTCAGATATGTACGCATCTTTCATTAGTTTTGAGTTTTTCGATTTGAGCAACGTAAGTGCCTCGAAAAAATTCGTCTTTACAGACTGTTCTGTTTTAGACAGATTATGCCTTTTATTTTGCATTCTCTTTTTTACTAGTGTTGAGTGAATTCTTTTTTGGGTGGAAGAGCTTCACATAACATCAGTAGCAGTAGCTAATGTTTAAAAAGTAATTGTCATGTTTGTGTCCTTATAGAAATGTGAGTTTTTGATTGTGCACTAACCCTCTAATGAGAATTATTCTGAGTTTGGTGTGGCGGAAGTTTTCAAGGGTCAAGAGAGGAGAATGATATAATGTGATCAAGAAGAGTGAAGAGCTTAAGCTTGGGGATGCTCCCATGGATCACCCCAGCATATTTCAAGAAGACTCAATCGTCTAAGCTTGGGGATGCCCAAGGCATCCCCTTCTTCATCAGCAACTTATCAGGTCATCTCTAGTGAAACTATATTTTAATTCTTTCACATCATATGTGCTTTACTTGGAGCGTTTGTGTGCTTTTATTTTCACATTGTTATTTTATTTTCTGAGATCAACTTGTTGGATCCTAGCAATCTTGTTTGGGAGAGAGACACGCTCCGCTTTTCATGTGAATACTCCTATTCTTCACTTATACTTGTTAAGTATTCTTGTTTAGCTATGCTACGCTTTTAGCTCCTGTTTTTCATGCATCTCTTGTTCAGAGTTGTTAGTTCTTTTAGATAAATTACTCTTTTGTTTCATTTATAATTATTTGGAGAGTTTGTGTTGAAATAAGTTGATTGGTGTTTGGTTGGAACAGAAAATGCTGCATGTGGTAGATGGTATAATGAAAAAAGCTTACATATTCTTGTAGATCACTGTCTTGGATAATTTGATACTTGTCAATTGTTTTGAGTTATCAAGTAGTTCATTTTAAGCTTTTGTATCATGTGGTTAAAACCTATTAGTGGAGAAATACCGTAAAGCTTGTTGAAATTTGGTTTGTATGATTGGTATCTCTAAGGTCTAGATATTTTTTAGTAAAAGGGTTTGGTTAACAAGGAAGATAGTATAGAGTCTTATAATGCTTGCAATATGTTTTCATATGAGTCTTGTTGCACCGGTTGATATCCTGTGTTTGCTTCAAATAACCTTGCTAGCCTAAATCTGTACTGAGAGGGATTGCTTCTCGTGCATCCAAAACCTTGAGCCAAATCCATGTCATTTGTGTCCACCATAACTACCTATATGTGGTATTTTCTTGCCACTCCAAGTAAATTTTTCATGTGCTACCTTTAAACTATTCAAAACTATATTATTCCTTTTTGTGTCAATGTTTACCAAGCTCATGAGGACGGGGTGGATGTCTTTATGTCACCTGTCAAACAGACTTTACCACCGGACTAGTGGCATATACATCCGCTTTATCCATTAATTTTGCAAAAAGAGCTGGCAAATGGGGTGCCCAGTCCCAATTAATTACAACTTTAACCGCTTAATTCTCTTCACATTTTTGCCCTGATTTATCAGACAAGCAATGATACTAGTGAAATATCTGCATGTGTAAACAAAAGAGAAAAGAGGGATGATCTGCCTTACTGGTAGAAATAACGTCCTTCATGGGAGCCGCTCTTAAAAGTCTGGTTGGCAGGGGTCATATTGTACTTTTCCATTTTCTGATTCGTTGACAATTAACAAACACCTCCCAAAATTTATTTTTACTCTCTATATGATTCAAAAAACTTAAAAAGCTTTAGCACATGATTTAATCCCTGCTTCCCTCTGCGAAGGGCCTTTCTTTTAATTTTATGTTGAGTCAGTCTTCCTACTTCTTTCTATCTCAGAAGCAAACACTAGTGTCAACTTTGGTGCAACAATTTTTATATGCTAGTATATTGTACTTATTATATTGCTTTGTGTTGACAAATATCCATGAGATATTGATACGTCTCCAACGTATCCATAATTTCTGCTGTTCCATGCTTATATTATACCATTTGCTACATGTTTTATATACACTTCGTATCACTTTTATGCATTTTCTGGGACTAACCTATTAACAAGATGCCACAGTGCCAGTTCCCTGTTTTCTGCTGTTTTTGGTTTCAGAAAGTTACTTCTGGAAATATTCTCGGAATTGCACGAAACAAAAGGCCAGGTCCCTATTTTTCCAGCACGTACACGGAGTCCGAAGGAGAGACGAAAGAGCCACGAGGTGGCCAAACCACCTGGCGCGGCTGGGCCCAGCCGCGCCTGTGTGGTTTGGGCCCCTCGGGGGTCCGCCGACATCGCCCCTTCGCCTATTTATTCCCCGAGACGCGAAAACCCTAAAACACCGAGCCTTTCATCCAGAACATATTCGCTGCCGCCGCCGTCGTCAACCCTAACTCGGGGGGTTCTGAAGCTCTTCCCGGCACCCTGCCGGAGAGGGGAATCATCACCGGAGGGCTCTACATCGCCATGCCCGCCTCCGGAGTGATGCGTGAGTAGTTCATCCTTGGACTATGGGTCCATAGCAGTAGCTAGATGGTTGTCTTCTCCACTTGTGCCATCATGTTTAGATCTTGTGAGCTGCCTATCATGATCAAGATCATCTTATTGTAATGCTACATGTTGTGTTTGCTGGGATCTGACTTATATTGATACCTATGTGGAGCTGAATATTATATTATCATGTCTATGTCATTTGTGATCTTGCATGCTCTCCGTTACTTGTTGAAGCCTTGGCCAGTGAATACTTGTAACTCCAAGAGGGGGTATTTATGCATGATAGTTGGGTTCAACCTCTATTTAACCTGGGATAGTGACAGCAAGTTCTAAGGTTGTAGATGTGTTGTTGCCACTAGGGGTAAAACAGCAATGCTTTATTCAAGGATGAATGTATTGTTTACATTACGCACATTACTTAATGCAATTGTCTGTTGCTTGCAACTTAATACTGGAAGGGGTACGGATGTTAACCGGAAAGTGGACTATTTAGGCATAGATGCATGCTGGATAGCGGTCTATGTACTTTGTCGTAATGCCCAAATGAATCTCATAGTAGACACCACAGCTCACACATGCATGTTATATGCACTTATCAATTGTCAATTGCCCAGCTGTAATTTGTTTACCCAGCATGTTAGTTATCTTATTGGAGAGACACCACTAGTGAACTGTGGACCCCGGTCCATTCTTTTACATCTGAAATACAATCTACTGCAATCATTGTTCTCTACTGTTTTATGCAAACAAACATCATTTCCATTCGATACGTTTAACCCTTTGTTTTCAGCAAGCCGGTGAGATTGACAACCTCACTGTTAAGTTGGGGCAAAGTAATTTGATTGTGTTGTGCAGGTTCCACGTTGGCACCGGAATCCCTGGTGTTGCGCCGCACTACACTCCTCACCAACACCTTCGAAGCAAACCTCGTTTTCCTACTGGTCGATTAAACCTTGGTTTCATACTGAGGGAAAACTTACTGCTGCACTCATCATACCTTCCTCTTGGGGTTCCCAACTGACGTGTGACGTACAAGCATTGTTTCTGGCACTATTAACCTAGAGCCACCAACACGTTTTCTGGCGCCGTTGCCGGGGAAAACGAATTGCTTCTGCAAGGGGAGTCTCTCACACCCAATCTCTTTACTTTGTTATTTGTCTTGCTTAGTTTATTTTTATTTAGTTTGTTTGCTCTTTATCAAAAACACAAAAAAATTAGTTACTTGTTTAATTCAGTTTGATTTTGTTTTTCAAAATGAGTACTCCTGAGAACACTAAGTTGTGTGACTTCACTAGCACAAACAACAATGATTTCATATGCACTCCTATTGCTCCACCTGCTTCTACAGCAGAATTTTATGAAATTAAACCTGCTCTATTAAATCTTGTTATGAAAGAGCAATTTTCTGGTGTTAGTACTGATGATGCTGCTGCCCATCTTAATAACTTTGTTGAACTTTGTGAAATGCAAAAGTATAAGGATATGGATGGGGATATTATAAAACTGAAACTTTTTCCTTTCTCCTTGAGAGGAAGAGCTAAAGAATGGTTGCTTTCTTTGCCTAGAAATAGTATTAATTCTTGGACAAAATGCAAAGATGCTTTCATAGGGAAATATTATCCTCCTGCTAAGATTATATCCTTGAGAAGTAGCATTATGAATTTTAAACAACTTGATAATGAACATGTTGCTCAAGCTTGGGAAAGAATGAAATCTTTGGTGAAGAATTGTCCCACTCATGGACTGACTACTTGGATGATCATCCAAACCTTTTATGCAGGATTAAATTTTTCCTCAAGGAACTTATTGGATTCAGCCTCTGGAGGAACCTTTATGTCCATCACTTTAGGTGCAGCAACAAAGCTACTTGATGATATGATGATCAACTATTCCGAATGGCACACCGAAAGAGCTCCTCAAGGTAAGAAGGTAAATTCTGTTGAAGAAACCTCCTCTTTGAGTGATAAGATTGATGCTATTATGTCTATGCTTGTGAATGGTAGATCTCATGTTGATCCTAATAATGTTCCTTTAGCTTCATTGGTTGCTCAAGAAGAGCATGTTGATGTAAACTTCATTAAAAACAACAACTTCAACAACAATGCTTATAGGAATAATTTTGGTAGCAACAATTATAAGCCTTATCCTTCAAATGGTTATGGCAATTCTTATGGTAATTCCTACAGCAACAATAGAAGTGTGTCCTCTGATCTTGAAGCTATGCTTAAAGAATTTATTAGCACACAAAAAGCTTTCAATAAAACTGTTGAGGAAAAGTTTGAAAAAATTGATGATCTTGTCTCTAAAGTTGATAGTCTTGCTCATGATGTTGAAATTCTAAAACTGAAAGTTATGCCTAATGAAGTTAAAGATATTAAGTCATTTGCTACAGCAAATGCCATCCAAGTTCGAATTGATAATAATATTAGGATGTTGGCTGAATTGCATGCTAGGTGGGAAAAAGAGGAAGAACTTGAAAAAGAGAATAGTATAGTTAGAGTTTGTACTATCACCACCACTAGTAATGCTAATGTTTCACATGCTAGTAAACCTCCTACTATTGATGGTAATGTTATTGGTGTTGTAATGTCTCTACTACTTCTGCAAAGCGTTTGAAATTGCCTAAAACTGCTGAAACTTTTTCTGATAAAAGTGCTGAAATTTTTCAAACTATTGGAGACAATGGTTCCACCACCATTGACAATAATGATTTTGATTTTGATGATTGTAACATCTCTGAAGTTATTATGTTCTTGCAAAAATTAGCTAGAAGTCCCAATGCTAGCACTATTAATTTGGCTTTTACAAAGCATATTACAAATGCTCTTTTGCAAGCTAGGGAGGAGAAGTTGAAACTTAAAGCTTCTATTCCTAGGAAATTAGAAGATGGTTGGGAACCCATCATTAAGGTAAAGGTGAATGATTTTATTGCAATGCCTTGTGTGATCTTGGTGCAAGTGTTTCAGTTTTGCCCAAGAAGCTTTATGATATTCTTGATTTGCCACCTTTGGAACATTGTTATTTGGATGTTTTTCTCGCTGATAATGCTATGAAGAAACCTTTGGGGCGAGTTAATGATGTTTTTATTACGGTAAAAATAACCTTGTCCCCGTTGATTTTATTGTTATGGATATTGAATGCAATGCATCTTGTCCTATTGTTTTGGGAAGACCTTTTCTTCGAACTGTTGGTGCCATCATTGATATGAAAGAAGGTAATATAAGGTACCAATTTCCTCTCAAGAAAGGTATGGAACACTTCCCTAGGAAGAGAATGAAGTTACCTTTTGACTCTATTGTTAGAGCAAGTTATGATGTTGATGCTTCTTCTCTTGACAACACTTGATTTTCACTTTCTGCGCCTAGCTGAAAGGCGTTAAAGAAAAGCGCTTATGGGAGACAACCCATCGTTTTTATTTGCTGTTATTTTTGTTTTCTTTGAGTCAAGGAGTTTTGTTACTTCTGTAGCAACTCCTTTGTATCTTTATTTTATCGCAATGTTGTGCCAAGTAAAGTTCTATATTGAAAGTTGATGCAAGATTTGGATTTCTGCGCAGTGACAGATTTTTAGCTGTCACGGATTTGAGCTTATCTCCCTGTAGAAAATTCAAAAAATTCTGAGAAAAATCACGCATATTCCTGAGATATGTACGCAACTTTCATTATTTTAGGCCAGATCCATCTGAGCAACTTAAGTGCCTCGAAAAAATTCGTCATTCCAGACTGTTCTGTTTTTGACAGATTCTGCCTTTTGTTTTGCATTCGCTCTTTTACTGTGTTTGTGTGGATTTCTTTGCTCCACAAAGCATTGGTGGCTGTAGCTAATGTCCAGAAGCTTTGGGATTGATTGTATCATTACAGAATATGAGAATTTTTGATTATGCACTAACCCTCTAATGAGAACTGTCTTGAGTTTGGTGTGAAGGAAGTTTTCAAGGATCAAGCGAGAAGGGTGATATTATGTGATCAAGAAGAGTGAAAAGCCTAAGCTTGGGGATGCCCCCGTGGTTCATCCCAACCATATTCAGAGAGACTCAAGCGTCTAAGCTTGGGGATGCCCAAGGCATCCCCTTCTTCATCAACAAACTTATCAGGTCATCTCTAGTGAAACTATATTTTAATTCTTTCACATCTTATGCGCTTTACTTGGAGCGTCTGTGTGTTTTTATTTTTGTTTTTGTTTGAATAAATTCGGATCCTAGCAATCCTTGTGTGGGAGAGAGACACGCTCCGCTTTTTCATGTGAATACTCATGTTCTTCACTTATATTTGTTGAGTATTCTTAACTAGCTACTGCAGTGCTTTTAGCTCCTGTTTTTCATGCATCTCTTCGAGCTGTTAGCACTTGTTTATAAATACTCTCTTGCTGCATTATATTATCATTTGGAGAGTTTATGTTTAATAAATTATTGGTGTTTGTTTGGAAGAAAGAAAATGCTACATGTAGTAGTTGGTATTGGAAAAGACATATGCATTCTTGTAGATCATTGTCTTGTTTTGATTTGATGCTTTGCAATTGTTTTGAGCTCTCAAGTAGATCATGTTTAAGCTCTTGCATCATGTAGTTAAAGCCTAGTAGTGGAGAACTACCGTAGAGCTTGTTGAGACTTGGGATGCATATTTGTTCTCTCTAAGGTCTAGATATTTTCTGGTAAAATGTTTGAGCAACAAGGAAGACAGTGTAGAGTCTTATAATACTTGCAATATGTTTTTATGTGATTCTTGCTGTACCGGTTTATACTTGTGTTTGCTTCAAACAACCTTGCTAGCCTAAACTCTGTACTGAGAGGGAATGCTTCTCGTGCATCCAAAACTTGAGCCAAAACCCATGCCATTTGTGTCCACCATACCTACCTACTATGTGGTATTTCCTGCCATTCCAAGTAAATATTTCATGTGCTACCTTTAAACTATTCAAAACTTTATTACTCCTTATTTGTGTCAATGTTTTATAGCTCATGAGGAAGTATGTGGTGTTTTATCTTTCAATCTTGTCATTTACTTCTGACAGACTTTCACCTGGACTAGTGGCATATACATCCGCTTATCCAATAATTTGCAAAAAGAGCTGGCAACGGGGTGCCCAGCCCCAATTAATTACAACTTTCATTAATAATTCTCTTCACATGTTTTGCCCTGATTTATCAGTAAGCAACTTAATTTTGCAATAGACACTCCTCCATGGTATGTGAATGTTGGAAGGCACCCGAGGATTCGGTTAGCCATGGCTTGTGTAAGCAAAAGGTTGGGAGGAGTGTCATCTATAAAGAAACTAAAATACATGTGTAAACAAAAGAGAAGAGGGATGATCTACCTTGCTGGTAGAATAACGTCCTTCATGGGAGCCGCTCTTTGAAAGTCTGGTTGACAAGGGGGTTAGAGTGCCCACTACCATTCGTTGACAACAACAAACACCTCTCAAATACTTATTTTGTGCTCTCTATATGCTTTCGAAAACTTAAAAAGCTCTAGCACATGATTTAATCCCTGCTTCCCTCTGCGAAGGGCCTATCTTTTACTTTATGTTGAGTCAGTTTACCTACTCCTTTCTATCTTAGAAGCAAACACTTGTGTCAACTTTGTGTGCATTGATTCTTACATATTTACTTATTGCACTTGTTATATTGCTTTATGTTGACAACTATCCATGAGATATACATGTTACAAGTTGAAAGCAAATGCTGAAACTTAATCATCCTTTGTGTTGCTTCAATGCCTTTTACTTTGAATCTATTGCTTTATGAGTTACCTCTTATGCAAAACTTTTTGATGCTTGTCTTGAAAGTACTATTCATGAAAAGTTTTTGCTTATATGATTCATTGTTTACTCTTTATCTATTTGTTAGCAAACTATAGATCATTGCTTTGAGTCACTTCATTCATGACATGAGCCTTGCAATATATTGATCAAGATTGTGTGAAAGCATGTCTCCTCAGAAATTATTTGTTGTTATCGTTTTACCTACTCGAGGACGAGTAGAACTAAGCTTGGGGATGCTTGATACGTCTCCAACGTATCCATAATTTCTGCTGTTCCATGCTTATATTATACCATTTGCTACATGTTTTATATACACTTCGTATCACTTTTATGCATTTTCTGGGACTAACCTATTAACAAGATGCCACAGTGCCAGTTCCCTGTTTTCTGCTGTTTTTGGTTTCAGAAAGTTACTTCTGGAAATATTCTCGGAATTGCACGAAACAAAAGGCCAGTCCCTATTTTTCCAGCACGTACACGGAGTCCGAAGGAGAGAGAAGAGCCACGAGGTGGCCAAACCACCTGGCGCGGCTGGGCCCACAGCCGCGCCTGGTGGTTTGGGCCCCTCGGGGGTCCGCCGACATCGCCCCTTCGCCTATTTATTCCCCGAGACGCGAAAACCCTAAAACACCGAGCCTTTCATCCAGAACATATTCGCTGCCGCCGCCGTCGTCAACCCTAACTCGGGGGGTTCTGAAGCTCTTCCCGGCACCCTGCCGGAGAGGGGAATCATCACCGGAGGGCTCTACATCGCCATGCCCGCCTCCGGAGTGATGCGTGAGTAGTTCATCCTTGGACTATGGGTCCATAGCAGTAGCTAGATGGTTGTCTTCTCCACTTGTGCCATCATGTTTAGATCTTGTGAGCTGCCTATCATGATCAAGATCATCTTATTGTAATGCTACATGTTGTGTTTGCTGGGATCTGACTTATATTGATACCTATGTGGAGCTGAATATTATATTATCATGTCTATGTCATTTGTGATCTTGCATGCTCTCCGTTACTTGTTGAAGCCTTGGCCACGTGAATACTTGTAACTCCAAGAGGGGGTATTTATGCATGATAGTTGGGTTCAACCTCTATTTAACCTGGGATAGTGACAGCAAGTTCTAAGGTTGTAGATGTGTTGTTGCCACTAGGGGTAAAACAGCAATGCTTTATTCAAGGATGAATGTATTGTTTACATTACGCACATTACTTAATGCAATTGTCTGTTGCTTGCAACTTAATACTGGAAGGGGTACGGATGTTAACCGGAAAGTGGACTATTTAGGCATAGATGCATGCTGGATAGCGGTCTATGTACTTTGTCGTAATGCCCAAATGAATCTCATAGTAGACACCACAGCTCACACATGCATGTTATATGCACTTATCAATTGTCAATTGCCCAGCTGTAATTTGTTTACCCAGCATGTTAGTTATCTTATTGGAGAGACACCACTAGTGAACTGTGGACCCCGGTCCATTCTTTTACATCTGAAATACAATCTACTGCAATCATTGTTCTCTACTGTTTTATGCAAACAAACATCATTTCCATTCGATACGTTTAACCCTTTGTTTTCAGCAAGCCGGTGAGATTGACAACCTCACTGTTAAGTTGGGGCAAAGTAATTTGATTGTGTTGTGCAGGTTCCACGTTGGCACCGGAATCCCTGGTGTTGCGCCGCACTACACTCCTCACCAACACCTTCGAAGCAAACCTCGTTTTCCTACTGGTCGATTAAACCTTGGTTTCATACTGAGGGAAAACTTACTGCTGCACTCATCATACCTTCCTCTTGGGGTTCCCAACTGACGTGTGACGTACAAGCAATTGTTTCTGGCACTATTAACCTAGAGCCACCAGAAATACATGTTGAAAGTTGAAACAATTGCTGAAGCTTAAATTTTCCTTTGTGTTGGTTAATACCTTTTACTTAGAATCTATGATTTATGAGTTAACTCTTATGCAAAACTTCTTGATACTTGTCTCGAAAGTACTATTCATGAAAAGTTTTGCCTTTTATGTCAGTTGTTGTGCTCATTATCTATTTATTAGCAAACTAGACCATTGACCTGGATCAATTCATTCATAAGATGTGCTTTACAATACTATTTGATCAGATTTTGATGGTAGAATGTCCCTCAGAAATTTTATTTTGTTTTTATCATTTACCTACTCGAGGACGAGTAGAAACTATGCTTGGGGATGCTTGATACGTCTCAAACGTATCTATAATTTCTGATGTTCCATGTTTATATTACAATTGCTACATGTTTATATACACTTCATAGCATTTTTATGCATTTTCTGGGGTCTAACCTATTAAAGATGCCACAGTGCCAGTTCCTGTTTTTGCTGTTTTTGTATTCCAGAAAGCTTGTTCTGGAAATATTCTCGGAATTGGACGAAACTTGGACAGGTCTCCTATTTTTTCCAACACGACACGGAGTCAAAGGAGAGACGGAAGACGATAGGAGGGCAGCCACACCTTGGACGGCGCGCGGGCCCACCTCCTACCGCGCCGTGGGGTGGTGTGGCCCCTGGGTGCCTCCAGCCACCGCCCTTTCGCCTATTATATAATCCACCCGACGCGAAAATCTAAATACCCGAGCCATTATCCACGAAATGTTCCAGAGACGCCGTCGTCGCAACTAGCTCGGGAGGGTTCAGAAGCTCTTCCCGGCACCCTGACGGAGGGGAATCATCACCGAGGGCTCTACATCGCCATTGCCTGCCTCCGGAGTGATGCGTGAGTAGTTTCATCCTTGGACTACGGGTCCATGGAGTAGCTAGATGGTTGTCTTCCTCCTTGTGCTATCATGTTTAGATCTTGTGAGCTGCCTATCATGATTCAAGATCATATTTTTGTAATGCTACATGTTTGTGTTTGCTGGGATCCGATGAATATTGAATACTATGTCAAGTGATTATCAATCTATCTTATATGTTATTTATGATCTTGCATGCTCCGTTACTAGTAGATGCTTTGGCCAAGTAGATGCTTTTAACTCCAAGAGGGAGTATTTTATGCAGATAGTGGGTTTCAGTCTCCAGTAATCTGGAGAGTGACAGAACTTCTAAGGTTGTGGATGTGCTGTTGCTAGGGGTAAAACAGCAATGCTTTGTCTAAGGATAATTGTATTGTTTACATTACGCACTTTACTTAATGCAATAATCGGTTGCTTGCAACTTAATAACCAATCGGGAACACGGATGTCAACCTGAAGGTGGATTATTAGTCATAGATGCTGTTGGATTAACGGTCTATGTATCATGTTGTAATCAGTGGCGGAGGACCCCTTCGGGCAAGGTAGGCAGCCGCCCTACCTTGATTTCTCCAAAAAATTAAGATATGTATGCATCTAGGCATTCGGCAGATCCAGTCTTTTCTAGTTCGTTGTCCCTGGTCAGTTTCTTTTTGCAAAACGTTCTTTTGGGGAAGAAAGCGGAAGGGAGAGGCTGGCTGGTTACTGGGCTTTGTTTGGGCCGAGTTGGACGAGCTCTGGTGGCCTGCTGTTGTCTAACTGCGACTTGCCCAACTGGGTTCGTTAGTTTAGGTTCGACTGAGCCAGAACAGCAGCGACCGCGTGGCTCGGATCCTCGGACGGCAGAACACTAGCGGTGTGGAGCACAACGGCGGCGGACGGCCGGGCAGGCGGCGGCTCCAGGAAGCGATCTGCGGCGGCAGAAGGGCGCCGGCGGCACTTCTCCACCCCAGCGCCGTAAGTTTTTTGTGCTGGATAATGGTACCGAAGCGGTACGTGTTTACTGAATCAGGATGTTCATGAGTTTCTTTTGGCTTCTCCAAAAATGAATTGGTTATATATTAGCTAGTGGAGTTATTGGTCGTTCCATATGTCCATACGGCCATTTTCTGAAATGAAATAGTACATCTTATTTCTAATGGTGGAGGTTGGGGAATGGTGATATTGCAGTTATGTGTTTGTCAAATCAATTTTTTCCGATGTCATTTTTTTTAGTTTCCCATATTGTGTTATTTTACCGTTCCTAGGTCATGTATAATGCTGAGAGGATCTTATGCGTTAGACTTCGCCCGTCTTGAAAATATTCCGTCCTCCGCCATGGTTGTAATGCCGAATTGGAATCTTAGTAGTCATCTTGTCATATTTATGCATTGTTATCGCTCATATTTTATCAATTGCCCAGCTGTAATTTGTTTACCAAGCTTAGTTCCTACTCGTCCTCGAGTAGGTAAACGATAAAAAAAATATTTTTGAAAGTGACATGCATACCATCATAATCTTGATCAATAGTATTGTAAGGCACATGTAAGTGAATGAAGTGATCCAAGTCAATGGTCTATATTTGCTACCAAATAGATAATGAGTAAAACTGAATCATCAATCTAAACATTTTCATGAATAGTACTTTGGAAACATTGCATCCACAGGTTTACATGTGTTAACTCATAAGTAATAGATTCTAATAAAAGGTATTTAACCAAACAAGGAAGATTTAAGTTTCAGCGTTTGCTTCAACTTTCAACATATTTATCTCATGGATATTGTCGACACAAAGCAATATAATAAGTCCAATATGTAGCATATAACAAATTATTGTACCAAAGTTGACACTAGTGTTTTCTTGTGGAAGATAGAAAGAAGTAGGAAAATTGACCTCAACATAAAGAAAAAAGGCCCTTCGCAGAGGGAAGCAGGGATTAAATCATGTGCTAGAGATTTTTAGGTTTTTGAAATCATATAGAGAGTAAAAATTTAAGTTTTGGAGGTGGTATGTTAATTGGTCAACGAATCAGTAGTGGAAAGTACAAATTTGACCCCGGCCAAACATACTTTTAGAGCGGCTCCCATGAAGGACGTTATTTCTACCAGCAAGGCAGATCAACCCTCTTTTCTCTTTTGTTTACACATGCAGATATTCACTGGTATTATTGCTTACTGATAAATCAGGCAAAAATGTGAAGAATTAAGCGGTTAAAGTTGTAATTAATTGGGACTGGGCACCCGTTGCAGCTCTTTTTGCAAAGTTGTAGATAGAGGATGTATATGCCGCTAGTCCTGATGGTAAAGTCTGCTTGACAAGTGTCATAAGACATCCACCACGTCCTTACGTGAGGTAAACATTGACACTAAAAGGAGTAGTAAATTTTTTGAATAGTTTAAAGGTAGCAATGAAAATTTACTTGGAGTGGCAAGGAATACCACATAAGGTAGTTATGGTGGACACAAATGGCATGGATTTTGCTCAAGAATTTGGATGCACGAGAAGCATTCCCTCTCAGTACAGAGTTTAGGCTAGCAAGGTTATGTAAGCTAACAAGAATATCAACCGTTACACCAAATTTTATATGACCAACCATATTGCAAGCATTATAGACTTCATACCGTCTTCCCTTGTTAACCAAACCTTTATATTAGAAATATCTAGACCTTAGAGATACCACCATGCAAACCAATTTCAACAAGCTTTACTTGGTTCTTCACTAGTGGGCTTAACTTACATGATGCAAAAAATCAATCATGACCTACTTGTTATCAAAACAATTGACAAGTATCAATTATCCATATTAGTGATCTACAGAGTATGCAAGTCTTTTCCATTATACCATTTACCACATGCAACATTTTCTGTTCCAACCATACACATCAACTTATTTCAATAACTCTCCAACAAGTATAAGTGAAGTAAGAGAGTACTTTCTTAAAAGAACTAATTAGCTCTGGACAAGAGGATACATGAAAACAAGAGCTAAAAGCTTGAACAGCGTAGATATGAATGCTCAACAAATATAAGTGAAGATATTAGTATTCTCATGAAAAAAGCGAGAGCGTATCTATCTCCAATCAAGAATGCTAGGATCCAATCAAGTTGATCACAATAATAAAATAACATTACTGGAAAATAAAAGCACCAGACACTCCAAGAATAGCACATATGATGTGAAGAATTAAAATATAGTTTCACTAGAGATGACCTGATATTTTGACGATGAAGAAGGGATGCACAAGCATCCCAAGCTTAGACGCTTGAGTCTTCTTGAAATATGCTGGGAGATCCATGGGAGCCTCCCCCAGCTGAGCTCCTTCACTCTTCTGCATCCTATTATATCACTTTCCTCTTGACCTTGAAACTTCCGCCAAACAAAACTCAAAGTAAATCTAATTGAGGGTTAGTGCACAATCAAAAACTCACTGTTCTGTAAAAAGACGCAATATGACCATTACTTTAAACATTAGCTACTGCACTGATGTTATGTGATGCTCTTCCACCCAAAAAGAATTCCACCCAACACTTAGTAAAATAGAGAATGCAAATAAAAGACATAATTTGTCTAAAACAGAACAGTCCACAAAGACGAATTTTTTTCGAGGAAACTTAAGATGCCTCAGATGAAAAACTTTGAACTAATGAAAGATGCGTACATACTCAGGAATACGCACAAAATTTGCAGCTTTAAATCACATTATGTTGATTTTAGATAATTAATACGGTGAACAGCAGAAATCTGTTCCTGCGCAACAATCAAAAATTAGCATCATCTTATCATTAGAGACTACTCTTGGCCACAACAATGCGAAAAGTAAAGATACAAAGGAGTTGCTACTGAAATTAAACAACCTCCTTGACTCAATAAAAGAAAAATTGCAGAAATAAAATGGGTTGCCTCCCATAAGCGCTTTTCTTTAAAGACTTTTAGCTAGGCACAAAGCATGCATCAAGTATTAACCAAGTGTAGAAGCATCAACATTATAGTTAGAAGTTTTTCTCAACAATGCATCGTATCTTATCCTATATAGGTTTCAGAAGTTCCCTCTCAATACTTTTAGGCACACTTTTCATCAATTAGTTTTCAGGAACAATCCAATCAAATTCTTTTCTAGTGCCTCATGCATTCCTTAAGCTTAAATGTATGGTATTTTAACTTCCCCTCATAGTCGGCTTCATAATGTACTTAAATCTATCTTTTTCAAGCTTCTCAAGTGTATTAGCAATATCAATAAAATATCCAAGCATCTTATAACGAATATAAAACTTTTCTAGCCTCACCAGCAACATCACCAAATTCTTTAAGAAGGGTTTCTAAAACAAAATATTTCTTCTCACATCTTCCATATCATGAAGTTTAAGAAACATTTGCTGCATTATAGGATTAAGATTACCAAACCTAGCTTCCAACATGTGAACTAAAGAGGCTGCAACAATTTCATATTCGGTGCAAGTTCTACCAAGGATCTATCTTCAAAATCTTTAAGTCTACTGACATGACTAAAGAATTTCTCAATGTTATCTCTCCAATGATATACCCACTACCCAGGGGCGGAGCCCAATGGGCCGACCCTGATGCACAGGAATGCGGGTCGGTAAAAAAAGTTCAGTAGTACTTACTATCTTTTAATATTGGCCCGTGCCATCAGGGTGGCCTCCGATCAGTGCATCAGGCAGGCCCATGAAGCAGCATGCTTCAGGACTTCCGGCGCACGTGGAGATAGCCTGCACCGTGACCATCTCTCCTCGTACGCGAATCTGCTCTCGCTCTGGCTTCTGGCGTTTGATCGATCGATCAGCAGTTCAGCAAACAAATTAGGCGACGAAGCGTCGCACATCCAGGCGACCCGACTCCGAGCAGTCGGAAACAAACCCCAGCAGGAAGCCTCGATCCGCCCTAGCGCGCAATTCCGATTTTTCTCGCCCGACGAGCCGATGCAGCGCGCGAGCGCACTGCTGCTATCGGCTGCTCTCCGACCACTGCAATCGCCGCCCTCCGCGGTTGTTCGTCCGCGAAACAAGGCGATCGATCCGCGAAATCAAGGTCACTGCAATCGCTGCCCTCCGTGTTGATCGTGAAATCAAGACAATCAATTGTGGTGTTTGGTCTGTGCAGGCCTGGGTCTGTGCCAGTATCGTTTCGCCCAATCCTCTGGTAATTTAAACTGAACTTTCCTGTACTTTTCATCGCTTGCAATAATCGTGCTAGTTCATGCAAATCTCACTGAAATATTTTGTTACTGTTTACCTAATGCAATACATAATGGACAAGATGTTCGAAAAGAAAAGCTCCGTCACAAGATGTCCAGAGACATGAACTCGAAAAGTTAAGTATTTCATGGGGTTGAAGAATCGAATATTATACTAGAAGAGTAAAAGGTATGTGAAAACTTTAGCTACTTGAATAGTATAGTTTTGGTCATTCTACTATATTTCACTTGGAAATTAAGTCTACCTTTTTTCTTGCAGGTTATTGAATCTAGTTGTTTGATGATGTATTCTGGAATTTAAAAATGCTAGACATCTTTTACAAGTAACATTATCCTTTATTTCATCTCAATATAGTAAGCTTTGTTGTTTTTTACTATGAGTTCTTATCAATTTATACGTTGTCTTTTATTATGTCATATTATCTATGTTTGGAGCTTAAAACCATATTTACACAGTAGATTGTTTGTTAAAAATTATAGTAGATTTTATTTTTTTAAAATTACGTCATAGTAAAGTGGGGCATCAGGGTCAGTTGAGCTCCAGCTCGCCCCTGGCACTACCCACTGATATATCTTTTAAAGTAAACTTAGCGAGAAGCATGATGAAATAACAAAAACTAAACCGAAAATAAATTAGATGCAAGTAACTAATTTTTGTGTGTTTTTTATAATGTAAAAGCAAACAAGATAAAATAAAAGTAAACTAAGCAAGACAAAAACAAAGTAAAGAGATTGGAAGCGTGAGACTCCCCTTGCAGAAGCCTGCTAACTCCCCGGCAAGGGCGCCAGAAAACTATGGCGTGTTGAAGGGGAAGTTTGGAGACTGCTGAACCGAATTACTTCCACTCCCCGGCAACGGCGCCAGAAAATTAGCTTGATGACGTGAAATCACACGTTCGTTGGGAGACCCAAGAGGAAGGTATGAAGCAGTGCAGCAGCAAGTTTTCCCTCAGTATGAAACCAAGGTTATCGAACCAGTAGGAGTAGGAGCACTTCAGAAGGTTGTTGGTGGCGGAATATGGCACGACGCAATACCAGGGAATCCGGCGACCGACGTGGAACCTGCACACAACACAATCAAACTACTTTGCCCCAACGAAACAGGAAGGTGTCAATCTTCCCGGCTTGCTGTAACAAAGGATTAAACGTATGGTGTGGAAAATAATGTTTAATTGCATAAAGTAAAAGAGAACAATTGTTTGCAGTTGGTGGTTTTATCAGTGTAAAAGAATGGACCGGGGTCCACAGTTCACTAGTGGTGTCTCTCCATACAGATAAACGACATGTTGGTAAACAAATTACAGGTGAGCAATTGATAAAATATTGAACGCATGACAATGCATATATATGACAAGATGACTACCATGATATTTAATTGGGCATTACGACAAGATACATAGACCGTTATCCAACCGCATCTATGACTAATAATCCACCTTCAGGCTGACATCCGTGTTCCCCGTTGGTATTAAGTTGCAAGCAACGGATAATCGCATTAAGTAATGTGCGTAATGTAAACAAGTACATATGACCATGGACATAGCATTGTTAGGTTATCCTAGTGGCAACAGCACATCCACAACCTTAGAAGTTGTTGTCACTCGCTCAGATTACTGAGACTGAACCCACTATCTAGCATAAATACTCACTCTTGATGTTACAAGCATCTACTTGGCCAAAGTATCTACTAGTAACGGAAAGCATGCAAGATCATAAATAACATGTAACATAGATTAATAATCAACTTGATCATAATATTCAATATTCATCGGATCCCAGCAAACACAACATGTAGCATTACAATAAGATGATCTTGATCATGTTAGGCAGCTCACAAGATCTAAACATGATAGCATAAAGTGGAGAGACAACCATCTAGTTACTGCTATGGACCCGTAGTCCAAGGATGAACTACTCACGCATCACTCCGGAGGCAGGCATGGCGATGTAGAGCCCTCCGGTGATGATTCCCCTCTCCGGCAGGGTGCCGGAAGAGCTTCAGAACCCTCCCGAGCTAGGGTTGACGACGGCGGCGCCTCTGGAAATTTTCGTGGATATGACTCGGGTATTTAGGCTTTCGCGTCGGGACGAATAAAAAGGCGAAAGGGTGACGGCTGAGGGCACCCGAGGGGCCCACACACACCCTCGGCGCGGCAGGAGGTGGCCGCGCCGAGCCCTTGTGTGGCCGCCTCCTGGCGCTCCTCCGTCTCCCCTTTGGACTCCGTGTACGTGTCGGTGAAATAGGGACCTCCGTTGATTTTCGTCCAATTCCGAGAATATTTCCAGAACAGCTTTTCTGGAATACAAAAACAGCAGAAAACAGGAACTGGCACTGTGGCATCTTGTTAATAGGTTAGTTCCAAAAAATGTATAAAAATGATATGAAGTGGATGCAAAACATGTAACAATTGGTATAATATCAACATGGAATATCAAAAATTATAGATACGTTTGAGACGTATCAACAGGGCACGGCGGACAGGAGACCTCGCTAGAGAGAACGTCCCAAAACAGAAGGCCACGCATGTGGATACGCATAAAGCCCACAAACTCTACATAGTTGGTGCCATCAAATACCACGGAGCACCGAGGGATAGCAACATAGCCCGAAGAAGACATCGCGAGCTCTCTGTTTTTTTTACAAGTCAACGCTCATGAATGGATCTCGATCTAGATCGAGCATGAGCAGAAAGCCCCGACCAGCATGCACGGGAGCAACGACGGGTGCGTGCAGGGGACAGCAGGCCGGACGGCAACGGGGCCGGCAAGGCGGCGGCGGCAGGCCGGACGGCGGCGGCAGGCCGGAGAAGAAGCGACGGCCGGCGCCCAGCCGGACGAGCACGGCGGCCGAGGGGCGGCAGGCCGAAGAAGAAAAGGGGCCAGCGACAGACGCCGAATCCGGATCGATCTAGGACCAAAACGGAGAGAGAAAATAGCAGCATCTCGCCGGAGAACGAGACCAGCTCGGTTTGGAGGACAGGAGAGAAGCAACCGACGGCCAGCCTAGCAACGACGGCGGCGACAGTGGATCATGCACGGAGTTGCAGCGTGCGGGAGGAGAGCTAACCTATGCTCTGATACCATGTTAGAGAATGAGCAACAATCATTCACAGGGGGCCAAAGGCCATTACATGTACAAATGTGCAATATGCAGGAACCCCTTATACAATTGGGATATACAGGAAACTAGACTATACATGTCTAACAATTTAATCCATAAACTGTTAGTACCTTGAAGTATGATACACAAGAGCTTCTAATGTTTTTTATTTATTCTGAACCTGAACCTGAAATTTGTACACTGGACCTAGAAGCTAGCAGTAATGCACAATTGCACTGAATGGTCAAGCTAGCACTAGCGCAAGGTTATGTAGCTTCAGTTTTCACATTTGCTGCCTTACTGCATTTTTGTTACTCAGTATTTGAAGGAACTAGAATACATTTGCTTGAGTATTTGCTGTCAATTTCTGAATATAGCTACAGAAGCACACAGCCACTTCATGCTCACACAATTTTCTTCAGTTTTAAATAATGGCTAATCAAAAATTGCATCAAGCCATTTTCTTCTCTAGTATACACTCTACACTGCATCAAGCAATTGAAAGTTATTGGTTGACATCAGTACAGGGTGACGGGTTAGAATTCCCTGTACCTTCTTCTTTTCTTCTTGGAACTCTGAAACTCGATGGAGCTTGCCGCAGATCTACTGGCGATATCGATGAGGACTTCTGCTGAAGATCTCCTCGTCGAGATGGAGCTCTCCTCATGGAGCTGGATGGATTTGCTCCTGTGCTCGTGATCGAGGAGGAGCAAACCGCTGACGGGAAGAAGGGGAGCAGAGCCAAGGTCGTGCAAAGCCTACTAGAAAACAGAAGGCAAAAACGTTTCACGGAGACTTGAGCCCAATATTTGGCCCATGCGAGCGACGTAACCAAACCCTTGCGGCCCACTCTGCGGTTATCTTTGCCCACTCTCCTCCGCCACCTCCAAACCCTAGCCGCCTCCTCCTCCCTCTCACCCCCGCCGCAGCCGCAGCCGCCGCGAGCGAGCAGACGCACGCAGCCATGGTAACGCCTCGTCCATCCCTTCTTTCACGTTACCCCGGCGTCGACCTAGTACCTGTGCTTAACCACCTCCGTTGCTGTGCAGTCCGGAAGGAAGAAGACCCGGGAGCCCAAGGAGGAGAACGTGACGCTCGGCCCCGCCGTCCGCGAGGGAGAGCACGTCTTCGGCGTCGCCCACATCTTCGCCTCCTTCAACGACACCTTCATCGTAAGATCCTCAACCACGCGCGGCCTTTTCTGCCTTTTTTTGTTGAGCAAGTGCTGAAACACTTGCTATTGTTGGCTTATCTGTTGCAGCATGTCACGGATCTGTCCGGAGAGAGACGCTCGTCCGCATCACCGGTAATTAAATCCCTACATTCTTATTGCAAAGCTTTACGACCAATTCCTGTTCGATGATGTGTTGATGTTCCTTTGTTTGTTACAACCATCGTTTGATAGGTGTAGGATCATCTCTAGTGTTCTTATACTGGGAATGGTGTATAATTATGCTTGTTGGTTGCTTATGTTTTTATTTGCCTTGTAAGCACGGCCCTTAAGATCCCCCCCTTATATTCCGTGGGAGCATGTGAGTCATAGCCATGCAAGATTGAAAGTGAGGTACTAGAGAGTTCTTCTCTGGAACCTCTCTTCCAATTTCTTCTCCAGGTGTCACCATCTTTCCAATGAGTTTCTTGTAGTGTTTGCTCAGTATGAAGCAGCAGCTCACTGTATTGCTTCGGCTGAGCTCTACACACTGCAACTTTTTGCAAAATAAAATGGAGGTATCTAAATATTGGTAGTGGATATGCTTTGACTTATTTTTGATCATTTCAATTTTGGCTGTCCTGTTTTCTGCACCTCAACACCCATCTATAATGTTGGTGAGATTTCTGATGTATTGTTCAACTTAACATTGGATTATGATTAGTTTTGAACCGTTGCCAGCATCTTTGCAGCTGCTGTGCATATATTTGTTTTTATGTGTATAAATGACTTCTAAGTTCTAACAGCAGCCAGTTTTTACATTTTATAAGAACATTTGTATCCTCTGCTCTTACTCTAGATACCAAAGTCGTCTTAAGATTTATATCTTGTAATTTTAATTGGTGCATATACCATGACACTATCTGTACTTATCAATATGTGGCTGGATTGACGACATTGTGTTTTTCAGGTGGCATGAAGGTCAAAGCTGACCGTGATGAATCATCCCCTTATGCAGCCATGCTTGCATCTCAGGATGTTGCAGTTAGATGCAAGGTAACAAGTTCTGTTCTGCATGGTCAATTTACGTATTCAAAAGTTGATGAATCAGTTGATTCTTACGAGATCTTTCCCTCTCTAGGAGCTTGGAATCACTGCTCTGCACATTAAGCTCCGTGCTACTGGTGGAAACAAGACAAAAACACCAGGTCCAGGTGCTCAATCTGCGCTTAGAGCTCTTGCACGTTCTGGCATGAAGATTGGACGCATTGGTAAGCCTGTGACGCCCTTGTTTATTCTGTGCCACACCATTTCGTCTAATTTGATTCCATGTGTGTTTTCCATCTTGTTTTTTCTAGACGGAATGACACACAACCAACCTTGTTTTTTTGTGTGGTATTTTCTTGTTATTGTACCTAAATCTTTTGTGTTCTCTTAATAATGTCTGTTAATTGTACTATGTTAGGATTCTCCTTGCATAGCTTGTGGTTATAGTCACAATATTGTCTGTTTAGACTACTTTGGCACATTGGCCAGGTTTTGCTTTGGAATGTTGTTTTCTCCTTTCTTGTGGTCATTCCAAAGCTTATGTTGATCATATTTTTTCGTCCCTTTCACACTTATTTGTAGCTGGAACTTCCCATTTTAATGAATGCTGTGTTACCAAAGATAAATTCATGATGGTTCTTTTTTTCTGTTGAGCAGAGGATGTTACTCCAGTCCCAACTGACAGCACTCGCAGGAAGGGTGGTAGAAGAGGAAGGAGGCTGTAATTTATGCCTTTTCGAGGATGGAAAATTACCAAGCTATCAATGTCGTGTCTTGCAACTTGTTATGTACGCTGTTTATGATGTTCAATCAGATTTCGTGGATTTTTAGTTTTTGAGCATTATTGTGTTGGATCTTTAGAAAATGGTCTTTTCTCCCCTTCGCATCAAGTGGTTACCATTTATCAAATCTTTCTTGACATGGTGCAGTTCGATGTGATGTTACCAGTGATGCAAATGCCTGAAATGATTTAAGTTCTCGCATTAGTATTCATATACTTCTGTTATATATTTGTGGAATTCATGAAAATGTCTGTTGTGCCGTCTCCTTACCAGTGAGATTAAAGATAGCTGAATGGCTGCTTGCTTGAATAATTGCAGAAGAACCTGAGCTCTTATCTTCGTCTAAACTCTTGCTGCCAGCGATCTAGTTGAGCAGTTTGGTTTTTGGAATATTTAGGTTCCATCTAAGGAAAAACATTACTTCCAAATCTCCTTAACATGTCCGGCATAGGCTCCTACAACTACAATGTTCAATATGCGACTGCGTTATCCTCTTCTCCAGGTGTACATCAACATGCACGATGTGGGTTCTCTGTTCGTCATGTATACATATTTAGAGAAAAATAAATCACAAATGCATGTCGAATCATCATGGGATTGATAATTGTCAGGATATGTTTAGATACATGGTAACAGAGAACACGTTCCCTGATGAAATGAACTTACAACAAGCCAAAATGGTGTACATGCAGCTGCCCACATGATTTCAAATCATCTACTCCCAAGAGTGATACAAAATGGTGTACATGCAGCTGCTAACATGATTTGAAATCATCTACTCCCAAGAGTGATACAAAATGGCTTCAGTATTCTCATTCAAACAAGATGCAGTTGCTATCTTTACTTGGTCCATTTCTAGTGCATTCACAGCTATTGATCCCTCCCGTGTTGTTGCTGTTTGTTGTATGGTTTTCGCCCGGTTTCTCCCACTAATAAACCGGGCACCTTCTTCTTAATAAAGGGTTGGGGCAAAGCTTTTGCCCCATAGTTTCAAAAAAAAAAAAAAAACTATTGATCCATCCAGAGGTCTAAAATTAGGATATTGAAAAGGCCATCTGTCTTTACTTTTTCCATTTTGAGTGCAATCCTTTTGGGTTGATGGGAGTGTTATGAACTGCTAGTGTACTCCAATTTCTGTAATTAAGTCTGTCACTGCCAGAGTAACCATGGAGTGGTGTACAAGTGTGTGCTAGTTCAAATTCCAGCTTGTTCAAATTTCTGCTAATGCTAGAGTAACCATGGATTAGTTCAAATTTCTGCTCGTACAAGTGTGTGCTGCATTGGAGGCTATTTTTGCATCTGGAGTACATGGTTTCCGTGAGGTGTATGATGGAAGCACGGACCCAGATGATTTCCTGTGGGTCTACTCTGCTGAAATCAGCTTGGTTGGAGGAAATGAACTGATGATGATGAATTACCTCCCATTAACGCTCAGCGAGCGCACAAAAGCTTGGATGAGTGGTCTCCCGGATGCATCAATAGATTCATGGTCAAGCCTCAAGTCTCAGTTCATCTTGGCCTTCCAGGATTACCAAGAGCAACCATGTGAACGTTCCCGGTTATATCATCTAACTCAGTGGCCTGGAGAAAGGTTGAAGGGTTACATATACCGTTTCAAATCCACAGCGAACCGCGTCCCTGGAATCAAAGATGCCATGGTAATTCTATCCTTCACAGCCAATGTCCGCGATCAGAAGATAAGAGACAAACTGAGCACCCGACTGGTAAGCACTCTAGGAGAACTGTGGCAGATAGTAGAAAAGTGTTTGATTAAGGAAGAGCAACGAGATCCGTTCGCGGGATTGGTCCCCGGAAGCAGTGTACCCCCCGGGAAGGTATGACGAAAGTTGGGTCAGCTTGTCCATGCCTAAGCAACTCCGTTAGGTAAAGAATCCGTTCAGCGGAAGATAAGCAGGTGCAGAGCAGAAAGAAAGTGCAAATCCGAGAGACTTGGACCATTTCGTTTCAGTACCTATATTCCCGGGAATGTTGAAAACCTATTGGCGGGATATGCCCGAAACAGTCCGTATCCAGGGTAATACCCGCGAACGGTGAGGGTGGGTCTGGATCCGTTCCGCCACATATGTAAAGTGGGAAGGGTTCATCCCTCCACAGATGATGTGGCTCTGGATCCGTTCCTCCACTTATGTAAAGTGGGAAGGCTCTATCCCTTCACAGATGATGTGGGTCTGGATCCGTTCCTCCACTTATGTAAAGTGGGAAGGGTCCATCCCTCCACAGATGATGTGGGTCTGGATCCGTTCTGCCGCTTATGTAAAGTGGAAAAGGTTCGTCCCTCCACAGATGATGTGGAGCTGGATCCGTTCCGCCACTTATGTAAAGTGGGAAGGATCCGTGCCTCCATAGAGTATGTGGGTCTGGATCCGTTCCGCCACTTATGTAAAGTGGGAAGGATCCGTCCCTCTACAGCTGCGGTGGGTTTGGGTCCATCCCACCACAAGTGTTAACATGAAAATCTGGTTAGCGGGAAGAGTTTTTGCAAACGTTAACTTGTGACGATGCATTCCGGGACTTTTTGTTAGAATGCTGGGGGCTTTCGTCCGGAACAAAGCACCGTTACTTCGCAAAAGTCTAGTACTAAGCATTCTCGAACGATCATTGCATGCATAACGTCCAGATCATAGTCTTGCCTGTTAAGCTAACCGATAAAATGTCTTGCTCTTAAGTTGTTACATGACGCAGGAAAAGTACCACGAAACAAAATATGGATACGTCAGGATGAAAGTTGCCCTCTGCCAAGCCCATCCGAGTCCTCCGCCGAACTGTTGTAGCCGTCAGTAAAATTGCCAGAATTATCTTCAGGAGGAGATTCAGCGTCATGGTCTTCTTGGTCGACGAACGGCATAAGCGACTCTGTTTCCGGACCATGTGTTGATCTAAAAAAACTCTGCAAATCTTAGCAACAACATTTGTTCGGTTGATGTGTTGTATTTAAGCTCCAAAACAGATTTAGAGCAAGAATGCTCTTTCAAGATCCCGCTGCACCGGCGGTGGCGCGGCGCGTTTCTTGCCGCAGGGCGCCGCGGCCTCCGTCTCGGCCTTGACCTTCACGGGTGGTGGCGGACCGAAATCGCAGATGGTCACGCCGCCGCATGTTCTTTGCGGCGGTGCTGACCATCTCGGCTCGGCCTTGAGCCTCGCGGGGGGCGGCGGCTTGCGCGAGAAGCTGCCCTCCTGCTTGACCTTCACGAACCTCGGCGTCGTTGTTGTCGGCCGCGCTGGATGAGCTGCGAGAGGAGGAGCTCGCCGGCATGTCCCAGAGGTCGTGCGCCCATGCTCGCGCGGCCGCGACGTACCCATACTCCGCCATTACCTTGTACAGGTCGCAGCCTTCCCACTAGCGGAGGTGCGCGTTGATGTTGTTGTGCGTCGGCCGTTGGGAACCCCAGTAGTCGTCGACCACGGAAAACCGCTGCACCGTGAGGAGCGCCACTTGGGCTGTTCTTTACGTATTCAGGGTCCGCCCGCTGCTCTGGCGTCAGCTGCCGCTGGTGCAGGCGGATGAGAGCGCAGAGACGGTGAGGGACGACGTACCCGAGCGCCGATAGCGACTAGCCGCCACCACAGGGGAGGCGCATCCCCGGCGGCACGGGATGCGGTTCTTGAAGAAGAACGTGGCTTAGTCCTTCCGCAAGCAGCTTTTCGTCGCGCCACCGCTGCCTCCCGCTTCGCCTTGTGTGCCATCGCTGCTCGCCGGTGAACTGTGGAGCAAGGGAGAAGAGAGAGCGGTGGAGCGATGCGATGGGGAGCGGAGCCGCACATGTTTTACAAGGACGGTGAGGAGGCGAGGTGCGGGAACACGGCACGGGAAAGTTACTCATTACTCCGGCGCCGGTTCTCGAGGTGTCTTAACTCCGGCGACGCGCGTGAGGAGATAGACACGGCGCAAGGCGTCACATCGCATCAGTAACCGCCAATGGCCGTAATAAATTGCGCTTACCGGCGGTGAGTGGCCGACGTGTCGGGCCCGCACGTCAAGATCCAACGTGGCGCATGTTGGCGCGGTTGCCGACACGCTCGTTTGCCTCCCTAGAAACAACATGGCGTGAAATGGGGTTGCCGGACGCTCTATTGATTCGCGTCGGCAACATTTGGGTTATTGGGCTCGCCGCTAGGGTCTTTCGTGTCGACGCCCAATAGGCCTATTGGAAGCGTTATTTGACGTCTTTCGTGTCGAGCCTATTGGGAACGCTTTTGGATTCGCCGGTGGAGATACTCTTAAATTGTGTCATAATGTGAGCGTTATTGGACACGCTGATGAAGACACTCTTAGATTGCGTCATTCCGTGAGGGAAAGGAAAGAGAAGCCCACAATGTGCAAACAAGGAGTGCAATTAATGATGTCGAAGGGAAGATCAAACGGGCGTGCATGCTCTAGATGACGATCCTTGAAGTGGGCTTATCATCCCCAACTCCAATTTAATGCTCCATAACCCTCCGCATATTTCTGGAACTCTCCTCCTCTCCTCTCTTCTACAGAAACCAGAGGCGACTCGAGGGCGACCCTGAGGCGACCAGCGTCCGCCGGCGTATCCGTGGGATTTCCCACCCTCCGGCGGCCGCTCCGGCGGCGGGAGGATGGGGAATCCCCGGATCTGCGCTCCGGCGGTGTAGATAGGGTGTGGATAGGGTGGATCTCGGGCGTCGGGGCCGAGGCGGGGAGGCCTCCGTCGTCGTTTTGTTGGGGCGCAGCCTCCCCTCGCTCCCGACGTCGTCTTCGACGGCGGCGGCTGGCTGCTGCCCTGTTCCACCGGTGCTTCCTCCGGTGCTGGTGGTTTCTTTGCGGTTGGTGTTTTGGTTGGTGTTCTGGAGGCGTGCGGAGGGGATTGGAGGCTGCTGTTGCGCGGGATCGAGGCTTGCAGGTTGAAGATCTGGCCACCTCTGTGGAGGTGGAGTGGCGCTGGCCCTGGATCTGGGGCGGAGGTTGCTTGGGGGGCTCCCCCGGCCGATGCACCATCTTCGGCTTCAGATCCAGCTCGTCGAAGCTGGTGGCTGATGCGGCTCGTCAAAGCCTTCGGGCTAGGAGTTCTTCCGTTCCGTTGGAGAGGGCTGTCGGCGGCTGGATCCTGCGTCGTCCTCGACGATGGAGGTCTTGTGTGATCGGCGTCCTGGAGGTTGAAGAAGATGTTGTGCAGCAGTGCTGCTCTCTGTATCCTCTCTGTATTGTAGCTGCTTGTATTCGGATCTGTACTGCTTTCCTATACAAATGAATATAAGTTTTTAGCGTTCAAAAAAAAATTTAATGCTCCATGATTAGAGATTTCTTGATCCCGAGCTCAAGTGCTCCCTCTAGTTAAAAATAATTTTATTTTTAACTTTCAAAAAGTTATAAAAGACTTTATATTCTGAGCTACACAAAAATAACAAATGTGAGCTACACAAAAATGACAAATCGAGTTGAAATACTTTATATTCTGAGCTACACTATAATGTCTGAGCTACATTAATTCTGAATTTGAACAGAACCATAGTAATGTACGTTTTTTTTTTGTTCATACGGATCTGTAGTACCCATGTTCCAACTCTCTACTAAATAGCAAAAAAAGGACGCACAGGACGGAAAGTCTAAATGGAGCCCGAGTTTCATGTAGCTCGTTTTTTGTGAAAATTCAAAATCGGCACTTTTTGGTTTATAAAAATCATGAGAAAAATCTCAGATGTAGATAGTGTCTAGATCTAGAAGCGTGCAAAAAAGGAACTAGAAATTTATTGTATTCTAGCCAACACAAAAAAGACAAATCTGTCATAATTTCATTATTATTTTTTGAATATGTTTACTACTCACCACCCAGATTCACCAATTTGTCATTTTTGTCCAGCCCACAATTCAAAGCATTTTGGGTTGAAATTTTGCAACTTCTAGATCTTATCAGTATTTACCTTTAGGATTTTTTCCCCCAATTTTTCGAAACACAAAAATGCAAATTTCATTATTTTCAAAAACGGACTACATGAAGCTTGGGCTGCAAAACACCTCACTCCGCACAAGAAGACTATCGCCGACTTTATGAATGTGTGATCACACACATTTGTCAAAAAAAATTGTAGCTCGGAATATAAAGTATTTCACTCGATTTGTCATTTTTGCGTAACTCAGAACATAAAGTATTTCAATACATCATTGACAACATGAATGGTTTTTTTCAGATTTTTTTTCATTGACAACATGCACTGGAGCTTGGTACGGAGTGAAAGAAAAACGGTGGGAGTAAACGAACAAATCACGGAATATCTTGCAACTGAAATTTTCTACATTGGACGAAACGCAACTAAGCTGCCAGCTTATCACCGAAACGAACTTGCATGTCACGTTACATGATTAACAGGTCCGACAGTTCAGAAACAAATCACAGCACATCTTTTAACCAAACAATATGAACATCTGACCAAATACGCGCTTAAACTGTCGGTTTGTCTTCGTAAACTAACCAGCATGCAACGTTACACAAACCAATCATTAAACATGTCCTTTAGTTAGGAAACAAAGCAAGGTCCATCCAAAGACAAAATTAAATTTATCCTACACTGGGCTACAGCCATAAGTCCATAACATAGTTCAAGAAACAAAGCAAGGTTGGCTTAAAATTTACTGGAAGTAGAATTGCACTACTACAAAGATATGTCAGTGGTATCCAATAGCATGGCCACGACTGCAAGGCTCCAGAACAATTAATTCGACTGTAGATGGAACCTCCTTCTCAACATGTGTTCGGATAGCCGAGAGCGCTCTCTGGGCTTCCATCAGAAGCCCTTCCGTCATGGGAGTACAATGTTCATACTTACCTTGATAACACCTATCCCCATGAATGGGGTCCAATGTAAGACGCTCTAGCGACACCGCATTCTTGAGAATATAACATATCAGTTCAATCAAACTCTTCGCACTGTTCAAATAACTGATCTTCACACTCTTGAGGCAGCCATGGAGATGATCAGGCATGTGCCTCAGTTGTGGATCCGCAAAAATTGAGTCGTTCACCATGCGCAGCTGAAGCGTCTGACAATGAAAAAGTATGATTCAATTAAATGGAACCCGACTGATAGCATTGCTTTGCATGCTGAAATGAATGAAAAACGCCAGCGCCTAACTTCTAATATCAAAGTCTCCAACACAGGAGACGCGTCAAGGAAAGAAACCAGAGAAAAATAGTCGTATTGCCAAGAGGTAGAGGATCCTGATGCCATTTCAATGCTCAGGTGCTTAAGGTAGAGAAATGTGGTAGGCAGCATTGGAGCATCAACCACCTGCACAAAAAATGGCATGCATCGGATACACTGTACACCAGGTACGACTAATGTAATCCAAATAATTCGCTATCCTACGACACCCTATCTTGTAGAGAATTCATACCTCACATCCTGATCCTATGACAAGAGTTTCAATATTTGGCATAATGGATGGCAGCTTGGCACGAGCGTCACGGATAAAGTTCTGTTGTCCCATGTCTAGTTTCCTCATTTGCAATGTTTCCACAAGTGAGAAGTCCACCCAGTGTTCTCACGTAAAAGCTAGAGAGATTTGGAGCTTTGCTCTCTATCACTTTCAGGCTCAAGCAGTCTACAACAGTAAGGCTGCTGAGCCGCTGCAGGGCAGAAGATAGATTCAGGAATCTAATCTCCGTGCAATGATAAAGATCTAACTGCTCCAAAGCGGGAGAGTTAGAAAGAAGGCACTTTAGCTCATCCCATGTAATGCTCACAAACCAAAGATGCAGACTTGTTAGGCTCCTCAAGGGGCCAAGTTCAACGGTGGGATGGAGCGCACAATGATGAAGTCTAAGGTGCCGAAGTGAGTTTCGAACACTATCAGATAAAAGTGAGCACGAGAAGTTGAATATTCTCTTTGTTTCACGCAGCACGAGGCTGACTTCTTCAATCCCTGGTTTAAGAGCAATCTGAAGCCATCTGTCAAGATAACTAGTTCCATCAAACCCACATATGCCACCATAGTCAAGCTTGAATGCTTTCATGCCAATGCCTACATGGTTCTTGAGAACGCGGTCAATTTTGTGGTGGAAATTCTCTCCACGCGAACTTTTCTTTAAGCCAATTGTATCCTTATTAAAGAGGAGATTGGAATGACACCTCCAGGAATGTAAAAAAGAGCGAGACAGGCAAGCAGCACGAGCAGCTTCACACATTGGCATTAGGGAATGTATACGAAACAGTATGTCCTGCACACACAAGCATTGGACAAAAGATCAACATTGAGATTGTAAAGCCATTGCTTCAATTGGAGAAAGAAAAAACAGTAGAGTCACACGGAGTAACATTGTACCAAGGTACCTCTGCACATGATTGCACTCCATTACATAGGTAGATGGTCCAAAGTATGTAACCGCGCTAGGTAAACTCAGTAATGCACAGAGTAGTTTTCCTAACAATGTTATCAGTGGCAGTGTCATGGTTGGAGATTAGTGAGGTGTGGGCAAGGTTTTTGAGTCTTGGGAGTCACAACTGAGGTCGACTCAATGTCTCAACTCGACTAATTGGATGAGTCGAGCTCATTCGACTAGTCTCAACTACTCCAGTTTTTTGAGTCGACCGACTAAAATTGACCCTACCTGTCTTTTTTTTTAAATATTGCTTGCCCAGTTTCCGCTGTGAAACCTTACCCACGCCTATATTGAGCCCCAGTTTCCCCCGCACCCAAAACATATCCTGGCTCCCACAACCGTGTGCTCTCCCCAGGCCATTACCACCGCCGCAAGCCCACATTTCCTAGCTCCTGATCTGCTCCTCCACCAGCTGCTGCTGCTCTTCAGGCGCCTCCCCAAACTCTCCTTCATCGCCTGCTGTTTCTCTGCTATGTTGGCTGCGGCTACTGTAAGTCTGTAACTACTATACCCAACTCTCCTTATAGACTTTACTAAGTATACACTATGGTATTTTATAGTGTACCTATTCTTGACTAGTTACTAGTCTATTGAGTCGCTACCCCAGAACGACACGAATACTCGTGGACATGAAAACCTTGGTTGTGTGCATTGGGCTTGTTAAGATTTTTGCACTCCATAAGACACATTAGTTACCTTAAGTTGGAGATTGCTTTCTTGAGGGCTAAATTGATAATAAATCATACATTAGGTACCTTAAGTTGCAGATTGCTTTCTTGGCTACGGCTACAGTAACATCTATTCATTCTTAAAATTCGTCCTTCCCACCTATGATCTAAACACAACACAAACAAAGCGGATGCACCATCTTCCGGCAGTGTTTGCCCCGTTGCCTTGGTACATGGCAAATTCTGAGGGGAAAAGAGACAGTTGCTAACAGCCAACACCAACTAACAACTACAGCATGAAATATAACGTTGTTGCATTATTAGTAGCCAACAATGATGTTTTCTATGAATTATGCAATAATAAGTTATAAGTAAGTTAAAACAGTAAAAAAAAAGAAATTAAAACGTAACTTCTGTGTTGGGTACAAATAACATATAAAAAGGAATGAACCTGGTTAACTAAAGAGAGAGTTGATATGGAAGATCATAGAGATCAATAAAAAGGCGAAAAACATATAGTTCGATTCATTATTTGTTCTGGATTTAGGTAGCACAAATTGCACAAATGTAAAGATCAATCCTACCACCTCTGTCTCAAATTATAAGACGTTTTGGCAGGCTATTTTGGCTTACCAAAATGTTTTATAAATTGGGACGGAGGTAGTATAACAGAGCAGTACTGTAAAATCACGTCGTGTTTTTAATGAATTTTGGTACCACAACGGCAGAATCAAAGCTTTGGAGAGGATTGTGAACAGGAGGAAAGATTAACATTTTTTCCGATTTCTACTGGAGTGAATATTGGAACCAATGGACGCATGATACTGGTTACAGCACAGCACTAGCAACATAGTGCTACGCCATGCTCCTTCCGTTCATTTTTACAAGCCGTAGCTGGACTGTACAAAATCCAGTTTTGACCCTTAATTTTCTGCTAATTGTAGCCTGAAGCGTGAATTCAGGCAACCAAATTGCACCTTACGAAAATGAATGGAAAGAGTAGTTACAAAAATGGACGGGGAGAGTAGTTATGCTAAGTTGTCGACATTGTACTAAGAACCCAACTTGCACATAAAATTCTGGAGAGATGTGTTGGACATGTTACCAGCCTTAGCAAAGAGAACAGTTATAGTTAGAACAAATTGTCGAATTTCCCATTACTACTGATTCAGTCAGAGTGTAGGATGTAGCCAAAAATATCTTTTTTCCTCTGTTTATAAATCAATATATGGAGCTAGCCTATCACAGTCCAAAGAATTAGTCAGACGGGAGCAGTCACGGTGATGAGTAAGACTAGTCACAATGAGGAGTATTATACACTAGTATCATGCATATGATACTAGTCTATGTTACTACCTCCATAATGGGCCGTAACATATATGTGGTATCATATAACACTGCATTTATTAGGTTGTAGACTCATTTTGCATTGGAATCCGTTATGTTACGGTATCTACCTATGATACCACTATCATCTCTCTCATCATTAATTGCAGTGACACGTCAGCTTTTTGCCAACATGGTATGCATGATACCACCTATGATACCCCCATTGTGGTTAGTCTAATGCTTGCAATCATCGGAATTTAAGGCCTCCTTACCTCGGGAAGGTCTGGAATTGAACTTATTACTTTGCCAGCTTGCATATCATCATTGGCATCTTCTCGACGGGGTAAACCCTTTCTTTTAAGAGAAAGGTCTTGGATTGAACTTGTCATTGTCTTGACAGCTTGAGAATCATCAATGCCATCTTCTCGACAGGGTGATCCCTTTCTTTTAAGAGGAAGGTCAGTGATTGAACTTAGTATTATTTTGCTAGCTTTATTATCGTCATTGCCGTCTTGTCGACAGGGCAATCCCTTTCTTTTACCCGTCGAGGCTATACACCAACCTGCGACACAAGAAGGATGGTTATGGTAGCCAGACATGAACGAATATAAAAGAAAAGCAGAGAAGGCACCAAATCTCTTGAGACCTCCTCCGAAAATTAAATGTTTTTTTTTCAATTTTCTGAGAAATTAACCTATGCAGAGCTGAAATTTCCCGTAGCTTCCTCGTGCCAAAAAGTTACAACTTTAAAGGACGTCGAGCGGACCGAACATAATAGGGAGAAGGCAGGGATCTGCTAGCAAGAAGGAAAGGGGCTTACGCAGGTCTCGGGTTCTCCGGCGACGCCGCTGCAGGGCGCCCCCCATGGACGACGACTAGACGACGATACCTTCCTCCCTCGGATCTGTACGACTCTCTCTAGCTCTCCTCTCCTATATATCTTTGTTTTCGGATCTTCTTCGAACACAACATCGAGCCGGACCCGGCGCCGGCGCCGTTGGGTGGGGCTATCTACTTCGCTGAGACAGGATAGCAAACTCAACCAAACCGTCCCGTGTTGGGGTCCTTTACTTATTTATATATCTTCTGAGCGATGGGCCTGTTAGTTCTAATCTTGTTACATGCATTAGTAATCGTTATTAGGCGTGTCATGCATGCATGTTTTAAGTAGAATTTTGCATGATAGTTTGTAGCTTGGGTCAGCATGACATCAGGATGACGAATGTAGTGTGTTTGTTAGCCGGTTGAGTCAATGCATGTAAATAGGATCATTAGCCAGAAGCGTACGAGTTTACGTTGCGGCTGTTAGCGCGTGAGTTAGTTGAGCCACGATGCACTATCGTGGGATGGCACGAATCATGTGGATCGTGGCGTAGTGTTCGGCCGTTTTAGCCGGCCAGTTTGCATGTAATCTCAAGTTAAATAAGAGGAAGAATCAGAAAAGCCGCAAGCAGTTACACGGCACCAAAATCTCTCGTGTTAGTTCCTGTGTGCTTCGCCTGATCGTGTGTGTAGTTTCAGGCTTGGCGCTAACAATTGGCATCAGAGCCGGCGAAAGCGAGTTGTGGCGGTGGTGATCGGAGGAGTTTGGCGGCGATGGGTGATTCAACTCTGGCGAGTCGGTATGGGAATAGCAGCAGCAGCGGCAGAAAGTACACGCCGCCGGCGGCCAGGAGGGCCACTGCCAGCGCCACAAACGACAGCGCTGTTGTGCTTGCTACCCCGAGGGCCATGAGTGTGCCCGTGCAGTATCCGATGCTGACGGACACGAACTACTCGCTGTGGGCCGCGAAGATGAAGGTCCTGATGAAGCCGCTGCGTGTTTGGTCCGCGATTGAAGGCTCCGGTGAGTATGATCAGGCCGCGGACGAGGGGGCGTTCGCTGCCCTCTCTCAATCCGTTCCGGATCATGTGATGTTGCAGGTTGTGGAGTGCGACACCGCGCGGGAGGCGTGGGAGATGATTCGGTGTGCGCGCCTCGGCGAGGATCGCGTAAAGAAGGCGCGTGCACGGCAGCTGAAGAGGCAATTTGATCGCCTTGACATGGCGGACGGGGAGACGATCCCGGAGTTCGCCAAGAAGATCATCCCGCTGGTGAGCGAGATTCGCTCTCTCGGCGTCACACTTAGTGAGGAGGCCGTGGTGGAGCGGCTCTTCAGCGCCGTCCCGGACCGGTTCGGCGACATCGTCAACACCATCGAGCAGTGGGGCGACGTTTCGACCATGACTGTACAAGAGGCGATCGGGCGCCTCACCGCGTTCGAGGAGAACAAGCGTGGTCGTCGTCAGAGCGGCGGCGACAAAGGCGAGAAGCTGATGCTTGTTTGGCGTGCGCAGCTGGAAGCTTTGGTCCTTAAAGAGAAGAAGAAGGGGGAGGGCTCCAGCAGCGGCAACAAGAACGACGATGACGACGGGCGCGGTGGTGGCCGTGGCCGAGATGGCGACAAGAAGAAGGAACGTCGCGGCAAGTTCGACAAGTCGAGAATCACCTGCTTCGAGTGTGGCGAGAAAGGACACTTCGCCTCCGAGTGTGAGGAGCCGAAGAAAGAGAAGGCGCTGCTCGCCGACGTCGATGACGAGCCGGCGCTGCTGATGGCCGTGGCAAGTGAGCTGGGGCCGGTGGCAGAGCATGTCAACCTCGAGCCCAAAGAGAAGGAGACTGAGGTCATGCCCTGTGGTGTGTGTGTGTCCATGGAGGAGTTGGAAGCTGTGAAGGCTGAGGCGGACCGGCTGCGTGGCGAGCTGGCCGCAGCTGAAGTGAAGTTGCACGCCATGTCCAATGAGTACAGGGCAGAGGCGCAGAAGACAGTGGCGGCCGTGAGCCGCGGCGGTGACCACACGCTCATGCTTGAGTGTGTGCATGCATTAGAGGAGGATGCAAGGTTGGCTAGGGAGGAGAATGCCAAGCTGCTGGAGGTGCAGCGTGTGCTCCGCGAAGAGAACAGCGGACTGCATGATCTCGTAAAGAAAGTAATGGCAAGAGCCATGCCAGCAAGTGCAGCGACGGTAGCTGCAGCGGCGCCGGTAGCTGTGACGCCGGCCGTGAAGTCGCCGGCCGTGGAGATGCCCGCCATGGAGTCCCTGGACGTGGAGACACAAGTCGTGAAGGAGCTTCGAGTGCAGCTCAAAGTGAAGAAGAAAGCTTGCTCAAAGGGGCACTTGCAATCTGTGGAGGTTCCTGATGTTGTCTTGCTGAATGAAGAGAAGATCAAGCCCAATCTGAGTGCCAAAGAGGGTTACAACGCTGAACTGTGGTATCTTGACACAGGTGCAAGTAACCACATGTCAGGCAATGGGAAGATGTTCAGGGACCTGGACACTAGCATCAAGGGGACAGTGCGGTTTGGAGACGGCTCTATTGTTCAAATTTGTGGCTGTGGAAGTGTCTTGCTCAGCCGCCCTCGAGGCAAGGAACATGTGCTCAAGAATGTATTTTTCATTCCAAAGCTCAGAAGCAACATAGGAAGTCTGGGTCAGCTTGATGAAGAAGGGTGCAAGTCAGTACTACACCGTGGATTCCTCAGCGTGTTTGCTAGCTCCGGAGAGCTGCTAGCCAAGGCGCCAAGGGCAAGGAATCTACTGTACCCACTGAATCTGAAGGAACCCATGTGCCTGCTGCGAAACATGAAGAAGAAGCTGGAACCTGGCGAAGCGAAGAGGGTTGGCAGAGCTGCAGGAGAGGGCGTCGCCCACGTCGGACAAGTCTGAACATTGTTAGGTAACAAGATTAGGGAGGTGAATGTTAGTTCTAATCTTGTTACATGCATTAGTAATCGTTATTAGGCGTGTCATGCATGCATGTTTTAAGTAGAATTTTGCATGATAGTTTGTAGCTTGGGTCAGCATGACATCAGGATGACGAATGTAGTGTGTTTGTTAGCCGGTTGAGTCAATGCATGTAAATAGGATCATTAGCCAGAAGCGTACGAGTTTACGTTGCGGTAGTTAGCGCGTGAGTTAGTTGAGCCACGATGCACTATCGTGGGATGGCACGAATCATGTGGATCGTGGCGTAGTGTTCGGCCGTTTTAGCCGGCCAGTTTGCATGTAATCTCAAGTTTAAATAAGAGGAAGAAGCAGAAAAGCCGCAAGCAGTTACACGGCACCAAAATCTCTCGTGTTAGTTCCTGTGTGCTTCGCCTGATCGTGTGTGTAGTTTCAGGCTTGGTGCTAACAGGGCCGGTCCAAGATCAGTTCTCCCAACCTTGTTGGATCGCTGGGCTGTCCTCTCAGAATTGCTCCCCTCTAACTGGGCCTTTCAAATTCTCAAAGGAAAATAAAAGAGAGACACTAGGCTATTCTTAAACTGGACGCGGTCTACAGAGGGAAGCTCCTATTCGGCGCTTAACGCGTCAACTCGCGAGCCGACGCGCACACGATGCTGCGGTCGCTCCTATTTTTTTTTTGAAACGAGGCAAAAGATTTGCCTTTTATATTGACTAGTAAATTTACACGTGCAACGCATGTATAGATCGAGTCGAAGTATTAGAAAATCTTAAATTTATTGATATGTGTTTTCACTAATATGCCAACAGTTTGGAATATAATCAGAACTTATCAGTGAAGATTATTTGTTTAAATCGATTATTATAGTACACATGCACATGCAATGCAGGTCTATAGAATCCGTCAAAACACTTCGTGTGGACCAATATAAAATTAATGAATGGATTCAAAACTTTTGATAACCAATAATAGGAAATCTTTTAAAAAATATTTCAAATCAGTTCATTAAGCCTTGAGAAACAAAGCTACCAATAAAGGTTGTAGATCGACCTTAAATCATCTTTTCAGATTGAAAATGTACGCATTATTCCGATTAAGAATGACACTTTGTACATTTGTTTCACGCTGGCTTTTCTTTGAAATGAGGTCCGCAAGATAGAGCTTGAACAAGATTAAAAATACATATGAATAAGCTGCAATCCATGACTGGACCAAACAATTAAAGGTCGAACAGTTGCCATGAAAAAAATATCATGCTAGCACAAACTTCCTATTTTTATGAACCAAAATTTCACCAAAAAATTCTAGCAAATGTGCCTGTGCGTTGCAACGGAAGATAAAAAATGTCTAATGTTTATTTCCCAAGTCACAGTTGCACAACGCGCACGGGCCGCATGGAGGTAACAAAACAACCACTCTGCAATTTACATATCACTTAATATAAGTTATATCAATTTTGCAATATTTTGTTCTTTTTATGCCATAGAACTAATAACATAAAATTTTGTCAACGGTGGCAAACAAAACACATTTTGATGAGAGAAATCCAGAAAAATACCGACCTTGGCACTCCACGTACTGTAGCATAAATGCAAAGTATCTATAAAATGTTTTCTTAACTACATTGTATTGTAGATCTGTCAGCCACGTCTAATCATTCATCAAAATAAAATCTTGGTGAAATTTCCTCAATCTACAAAATCAAAGTATGAACGAAATTACCAATATTTTAAAACATAACTGAAAGTAGAAATTAATATGATCATGATGTACTTACAAAAATGTTATCCCCTTCGGTAATGCTTTCCATCCAATAGGAGCAACAGTACACGATCTGTAAGACTATTTCCTTGGATCGAGTATGCAGTTCTGGTTGAGCCCTGCAAACTCAGGGTCATTAGATGCTTTCATGAGACCACGTCTGAAATTCAAATTCGTCCAGGCATTCAGGACAAGATGCAAATGCTCTGATGATATCATTCACGGCTTCTCTTCTCTCCTACTGTTCTCTACAAGAGAGGATGCCTACCCCACCCCCGCCGTTATTTTATCTGATCTTACTGCCCGCCCTCGCCCTACAGTGCGTTGTGCAAACGCTGAAGCTCATGCATATAGCCATCGAACTTCGCCCAAAATTAACCAGCAGATAGGAGCTGTTGCTCATGTATTTGTTGGAAGGGACAATGCAGCCAGAGGTTGCCACGAACATCGCAGAGGAGCTAGTTCACCGGCAGCCATAGAGGGTCGCCAAGGAGACTATGAAGCCCTCCTGGCCCACAACGAAGCGACCTGCCGGAGCACTCTCGGTTCTCCGCCGCTGTCGGCTGCTCGTCGAAGGAGAACAGGAGATCGACGGAGGAGCGCACGTCCAGCAACCGGGGTCGCCGCCATCGTTGGCTTGGCGGATCACGCCGAGATAACCGATCTATTAGGTTGTTTCCCGGATCGATCCGTTACGGCCGGGCGCTAATACGGGAGGACGTCATGTACTCGTGTGTTGACGTGGGGTATAATGATTATACAACTTGCATGACTTGGACCAGTTTGGCTGAGTCAAAGGCGGTTCAGGATTGCTTTCCTCTCTAGACTCGAAGAGACGAGCACGGATGATGGAAACAGGACGTACGAAAACATAGAGGGAGCCGTGTTTCTTTAACGGTGGCAATCCGTGTAATTTACAGCAAAACGAAAAGGTGTGTTGAGTTATCAAACTTTGAATCGATCTAGACAATTGGCCAAATATTGAAGGGCTTAGATTTAATGTATCAACACAAGTTTGCTCTTTTAATAATAGTATAGATTGACTAGTTGACGTGCACGTGCAACGCACGTAATCAACCATTGCAAATCATTATAAGCAATAAAAAAAATGTTAGAAATTCAGTTAATCGGACAAATGTTAGAAATTCAGTTAATCGTACTACAGTCAAAAAAACATTGCTGAAAATGCCACGTCTCTAAAGTGTTGCTTCCGTTTACGTCTATAAACTGTAACATATTTCTTTTGAATGGGAAAATTTGAGCATAACACAATTTATGCAATGCAGATGATTGCACCATTCATTATTTGACACCCAGTGAGTAGAATAGTTATTCCACACCCACCCTGTATCTTCACAACCTTATATAATTTTTACATCGGGAGCGAAGGAGAACGTAATAAAATATATAAATGCGATATTTTTTATTTACGTAACCTTACAAAAAATATGACAAAAATATACATATTTATGCTTTTTTTGAGACTTCTACTCGTGTTTTGTATTCTTATGCCAATTTTTTCTGTTATAGATCAACATAAACTTAAATATTTCCATACGTAATATAATTATTTGATATAACAACGTAAAAAAATTCATGGGTGCAAAATAAGTTATTCTGCACCTGGGTGCTGAATAGGGTGTCTACCTCACCTTATATATATACATTAGTTTTAAGAGAACGTACATGATTGGACCAACATAAGCTGCAAGAAAGTATTTAGCAAGCAGGTTCCATGCATGTAACACATGTCAGGTTCCGTACAGTAATGGTTGACACTTTTATCAACCTAAAGATCTCAAAGATGATTCATCGCCATCAACAAGGGCATTTGCAACCGTGCTTCCATAGGCCCCAAGGACGGGGTATCATAAGCAGAAACAGAAGGACGGCCAAGATTTAATCTCAGTTCGGCTCGAGCCGAGCCTAGAAGGCTGGAGTTGTGTTAAGCCAAGCCGGGTTTGAGCCGAGCCTGACAGTTTAGAGATTATCTAGTCGAAACAAATCGTGGTAAAAAATACAGAAATGCGTGGCCGTCAGGTTTCGAACCTGGGTCTCCCAGGAGACACACATGGAGCATAGCTAATGAGCTACATCTCGGTTTATGCTTAGAGTAGAATAAAAACCTATATAAACGAACCAAGCCGAGCATTTTAACAAATGCCTCACGCGAACAGGGCATTTGGGTTAACCAGCTGGCGCGATACTGGTTTATGTCGTACTAATACACGTAGAGATTAAATAGATTGAATTTCCTCATAGACTATTAATATTTCTATACTATTTTATTTTTTTTAAACCGGCAAATAAAAAGAGTGAACCGGCGGTTTAACCGATGAACCAAACTACGGACGGTACGCGACTGCGATAAAGATTTCAACCTTTGTTGACTCTGAAATTTAGGACCAGATTATTCAAAACTAATTTTAAAAAATACCAACATGAAATTGAAATATAGATGAACCCATTTTTATGAAAAACTTGAAAATTATATCAAGTGATTTTTTAACCTACTCAAAAAAATTCTACTATATTATGACAAAATTAGGCATACTTGACGACTACTTTTATTTTGTGACAAGTCTACATGGTTTGTAGTCTAAGCCTGGTGCATGTGGGTCTAAATATCTAGTAGTTGTTATAGGTACGTATCTGCCATCTTTGGTACATGTGGAACTACATGCAACCCCCTAGCCATATTAACCTAGCACATTTGTGACATATAGACTCACATGCAACACTGATGATCATCTATTTATATCTACCATGTTTAATACACGTGGACCCATATGCTCAACAAGTGTTTCAAAAAAGTGCATTTTAGATCAAGAATCTATGAAAAAATGACAAATTATTTAGCGAATCTAGCAGAAGTGAGGCTCCACTTTAGGTACTCACGTGCTTGTATGACCTTTTGGGTATGTGGACCCAGATGAAAACACTCCTATCCCGTCAGATTGGTCTACCCTTAGCACCTTTGGAACATGTGGACCCACACACGTCTATCCCTACCACCTTTGGAATATGTGAACCCACATTCAAATATCCTATCTGGCGCACTAGGTCTACCCTTACCACCTTCGGGACATGTGTAGACCAACATGCAACTCTCTTGTGAGATAGGTCCGCCCTACACCTTTGGGTTATATGTCGCCCTACCACAACACTCCTAGCCATATTGGTATAAATCTATCACCTTTTGGGCATGTGGACCCACATGAAAACACTCCTATCACGCCAGCTTGGTCTACCCTTAGCACCCTTGGGACATGTGGAGCCACACACGTCTACCCCTACCACCTTTGGGTCCACACATGTCCTAAAGGTGGTAAGGTTAGATCTAGCAGGCCAGATAGGAGTGTTGCATGTGGGTTCACATGTCCCGAAAGTGGTAGGGGTAGATGTATGTGGGTCCACATGTCCCAAAGATGGTAGAGGTAGACTGTCTGGGTCCACATGTCCCAAGGGTGCTAAGCGTAGACAAAGCAGGCCAGATAGGAGTGTTGCATGTGGGTCCACACATGTCCCAAAGGTGGTAAGGGTAGACCTAGCGGGCCAGATAGGAGTGTTGCATGTGGGTATACATGTCTCAAAGGTGCTAAAGGTAGACCAAGCTAGCGTGATAGGAGTGTTTTCATATGGGTCCACATGCCCAAAAGGTGATAGATTTATACCTAGATGGCTAGGAGTGTTTTGGTGGGACGACATATATCCCAACGGTTGTAGAGGCAGACCTATCTCGCAAGGAGAGTTGCACGTGGGTCCACACATGTCCCAAAGGTGGTCAGGGTAGACCTAGTTGGTCAGATAGGAGTGTTGCATGTGGGTCCACATATCCCAAAGGTGGTAGGGGTAGTCGTGTGTGGGTCCACATGTCCCAAGGGTGGAAAGGGTAAACCAAGCGGGCGTGATAGGAGTGTTTTCATGTGGGTCCACATACCCAAAAGGTGATAGATGTATACCTAGATGGGTAGGAGTGATGTGGTGGGATGACATATATTCCAAAGGTTGTGGGGGCAAATCTATATATCTCGCAAGGAGAGTTGCATGTAGGTCCACACATGTCCGAAGGTGGTAAGGGTAGACCTAGCGTGCCAGATATGAGTGTTGCATGTGATTCCACATGTCCCAAGGGTGGTAGGGGTAGACATATGTGGCTCCACATGTCCCAAGGGTGCTAAGGGTAGACCAAGCGGACGTGATAGGAGTGTTGCATGTGGGTCTACATGTCTCAAGGGTGATAAGGGTAGACCAAGCTGGCGTGATAGGAGTGTTTTCATGTGGGTCCACATGCCCAAAAGGTGATAGATTTATACCTAGATGGCTAGGAGTGTTTTGGTGGGATGACATATATCCCAACGGTTGTAGAGGCAGATATATCTCGCAAGGAGAGTTGCACGTGGGTCCACACATGTCCCAAAGGTGGTCAGCGTGTGTGGGTCCACATGTCCCAAGGGTGGAAAGGGTAAACCAAGCGGGCGTGATAGGAGTGTTTTCATGTGGGTCCACATACCCAAAAGGTGATAAATATATACCTAGATGGTTAGGAGTATTGCGGTGGGATGACATATATCTCAAAAGTTGTATGGGCAGACCTATATATCTCGCAAGGAGAGTTGCATGTGAGTCTACACATGTGTCTAATGTGTTAAGGGTAGACCTAGCGGGTCAGATAGGAGTGGTGCATGTTGGTCAACATGTCCCAAAGGTGGTAGGGGTAGATATATGTGGGTCCACATGTTCCAAGGGTGCTAAGGGTAGACCAAGCGGGCGTGATAGGAGTGTTTTCATGTGGGTCCACATATTGATTGATGTATACCTAGATGGCTAGAAGTGTTGCAGTGGGACGACATATATCTCAAAAGTTGTATGGGCAGACCTATATATCTTGCAAGGAGAGTTTCATGTGGATCTACACATGCCACGAACATGGCACACTAAAGATTGTGCTGGTCCCACTACATGCAACATACATAGGCGTGTTGCATGTTGACCAGGTCGGAAAAAATCACTTTATATATCAAGTTATTCATGAAAATGAGTTCCTCTATATTCCAATTTCATGTTGATGATTTTTTAAAATTTATTTTTAATGATTTGATGCTCAATTTTAAACTATGGCGTGTTGTACTATTTGTTCTGTGTTGTGCACTCAGCTCCACGTAAAATATATTATTTAATAAGATGCATAATACATGGTTACTCAAACTCCGATGGTCGCGCTCGCGCCTGACCTCCGGCTCGATCTCATGTCGTCCTGCTCTCTTCTCGCCTCTTACACTTCAGCTATCATATGATCGCACCTTGCTCTGCACCCAACACCCCGACGCACACACCAGTATTTCAATTTCATGTTGGTAATTTTTTAGAATTAGTTTTGAATAATCTTGTCCTAAATTTTAGAGTCAAAAAACGGTTGAAATCTTTGTCGCCGTCGCGTACCGTCTCTAGTATGAAGCTTTCCGTCTGAAATTCAATTAACGTCTCCCGCTAAGTTTATATGAGCTCTCATTATGTTCCAATCACAAACTGATATGTGGCTCAGTGGCTGTGCTCCTTGTCTCTTGCCTGAAAGATGCAGGTTCGAATCCCTTCAGCCTCATATTTGCTTATTTTTTCCAGCGATCGACTCAGCTAAACCGGACCGGCGAGGGTCTCGGTTCGCTCGGCCATAGTTTAAAAACCGGACCGGCGAGGGTCTCGGTTCACAACAGTGGACAATTATTAATAATCTGTTAGACAAACTAAAGTATTTAATCAATTCTTGTAGAGCTATGACACGAACCTTCCCCGGCCCAGTTGGTTATCGCAGCATTGCGGCATCCATGCACTGCGCAGCGACGCAGGTTCGAATCCTGCCGCTCACATTTCATTTTTGGCGAATAACCGAATATTCGGTCAGATAAGTTCTTGTCCGCGACTCTCGAGCCGAGCCGAATTGGCTTACAAAAAATAATCGGATCAGCTCGGCTCGGTACGTTTATGTGATTGTGAGGTTTGGGTGGGGGGGGGGGGGGGGGGAGCACTGCCCAAAATAATGTGATCTGCAGAGTTGCCCTTGAGCGCGACTTGTTGAATATATGAGCAATTTTCCACATGATTTAATCCATAAAAACAGTAGATAAAACATGGCTAGAGAAATAAGAATTAAACTAGTCATGCAATCTATCAGAAAGTACGCATCAAGCAATTGTACGCATATTCCTAGAAACAAAGTCTGAAACATGATCTGGAATAGACAGAGTAGGGTCACATACGGGCCAGTGGAGGACGACCCGTTCGCGTTGGCTGATGAAGACATGTTGCCGAAGAGGACGTCGACGTCAGGGAAGAAGTCGTCGTCCGGGAAGTAGTCGTCGGAATCCGTGTTGGAGAAGAAGCCAGTAGTCGCGTGATGACGCTCCCCAAAAACCTTATCGCCTCTCTCCCGTACAGGATCGCGAGAGACGGGGTTCCGGAGGCCTACTGTTCCGTCACGCGGTGCACGCCGCGGAACGGAATGAGGAAGACTTGATCGGCGACGCAGTGCTCGAGAACCAGGAGGCTGGCGCATGAGATGTGGCTGTGTTGCGGTGTCTAAGGGAGAGGAGCGACCTCACTTTTGTAGGCACAACCGCAGGAGGCGAACAAGCACCGCAGGAGAGGAATCGAACAGGCAGAAGGCGAAAATGAACAGCCAACGCCTTCATCTCCACTTAATGCAGACGTTTCATTCTCCATTAGTGCAAAACGTTTCACTTAATGCAGACGTTTCATTCTCCATTAGTGCAAAACGTTTCACCTTCATATTCGTCCATTCATGTGTGGCAAAAAGAACACATCGGCTCGGCGAGATTCCCGCAACCAGCGGCGCCGCGCGTCGTGATGAGGCGAGGCGAGGCGAGGCGGGCGGCGGAGGAGGAGGAGCGTGCGTGGGGCTCTCTCCTATTCTCTCTTATTCTTGTGCTCGTACAAGTGCTAGAAGAGCTCACCTTATAAAGTGGTGCAACTCTCTCTAAACTAGCAATATGGGACTAAACATTTGTCCCACCTCTTGCCATGTATGAATGGGCCACATGGGCCTCTAGGATTTTCAGGAATTATGGAAAAAGAATTATGGGCCAAAATTCCAGCAATGCCCCACAAGATTCTAGAGGCACACAAAATTTGCTTTTGGTTCCAAACACTGTTTATATACCGGTGCTACAGTGGAGACTGTTAAGTTGAACTTCCACAATGGGCTGGCGGAATATTTCTTTTCTTTGTCTTTTCTTCTATCTTCTTGGAAATATCCCGTCGCTGTAAACTTTCTTTGACGATTCGAGTTAAAATCCGTTTGTGCCAGCGTAAGGAAGAACCAACGCCAAAATATACCATCACAATGGGTCAAAGAAAGTTTACAGCGACGGGAGAGCGGCCCTTGAGAGATCCCTCGCGTGTACTGCTGTTTGTTTTGAAAAAAGAAAAGACAAATACAATACATGAATCACGTATCCAATCAGTGAAGATACAAAAAAAAAAAGGAGATCTGGCGGTGGTCCGGCTTCAATCAATTATCAAGATAACCTGGATACGACCAGGCGTCAGACAACCTCGCAAGGATCGATGACCCGGCCATGTACCGGTTTCAGATGATCAACGATGACCCGCCGCGGGCCGTCTTCTACAGCAAGGCAATCGACTCCAGTCTTGTCGCAGCCGCCCAGGACGGTCCGCGCTCCCCCACAGCGTCATCAACGCAGGAAAACTAAATCAGCTAAGTCACATTTATAGTTAAATTTCATATTTTATTTATTCAGTCAATTAAATCTGGCTCATTTGAGTCAATCCCTGGAATTAAATATCTTGTTTATGAGGAAATTATAAAGATCATTCAAAAAGATTGCAAGCCACTTTTAAAGTCGAGCAATCTATCGCTCGCAATGGATTTCTTAAAGTCGAGATATCTATCACTCGCAAATGGATTTATCAAAAGTCGAACTATCTATTGTTCGCAATGGATTTCTTAAATAACAAGGTCGCCATTAAAGTGACATCGTCGTGTTCTGGCTCCATCGCCGTCAAGGCCTATTCATTATCATCGTTCTGGCTCGATCGCCGTACTCCGGCTTATGCATCATCAATACCAAGAGCGTCCAAAGGAACGCTTCCACTGGTAGAAAATGGGCCTATGGTCCCGGTTCAGTTGGGCCATCAGTCCCGGTTGCCCAACCGGGACTGGCCAATCGGGACTAATGCTAGTCCCGGTTGGGCCACGAATCGGGATCAATGGGTGGCCACGTGGCCAGTTCTGGCTGGGCGTGGGGGAGACTCATTGGTCCCGGTTCTTGTTACGAACCGGGACCAATGAGTGCTTTTTTTTTGGTATTTAGGGTTTAGGGTCTCCCTCTCGCCGGTGCCCCCTCTCCCTCTCGCCGGTGCCCCCTCTCGCCGGTGCCCCCTCTCCTTCTCGCCGGTGCCCCCTCTCCCTCTCGCCGGTGCCTCCGTCGTCTCCCCCTTCTTCGCATCGCCGACGTGCTCTCCATCGTTTCCGTACGCATATTATACGCTCTACTATATACACAGTACATGTTGATGCATATATAATTAATATTCGATCTCTTGCGAGAATACAACTATTTAATTACATGGAGATAGATCAAGCCATCAAGGCATATGTAGTTCATCGTCCGAAGCATAATGTTCTCCCCTTTCATCGATGACCTCCCTAAGCAGAAATCCCGCCAATTCCTCTTGAATTGCTCCTACGCGCAGTTCTGGGTCGATCTTCTCCCGCATTTTGCTGAAAGCAGTTGTTCTCCGCTCAGTGGTCAACTCGCGAATGAACTCGCAAACGTAGAATCCACATAAATTACTCCCCGGTGGCTGCTGCGGACTTTCCACCGTTTTATAAGTTAGCTCATCTTTGAATGGACCTTCTACCTTCTGTTTGAAAATTGTCCAACACCTGCTTTGGCAAAGAAAATGAACAAAGGAGTTATTAATTACTTGACATCAGGGAACGAACGAAAGAGGGCGATATAATGCGATAATGATTGAAATTACTTGTTGAGCATTTCTTTCATGTCGGACCACAACGCTTGGTCCCAACTTAATGAGTCGTGGACTTCAACTGTGGACTTGTCAGGTTGAATGCTTAGCAGAATCCAGTGGAACCTGCGGACGTTTACATAAAGCAGACATGCATAGCTCATCAATTACACTTAACATCGAGAAAGCCAAATAAAAATATGTACAAGACAGAAACACTCACCTGAAGTTGTAAGGAAATAGTATTTCCGTACAGAAATGTTGCATGGTTAAAAAGGTGGTCAGGTCATGCTCCACGTCTTTGGGGTGATTGACTAACGTATGTGAATTCACGATATATGGGTCAACGAACCCAACCTCAAAAACTTTAGATCTTTTGCATTCCAGCATCTTCATTCTGCATAATAGCGTACAAAAGGATATATATATAGTCAGGATAATATAATACAGGCAATGAACGAGCTGAGCTAGAGACTTAATTACGAAAATAAATCACTTACAGACAATAGCAAGAGAGGATAGATTTGTCGAGGGCGCGCTTTTGGAATAACTGGAACAGTTCAGTCAGTTGAACCTGTATAATGTAACGTTTGAAGAAATGCTCCACTCTAACGTCCAGCGGAAACCACTCTTTCGCGTCCTTCTTTGATGTGTGCACCAGGTACCAGTATGCAGATTTCGCATATGTGTTGATAGACCCGTCAGCTCCTCATTACTGACCATAGGCTCCCCTTGGACATATTTCCGTGCCATCTCTAACATTGGCGCATATTCATAGCCTAAAAGTTGACCAAGGCTCATACCCAAGGCGGTAGCCTGTTCCTTGGCCTGAGATACAGTGACACCAAGTTCTTTAGCAGCAGCTATGGCTCTGGGGTCCAATAATTCCAGGTCCTTATCCATAGCGACTCTGAAGTCCTTGTCGACATCGGAACACACTATGAGCGGGGGGACCGATTGATTTTTCTGCTGTCCGAGCTGGGCAATTTGTTTCCCGCTTTTTGCACTTCTTCCCTTGTTCTGCTCAGACTGGGCACGTGCTAGCTTAGTAAGTTCACGACCATAGTCAGATGGCAGATTCATCGATATCTGGGATGGCTGCTCAAGGAAGGACTTTCTCCACTTTTTGGATTTTTCATCGTATACCGGCTTCTGCTCGGGCTTTTTTGGTGCAAAAAAAGCCTTATTGTAGGCAGCCACCTCCGCGGCGTTTTCCGCTACAGTCCTGTCATAAGGTCTAATGGGAAGATTCTTATGAGGTACTGTTGGGAGGGGCGACCTTTTACGTTTCGGTGATCGCTTACCCCTCATAGTACGAGCGGTGGGCGGAAACGGCTGACGCGGCGGCGGAGACGGCTGCGCTGGAGACTGGTGAGGCGGTGAAGAGGACTGTTGCGCTGGAGAATGCTGAGGCGGTGAAGAGGACTGTTGCGCTGGAGACTGGTGAGGAGTCGATGGCCTTGGCTGCCAGTTCGGAAGCACGATGAATTCCTTTGGCCATAGAATGGTCGCTTTCTTGGCTTCTCCAAGTTCAAGCACCTCCCCATCTTCACCTGCAGGGTGTTGCAGCTTCAGCTCCTCATAATCTTTCATCACTTCATCCACCGCGACAACAGCGTAGCCATTTGGAACCGGAGAGAAATGGTAAGTTGGATTAGGTCCAATTGGTACGACATAGCCGACCGCCACCTTCACGGTTAAGTTAAAAACTTTCACATGCATCTCACAAGGTGTGCTCTCCGTGATATCATCCACTGGGTAGCGACGAAGTGGAGCCACTGCATCATCATTACCATCCTGGAGCTCCGTGGAAGCCACGCTGCTTTTCCGATTCGATGGGCCACCGGTACCATCGCATGCAGCTTCTACCATGTGCCGTTGAGATTGGCCGCTAGTACCTTGCTGGCTAAGCACGGCAATTTGTTCCTTCTGCAGCTTTAATTCTTCTTCTATATTACGCAGCCGGTCTGCAGCAGCGCGTGCTTCCATTGCCTCCCTTTCCTTTCTCCTCTGATGGCTTCTATCAGGAAATTTCTTCCTGTGCTCGGGAATCGCAATTGTCTTGGGCTTGGAGCCAGGTACGCCTCGTAACCGTCCGTCGTGTTCCTTATTCCCAAGGGCGCGTGTGAGCTCGTCATCCTCTCTATCGGGAATGAACCGTCCCTCTTCAACATCCTTTACTGCATTTCTAATTTCTTGGATGGGTAGTAGGGGATTATCTTTGTGTCTTCTGTTATATATGCACTTCCCTTCTGCGTCCAACGTGCCCCCATGCCCGTAAAACCAATTTCTTGCCCGTTCGATCCACTTGAGTGGCTCTGGAGTGATCCCATTAGCCAGCAGGTCCGCCTCAAGTTTCTCCCACTTAGGCATGCTACCAGCGTAGCCACCAGGCCCCATAGTATGGTGGTACATCTTTAGAGCAGCATTTGCCGCATTTTTTGCAGACTTTTCCAGAGCTTCCTCTGATTTCTTGTACGCCACAAATTCTTCCCAGTAGTCCTTTATCTTCTCATACCCTTTATCGAAGTCTGGAGTCTTATTTTTCTTGACAAACAGTTTGTTCAATCTTTTCTTCCAGTTCTTGAATAGCTCGGCCATCTTCTTAAGTGCCCAGTCCTTGACTTTTTGCTCCATGATTTTCCGGGCAATCTTTTCTGCCTCATCTGGATCCTCCTCATCTGAATCCACCTCTGGCGCCGGCAGGGTGAAATTAACCATGAGCTTTCTCCAAAGTCTTTCTTTGCCCTCATCGCTGACATATAGCTGTCCTTTCTCGTTTGGCCGATGCCATTCTCGAACGGTGATCGGGATGAAGTCCCTAACAAGAACTCCGCATTGCTTTACCATTTTATTTTTAACACCAGGGGGAGCAGTCGGTGTGCCGTCTTCAGCGACTCTTTCGATCGTGTACCTTTCTTGGTCGCCCAACTTTTTGGCTGGGCCTCGTTTTGTCCTTACAGAAGATTTGCTCGATCCGGAGGGCTAAAAGAAGAAAGAGCGTTAATATATGTATATAGACAGCAGAGACTTAATTAATACAATCTTCGGCTTCATTAATATATGTATATGCACCTCGCCGGAGTTTGCAACATTTAATGTTCCACCGGAGCCTTCGGCTTCTCCCTCGTCGGCTTCTCCCTCGCTGACTTCTCCCTCACCCCGGCCGTCGGGTTCTACCTCACCGGAGCCGTCTCTTCGGTTGAGAGACTCATCTCCCTCACCGGAGTTGTTCAAAAACTCCGTGGTGACATCGACAATATCTTCCGGCCCGCGGATTATATCCTGGAGGATATTTTCCTGATCTTCGTCTCGTTCCATAGTTTCTGCAAATTAAGAACAATGCACAAAACTTTAGTTGGGTAACTTGTTCCATATGTCAAGATACATCTACAATATCATAAACACATAAACTCGTATCGTAAACCCGTAAACTCGTATCGTAAACCCGTAAACTCGTATCGTAAACCCGTAAACTCGTAAACTCGTATCGTAAACCCGTAAACTCGTATCGTAAACCCGTAAACCCGTAAACTCGTTAACTCGTATCGTAAACCCGTAAACTCGTAAACTCGTATCGTAAACCCGTAAACCGTAAACTCGTTAACTCGTAAACTCGTATCGTAAACCCGTAAACTCGTATCGTAAACCCGTAAACTCGTAAACTCGTATCGTAAACCCGTAAACTCGTTAACTCGTATTCCTAAACATGGAGATCCTGTTAAATGGAGCCCAAAGACAACACAATTGAGTTTGGACCATTTTGAGTTACTAAACTCCCTACATAAATGTTTTAGTCCAGAAGCTTATTAATCAAGTTTTGGCTACTGCACAAGTTCTGTTAATCATAAAATTAAATCCTTTGAGGGATAGCAAGTACTGAATATTTCTGATCTAACACAATTGGATTCAACTCATTTAGATTAACCATTTGACAGCTAAAAATGTTGAAGTACAGAAGGGTCTACAAACGTTAATTGAATGCCAAATTATTTTTGTTGCTCAATTAATTCCACAAAAATTAGGGATGCCAATTATCACAATACTAAGCTAACAAAATTGGATTCACATTATTTGAGCTAACAGAGCATCAGAAACAAACAATTTGGTGATTTAAACCCTCTGTAGTAATTTAAATACCATTCTTTTATTATTAATCTAAATAATATGGGACCAGTGTGGTTGGACAAACATTTTTATTAGCTTTCCAAAGAATTTTGATTCATCAATTTTGGACTTATAGATCTCGAGTTACTTAATTTCTAATATACACACAGAATAAAATATTTCTGTTCATTTCTTAATTCGAGTCAGGAAAAAAAACAGGCCGCGAGGGGTTCCAGCCCAATGGGCTCGGCCCATTTTTTTCCGTGCGTAGAAATTATTAAAACGCTGACGGGTGGGGCCCACCCGTCAGCGGCTTGGCCTAAACGAAACGGTGCATCGCGGCGACGAGCAACGGCGGCGCCGCGGCCGGGGATGGCCGGCGGAGGGCTCACCTCGGGTGGTGTAGCCGGCGGAAAGGGCGCGGCGGCCGGGGATGGCCCGAGCGTCGACGGCGAGCACGGGCGGCCGGGGATGGCCCGAGGATGGCCCGAGCGTCGACGGCGAGCACGGACGGCCGGCGTGCGGGCGCGCTCCTCTCCTTCTTCTCAGCACGGGCGGCCGGCGTGCGGGCGTCGAGGGCACCGGCGTCGAGGGCGAGGTTGGGCAGCCTGACGGCGTGCGGGCGCGGCGGCACGGGCTCCTCCTTCTTCTCTGGTCCTTGGGTGTTTCTGCGAATGAATCGGGGAAGGAGAAGGGCAACAGTTAAGTAGCAGGGGGTCATTGGTCCCGGTTGCTGGCAAGAACCGGGACCAATGCCTCTTTGGTCCCGGTTCTTGCCAGCAACCGGGACCAATGAGAGGGTCAGTTAATGCCAGATCCAGTGGCGCGCCCATGGACTCATTGGTCCCGGTTCTTGCCAGAAACCGGGACCAAAGAGTCCTTTTTCAAAATTATTTCGAACTTTTCAGTTCTGAAATTTTGTTCCCGCCTTTTTTTTTCTTATTTAGGTGTTTGGATATGAATTTCAAATGGTTTTGAATCTGAAAAGACTTTCAACATGAAAAGTTTTTAAATTTGAATAAATAATCCAAAACCATTTTCTGTTTTCTGAAATAATTATTCTAACTATACAAACTATTAACCATTTTGCCATTTTCAATTAAAAATATTAACTTTATTGCATATTTTGAATTGACAAAACTTTCAACGTGAAAAGTGTTTGAATTTGTATAAATAATCCAAAATCAATTTTACATTATTATTGTCATTTTCAATTTAATATGGATAAATTCATATCTTTAAATCCGTAAGTCGAAATTCGACAAATAATCCGTAAGCAGAAGTAAATGCAGAACAATTTCAGAAAACCTATATTTGTAAGATGAATGTTTGGTGTTGTAAAATGCAGAAGAAAGCAGATAAAAATTATTAATTCATTTATCTTAATGCATTACATAAAAGGTTTAATACATTATTACACATGATACAACGTCTCACAAGCGCTTGAAAGAAACACACCCCTGATCCAACATCACCAACATTATTCTACATAAACGGACTTGCTGGCTCGAAGGCCGTAGGATTAGGGGGAACGGCGGGAGGAGCCAGCCCCGTGGGCGGCCGCCCGGTTCTCGCGCGCACGTTTGCGGCGGAGGGCAAGATCCATGGAGGATGAGTCTTTCAGCGCCCAATCCAGATCGGAAGCCTCCTTCGCCTTGAGCTGGTAGGAAGTCTTGGCTCGCTGGACAGGGTAGTCGCGGACAGACTGGAAGGAGGCTTCCATGGCCTCCTGTATCTGCAACCCACAACCTTCTTCCCCGTCGTCGCTCCAGTCGAAGTCGTCGTCCTCCTCCTCCGCGGGAGGAGCGGCGGCGCCTGGTGGAGGTGCAGCGGCGCCAGGTGGAGGTGCGGCGGCACCTGGTGGAGCAGGAGGCCGGTAGCTGGGCATTCCTCTCCACGCCGGGCTCGTGGGCATACGGCGGGATAGACTCCCGCGGTTGCGCCCAAGCGCGCTCTGCCGAGCACGCTCGACCTCGTCCAGAAGGCGCTGCGGCGGGCGTGGCGGATCCATCTCGTGGAGACGATGCGTTCGTGGCTAGGAATGGTGGATTAGGGTTTACCCCGTCGGCGACAATATATAAAGACCTCCAGGGCAGCGCTGGGGGAGGACACGTGCCCAGGGAAGCGCTGGGGGAGGACACGTGTCGTGACCGCAAAGCCCGTCTTTAGTCCCGGTTGGTGTTACCAACCGGGACTAAAGAAGCACACAGATCGTGTGTTTCTTTCAATCGCTTGTGAGCCGTTGGATCAGGGGTGTGTTTCTTTTGAGGGATTGTGAGCTGTTGGATCAGCAGTATCACGACCACTTCGTGAGCCACATGACCCGGTTGGTGTTACCAACCGGGACTAAAGAAGCACACGGATCGTGTGTTTCTTTCAAGCGCTTGTGAGACGTTGGATCAGGGGTGTGTTTCTTTTGAGGGATTGTGAGCTGTTGGATCAGCAGTATCACGACCACTTCGTGAGCCACATGACCCGGTTGGTGTTACCAACCGGGACTAAAGAAGCACACGTACCCTATATATAGCCGCCCTCCTCAGACAGGTTACTCACTCACACAAAACATTCCAGCGTCACTCGGAGAGGCATCTTTGGGCAACCAGCGGCAAGACGTCTCTGATGACCTGCGACCGTTCCAAACGGTTGCAGATCATCAGAGATGTGTTGCCGGACGGTTGTAGATCATCAGAGACGTCTTGCCGCTGCTTGGATCGAAGTGGCGCTCAAACACAAAACATTCCAGCGTCACTCGGAGAGGCATCTTTGGGCAACCAGTGGCAAGACGTCTCTGATGACCTGCAGATCATCAGAGACGTCTTGCCGGACGGTTGTAGATCATCAGAGACGTCTTACCGCTGCTTGGATCGAAGTGGCGCTCAAACTCACGAGCCACCGTCGGGCTGTATGCAGGGGGAACTGTGTTTGGACGGTCGAAGCTGAGGTTTGAGAGGTTCCCACGGGAGGTGTGGGAGCCGACAACCACCTACCACGCGTGTTTCACCGGTCGTCATGCAATTAATTAACAGAAAACAAAAAAGAAAACTCACATGTGATATAACCCATTTCTTCTAGATGGAAACTCCCATTTCGTGTATTATGGTTTTCACCACATAAAGGTTTAATACATTACTACACATCACATAAAGGTTTAATACATTACATTGATTTACATAAAAGCCATGAACCCTTCTTCGCGTATGTCCCTGGCCTATGATCGCTTCAGCCGTAACCATGGAGCATCTTCATTATTTAACGGGATGCTTGGGTCAGTTCTCACTGTGAAGGGCGGAATTTCATCAAACTTATCATAATCTGCTGACATGTCTGTCTTGTCCTCGACTCCCACGATGTTTCTTTTCCCTGAAAGAACTACGTGACGCTTTGGCTCATCGTCTGATGTATTCGTTTGCTTGTTTTTTCTTTTTTTCGGTCTGGAGGACATGTCCTTCACATAGAAAACCTGAGCCACATCATTGGCTAGGACGAATGGTTCGTTCTTGTAACAACCAAGATTCTTGAGATCCACTGTTGTCATCCCGTACAGCTGGTCTACCTTTATCCCTTCTCCATTCATGTTGACCCAACTGCACCGAAACAAAGGGACCTTAAAAGTAGGTCCATAGTCAAGTTCCCATATCTCCTCTATGCGACCATAGTATGTGTCCTTTTGCCCATCGTCGTTTGTTGCATCAAAGCGGACACCACTGTTCTGGTTGGTGCTCTTTTTATCTTGGGCGATCGTGTAAAATGTATTCCCATTTATCTCGTACCCTTGGAAATTCAATACAGTCGAAGATGGTGACGCGGCCAACAAGTAGAGCTGATCTCCGACAGTGGTGTCATTCATGAGCTGTAATCGCAACCAACTGCCGAAGGTCTCCATGTGTTTTTCTTTAATCCAGGAGTCATCCTTCCCCGGGTTCTTGGAGCGTACATAATTCTTGTGTTCCTCGATATACGGAGCCACGAAGGTGGAACTTTGTAGAACTGTGTAGTGTGCTTGAGTTAAAGAATGCCCGTCCCTACATATCAGTGCTTTCTTTCCTAGCGTGCCTTTTCCACTCAGTCTCCCCTCATGCCGCGATTCAGGAACACCAATCGGCTTAAGGTCAGGAATAAAGTCAACACAGAACTCAATGACCTCTTCTGTTCCATAGCCCCTTGAGATGCTTCCTTCTGGCCTAGCACGGTTATGAACATATTTCTTCAAGACTCCCATGAACCTCTCGAAGGGGAACATATTGTGTAGAAATACAGGACCGAGAATGGCAATCTCGTCGACTAGGTGAACCAGGAGATGCGTCATAATATTGAAGAATGATGGGGGGAACACCAACTCGAAGCTGACAAGACATTGGACCACAGCCTTCTGTAAACTTGGTAGAGTTACTGGATCGATGACCTTCTGAGATATTGCATTGAGGAATGCACATAGCTTCACAATGGGTACTCGAACATTTTCCGGTAGAAGCCCCCTCAATGCAACCGGAAGCAACTGCGTCATAATCACGTGGCAATCATGAGACTTCAGGTTCTGGAATTTTTTCTCTGCCATATTTATTATTCCCTTTATATTTGACGAGAAGCCAGCCGGGACCTTGATACTGCTCAGGCATTCAAAAAAGATTTCCTTCTCTGCTTTGGTAAGAGCGTAGCTGCTTAAGTATTGACGCCCTTTATCCGTCTGCTTGTTGTATGGGTCTTTCATACGTTGCTGGTCTGCCCGTGCTTCCGGTGTATCTTTTGTCTTCCCATACACGCCCAGGAAGCCTAGCAGGTTCACGCAAAGATTCTTCGTCACGTGCATCACGTCGATTGAAGACCGGACCTCTAGGACTTTCCAATAGGGTAGCTCCCAGAATATAGAGCACTTCTTCCATATGGGTACGTGGTTGTCAGCGTCATTCGGAACAGATAGACTGCCAGGACCCTTTCCAAAGATTACTTCTAAATCCTTGACCATGTCATATATAACATCACCATCAGGGAGGTTAGGCTTCTTCCGGCGATCTGCCTCACCGTTGAAATGCTTGCCGGGCTTTCTTACGGCATGACTGTTCGGAAGAAATCGACGATGCCCCAGGTACACATTCTTGTTTCCCAAATGTATACTTTCAGTCTTATCTAAACAGTGCGTGCATGCATTGTATCCCTTGTTTGACTGTCCTGAAATGTTACTAAGAGCAGGCCAATCATTGATGGTTACGAACAGCAACGCTCGTAGGTCAAATTCCTGTTGTTTGTGCTCATCCCACACACGTACACCTGGTTCGGACCACAACTGCAAAAGTTCATCAACTAATGGCCTTAGGTACACATCAATGTCGTTGCCGGGTTGCTTCGGGCCTTGGATGAGCACTGGCATCATAATGAACTTCCGCTTCATGCACAACCAAGGAGGAAGGTTGTAGATACATAGAGTCACGGGCCAAGTGCTATGACTGGAGCTCTGCTCCCCAAAAGGATTAAAGCCATCTGTACTTAGACCAAATCTTAAGTTCCTTGCGTCATCTGAAAATGTCGGGAACTCTCTGTCGATTTTTCTCCACTGGGACCCATCGGCGGGGTGTCTCAACTTCCCGTCTTTCTTACGCTCTTCTTTGTGCCATCGCAACAACCTGGCATGCTCTTTGTTTCTGAACAGACGTTTCAACCGTGGTATTATAGGAGCATACCACATCACCTTAGCAGGAACCCTCTTCCGGGGGGGCTCGTCATCGCCCTCAACATCACCAGGGTCATCTTGTCTTATCTTGTACCGCAGTGCATTGCATACCGGGCATTTATCCATGTTCTCGTACTCACCGCGGTACAGGATGCAGTCATTAATGCATGCATGTATCTTCTGCACATCTAATCCTAGAGGGCAGATAGCCTTCTTTGCTTCGTATGTAGTCTCGGGCAATTCGTTATCCTTTGGAAGCTTCGGCTTCATTATTTTCAGTAACTTCTCAAATCCCTTGTCAGAACAACCAGTCTCTGCCTTCCATTTCAGCAGTTCCAGTGTGGTACCGAGCTTTGTGCTGCCATCTTCGCAGTTTGGGTACAGCAACTTTTTGTGATCCTCAAGCATGGCCTCCAACTTTAGCTTCTCCTTTTCTGTATCGCATTCTCGCTTTGCATCAGAAATGACCCCACCAAGACCATCAGCGGGCTCATCTGATGCCCGATGTTCACCTCTTTCTTCTTCAACGTCTTCCATAACAGTATCACCGCATTCCTCAGGGAACATAGGATAGTTGTCATCATCCTCCTCTTCTTCATTGTCTTCCATCGTAACCCCTCTTTCTCCGTGCTTGGTCCAACAATTATAGCTGGGCATGAAACCTTTCCGAATCACGTGGTCTTGAATGGTTCTCGGGTCAGAGTACTCCCTGACGTTCCGACACTTCTCACATGGACAAGGCATAAAATTATTCACTTTGTTTGCCTCAGCCACATCGAGAAATTTATGCAGGCCTGCAATAAACTCGGAACTGCGTCGTTCGCCGTACATCCATCGCATCCGTGCATCCATCTGCATCATATATATAATTAAGTTTATCAAATACCATTACAATAACATCTTGAATAGTGAAATGACCACCGTACATCGACACGTGCAATATTTCTGTATCAATTACAGACGAAAAGGATAAAGTTGCTAACCTCGGCCGAGGATATCATTTGTGTGAACTTAAGTGTGGGTCGGGCATTTCATCGAACACATCTTGTGCGTGGCAAAGGAAAAAAAATAGCACCCACTTCCCACCAATCCAAGAGAAAAAATTAGAGGAGAGAAGGGGGGTGGGGGTTATTTATAGGCAGGGAGGGGTATTGGTCCCGGTTCTTGGCACGAACCGGGACCAAAGCTCCGCCGCACGCCACGTGTCTGGCTCTGGAGCTTTGGTCCCGGTTCGTGCCAAGAACCGGGACCAATACCCCCAACCGAACCGGGACCAATGGTCCACGGGGCCGTGGCAACTCGAACCGGGACCAGTGCCAGGCACTGGTCCCGGTTTTTACCTGAACCGGGGCTAATGGCTGGGGCGGCCCTGGACCAAAAATGGTTTTTTCTACTAGTGTTCACATCAAACTGCTAGCTTAGCCCAAGAGTGTTTCGCAACTTCGGTTAGCGTACCCAGGAGTGCTTCACAGCAAAATATTCAGCTTAGCCCATGAGTGTTTCGCAACTTCGGTTAGCGTACCCAGGAGTGCTTCGCAGCAAAATATTCAGCTTAGCCCAGGAGTGTTTCGCAACTTCGGTTAGCGTGCCCAGGAGTGCTTCGCAATAAATGTTCAGCTTGGCCCTGGAGTGTTTCGCAACTTCGGTTAGCGTGCCCAAGAGTGCTTCGCAACATTGTAAATATTGGGTCTTGGGGGCTGATCGCTTGAAAAGCGCAGTTACAAACTCAAGACCCGGCTATTAAGCCACGTAGGTCATGGGGGCTGATTACTTGTTTATAAGTACAGCTACAATCTCATGACCTGGCCAAGTTTAGAGCCACTATTTTTCTTGGTTGTCTAACTTAAGCTTGATGCGACTTGCACTTATATGATCTAATTGCACACCTGTAAATTCAATCAGTCATGATGCCCATTGGGACTTGCCTGACCCTGTTTTTATCAGAGAAGTTGCGACAGAGAAAATCCATGCGAAAGTCGGCTTATAGTTCAAAGAAACCAAAAGGATCATCAAAACCAAGGATTTGCAGAACGACGTATCATGTTCATTAAAAAAGCAAATCCTCAGGTGCATGTACACCATCAGCATAAATATTCATAAGTTACTAATTTATTACAAGGCCATCAGGTTAAATGATATTTCTTAATGTACAGGGACAATTATTTGCAGGATCAATCTATAACCCGACGGCAGAAATTGGGTCTTCTTATCATGGCCGAGCCAAGTTATACCGGATATCGCCTCATGAAGCCGGATTATCTGCCAGCTCGGTCATTCAAGAAATATATTATATAGAGTGCTATTAGCAATTCACGTCGATATCAAGGCATCACTCCAGCAAAGGCCAAAATTATCTGAGTTCCTAGCTAGCTACAAATGATGGATGAGTTTCATATGAGCAGTTGGTTATGGGAGAAAATCAAGTCTAGTTTTTCCTTCCACATATGTGCATACAACAAGTAAACGAGAGTTGAAGATACGATCAGTTCATTCTATCAGCAAAAGCAGCCCCATTATAATTATCATCGCCGGCTCTCATGATTTGGGCCACACAGCAGGACAAGTGAACTGAACGATTCGACGATCTGGAGCAGAGGTTTCAGAATTGACCGACTCGGCAATCATCAAGCGATGCAAGAAGAGGAAGAAATAAAAAATAAGTCGGATGTTATTATTGTATGTACGAGTCAAGCCTCGATGGAGAAACAAGAAGCTAGAAAGTTGGTTGCTAGTATCGCTACAGGCAATTTGCCGATGCTAGCTCAAGGTTCAAGAGAAAAAACAATTGCTGCTTGGTTGTGTACATGCATGCATGTTACGCGTGAGAAAAAACAAAAAGAGAAATATTGTACAAGCCGGATGATCGCTCGGCCACTGAAAAAAAAGGAAGAATAGACAGCACGGCCGGCTCGCAATGTCACGGCACCTGGTCCAAAGACTCGGCAGCGAGCACGGCCGGCTCCTATTTTTTCTGTTGCGGCCGGTTTCGGGCTAAAAAACAAGGTCTGCGGAAGCAAGGTTTGCATAAATGAGGTCTACTTCAAATGAGTCCCAAGATGTTGCAGACAAACGAACTGGCATTTGGGGGCTACGATTTCTAAGTAATACAAATATTGAAAAATGAGCTCCGAGCTGCTGCATGCATACAACCCGGCGCTTGGGGCTACAATGCTTCAAATTTTACAAATTTAGTCCCAGGCTGCTGTAGGCATGCAACCCGGCACTTGGGGGCTACTCATGTTGAAACCTAAAAGTGATGCATTACAAATTTAGTCCCAGACTGCTGCAGGCATACAACCCGGCACTTGGGGCTACTCAGTTTGAAGCTAAATTTTTCGAAGTGAGGAAGAAGTCCCAGGTCGCTGCAGGCACGCAACCCGGCACTTGGGGGCTACGGTATTTGAAGTTCAAAATTTCTCTAAGAGGTGCAAGATACAAAAATCCCAGGTTGCTGCCGGCACACAACCCGACACTTGGGGGCTACACAGTTTGAAGTTTTATATCTATTCATCAAGCACCAAGTTATCGCGAGGTGATAAACTCGGAGCTTGGGGCTACAGGTTATATACACGAGAAAAATCAAAGTTAATATTCTTGAGAACCGGTCAAACTGGAGGTATTTGCGTCGGGTCTTCAAAAGCCGGGTCTTGAAAGATAGCCTCCGTATGAGTAGGCTCCATCAAGTCTGGGTCGTAGGAACCTGGAGCATCCGTCAGCATAGCCTCTGTATGAGTAGGCTCTATCAAATCCGGGTCAGAGGAACCTGAAACAAGGAAAAGTAAGGTCAACAACGGAGAAAATGATAAGAAATTGTTTGGAGAGGTCGAGTAATATTTTTTGCAGAAGTTGCAGGATCAAGAAATAAAGCTACCTACACGGGCCTTACAAAAGGACCTGGCAGAATCAGCACGAGATAAACCTGGAGGCATATGAACCCAGGAGGAAAAGGCCGGGTTATAAAATGGACCGCCAAAACGAGCTGGCCTAACAATTGTAACCCGGGTTTTATCCTTTTAATATTTACTTGTCTTATTTCAGGAAGTTAACCTGGATGCTTAAGACTAAGTGTTGAACAGAAATCTGGAGGCGTATGAACCCGGAAAGAAGGTGGCCAGGTTACGAAATGGACCGACAAGAAGAGCCGGCATGAAAAAAAAGTGTTGTAACCCGGTCTTAATGTTTTTTGAGTATTTCTTATTTTCAGGAGGTTAACCCGGACAGCAAGGATCGCGGCTCTCTCCAAGAAGAAATGAACCAAAACTAAGATCAAGCTAAAGATTGACGAGTAGAGCACGCAAACCCGGCGTCCAAGTTAACCTGGGGGCTACTGTTGGGGGAATCATAACCCGGTATGCAAGCCATCATCATGGGTCGGGTTACACTAATAGGCCGGAGAGCTTGTCGGTAACCCAGCCATAGAAGGAAGATTTCAGAAGACCCTCTTGATCTTTGTGCATCACCCTCAACTCTTCCACTTGAAAAATTCTCTTTACACAAAACTCAACATAAAACTTGATTAGAGGGGTTAGTGTCTCCATAAATTAAATCCTCATAGGTACAACAAAGACATATCATGAGTTGATTCTAAACATTAGCTACTGTTACTATGGTTGTGTATTGCTCTTTGATCAATAGAACTACACAAAACACAAGTAATGAGAGTAATACAATTAAAGACAGAATCTGTCAAAAACTGGACAGCCCGTAAAGAGTGAATTTTCAGAGGCACTTACGTTGCTCAAATCAGAAAATTTTGAACTAATGAAATGTGTATTAGTAACTGAATATTGCTGTCGTAAAATCTCAGCTCAAAATTCCTCTTCTTTGATTTTATACATTTTTCGCAGTTAAGCTCAGGAATCTGTTTTCTGGACAGCAAATCACTATTGTTTAATCCTACCTCTCAAAAGAGGTTATTCTTGCCATAAAGATGAAAAATAAGATACAAATGTGTTGTTACAGTAGTAATCAAGCACCTTGACTCAAAAAACCAAAAATTAAACTGAATATAAAAAATCATGGGTTGTCTCCCACACGCGCTTTTCTTTAACGTCTTTTAGCTAGACATGATAGTTTTAATGATGCTCACATAGCAATAAGAATTGAAATGCAAAAGAGAGCATCAAGAGAAAAATATGAAACACATTTATGTCTAACCCACTTCCTATGCATTGGGATCTTGTAAGAAAATAAATCATTGAAACACAAAGCAAGTAGCATAGGAAGATAAAACAAGAGCAATTTCAAGACTTTGAACTTAAAGAGAGGAAACGTAATAATATTGAAATGTTTAGAACCATGTTTTCCCCTCTCATAATAACTTTCAGTAGCATCATGAATGAATTCAACAATATAATTATGACATAAAGCATGTCTTTCATTATCTACAATCATAAAAGTATTAATACTCTCCACATAAGTAAAATCCTTCTTATTAGTGATAGGGGAGTAAAACATTCATAATCATCATTGTAATCATCATATATAGGAGGCATGTCATAATCATAATAAACTTTATCCTCAATAGTAGGTGGACTGAAAATATCACATTCATCATTGTAATCATCATAAATTGGAGACATAGTATCATCAAAATAATTTTTCTCCTCTATAGTGTAATCAGGAGAATTCAAAGACAAAGTAGGACTCTCATGAGTGAGAGTATTGTCACAAACAGCAAGTATATCATGTTTATCCCTACATAATTTAGTAACAAGTTCTAAACATGGAGGATTATCAAGCAAAATAGGACTATCATCTAGAGTACTATCATAAAACATGTCTAAACCATACTCCTCGTCATTTTTAAAATTATTATCAATAATGTTCTCGTTAGACATAGGTTGATATTCCTCTTCATCATCAGAATCATAAGAACAAAGTTTATCATCAATAAAATCTTGAGTGTTACCCTCATCCATGGGTGGTGAAGGTGGAAGTTTCCTCTCTTCATTCTCTAGTTGTTCATCATTTTCATCATCTTCTGGGGTTGCACGGGCATCCCCAAGCTTAGGTTTTTATCCTCTTCTTCACATTCTTCCTCTTCCAAGCTTATCTTTTCATCATCTTCTTCCTGCAAAACATCATTACTTTCTTGGGGAACCTTGCCCCTCTCATTATAGTCAACAACATAAAAATTTTGAGAGAACTTGGCTATGCAATATTCAAGAATAGAAGTGACCTTTCCTTCGAATCTCTTAAGTCTAGGGCAAGTTTTATTTCATTAGCAAAGGTGTGCAATTCATTAGATGCATAATAAGTAACAAATTCCTCTACTTGTTCCATCCCTAAATGAGTGTAATCATAAGTATGGTAAGATGCTATGACACGTTCTTCATGGAACTTACATTGAAATTCAAAGTGTCTATCAGTATGTTTAAAGCAACAAGTTTTATTATCATGGAATAAAAGCCACTCTCCAGCAATATAATTTAAACTTTCCATGAAATCTTTTAGTAATTTCCGTTCTGTTGACTCTCTAAATTCCTCAGCAATTTTAGAAGCTTTCATGTATTCATAGTAAAGATTCATTATCTCCGGACTTATGCCTATACCAAGAGTTTTTATGGTATTTTCTATTTATTTTTGTTTTTTTATTTATATAACTGAAAGTAAAACTAAACTAAATGCAAAACTGAAAGTAAACTAGAGTAAATGCAAAACTGAAAATAAATATCTAGTGCAAACAAGAATAAAAACTTAAGTGCTACACTCCCCGGCAACGGCGCCAGAAAATGTCTTGATACCCACAAGTATAGGGGATCGTTGAAATCTTCAATGTGTAATTATTAGTATCGATCCCTCAAGGAGTAGAAGGTATAAGTATTTATCCTCTCAAATAAGAGTGTCACTTCTCTTATTATCTATGCACTAGACAAACTAAAATGATTAAATGATGCAAGTGTTTTTGGGTTTTTGGCGTAGAGTTTGCAATAAAGTAAAATGCTGAAAATAAAATATGACAAGTGAAAGCTCTCAAAGAGAGAAAGCCCAATCCTCTATGCAGCAAGAGGACAAGCTCAAGTGTGTGTTTCTTATAAGTGGAAAACGTTCCCCAGGGCTATCTAGACTTCATGGCATAAATATTTCTAGAACAACAAGGTAAACATTTTGTCAAGTTTTAATCTTCTTTGGACGGAGCCATAATTAGGGAAAGCTAAATAAATAAACTAAACCCCCTTATGATGGTTCTAATGGCCAAGTAAATGACTGCACAAGAGTTATTAAGACATAGAGTCCCACCATAGCCTTAAACTCTAAGGTCCCCGATACTAATACCCTCATAATGCAACTTCATGACTCGGTCTCAGGTTTACATGTCCTCCCAAGTCTCCCTCACTCCATTACACTACGGTGTTCTCCTATGAGCCCATATAGGTGAAGTGATGTGCAATCGACGTTCGCACAACACCATCATAGAATTATATAAAAAGGTAAACACTAGACAAAATACCAACACATGTCATAAATAAATCATTGCCAATCCATCCTATGCCCCCAGGAACATGAGAGAACTACTCACAACGCAAAGACATGATATGATTCAATGGTATAAGTGATACAACACAATCTGAAAATATAATCTCACCCCCAAACAATGACAAGTAGCCAATCATATACAGGTAGAATAGCACTTAAACAATAGCTAGGGTTCGAACAATCTCAAACTATGAGGGGATGAAGTGGATCACGAAGATGGTGATGGAGATGGTGCTGGTCTTGACGGTGGAGTTGATGGAGACTCCGGAGGGGGGATGGACGAGCCTTCCGGAGGTGATTCCGGCGGCGTTTCCCCCCTCCGATCTTCTCCGGCGGCAGCCTTCTGTCTCCTGTTTCTTGGTTTTGTGTTTCTCCGCCGCCTCTTTCGCGAAACTCCTCGGGGGACTATTTTTATAGTCGGTTTTTGGTCAAGACGAAGCCACGAAGACGAAAACAGACGGCATCGGAGCCACGAGGCCCAAGATGAGGGGTCCCACGCGGCCAAGGAATCTGGCCGCGTGGGCCCACCTCTTTTGGCCCTCGGATCTCCGTTTGTTCGCTTCCTTCGCTCCTACGCTTCGTTCCTTCCAAAAACTGACGCCCGTAAAATATTGAGAGAATTCCTTATTTGACACTAGTTGAAATTTTGATTCCCTATTTGACACTGAAAAACTTTGCTTCCTTATTTGACACTAGGTGTAAATTTCAATGCCTTGTATGACACTACCGTCCATTCCGTTGGTCACTGCCGTGACTTTTGTTTTTCTTGGACCAACTTGCCCCTGTCCTCAATCCTTATGAAACCTGAAAAAAAAGAGACCCAACCGAGCCGGTCGTTGTCTGCGAGGGGTGCCCGTCTGCGAGGTGGGGCTTCGATGGGGAAAGAGAAACGATGATCCTCGGCCAGCTACAGGGAAGATGGCCGGCGACACCACAGGAGGAAGGAGGAAGCAGGCCGCCCGATGCAGCGCGCGCGACAACCTGGGCGTGCGCGGGACACCCTGAACGGCGGCCTCGTCCACCTCTCCCAACGGCGGCCTCGGGTCTGCGGGAGACTATGGCGCCTCAGCGGACGCACGGCAAATAGACGCCCGGGTCGGCAAGTCACGGAAGCAGCGCAGCACCACGGCGCATCTCGTTCTTGGTCGACAGGCACCTCACCAAGAACATCACACCAGAGTACTTCAAATCCTCAAATCGCATGTGTATCTTCAAAATTCAACTTCACGATCTTACTTTCTAACTCAATGCAGCCACCATCCCGCATCTATTTCCCTCGGCCAAGAGCTCGCCTGCGCCACCCGCTCCAATCCACTGTCGGCAGCAGCTCGGTTCGGCCCGGCTCGGCGCATCGATGAAGAACGCGTTGACCACCGCTGTGAGCAGCACTTGATCTACTGTCGGAGCGCATCTTCCATGGACACGCCGTGCTCTTCCGCGGCCGCGGTGAAGCTGCACTAGGCGCAGCTCGCTTGGAGGAGCAGAGGCAGCGACAGGTGTTCACGCCGCCGGCCCCGTGACGATTCCGGTCGCCGCCGTGATTCCTTTGGGAAGATAAATACGCCTCGAGGATCGCATATGTCTGCTATATCCTCTCCCCGCGTATAGCTGGCCACCGGAACTTCTCCGACTCGTCGAACAGCGCATCCTCGTTGAAGGAATCGGGCCGGGGCGCTTCCAGTCGTCGGAATCCAGCCGAGCGCCGCCGTGATCGATTCACGACCATCCCGGAGCTCCTCGGCCTCCTGTATCCCTGGAGCCATGGACCGCATCCCCGCTAGCGTGGCGTGTCCCTTGGCCTCTCCCTGGTCGGCGGCGTGATGAGCCGGGCAGCGGAGCGGCGCTGGCGTCCCGTGCGTTGCTAATCCAAAGAAGACCTGTCCAGTCCAGGAGAGAGAGAGAATGAGTATAGGGGTAAAAGCGTCTTCTTAGATCCACACTTAACACCATTAGTGTCTAGATTGCACTTGAGTGTCATATAAGTCATTGAAATTTACACCTAGTGTCAAATAAGGAAGCAAAAGTTTTTCAGTGTCAAATAGGGAATCAAAATTTCAACTAGTGTCAAATAAGGAATTCTCTCTAAAATATTAGGTCATTTGGACGTCGTTTGGGTCCCTGAAACATAAAAATATAGAAAATAGGGTTTTCTGCCAGTGCAGGGTTAATTCCAAATAAATGGGGAAACTGTGAATTATCCCCTAAAATCATTATAAAACATAAATATAACCCATATATGATGCAAATAAGTTGGAATATCAAGTAATAAAATGTAAAGTTCATGTATGCATTTTACATGCATCAACATCCCCAAGCTTAACCAATACTCGTCCTCGAGTATGAAGGTGATAAAACTAACATGGACTTTGCATTTTAATACTATCAATGGATATCAAAGATGATTACTATTGCTACATAAAGTCAAATGATTCATTCTCAAAGGAGTAGCAATATACAAGATAGATTATAAAGTGATATCAAATATTCAATGAAAGGATGTTCAATGATAATTCACAAAGTGTAACATAGAAGAAAGCACTATGGAACAAATGTATGCATAATGAAAAGTAAAAACATCCTATAATGGTCATAGAGTATTCTTGTAAAATCTGAATATAAAAGTGGACACTTTGGAAAGATAGATAAATAAGTAGAGGTAAAACATGCAAAAGTTTCATCTAGCTTCCAAATGCTTCTACTTAAGTTAATGTTTGCAATGTGGTATCCATTGGTGTGGAGCTCTCATTACCCCTATCATAGCATCTTGAATGGTTAAGTTTAAAGTGAAAGCAAATATGAGTAATGTGCTTGACAAAGTATGGGTTGAATGCCTCATGCCCCGTGAATACGAGTACCTACACCACGGTGTTACTCAACTCGGGCCACAAAGCAAGTTCAAGTTAAAGTCATTGTAAGTAATATAATAGCGTCATCAAGAGCGTCAACTGGGGTACCTCTTGTCCCAGGACATGGAACAAGCCCATGTCAAAATGACAAGACAAACAAACAAAATGAACAATCTCAACACCCTTTTTATTTACTATTGGTATAGCTTTTTATTGTGAGGTGCATCACTGAAGGTTCACCATAGCATGTAAGTAAATTTCCACCATGAATGATGCATGGCTTAGATTAGCGGCCCAGGCGTCTCTCTAGCCATTTATACAAACTCATTAAACTTACTAAGTTTCCGCATTTATTTGGCACCATGATAAGCATCCATAAACAAAAGTACATGATATCAACTAAATATAATTAAGAGCACGTTGAAAGCTTGCCATGTGACAGCACATATGAGCTAACTCCCAACCAAGACTCTTGTCAAGCTCACAACTTCATAATTTTAATCACAATGGGTCATGTTTATTAAGTGCAATAAAAGTAAGGTGTGCATCAAGTTCGTGAGAGCTCTTTAACCAACTTTTCCCATAACAATCAATAACATAAGCATTTTAATTCAGAAGTATAGATAATACAAAATAACATGATAAACATACTCGGAATAGCATAAAGCTAATAGGTAGATATGGTGGACTCACTGGAAAAACTTTGGTTGAAGGTGTTGGAAAACAAGTTTTTACTTGTTGGAATTTTTGGGCTAGCAAGAGGGAGAAAGTTGACCGTCTAAATGCATGCATAAGTGTCCATAGAACTAACCAATCCATGTTAAACAAAGTAAAGTAACATTCAGCATCAAAACATGAATAAAAGATAGCTCTTGATAAAACACTTGCAAATTAATACTCATTAAAAAGCACATGAATCATGCAACTATATGTATCTTTTTGAATCAACTCAAACATCCCTTTCCCAATCTTTTTAATAGCATCCAACTTAATTCAACCCAAATTCCAGTAGCTTTCTCATAACATAAATGATAGTGGTGGTCTCAAGACAAACAAAAATCAAACCGAAATAAAAAGCAAATAAAGACGCTCCAAGTTTATGCGATAAAGTGCATTGATCGAAAAACAGAAGTTAGACGTGTGCAAACCGAGAGTGTGTTGGTCCAGTGGGGTTGTCTTCACATCCCCAAGCTTATGGTCTTCACCATCCTTGGATAGCTCTTGGTGCATCTCCTCTAATCCCTGTGAAAAAACTTCAAAACACCGTTTCTCCCATTTCTTTTCTGTGGGGTGACATTAGTAGTGATAGACAAATGAATTGCTTGCTGCATAAAATCCTTAAACAAAAATTCATATGAATGTCCAGAAAGTGTATAATGTTGTATGCCTACTTATAAACTCAATTGGATCAAAAAGATTCAAGTTAAAAGTTCAAAGAATGCATCAAACAAAATGGGACAGAATCTGTCCAGAAAAACAGCAGCAGCAAAACGCATTTTTCTACCCTACTTAAATATGTCGAAAAATTCTGAAAAATTCATGCTTACAGAGGATGAAAAGTTGCAACTACAGTTCAAATATCAGCTCATTCGGAGTTACAAATAGGAATAAAAATCATACCGTGCACAGATTCGTGCTGGAATAAAATCTCCGAATACAATAAGCAACTTTTTCAACCCAAAATGGGTAAAACTTGGCACTTTATTAAAAATTCCAGAAACAAAACTAAAAACTAAGTCTCTTGTTACAGCAAGAGGACACAAAGAAAACCAAAAGCAAAAACAACCGGGTTGCCTCCCGTAAAGCGCTTTCTTTATAGCCATATAGCTAGGCTTACTTACTTGGTATCAAGATGGTTGGAGTGAGGTGGCTTGGCATCCCCAAGCTTGAATTCTTGTACTTATTTGATATATGTGGGTGAGTCTAGGGGTAACATCCCCAAGCTTGAGTGGTTGTCCCTCTTGATCTTTGTGCATCACCCTCAACTCTTCCACTTGAAAAATTCTCTTTACACAAAACTCAACATAAAACTTGATTAGAGGGGTTAGTGTCTCCATAAATTAAATCCTCATAGGTACAAAGACATATCATGAGTTGATTCTAAACATTAGCTACTGTTACTATGGTTGTGTATTGCTCTTTGATCAATAGAACTACACAAAACACAAGTAATGAGAGTAATGCAAAATAAAGACAGAATCTGTCAAAAACTGGACAGCCCGTAAAGAGTGAATTTTCAGAGGCACTTACGTTGCTCAAATCAGAAAATTTTGAACTAATGAAATGTGTATTAGTAACTGAATATTGCTGTCGTAAAATCTCAGCTCAAAATTCCTCTTCTGTGATTTTATACATTTTTCGCAGTTAAGCTCAGGAATCTGTTTTCTGGACAGCAAATCACTATTGTTTAATCCTACCTCTCAAAAGAGGTTATTCTTGCCATAAAGATGAAAAATAAGATACAAAGGTGTTGTTACAGTAGTAATCAAGCACCTTGACTCAAAAACCAAAAATTAAACTGAATATAAAAAATCATGGGTTGTCTCCCACAAGCGCTTTTCTTTAACGTCTTTTAGCTAGACATGATAGTTTTAATGATGCTCACATAGGAATAAGAATTGAAATGCAAAAGAGAGCATCAAGAGAAAAATATGAAACACATTTAAGTCTAACCCACTTCCTATGCATTGGGATCTTGTAAGAAAATAAATCATTGAAACACAAAGCAAGTAGCATAGGAAGATAAAACAAGAGCAATTTCAAGACTTTGAACTTAAAGAGAGGAAACGTAATAATATTGAAATGTTTAGAACCATGTTTTCCCCTCTCATAATAACTTTCAGTAGCATCATGAATGAATTCAACAATATAATTATGACATAAAGCATGTCTTTCATTATCTACAATCATAAAAGTATTAATACTCTCCACATAAGTAAAATCCTTCTTATTAGTGATAGTGGGAGTAAAACATTCATAATCATCATTGTAATCATCATATATAGGAGGCATGTCATAATCATAATAAACTTTATCCTCAATAGTAGGTGGACTGAAAATATCACATTCATCATTGTAATCGTCATAAATGGGAGACATAGTATCATCAAAATAATTTTTCTCCTCTATAGTGTAATCAGGAGAATTCAAAGACAAAGTAGGACTCTCATGAGTGAGAGTATTGTCACAAACAGCAAGTATATCATCTTTATCCCTACATAATTTAGTAACAAGTTCTAAACATGGAGGATTATCAAGCAAAATAGGACCATCATCTAGAGTACTATCATAAAACATGTCTAAACCATACTCCTCATCATTTTTAAAATTATTATCTCATTAGACATAGGTTGATATTCCTCTTCATCATCAGAATCATAAGAACAAAGTTTATCATCAATAAAATCTTGAGTGTTACCCTCATCCATGGGTGGTGAAGGTGGAAGTTTCCTCTCTTCATTCTCTAGTTGTTCATCATTTTCATCATCTTCTTGGGGTTGCACGGGCATCCCCAAGCTTAGGTTTTTATCCTCTTCTTCACATTCTTCCTCTTCCAAGCTTATGTTTTCATCATCTTCTTCCTGCAAAACATCAGTACTTTCTTGGGGAACCTTGCCCCTCTCATTATAGTCAACAACATAAATATTTTGAGAGAACTTGGCTATGCAATATTCAAGAATAGAAGTGACCTTTCCTTCGAATCTCTTAACTCTAGGGCAAGTTTTATTTTCATTAGCAAAGGTGTGCAATTCATTAGATGCATAATAAGTAACAAATTCCTCTACTTGTTCCATCCCTAAATGAGTGTAATCATAAGTATGGTAAGATGCTATGACACGTTCTTCATGGAACTTACATTGAAATTCAAAGTGTCTATCAGTATGTTTAAAGCAACAAGTTTTATTATCATGGAATAAAAGCCACTCTCCAGCAATATAATTTAAACTTTCCATGAAATCTTTTAGTATTTTCCGTTCTGTTGACTCTCTAAATTCCTCAGCAATTTTAGAAGCTTTCATGTATCCATAGTAAAGATTCATTATCTCCGGAAGAGTTTTTATGGTATTTTCTATTTTTTTTTTTTTTGATATATATAACTGAAAGTAAAACTAAACTAAATGCAAAACTGAAAGTAAACTAGAGTATATGCAAAACTGAAAATAAATATCTAGTGCAAACAAGAATAAAAACTTAAGCGCTACACTCCCCGGCAACGGCGCCAGAAAATGTCTTGATACCCACAAGTATAGGGGATCGTTGAAATCTTCAATGTGTAAGTATTAGTATCGATCCCACGAGGAGTAGAAGGTATAAGTATTTATCCTCTCAAATAAGAGTGTCACTTCTCTTATTATCTATGCACTAGACAAACTAAAATGATTAAATGATGCAAGTGTTTTTGGGTTTTTGGCGTAGAGTTTGCAATAAAGTAAAATGCTGAAAATAAAATATGACAAGTGAAAGCTCTCAAAGAGAGAAAGCCCAATCCTCTATGCAGCAAGAGGACAAGCTCAAGTGTGTGTTTCTTATAAGTGGAAAACGTTCCCCAGGGCTATCTAGACTTCAAGGCATAAAATGTAAAGTTCATGTATGCATTTTACATGCATCACCATCGCCATTGGCGCACCATGTAATATGTTATCATATAGTGAGTTATAGCAGGACGTAGGGATCCTCCATCGAGGGGACCTGAACCTGGGTAAAAAACATCTTCTCCCTCGTAGAACTAGACCAACTCTTGAACACCATAGTCGCCTTGCCCCCAACTCAAGTTACCCCTGGTAACATCTGCCGTGACAATCCCACGACATGGTATTTTCATCATCTAGCATATCACTTTCATTTGGTATCTTCTCAAAAGTGGTATCTTCAATCATGTGTTGATTTGGGTTTTTGATATAATTTGCACAATTCTTTTTCTTATCACACTTGTGTGTGCTTTCTTGGTTTAATTGGTGTTTTGTCCAAGTTGTACCTCGTTTGGTTCTTGAAAGTCTTGTGCATGCATATTTATTATATGTATATCTTTTGGCATGCTTACTTTCGTTGATCCAATATATAGGATAAACTCCATCAAATCCTAAATGACTAAGATGTGCATGAAATTCAATTTCATACCAATATGCACATATTTATGTGGAGTTTGTCCCATGTATTGTAGTTGCTCTAACTACTTTGGACCCAATGAGTTTGGGTACCACTTTGTACTTGAATTTGTTTTAGGTACATTGGAGATGCATTGGAAGCTTGTCCCATTTACAAGGAAGGTGTTGTCACCATGTGCTTATTGGAGCCAAGCTTGGATGATCGTGAACTCTTATCTTCTACATCACCAATGCTATCTCGGTAACAAGTATCTAACTCATGCATATATTTCTAGCTTTCAACCTTGTGTAGGTTGCTTCTTGGCATGAATAGTTGCAATTGATGTGGTTCTCGCAAAGTTCTTATCAAAACATCTTTATTGCAAATGTGAGCAAGCCGGGATGGTTACATATCAAGGGTAATATATATAATCATTTTAATGATTCACCAATCCCAAATATGTTAATCTAACAATTCTACTCAAAGTCTCGCATGTGCAATATTGATGAATTTTCAAAATCTTTTGCCGCTTGTGACACTTGTTATCTTTCTCGGAGCATCCCAACTATCTTTTTTTTCCTTGTGGATATTTTTTATGCTATGATGAGATTGTGTTGGAAGTTCATCTATATCCTTTAAGATAAAATTGAGCCTTGTGCTATGCTTTTAAGCAATGATCTTATTGGTATATTCATGACTTCCTCTTGGATATCATGTTCCTTACCGTAGTACCTATTTTGTGTGTGCATGTTTCTTTGTGGACTTATATCTTCATGAGTAATGTCTACTTAGAAACTTATACACATGAGAGTAGTTACATCTTTATTTTGTATTCCAATTCGTTAGTGACCACCCTTTTATTGCTTTTGATTCTTTGGTGGTTTCTAAAAATGCACAAGCTTTGTTTTTTATTTGGTATTTCTTTTGCATCTTAATAAGCTTGTGGACCTATTTGCCATATCCTTGGGTTGTGTTTATGGGCAAGACATGATATGCACTATGCGCCTCTTATATGACAGATTATGTTGATGCTTCGCTCATCTTTGCATTAGTCTCCTAAAATGTCTCTCCATGTCAGACCCATCTCCTTTTGGTTGAGCAAGCCTTTATTTGTCTCTTCTTGTTCTTGATTGCTCAACACTTCTTTGAAGCAAGTTGTTTTGCTTATTTTCTATCTATGCTTTCTTGCACTTGTTTTGTGTTCAAACTTATCTAGGAGGGAGTGGGGATTCCATGTTGTGCACGCCATATTGAAATGCAAATCATTCTTTGTGCACGTACCTTGGGGAGACCCCTCTTGATTTTCCTTGAACATTTGGTTGTTTTTATCATAATATCTTCTTGTGTCCAATTGGTTTTTCGGATCCTTTGATTGCTTGCCTCTTTTGTTGAGGTATATTTCTCTTTGCTATTTAGTTGCAATCTTTGGATTCTCAATATAGTTTGATTTCCTCATATTATTGATCAATGGAAATGTCCATTTCATTCTACTCATTTTATGAGAAAGGCTAACTCGTGGAGGAACTCTCACTATGTTGGCCTTCTGAAACTTTTTGCCCATTTCGGCAATTGTTGCCAATGTGGGAGAAGTTTTGGAGGGTTTATGGAATTCGGCTGTATACTTTGATTGATTCTTAAGTATTTGCCTTTCTTGCCCTTGCATTCGTTGCTTGGTGTTGTATATAGTGGAAACTCCACCACCGTAATAGTTGACAATATATGCAATGAATTCATGTTCATACACACGTGCATAGATTGTGGGGGAGTTTGCACTATATATGTGGTTGGACTAACATCACATACTTTCGTAGTATTTAATGTTAGTGCAACCGCTTCTTGCTCGTTAATTTCCATATTATAAACCCTCTCAAAAGAGATTGTCATCAATTACCAAAATGGGGGAGATTGAAAGTGCATGTGCCCTCATGTGTGGTTTTGATAATTAATGACAATCTCTATGGACTAATGTTTGCATTGAGATATCTTTATAGATCTTGTCCATTGGAAAAGATTGGGTTTCATGTGTTGGACTCTAGAAGAGTATATGATGACCAAGGTTCTATCCAAGGGGTTATATGAAGAATGGTCATCTAGAGTTGAACTTATTGCAAGCATGGCTTGGAAAAGAAGATTGGGTGAACATTCATGTTTATCTCCAAGCAATCATATACATCAAGAGAAGAAGATGAAGTGCAAGTGGATACATGAAGACGGAGCTTAGCAAGGCTTTCCCATAACGGAATATGGGGGAGTATTTGAAGAAGTCTTCATCAAACATGTGCTAGCAAGCACAATCAAGAAAGGTGCTCCAACTTGAGGGAGTCAAGATCGTCTTCATCTAGCTCAAGTGGAATGCGCAAGACAAAGGTATGATCTTGATAGGTTTTCTATTTTACCGGTCTCATGGTGTTAGTGGGAGACCGGGTTATAGGATAGACGGCGTACTATCAAGAGGGGCTTTCAAATGAGTAATTTTATCGCATCGTTGTGGAGAGCTCAAACCTTTGCATACTTGGCATATCATCTTTCTTGGTTGTTATTTGTCTTTTATCCATGTGTGAATTTAGAGCTTGTGTTCATCTCCATACCAAGCTCTAGTTCATCAAAAACGGATTTCATATGCATATCTTGTTGCATTTTTTATGTTGGAGGTTTTACCGACGTATCTTTTCTAGAGAGGTCAAACTCTCTCCTTGTGGTTTCCTCCTCACATGATGGACTATGATGTGTATATGCATGATCTTGTAGGGCTTGTGATTGTCTTCGAAACAAGCCTAAGATCATAGAAAACGGAGTCTTGATGAAAAACTTGTTGGTTTCTTGGTGGTGGAGGATTTACCGGTTGTACTTTAATAGAAAGGTTTTACCTTTCATCATTTGGTTTTATCCTCCCTTGTTGAACAATGATGTTTCTCTGCATGATCTTGTAAAGCTCGTTGTGGTGATTTCAACGAGCCCAAGAACATCGAAAACGGAGTTCGTATGCGAAAGTTTTGTCCGTTTTGGTATCGTTGATTTCTGAAATTTCTGGAGGCCAGCCTCGGGCACCAAGGCTGGCCCCAAGGCCGGCCCTCTCTGGTCGTTGGCCAGCCTTGCCGGGCCATGGCCGGCCTCACGTATTTTGGGCATAACGGTTGGATTTTGGGGATCCTATTTAAGGGGATCTTCTTCCCCAACGACCCCCACCACTTGGAGCTCGTTTTTCCCCTCTGTCTCCTCCATTGTTGACCTTGGAAAGCTTGCCCATCTCTCAATCCCTCCCATGATTCTTGCATATCTTTGAGGGAAAAATGAGAGGAGATCTAGATCTACAATTCCACCAATTCATCCCTCCTCTAAGTGAGGGGAACCTAGTAGATCTTGATCTTGGAGTTCCATTTGTTGCGTTCTTCTTTGTTCTTTCTCTCTTCTCCTCCCATAAGCATTAGTTGCTTTTGGTGGGATTTGAGAGTGAATGATTTGAGCACTTGTGCTCTTGCCATTGTATTGTGCATCGGTTTGTGCTCTCCACGAGGATTCGTGGAAGTTGAAAGTTTGTAAGCTTGTTACTCTTGGGTCTTTGGACGCTAGACGCATTTTGTGGTGGTTGAGACCTTTTGTGGTCATTTGGGAGCTCCCAATCCTTTTGTGGGTTGTGCCTCAAGATTGTTGTAAGGGACCCGATTTCCGACCAAAAGGAAATCAATAGTGGAAGGTGAACCGAGCTTTTGGGCAAGGTTCATCGGAGAATAGGGTGAGGCCATTTGTGGCGTCTTGAGTTTAAAACTCACACCCCTCCAACGAGACGTACTCCCCTAAAAAGGAGAAACTCGGGAATACATCGTCGTCTCCGCGTGCCTCGGTTATTTCTATACCCGAACTCTTTACTTATGCACTATACATTGTGATAGCCTTCGTGCTTGAAGTATCCCTTATTGCTATCACCTTGTTGCTTGTCTTACTTATCATAAGTTGTTGGTGCACATTGGTGACCTAGTTTATTTAGGTTGTTGGCTTGTTAATTTAAACATCTAGTTTTATTCCGCAATTATCAAGACCAAACCGGAAAAGTTTAAATCGTGTATTCACCCCCCCCCCCCCCCCTCTAGGCGACATCCTTGTCCTTAAAAAGTATGAGCCAACATTTTAGCTCGACGCTAGCTCTGAGCCTCTGAGTCAAACTAAACTTGCCCGTTTAATATTATACAAGTTAAACTGCAAAAGTGAGTTAGGCCTAGGTTCCATAAACTCAACTTGTCCGCCCTCCTGGATGTGTCCAGGAATGGATGCGTGAACATGTATTTTTTAGAAGGTTGCCACATGTCATTCCTACAACCGAACGCAACACTTACAAGATAACTCCCGAAAAAGCATGAGTGTGAACACATGTGGAAAAGATCCCAATACAAATGAAATATTACACACTATCATGTCGATGTCATCGGTCATCGACCGCCGCTGCCGCCCAAGCTCCATCGGAGAGGAAGAAGGCAAACATCTATCACACAGGGAGGGAGAAGTGGTTCCAATGTATTACTCTCTCTCGGTCTCAAAATTTAAGACGCCCATAAATTTCGCTGGTCAACTGCGTACAAGTTTTATCATGGTTTGTACTTATAATATGTTCACAAAATTAGTATAAGATATATAAAATGAAAGAATTTTTCAAGACGACCGAACATTACCATTTATACATCTTTAACCGATATAATTTAGTACTCCATCCATCCCAAAATACAAGGCACCCTATTTTTGTGCTGGTATTTGGTGCTCAAACGACCACTAATATTAAATAATATAAATTGAGAATATATAAATCGTAACATTGGATTCATCTTACAAAACTCTTTTATTTCATATATTATAATACTAATTTTGTGGACTTATTATAAGTACAAATCATGGTCGAACTTGTACCAGCGAAATTTAAGGACGTCTTATATTTTGAGACGGAGGGAGTATATATTAGTGGCCTCGAACATGAAAACCAGCTCAGAAATAGCACGGCTTATAATTTGGGACTGAGGGAGTATTAATAATTGTTTTAGGGAACCAGCCGTCACTTTTATTCAATAGAAATAGTCATAGGTATACAAATTTTATCTGGCGTATGGTTAAGCCAGAGGTGACGGCCAGGAATCAAGTTTAACTGCTACGAGTTTTTTTTAGGGTAAACTGAACTACGAGCTAAACCATGAGCTTCCTTCCATATGGACAAGACAAAGGTTTCTAACCTCCAGGCCTTTGTATCAAAGCCTGCTAACTTCCAGGCCGGCGAACAGGTTACCATGATTCCAGTATCCATTTCAGGCGGGGTTTGAAGCCCATGTAGTACAACAGTATCCAGCAGATCAATCAGGCCACTCCGCACGGTTTCCGGCAGGCAGTCAAAGCTTGAATGAGCCAGAAAAAGAATACACAGTACAGCTGTTGCCTTTGTTCGTGGCTTTGTACTACTGCCAAAACCGGCATGTGCGGCGTGCACGGAATTTCACCGCGGCTGTCCAAAGATCTCGTCTCGATCGGTGAGAAACACACCGGGGGACGACGACGGAGATATTCCCTTCCATCTCTTTCCCCTCCCTCCGGTGGTGGTCCAGGTTCAGTCCTCTTCTCCGATTGATTGGCAGCTTCCTTCACATGCGCGCACACGCGGCGGAGGAGGCAGTCGGTCTTCATGGCCGTAGCCGGAGGTCACCCGGGCACGGAAACACCAGTATCCCACGTGATCCCAGGCCGTGGCCGTCACGGGCTGCTGGAACATGGTGCCACGCTGCCTAATTCTCGAAATGGCTGAGGGAGCTTCAGTGCAGATCCGGGTTTAAGTGCGCCCATGATCAGATCGAGCACTAGTCACTACTAGCCGACGGTGGCGCATTTTCGCCGAGATGAACAACTAAACCACTTTTGGACCCACTCATCAGCAAACTCAGATTTGATGCATGATCCAGATCCAAGCGGGAAATTACTTGCAATCTAAAGCAGTGCCGCTTTGTGGTTTAAGCTTAAGTTTCCGCTTGTCAGGTTATTAAGTCCAGCGTAGCGGCGTGCCGCACGATCGAGGGAGGCTGCCTGCCACCATCATGAGTTGACACTCGATTGCCAAACTGGCTTCCAAGCCAAGCACCATTTCCGGTAGACAAACTTCCTCGAGATGATGATGAAGACACGAGTCAAACCAAAACAACCAAGCACTCACTCTGAGACTGTGACAACAGGCCATAGTGGGTCACATGGACGCAAAGGCTAAGATTAATGTATATGGTAGTGGTAATTAATAATCCATAGTTACAGAGACCAATTAAACAAAGGTATCACCCATTCCCCAAAGCTACAGTACCGGTTCTACTACTACTATAGTGCTGCTACGCTGCAGCAAACATGCGGCACTAGTCAAGCAGCGGGCGTAGGTAAAGAAAGTGAGAAAGCGAGCCCAGATTCGTTCCAACATCCCTCCCCCTCTTTTCCTGCACTGGCCCTGGCCATGGCCGACCTGCGATATTTTCCCATCTCTGCTTGTTGCTTTGTTTCAGACCGTGGAGGGGAGCTCGCACTTGCCCATATCTGCAAAACAATGGGATAAAACACGAGCACCGAGTAAGATCCACAGGTTAACAAAAACATCATGTACAATGCTACATTCTCCAATGTGAACATGAGACCATTTGTTCCTTGTAGGAGTGCTATACAAGGCCAGGAAGAGTAAATAATGTGCAAGGTACACGAACTACAGGCAGCAGAGGAACCGGAAGCGGCAACCGGTGCCGACATCACGAACGCCGCCGTATTGCTGCGTTGGCGTCCACGCATGGCACGCATTCCGACGACGGAAGTAAAGAGCACAGGACGAGTCATATCACGTCGAGCCGCGAGCCGGCCAGAACTGCTGACCCACGCCTTCATCAAAACCAGCTGCTGAACCAACACGGCAGCTGGAGAGAGACCCTGACGACGAGCAAGTAGCAACTGCACACTTCATCAAGCCAGACCCTGACTAGGAACTGCCCACAACGCTCTTCATAACTCAAATCCCAGCTGAACGATCACGGCAGATCGAATCCAATGCCAACTTAAATGGGTAGCTGAGTGTACTGCTATGCAAGATAGGAGTACAGATTTGGTAGTACTACGACTGGTTTAAGTGCTGCTGCAGTTTCCGTTGAGCTCGCCCCGATTAATGGTGTGCATTGTGCTTGTGGGGGCAAAAGAGAACGGGAATCATTCCCATCCCTCCGTAAATTGACGTCTACTGGTACGGGATGTTTCTTGCTTTTACCCGTGGTTAGAGCACTCCAAGCGGAGCCTCCAAATCCGGCTCCCAAACTGCATCCGGACGTCCGGACGAGTCCGCGGACAGTGACCGGACAGCCCCAAAAGTGGCCTCCTCCAACCATGTACCCCAAAATCTCCCCAAATTGTAGGGTCACTTGCATGTGATTGGTGAAGAAGGAGAGATAAGGATCAATGAAGGACAAAAGAAAAGAAAACAAATGAAAAGTTGTCCGCCCGGCCGCGTCCGGTCGCGTCCGGTCGCCCCCAAACCCTCCCCACATATGGGGTGGGTTTGTGGGTTGCCGGACAGCCCGGACCTATGGGGAGTGTTTGGAGACCATGGTTGGGTGCATGTTTTTACCTCAAATTTTGTCCGGGCTGTCCGCCCGGACGTTTGGGGGCGGTTTGGCAACTCCACTTGGAGATGCTCTTACGTGTTCATTGCTTGTTACTACTTTACCGGATTACGAGCAATCGTGTACGATAACACCTACTACATCGAGGTGTGAGTGAGCGATCGTGCACCTACATTTTGCTTTGCAATGCAAGTAATGGAGTACTCGTGTACATTTGCATGAGTGGTACGAGTAATTTGCAAGCAAGAGTATAGCGAGCAGAACGAAATGTAGGAGGCGGGAACTCACTGGGTGCCTGGTTGACGACGTAGGCGGCGCCGGCGAAGTCGCAGGTGCCGATGGAGCGGCCCTTGCGCTGGTAGTAGTCGTTGAACGCGTAGGAAGCATGTGACACCATGGTGTTGGGCTCGAAGCACGCCGCGCCGGGCTGGATGCCCCCGCAGTTCGCGCCGCCGGGGCCGCACGCGTAGTCCAGCGCCGCCTTGAGCCTCCCCTCGCCCGCCATCGCGTTCGCCACGCACCACGCCTCCCCCGTCGCCACCGCCGCCTTCACCCCGCCTCCCCCGCCCGTAGCCGGGGCAGCATTGCCGTTCCTGCCGTTGTCCTGCCACCCGAGCCCGCCGCCGTTGTCCTTGCCGGAGCGGCCGCCGAGGACGAACTGGACGTCGTAGACCTGCTGCTGGTTGGGGTAGAACACGCCGTAGTTGCGCTCGGAGGTGGGCCCGGGCTTCTGGTTCTCGTTGAAGAGCGCGAAGAGGTAGACGTCGACGTCGGCGTCGGGGCGGCGCGGGGTGGCGGCGTTCCCGGACAGCACGCGGCGCACGAGGTTGCCGTTGTACGCCGCGGCGTTGGCGGCCAGCGCGCCGACCTCCTTGGCGTCCCCCTTGGACGGCCAGCCCGTCTCGGAGACCACCACCTTCACGCCGTTGTAGCTGTTCCCGCCGAGCTTGGCGACGGCGGAGAAGACCGCGTCGAGCTGCGCGTCGAGGAGGCTGTAGTACTTGAGCCCGGAGCCCGAGTCGAGCTCGCCGGCGTTGGGGCGGAACAGCGCGTAGTCGAGCGAGATGACCCCCGCGTTGTCCGCGTACGCGAAGAACGGGTACGCGTTCACCATGAGGTAGCTCCCGGTCTTCGCCAGAAACTCCAGCATCGGCTTCATCACGGCCTGCGCCAGCTCCTCCCGGAACACGCCGGCGGAGGGCGGGTACGACGCGGCCAGCGCGGTGAGCGCGATGGGGGAGGACACCTTGACGGCCTTGTCCATGTTGAGCCTAGCGAGGGCGGCGTGCACGTTGGCCATGGCGGCGACGAGGCTGGAGGTCACGTTGGGCGCCGTGGCGAAGACCTCGTTGCCGACGGCGACGCCCTGGATTTGGGTCGCCGGGTAGTATGCGGCCACGTTGCGGCGCACCCAGGCGACCGCGTAGGCGGGGCGCGCGGCGGCGGCGGCGACCTGTTCGTTCGGGAGCGCCACGACGACGCCGATGCCGCTGTTGGCGAGCGCGCGCAGGACGGCCGGCTCGGTGTCGTAGAGCTTGACGTGGGCGATGCCGTGCTGCTTGAGGAGCTGGACTACGGCTGGTGGGATGGGAGGTTGTTGGCTACCCTGCCCCAGTTCACGCCCACCGTCCCCGCGTCTGTGGCAGAGAGGAGAAAGAAGAGCGTTTGTGAGTGAAGCGGACTGGCATTGTTGTGCAATGCGCGTCGATGGGGCGGTGGGGTTGGTTACCTGTGGCGGCGAGGAGGAGCAGCGTCAATGCCGCTGCGAGGAGGAGGCAGCGGGGGTGCGCCATGCTCTGTTCCGGGCGGCGGCGACAGAGCAGAAGCAGAGGGAGTGACACGGCCGAGGAACGAAGCGTTGTGGGGAAGGAGAGAAATCGGGACGTGGATTTATGGCGGGTCGGGGTGGGAAGTGGCGGGTATGCGGGACGGCGGTGAGGCACGACGCGGCGGAGTTGGGTTTGTGGGGTGACCGGATACGTGGAGGGGCCGGAGTGGCTACCGTTGGAGGTGGCTGGGTGCGGGTCCCGCACCTCGGTGACCGTTGCTGCCTGCGCGCGTACGGTTCGGCTGGCTGGGGGTGTGGTTAGTGGTTAATCAAGGCTCGATGAGGTAATAAAGGTGATTGGTGAGATGTGCTCTTAATTACGCGTCTCAACGGCCGGCTCTCAGGCGGTGGATTCATTTTTCTTTCTTCCATCCGCTCCCTCTGCCTTTTCGGATCTTTCCATGGGATTTTCTTTGATGACATAGGTATCCTTTTTTAGGAGATTTTGATCGGCTGTTTAGTCAACAAGATACAGAAACTGGTCCGTGTGCCACTGGCGTGCTGAAGGCTCCTTCACTCAGCGTGTTTACCTGAAACTTGCGAGCGTGTCTACTTGTTGTCCAACTTTGGACGACGTCTACGATACGACCATAGATGCTGTACTCCTTGGGTACTTCCCTGGACCAGACCATCATCAGTCAATAACGTAGAAACTCCTACGTGCCCCCTCTCTGATCTGATCGATGGTCCCCGACGACGCACGTAACCACACTTTGCGGCCTTGGATCCCCTATCTGGTACTCGTACTAGTATAGAGCCAAGCAAGTAACAAGCGAGCAACACAAAGAATACACACGATCGAGGACTCGGTAACATGCAAGATCTTTTGTGTCTGAAGATCGAGCACTACTGAATCCCACTGGCACTGCTCTGCAGTGATTCAGCGATCAACACGGTTTGGTCTTTGGTGCCGTTGGTTTGGCATGGCAACCAATCAATGCGATTCACATCTTAAAAAAAATATCAATGCGATTCATTGGCATAGCGAAATGGTTAACTGCTTCTCTCAGTTAATAAAAAAGGGGGCTGAAGTGAAGATGGGCAAAAAAAGTGGGCTCAACTTCGGTTACTTATTATTGGCGGGCAGCTAGATGCAGGAGTACAATTTTACAACTCAGGGTTACGTGCAGAGGACAAGGATACATGACACGGAGCGTGCGTTGCGTTGCAGGTAAAGAAAGGGAGGAGGCCTTTTCATTTAGGTGAGGCTGCGAGAACGGCTCATAACAATGGGACAGCCGTCGTAGGTAAAGCCAGCGAGGGTACAAACTTTGTGTACTCCAATGTACTCATGTTCGAGACGAAACCATCGTGCTGAGTGAGTGCACACACGCTCGGTGGAGAACAGCACGTTCCCTAGCTAGCTAGCTAGGTCCAAACTACAGTTTATGTCACGGCTCGTAACTGCTGTTCTAGTAGTAGCAGTACAACGTGACACAGCTGTCCACAAGTAGTATATGAGAGCATCTCCAGTCGCGGCGCCCAAATGGCCGTCCAAATGCCTTCCGGACAGGCCCTTTGGGTGCCGTCCGGATTATCTTGCCCATTTGGACGCCGTCGATCCCCACTGGCGGCGCCCAAACTAAAAAAAAATTAAATTTAAACTTCGACAAATTTCATTCAAATTTTAGGAAATTTTACATATTGAATGAAATTAAAAAAACTAAACCTAAATCTACTGGCGGCCCCGGTAGCGGCGGCTGAAGGCGTAGTAGGGGTCTTCGTCCTCCTCCTCCTTCTTCACGCCGCTTGCACCTGCGCCGTCGTCTTCCTTCTTGACGCGGCTAGGGCCGACGCCGCCGTCGCCGGTGAGGTCGACGAACGGCACGCCAGTTTCAATGGCGTGCATGTACGCCGACCAGGCGCAGGCAGATGCCCATCCATGGGCGGCACGTCCTCCATGGACGCGGCCTCCGCGGCCCGCAGGAGCTCGTCGTCGTCCTTGGCCGCCTGCGCCGCCAGGAGCTCGGCATAGAGCATCGTCGGCTCCGCCTTCACCTTCATCGGCTCCGGCTTCGGCGAGAGCAGAACACGGGAGAGGGAGGAGGAGGAGGAGCGCGATGAAGACGCTCGCGAGGACGATGCCCGCGACGATGACCCTGTCGAGCGCGAGGACGACGTGCGCGGTGCCCACACGTTGGCTGGCGGCGCCGGAGGCGGAGCGTGGGGCCACTCCAGCAGGGAGCCGCCGTTGGCGATGTGGTCCATGACGGCCTGGAGCGTGCGGCCGTGCACGCTCCAGAACGCCTCGCGCCCGGCGACGTTCTTGTCCCTGGGCGCCGGGCCGGGGCCTTCCCACCGTTCATCTCCTCCTCGAAGAGGCGCTGGATAGCCGTTGTCGCGCAGCGCCTCGGTCTGCTCCTTCAGCAGGGTGCGCGGCGCGAAGCCGTTCGCCGCGGCGCCACCGGTACGCCTCCAGTTGCTGCCGGCCATCTCTAGGGTTTGCGGTGGCGGCGAGTGTGGCGTGTGGGGAGAGAGGGGAGCGGTGGCGGCGAGTGTGGCGAGTGAACGCGGGGGCGACGGCCTTTTATTGCCGCCGGAGAGCGGTGGCATTAACGCCACTCGCCTCGAAAAGGCGCGCCGCATTCACTCCGGCGAGCAGAGGACGCGACGGCTCACTGGCCACCGCCGGCCGTGAAAACGAGGAGTCGCCACGCGGCACGCGCCTTTGACGACGCCTTTGACCACGGCGGGGCGTGGCCGTGTCACTGCAGGCGTGGCCCGCGCGTCGGAGGCGTGCGTTTCCGTCCGGGGCCGCCCCAAGCCTCCCCAAGTTGAGCGCGTGGGCTGGGCGTGCCGGACACAAAACTGGGCCGCGCCGGACCGAATTCGCGTTTGGGCACCGCGAGTGGACGCGATTTTGTGTCCGGCACGCCCCAAACGGCTTTGGGCAGCCGTTTGGGCGCCCCGACTGGAGATGCTCTGAGAAGCCTCTCACCGGAGTCGAAGATCCTCCGCAACAGCTTGTGGCCAGGAGGAAGAGCAGCCAATAAACATGGCTGAGAAGGGTCGCCTTTCGACCATCGAGGTAGAGGAAAGCCGAGCCTCGCCGGCGTATAAACTCTACTGGGAATGTAAAGAGCGCATTGCATGGGAATGGTTGGACTTCCAAAATCAAGTTGACCGAGAGCTTGTTCGCCCACATGGAGCAATTCGTTGATCTTTTGATCCAACTTCAAAACATTCAGTTTGACGACTTCGAACCCCCCCCCCCCCCCCCCCCCCCCCCGAGCGTGTGCTTTTGCACCTGTTGGCCCCCTTTCTTTCAGCATGTTTCTCTCTTTTTTTGCTCTTTGTTTCCTGTCATGGCCGTGAAGTAATTTCGTTTTTAGTTTGTATATGTACACTTTTCCCACTGCTTAATCAATGAAAAACCAACAATAGCTGGATCTTTCAAAAATAAAATTGGCCAACACAATCCCTTAAAAGTTGGTGGCTCCTCAACTATCAGCTTCTCAACTTTTTTTTTTTTTTGGCATAGCTTCTGAACTTCCAATCGAAAGGCCATTGTCTCCCTCACATTGCTCACGTCTTGAGAGGTTTGGAATGAAAATGAATGCACATGTCTACCACTACGAACAAGCAACACCATTGGTGATATTCGAGAAAATCAAGGAGGATGCAAATTTGGGTTACCATGGGGTAAATCAGTTGAGTGAAATTATGCCGCGAGTTTAGGCTGGTTGTAATATTTTTCTTTACTTACACTTGTCGCTAAACTCTGTCTTAACTATCCGTTACAAATATTGCGCGTCAGCCGTAGCTAACAATTGTTGTGCAAATCGGAGCCCTCACGTGGAATACAAAAACAAGTCATGATTTTGCTTGTTATATACAGTACGCGGGGATTCAGAGAAACAAACAAACCAACCAGACGAGTCACCCATGGCATGATTATGACTCGTGCAGGCACAGGACAGAAGCGTGAAACTTGTTCGACTGCGGATAGTATGTTGGCGAACAGACGAGAGCAGTTCACCGGGAAACACAGCGCCCGCGCGTACGCGGCAAGAAATGCCGGGGGAAAGAGCCGCCGAGCGCGTGCAGCTGGGCAACGAGACGCGTCGTCGTCGTGCACCAGCCGGGCGGGTGCGCCGTAACGACGAGTCGACGACGTTGGCCGCTGGTCCACACGCAGCTCACAGGGCACTCTCCAGTGCGCAAGTGGCCGCCCCGCAAGTACAGACAACTCTGGAGCGCACATCGTTCATCGTCCTAGCCGCCGGTGACAGTGGGAGAGACCGGAGCGGGGTCACGCTCAGTGTTAGATCAGATCTGCTTACTGTTCCTTGTTTTCTGGCAAGCAGCTTCGTTCATCGAACTCCAAGCATGTGGCAAGAAAGCAAGGGTGGCGATCTAGCTTCTTCCCCAATCCCCTCATACTAATTTAATCGGTCCAGTTTTAATAAGGTTATCACTGACAAGCATGCAGTTCCGATATCCGAACACCCTCGATCGCACATGACACACCGTCGTTTGTTCTTGCGACCCACGTGGATCCGGAGCATATTCAAGATCGACCCGGTCTTCCATTCCCAGAGAGAGGCATCTCTGTCGGCGAGACCGAAGATCTTCACTCGTTTCACTTGCGTTTTTTACAGAGTTGCCCATCGTCAGGAGGGCGTCATCCTTGGAGGACCACCGGGGTTGGTGATCGGTGATCGGTGCTCGGTTGGCTCCAACTCCGGCAGCTGCTAGTGCGACAACGACGAGAGGCCAAGTGAGAAGTGTCCATGTGAACCGGAGACCTTTATTCTGTTAAGTCCAGACTCTGATCTCTCACTGACTCACTCACTCATGACCCACTTGGACCTTTGAGCATATTCAGACCTTGGATCACGGCGCTCAATAGATTCAGACGACGACGAGGACACGTCGCATCCGCTGAGTCCTGCACTGAATCGGCAAAATTCGCTCGCTGCGCAGGATTTCACATGGTCGGTTTCTCTTTGACGGGTGACGCTAGGATAAGATGATACACTGCCGCATGTAGTATGGGATTCAGTGTTCGTTTCGATGATTGACTCGGAGATGGCAAGGTTTGTTGGCTCTGAATTTTTCTCCTTCTCATCCCGATGCTGAAACTGGGAATCATACCTAGATCTTGCACTGCACGCGTGGAGCCGTGTACTACCAACCCCACATGCAGGCATGCCTCGTCCGTGAATGTGATGCAGGTAGTAACATGTACTCCGTACTAACATCCTGCTTGCTCTAGCTCCATGTGCAGTCTGCTCAGTACGCGACGCTTTGGGAAGAATAGATGAGATGAGATCTGAGCAAGGAGACGGAATTCTGATCAGGCTAATCATTTTTCTCCAGTTGAAAACTTCCTGCTCTGCCAAGATTCTTTCTCTCCCGACAGATCAAGCTACCCATGTGTTCGGCAATGTTGATGTGCAGTCCATGCATCGATGAGTGCTAGTATATCAGTAAGATCTCAGAAACTAGGCAGCTGAGTTGAAGTAACTCTGAACTTTACTATTACTAGAACAAAGGAATTACTGATATGTACTTACAATTCTTGTTCAGTTGCTGGGTTATATGCACAAACCTACTATACAAACTATTATACATTACAATGAACAAACAACAACAGATTCCGCTAATGTACAGTTGTAGCGTTTTTGCTTTCACTAGTTGCCCTCTGCACAGACAGGGTATACGCTGATGTAACATCCAACGTTGATATATGGGACCTGTACATGTCCCATCTAAGTTCCTGGTGGAGGTCCATTCATTCAGAGTGGAGCTCCACTGTTATCTCGTCTCAGCCTCTTGAGGCCTCTGAATTAGCTACTTACTTGAATGTTAACTTGCTAGATTCACAGTCATCTCGTCTCAGTTTTCCTTTGCTGCGCGAAAAATAAAACAGATTTAGGAAGAGAGTGCTTTCAGTTTCGGTGTCGATAAAATGTTGGCTAAGGAGGAAAATGCAGACGACAAAACAAACAAGAACATAGTGATCCATGTTGCAGTACATATATAATGAAGAAAAGACGGTTAAGAAAATCAACTTGCTTATATAGCTACACCGTGATAGATAAAGAGTAGTTCAAGACAGCTTGGCGCCTTTGTATGCAGGGAAAATCCTGTTAAAAAACAGTACTACAAGGGTAGTACTATCTTATGCAGGGAGTATAAGATAGTTGAGGGTAAATTGGCTGTTCTGGAATAAGCAATGCATTCAAATATAAGGGAGTATCATCAAAAAATGAATAACGTCAGTTACAAGGGTTGTTCCTTCTCTGTGGAGGAATTTCTTTTCCTAAATTCAGAAACATTGTTGAATGAATACAAACCTCAATCATAAGTATAAAATGCAGCTACTTACAGGATGATTTTGACTAGCATGCTTCCGAGCTCCTTCGTAAGAAGCGGTATGTCGTGCGGCACTTAAGGCACGGGATAGGCGCCGGAGAAGTACTTCTATGTGATTGTAAATGCTGCAGAATGAAGTCGCAATTAGCACATAGTACACATGAAGGGGTAGGGAGAGCTAGAGTACATGTTTTAACAATTTGCATTGGCCAGAGATGACAAACATGCCAGTTTGGAGGAAAAGTTTGAACTCAACAGAAAAAATACAGGTGTTCTAATCATTCAGTTTGTCTGCATACAAGCGATAGGGAAGATTACCTGAGCCGATGCCTGTTGCATGTTGAAAAGAAGGCAACAAAACCATACAAAATGCTCCGGACTGCACGGAAAATCTAAGAAAAAGAGCCAAAGTAAGTTGCATAATATACTACGTACTAGAAAAAAGGTTCAGTAGAAAATACTAACAGAAATATTGGCCATGACAACAAATTTATGGTACCTGATACAGAAGATCTTTCCAGAGTGACCCCCAAATGGTAGTTTCAGACGTAAACCCAGGTGCCCTGGATGCAGACCCAACTTGATACAATGAACTTAATGTTGACCACGTCTGCTTTAGAACATCAAAAATATCGACAAAGAATTCCACCACAAAACTTGCTAGAGCAGCAACAAGTCGGAAAGGTGCAGCTAGTATCTCTCCAAAGAACCAAATTACAGGGTACAGAATTGAATTGGCTGCAGTCAACAAAAATAGTAGTAAGGCATCAAAACAAAAACACATAGGGAAAGCGAAAAGGAAAGAAATCGTTAGGTAGATTACAGCAACCATACCAATATTAAACATAATACTGAAGATAAGGCCGAATGGCCACACGATCATCTGCACTGTACTGATAACTGCACTGCACGATGTCTCCATCACTATGATTATAGCTGAACTAAGATATTCTACTGTTTCAGCACAAAGGTTCCATAGTGGCAGGGTAAATTCAACAACCTCCAAAATTGGACCCATAACCGGCTTTGTCAAAACACTAAGAACAGACTTAGCAGCACGTACAATCTTAAGAGACCATGTAAAAGCCTGCTCGAAATTATGCAGAAAAAGCATGGTTCCGAGATACTTAAGCCTTGAGATCATTTCCCATGTCTCTATCCAATCAACCAAAGGACCAAATAATCTTGAGGCTGTTGCCTTCAACATCGGGACATTCTTGTAGAGGTCATAAAATCCTATAAGAACAGTAACTAATGAAATCAAGACATATAATGCTCTGGCGAGAGGACACATCCATGGGCGATATATCTTGCAGAACACTGGATATGACTGAAGAAAAATGACCCATGAAGGAAGGCCATACTCAAGTAATGTTAACAGCCTCACATCAGACAGTATAACTTCTTTTAGTCTGAACGGCAGATCATGATCACTGAACCGGAACAAGATCAACACATCCTTGTATGTGCTAGGCTCAACCAGTGGCTTGCCACTGTCATGATCGCTGCAACAAGAAGATGAATATGATGAATATCTTGGTGACGTCACAAATTCCGAGTATGATTCTTCAGACATATTATTTCCAGAATCAGATTTTGTTATCTTTCTTCTCTTGTAAGGTCCGGAGCAAGGTGGTGGGGTGTATGATGAGCTTGTCAAATTTGACATCAGCCTGACACACTGAACATCATCTACAGAATCATCACCGTCGCTCTGTACACTCTCGCTGTCCCATTCAGGTGTTAAAAAGTCATTCAGGGCATCATAAAATACATCACCTGCAACAGCTAGCATATAAGTAGATTGTACTTGCAGGCAAGAATAAAGGAACTCAAAAGACATAGCATTTGAAATTTTACCTTTTGGAGATATGCTGTTCAAATAATCTTGTAAGATCTGACACTCGGAGTAATTTCCTGAGAACCAAGAAGTGATTAAAGATGAAGCTTGATTGACACTATCAAATTCCCATCTCTTCATTATTCTAGCTTCCACGACCATTGATGTATCAGTCTATAACAGCAAGGTAAGTTAGCATGTATGATTCGTTTCAGTGTGATATTCATTGTAAACTGTGAACATTGCAAGCAATACCTGAAGTTCATTCAAATAATTAATGCCACGCACGTCAGCCCAGTCTACCTCGAAAATGATAAAACCATATAATGTCCGATGCAGCTCCCTATTCAGCAGGCGAGAATCCTTCAATCTATTTACTTGAAGCTTCTTAGTGCGCATGGCATCATCGATCAGAGTATACCATCTGGACGACTGATTCCACAAATGAGAAGATATTGGGCCTTCTGAAAATACAAGCTTTTCTCCAGCTTCATCTCTCTTTCTCCTAGTTCTAGTGTTCGCGAAAGGAGAAAATCTTGACTGATGCACAAAATGGCGAAAACAGTAAGCAAGATTTATCACAGGGGCAATGCAATGAAGAGTAAGAAAATAGATAATCCTACATAAACTTCTGCAAGCTTATGAATATATAGTTACAGTATAAATTAAAGAGGTGGCGGTACATAAAAGAGTAAAGTGTACCTTGGTAACCATCAATTGCCACAGGTGAGCGGGTTTTGTGTTCTGGTCTTGCAACCATGGGCGGTTGTCAAGGAAAATAAGGAACTTCTTGGTATCAGGGCACAAAAATATAGTAAGTTCTGCAAGATATGACTGTAAATCCCTGCATGTTGAAGAAAACAACTGTTGTCTTAATTATACTTGATTAATGAATAGTGCTGCATATGGATATCTAAATTTACTAATCCATCATCATCAGGCTACAAGATGCTGTGTGCAGAAGGAGAAAAAACAGCTTGTATGTTGCATAACTTGTGAACACCCTACACCTCGGCATATTTAAAACAAGTTGCAACTGAAATAGCAAAAAGATACAGAAATTTACATGTACTACTTTTCATGCGAAAGCTACTCCCTCCATGTCAAAATATAGTGCATATTAGTTTTTTCTCAAGACAAACTTGGCAACATTTGACCATGTTTATAGGAATAAATGTCAACATCCACACCACCAAAAAAATACAACACAAGAATATATTTCATGATGGATCTAATGATGTTGATTAGGTATGATAGATGTTCTATGACTTGGTCAATGTTTGCAAAGTTTGACTTAGGGACACAACTAGCATGCAGTACATATTGACATGGAGGGAGCACTCTTTAATCCAACTGTCCAACCTCGTAGAAGTTTTCCTTTGTACCTATGACAGCTATGATAGGGTAGAAAACACCTAATCCTTCAAAAAAAATTGAGGTTTTCATGCCGTGCAACAAAACAATTTCTATGACATATTCCATTGTTCTCAATTTCTGTAGGGTTCAAAATGACATGACATTCAATTCCTATGTTTAGAAGGCTACAGATAAAAAATAGGACTAAAAGTAACCCCTAATGATGTTGAAGATATCAACGGTATTGCATCTTGGCTTTGCTACAAGTACCATGTATCCGAACGCAGGCAGGGTGAAAGGTGCAAAAGGTGTATAATTTTTTCCATGCGACTTCAGAGAAATCTTGTGAATTAACACCTTCCCGTTGTTTTGGGGGATAGTAGGCAGCTTGCAGCAAAAGGTGTATAATTGCAGTATCAATATTGTGTATTAGCACCTTCCCGTTGCTGCACAATTTTGCCCATCAATTGCTTTATATGGCAAAAAATCCCAACAACCCATTTTCTTTCTAGTACATGACTGCGTTGTCACTGTTCTGCCCTATCCAGTGTAAGAAAGTAAATGCCGGAGTGCAGGGCAGTACAGAATGAAACATCTCCATCAGACAATTCAGCTACCCCACTCCCTCTCATCTAGAGGATTTCTTGTCTATTTCCCAAGAATAGCATGGTGGAACTTTCTTGCCCGAGCAATCCAAAGTGCCAAACGGATAATCAGTACTTCGGGATTCTTGGCAGTTTCCATGCCGTTAGGAACTGTTCAACGAAAGATGAACTGTGCCCACTAACGTAATTGGATGAACTTTCCCCCTTTGCTTCTATCATGTTCTATTACCCACCCAAACAGCATATTCTTCCACTACAGCAGAGCACAACGGCAAGCAACAGCTGAAATTGGGGGGCGAATCAATCCCCATTCCACCACAATGCGCATTTCGATTGAACAAGACTCAATAGGGGGAGAAATTTCAATGGCAAGAAAGATCACAAGCTCCATAAGCATCCCCAAAACAACCCGAAATCGAATCCCCGGCTCAAAGACGACACGTACCCGATTTGCAGGCTGGTGAGCGGGAAGAAATGCCGCCTGGCGCCGCCCCCCATCATCTCAGCGCCGGCTCCCTGAACGAACGAACGCCAGAATTCCCACATCAAGCGGCGGATCAGAAGATTGGAGACCCCAGAAAACAAACGCGAATCGGGGAGAGCTCTGTGTTCAAATAATACCTGCGTGGCGGAGGTCGGAGGCGTGGGCGCGGCGCTTGTCCGCATGCCACGGTGGCCAGGCCGCGGCGTTAATGGCAGCAGCTCCAGAGTCTAAAGACGCCGCCTACCGCGACCGTCTCCCCCCTTCCTTCTCTTCCCTCCTACGCGACGCAAATCACCAACGACCTCCTTAAATACCAGTACCAGACACCACCACCACTGCAGGTCTGCAGCCACGAGCTCCGGCGGCGGCGATGGGGCGGTGACCGGACGGATCGCGGCGCCGCGGGAGAGGAGGAGAAGCTAGGCAACCATCCGACGGCGGCGGGCGCGGGGCGTCAGCCTGTGGGTGAAAACTTAACAACCTCTGGCGTTGTGGGGGCGAGACGGTTCGGATATCGGACTCGATGACATGTGGGCCTGCCCCTCGGGGTCCCGGATGTCGGGCCGTTACGATCTCTTTTCCGGAGCTCTCGCGAACAACCGCGTGACTGACCGGTGGGTCCCACCGTGGCAAGGCAGCCTCATCATCATCGCCTTCGGGCCGTTTCCTTCTGCTTTGCCCCGAGCGGAAGCAAACGGAATGCTGCTGGCTGGATGGATAGATAGATACGCGGCTGCCGATGACTGGTGGGTCCCGTGGAAAGTGACCCACATGTCGGCAAGGTTCCCAGCGATCTTCTGCGACGGCGGGTGACACGTCGGGCTATGCAGGTGCTTTATGTGCAGACACGTGTCCGGAAGTGGGAATTCGATGCGGTGACGTGGTGTTCGGACAGGTGCAGGATGTGAGGGGGACACGCAAGTGGGATGGAGAACGGCGTGGGCGTGACGCCTCGAGCGCCGTGTAATGGATTTTTATTGCATTGCAGACGATAATTATTGCTGCTGGCTAGCTAGAAGCAGTCAATGGGCGTGGGCCTGTTTTGGCAAGGCAATAATAAAGCTGACCAAACAATACTCCTCCTCTCTTGCACCGGGCACCCAGTGTTTTCCCTCTTTTTTACTACACCAGCTCCCTCCGTCTCTATTTTCATGTAAATTTGAATCGACAATGTATGAACTTTCCTGATACAAACTCAATGGTACGATTTTTGTGGCATGGGACCCAAGTTTTGTTGGTCAGTTTGATGTTCAAAGTTGGACCGCAAAAGAACGTCCGCCACGTAAACATGGACATGGGGAGTAGCACGGTACCATATGTTGCCACAAAAAAAGACGACTTGGTGCATCCACCGGGAACAATGCCGCAATATCTGAGTATATCTTACAAACAATTGTATGCATCGTGCCAATGTTTGTAGTCGTTGCTAAGTGGGCACACATGATCTAATGGTAAATTACTATCTCCGTTTCTAACTGTATGCATTTTCAGCTTTTTTTTTTGACTCACATGTATTTAGGCATGTTTTATTTCAAGATTCATTTGAATGTTGCACTAAAACATGGGATAAAGTAGGGTTAACAATAAATGGCCCAAAATGGGCCTAATATTCGCACATGTTTATGTGTAACAAGTCGTGTGCATTGCCTAATATTATCTCACGGTTTTATTAATTCAATCGTGTGCATACATATTCCGAAAGTGCTAGTGATATATAGATCTCTAGTTCCTGCATCTAGATAAATATGAAAGTGCAATTACAACATATACTAGAATAACTAATGTAGCCAAAGCATAAAGGAGAAGATTTTCCTTGTTCTGAACATATTTTGTTATTTTCAGCACCTTTAACTTGTCCTCTTCAGTTTTTTTCTTGTTATTGTGGACAAGATCTATGAAATGCAACTTCATCTCCATCTTATCGTTTTCGAGCCTCTTTGTTTTCTCCTCTGTTTTTTCTTCACGACAACAATGCGCAGATCCTGTAACAGACGGCTTATTTTGCCTTCCATAGACTGTTTAAAGTCGACATGCATTTTGCATTCGTAGCATCTGAGAACCTTCAAATTTGACAAAATAGAAAGAATCAGAAACAAATAACAATTACCTCGGCCATGAACGAAACACCAAGCTAGAAGCAACAACCAAATATACCTCGTTGTCGCAGCTGATCTCCTCAATCCTATATACCATGGCGACGACAGTTTCTGTGTGCTGAGAGGGGTGAGACGGGTGCCGGATGGATGGAGGGTGGCGGCGACTAGAAATGAGGGAGCTGACCAACACGGTTAGAAATGGGCATTTAAATATAAACGGCCAATATCACACATGATTCACATGAAAGAAACGTGTACGGAGGTCACAGCTATCACACACGCTTTTCTTTAGCAAAAACGTGTACTTACTTATGATCGGAATTGCAACCAATGTGTTGGGGCGGTGGGACTGAATGCGGTTGATTTTAGTATGTACTAGGGCTGCTACGATTTGTAATCAAGATCTTAAGGTTTGTACACGATTTGTTTACTTCAATCGTGTGCTATCTATATTTTTTATAAAGCAAAACCTCACTAACTTACATTAATTATTTTCTATCTCAACATGCAAGCTATCCACATCATCACATTCTCTTAACCAATCAATTGTCCACGTCACATCCACTAATACTTATTAATCACACATCATCTATTCCTTAACCACATCATACATTATTTGAGACATTACTTATCCATGTCATCAAACATTTATTAATAATTTTCTATCCATCCATGAAAACTAATCGCATTATAAATTGTTTTATCCATACAATACCTCATCAATTTTAGTTGTTAAATATACAAAGATTCTACATTGATTAAATCTAGACTCTCGATTATGGTGCCCAATCGATTTCTGAATATTTCTGAGAAATTTTCTCGTTGCATGTGTCATATGTATTTTCGTTTATATTACAATTTTTATAAAAAGTTCCAGCTGCAACGCACGAGGTATCTTTCTAATAACTTACAATTGCACATGATTTCTCCAGAACTAACCGTTTACGATACCGCGCAATTGCACACGGTTTCTTAAAGTTCACTGTGCGCAACATTACCCACTTGCGCATAATTCATTCATTTTTACATGGATAATAGTGAATTTTTGCAAAGAAAGAGATACTTACAGAAAATAATACAGAATTGAGATTACATTAATACTAGGAGGGCTCCATTAAACATTCCAACCCTTACATGTGTACACAAAGTATTTAATACTATAACTAAACACACTAGAGATTTTTCTTGTCAGAGTTTTTGTCGTCGGCGTCATAATCTACGTCCTGCCGCTGGCGTTGTTGACGGGTGGCTGTTCGGACCCAGAGGCCTTGGCAGCGTCAGCCTTGTGTCGCTTTAAAGGTGGCGCACCAGAAATATTGAGCTCCACCTTCGGGCTCCGCCACTTTCGCAGTCCTCCACCACGCCGAGTCTCGAGGAGTCCTCCACCACGCGATGTGTCATGTATTCTTCTGCACGCCATGTTGCCATCGACTCAACCGACAACGGCTACCCTGAACCAGTGTTGTCATCAAACGACGTCTCCGCACTAGGGATGGCCGATGACGAGCCGAGAGAGGAGGGAACACTGGACGAGGAGGCGTGTGAGCCTTCACCTGGCGGCTCCGCCAATGAGTGCATCGACTTCGACGAGAAGCCAGACAAGATGGGAATGGCGGAGGTGGAGCCACGCCAAGGAACATGTCGCTTCCTTTTTTCGTGGAGTATCCCAACTCGTCGGGGACTTTGCACTTGTAGCGAGTCATTGTTGCTGCCTGCGGCGCTTATGTTGCATTTATACACGAGCCCAGGGAGGCGGGAAGGCGGGGAAACGATGGAAAAAGGAGTCGGGAAAGAAAGAAATGCTCAATAGTAACTAGACCGTAATTGCATTGTACGAACGGAACAATACTCTTCAATTGAAATAACCGTTCACAGAAAATAAATGGGCAGCTAAAACTTTATAGAGACAACTTTATATACACACATGGTTCAATTTCACGTGGTTACTGCAACAAAAGGTATGCGATGGTGAAGCACTATGCATACGATTTTTATTTTCCGGTCATGTGCAATATATAGAACACGGTTTATAAATTATAACCGTATACGAATATTTGACAGCCGAACGTTGTTTGAACTCTCACACACAGTTTTAGCATAACGCTCATAGAAGGATACATCTTTATGTGTCGATAATACATAGAAAACACCCAGAACACCTACACATGTGATTTAGCTAAGAAAAATAAATTACATACTAAATCAAGCGTATAATTCAATATCATATATTAAAGCCTAACTTTAATTCTACCCAATAGATTTAAAGTACAAATCCACCAAATGGTTTCTAAGATCCTCTAGATAGTTTCACATGTTGGGGTCGAAGTATAAAGATCAATGGAACATGCTTGTACGGTTGTACTTGTACCCCGTCGATTGGGTGTCGCAAAAGTGTATAGCCAATGCCGAAGTGTACTTTTTTTTGGGCAAGTGTTAGATTGATTCTCAACATTTGATCATACAACGCCTTTGCTCCCTAAATCTCTAAATTTAAATATGCTCCACTCGCCTAATCTTTCCCATAAGAGTGCACTTTTAAGCTACACCGCCGATTATTCCAATCTAAATCCCCACTAGTGATCCACCCCTCTTTTTGACCTGAAATCACCGAGTGAAACACACCGAGAAACTTCACGCCGAACAGCAGAACGCGTGTCCGTGGAGCCGTGAAAAACGTGTGGTAACTGTGCTGTATACTAGCTCCCCTGCTCCACCGCAGCGCGGTATATATAGGACCGTGCATCGCTGCTCGATATCAGGAGTACCACCACACCCATCAGCTGAACCTCACACTCACCTACCAGAGAGCTAATCGATCAAAGCTTGCAGAGCTCTTGCACCGATCGATGGCGTTTTCTTGCAGTGCCGTGTGCTGCCGCAGGGGAGGTGACGGCGGAGGAGTTCGTGGCGAAGTAGTTTAAACTAGAAGGAAAGGGCACGCGTTGCTGCGCTCGCTCCTTTATAATCGAGAGATAAATGAAGATTTTATTATGAACAAAAAATCAGAAGCGTATTCATGGCAATTTGTCAATACAAAACACTTAGCCAGCATGAGCAACTAAGCACCCATCAAGATCATGTATATTACACATTGTATATTCATATCCTATGATATTGAAATCAATGCGGCAAGATTAGATTCACTATAAATTGAGCCGTCGGTTTAAACATGACATGCGCTAGAAGCAAATGTGTGCCTTCTTGTGCCGTTCAATGCTGAAGGGGGCATTTCTTCTTACCTAGATCGTAGTTTGCTGATAACTGGAATGTTTGCAACCTCACATTTGATCAAATCAAAATCCTCGGCATGCACATAGTTTATTCTGACCAATTCTCAAATTATGTCCAATATTCTAGGTGCATTTGCCATAAAATCAGCAACTAAAACATAGACCAGTTTTGAAATCAGGTCTTTGGAAATATCAGTAGAAAGTAACATCTCACCCTACACTTTGATCAGCTCTAATATGAAATATATAATGTGAATATCGCATCAATGCATTTTCTGCAGCTTATACAAAGCAAAATTTGGTTTTGACTCATCACAAGATCAACTGAAATCTTCGTCATACATGGTAATCAACATATCATCGACTAAAACTGCATTACTATTATAGGTCAGAAAGCTACTACCAAATAGTACATACCATAATCTTGAGTCTTGATCTTATTCTCCAACAAATCTTATGTCACAAAATAAAGCAAATATTCATTACTCTATTTATTGTTCATCCCACGCATCAGGCATGACTTCCAAGTGGTTCTCCTACTTCAAATGGGCGTCTAGATACATAGTGCACAATTTAGATCTGCTGATTTCTCTGGATTTCTGCATAAACATACATATTCTTCTTCTCAATACTTCCATAAACCTGCAAAATAAATGAATGAAAATACTCTGTGCCTACAACAGTAGCATGATGTGGGAGACCGAACAAATAAAAATGGTGACTCTTTGCATATGAAAGCACCTCATCTAACCACACAAAAGAGTACCTGATCTATAAAAATGACAATTACACATATAATACATGCTACAATATGACATCAATAAAATCGTCCACAATATTCTCTTCTCCCCTCATTGAAACCAGAAACTGATGGACTCAGTGAGACAGATATAAAAAATTATGCGCCACTTCATTCCATCTCTGCCTGCAATTAGAGCTCCATTCCAAACTTGAAACACGTAGCAACAAAACATGTAATTAGCATCTGAGCCATAAATAGGAAATCAAGGACGCAAATCTTCTATTTCAGACAGGAAAAATTATTGCAGCGAAAAGACAGGAGGAGGAATTATTGCAGAGAAAAGACAGCTTGGCTTTTGAAGAGCTGCATTTGGTGACATGCATCTATCTGGTTTCAAAGTATAGCAAAGCTGCAGTTTATTTTCCGAATATATGTGAACAATGCTTACTGTATACTGTTAACTATGATTGGAAGTCTCCTTTTATAGAGTCCCAATATATCCTAGGTTAAGTAGTGATCGTGGTAAAAAAAGAATCACTAATACACATTGTCATGTATATTTCACTTTCCCGGAAGACATTGAATTTGAGCTAACAAATGTTGCGCTATATATAATATCTAAAGCTAACAGAAAATGAATAAGCAGATTAGTACGCTAACTTTTTCTTTCATGCAATCACATCTTTTATCTACCAGCCTCCACCAGCCTAAAAAGCATGTATCCACGAGCAGTCATGGCGTAGTTTTGATAACACACAAAATACTTACAAACTACCGTTTACGAAGCATATGAAACTACTTCGCCTGTAAAGTAATGTTCTAAGAAATTACCATTCCTAGTTTGCGTCCCTAGTCAGTTGCCAGCCCGTGCCAATCAAAGATGCAGCCAAGGGCATCCAAGTTATGACACAAAAAATTGAGAGTTCATATATAGGTTATGACTTCATATATAGTTTGTGTGAGAACCAAAATTGAAGTTTAAAAATTATCTATGAAGATGTATCATTTCCACTTGATAATCATTTACATATAATTTCATGTCAAAATGCAGCTATTTTGGACTTCTGGATTGATGACACAGGAAATACTGAATATTGTTTATGCAACATATGGAAATTCTTCACGCTCAGAGCCGCAGACTAATGTCCAGAGATATTAGCATCCCCAGTTTGACTCAGTTGCCAGCCTATGTCGATCGAAGATGCACAAAGGCAACCAATTTGACAAAAAAAAAGTGCAGGTGGAGCATCTCAAATTCTTACTGTCATTGGCCTTAATATCTGTATCTTCTTTTGTGCTGATCTCGACCTTACTGAAAGCGTTGCATGTAATCACCTCCTAGGAGGATTGTAACAAACTCTACCTTTTCAATAAAACGAAACGCAAAAGTCTTTTGCGTTTTCTCGAAAAAAGAAAAAAAAGTTGCATGTCATTAAAACATTTACCTCACACTGAAATAGTAGGCAGAAAATGGCAGCTATAAGCACATGCCCCGTGCAAGCAAATATATCGTATTTAATTTAGGTTCAAATGTGAAGCACCAACACAGCAAGAGAGTTGATTTTTAAAGGGCTACAGATAGTGAACTTAACCTATCCCGTACAGGATTTTGGTATGATGACATTATTGAGTCAGGAAGGATTTGGTTTGCAACTGAGGCAGAAATTGCTGGAGAAGAGATTTGACCAGAGAGAAACAAAGGGAGGGTTAGTACCGGGTCTGACCTTGACGTCGGTAGTGAGTCCCATGAGCAGTCCGCCAACTTTTGTTATTGGGGGCAGACTGAGGAGTCAGTTGACGGCGTTGTCTGCCATTCTTCTTCGCCTCCACGTTCATGTACCATCTCCGCGACGGACTCTGGATGGAAGTGGTGATGGGAGGAAAGCGAGGAGTTGCGTATCTCCGAAGGCACGGCCGATGGCAATGCAGGAGAAGCCGTGCCCACTCCAAATCGAGCATGCCTTCTGACTCGCCGCCGCGCCCACTCCATGGAGGACCCGACCGCAATACTGCTGGAACTCTTGGGGGCCTGGGGCGCTCTGAGGCTGCAATACATCTTGCACTCTCACAGCACCATCCATCAGGGAGCACCCCCATCACAGATTCTCCAACTGACTCATAAGTCTCAACATCAAGCAACCTGAGAAGGGATTCTCCACCACAATGCTTTACAAGCCACTCATCTTTCAGCATCTTCAAGCATTCACTCTTCACATACAAAGACCTATCTGAGAGACCTATGTGAAGGAGAGTCGTCCTCTGCTTGATGCTGAACCGAAAGAAAACCATCAATTCACACACATGGTAAAGGTTGCGCATTTCATAAATGGGCATTGGCCAGTTAGCTTCTCTACTTCCAATGGAAGGAACTGCTCACCTGAGACTTTGCAGGGGAAACTTAGTTGGAAGCACAGAATATGCTGCTCTGCGAACTGATTCATTCGCGTCCATCGTTGATTCAATGATTGACTCCTATGTAGCATTTGATGGTGGCTGAGACAGAATAGTTGTCTTCCGCGCCTCCTTCTCAAACGAAACAAGACATCGATCAGATGCAGAGAAGCAAATCCAAAATTAATATTTTGGGGTACATAATTTATGTGACATACATCGTTTTGTAGGGTATCAAGAAAGACATCGATGATACCGCCATCATCTTCGTCGATCGCAAAACGTGACACGCACGAACAACGGAAACACAGATTGCAGGGATCTTATCCTGAACCCAGACCTTCATGGCATCAATCACTTCGTCCCAAATCTCATCGCTCACCTAAGCATCATCCGGCAACTGCATTATGATCTACATGATGAAATGGAAATGTCAGGGGTTTTGTAATTTAGGTGAAAAAGGTACTCCTCAAACTACCAGAATTAAGGATCGCTTTGTTCTTCACAACCAGCTAAAACGTGCACAGAAACGAGTGGCCTAAACTGAATGGAGGAAGCGGGAATGGAATGTTTTCTTAAAGGGAATCTAAACTCCAGATCTCAATGGGGCTTTTATTGAGCAGATTTATACAAGCAGATACAAATTAGGTTCGGGCTAAGAGGGTAGTACATAATCAAACAGAATATCAACCTTGTTTGCCAAGCAATAAAAATGATACAAATCCCTCGAATACTAATGAATTCTGAAATTAGCCATAACAGAAGCACGCGTTCTAGAAGAAAATAATGAAAGCAGCAGCTCGTCTTAAATGGGGAGGAAACATGTCACCTCGGAGATGATTTGGCAGGAGCGGAAGCGCGCGGGGCGGTGAGCGGCGGCGAAGAGGAAGCGGAGGAACCCCTCGAGGAACCCGCCGCCAACAGTGCCGGCAGAGGACGCGGAGGCGAAGGCCGCCGCGAAGCGCGCGGCGCGGTCGGAGGCGGGGAGCGGCGCAGGATCTCGAAGAGTGGGGTGAGGGCGGTACAGAAGGCGGGAGGAAGCGGCCGCCAGGGACGGAGGAGGAGCAGATCGAGCGCTGCGAGCTCCCGGAGCTTGCGCGGGTGCACGGCGAGGGAGGCGCAGCACTCGTTGAGCACGCGCGCCACCTCGCCCGCCAGGCTCCTCGTCTCGTCGGCGCCGGCGGGGGCGTTGGAGGCCGGAGAATACGTCGGAGACGCCGCCGATGACCGCTGAACCACCTTCGACGACCCAAGTTGTGGCTAGGTTTGGCGGTGAGCGCGCGCTGAGGCGGCAGCCAGGACTCAGTCGAGAAAAGCGATTTGGGACCGGGCCGGCGGGCCTCTTCGCAGCATGAATCTCGCGAAGGAACCGACCTAACTGGTCTCCCACAGGATTGGTCCACCACATGTCGCATGCAGCCTCTCAACACGCATCCATGGCTGAACCGACTGAACGAATAGCTGAGATTAATCCACTGTTAATCTGACGATCCTAAACACGTAAAACGGTGGAGAGCTCAGAGCTCACCAATCCTAGGGAGCTTAGGTTTCTTAGAGATTGGCCGATCGCCCGATCTATACTAGTGAAACGGTGGCTCACCGTAGCAGGGTTTTCACATCCTGCTATGACCTTATCCCACCTGGTCTCGGCAAGATGCTAGAAGATTCAGCTCAAATTACCGATTCATCCTATTCGTATGTACTCCCTCCGTTCTAAAATACTTGTCTGTCTTGGTACATCCGAATTTGGACAAATGGAAGACAAGTATTTTGGACAGACAAGTATTTTAGAACGGAGGGAGTATATAGTAGTGGTCATTGTTCTCGTCTGCGATTATTCTGGACAGCACTAGATTGCCATGCATACTTGATACATACTTACGCTACTACTTGGGTCCATTCTGCTACGATGTGAAGCCAGCTTTATAGATCGGAAGTGTTTGGGCAACACATTATTGCATCATCAAGCTTCACCTAACGAATGTTGGACTGTTATTTCCATTTGCAGACAGTTGGAGCCTAGACAGTTGCTTCTCTGGCCCTTAGTTACATATTATTGCATCGTCAAGGTTCACCTAACAAATGTTGGACTGCATTTTATGAACATCTACGTACAGGCAATTTAGTTACACTTACACACATATAAGACAAGGTGACAATACGGATGCTTTGCAAATGCGCGGCAACATACACTAATTGTGAATCAAATAATAAGGTGCACAAATCAATAAGCATTGAATGATTGAAGAGTAGCTAAGATAACACCGGAGAGAGTTTGTTGGGCTGCGCATGTGGCTGTGTAGTTTTCTTACATTGTGACTACATGTCTAGACTCTAGATATATGTGTGCCAAAAAAAGGTAAAATTGTTACGTTTAGGAATGGAGGGAGTATATTACTTTTAGACACTTTGTACTAGTAGGATGATTATCGATATATCGGTGGTCAATAAGTCGAAGCTACCTTTGGAGGATCGTTGGAAGATATAAAGTGAGGCAGCATTTCAAATTTTGAAAAGCACGAATGGTGAGGGCATCCCAATACATGCAATTGAACTTATCAAGGAGCGTGGCGCAGCCCAATAGATAGGTTACCAATTCTATTCGTGTTTAGTTATTTTAGCCTGGCCATGTTGTGGGCCACTTAGGTTTATTTTTGTGTTTTTCGGTTTGGGCCTGTCCAACCGACGAATTTTCCGGCTGCCTCTATATAAGGAGGTCGGTGGCTAGGTTTTGGGGAGTTCAGAATTTTGAGAATTTAGACATTGAGTTGTGTCTCGGGGTGAAGCATCCCTCTGGGGACGTCGCCGCCTTGTATCCATATTAAATAAAGTTGCATGAAGGTTCTTGTGTGAATCAAGAATTATCATGCTGAGGTTTGAGGCGTGTTGATCATCATCACGTTGCTTGCTGGATTTGTTTCACTTCTTCAGGTTACGTTCATCGCGTGACTGGAAGATTTACTATTTGTTGATTCGCCGTGAAAGATTTGGCAAAACTTACAGATCATCTAGTTGATCCTTATCAACGAGGATGTGCATTGCAAATGGGTAACACAAAGATGGCGATTAGATAGGATTAGAATGTCTATAGTTGCGTGAGAATAATTAAGTAATATTATCTGCTCCTTTATTTTTGACAATTAAAATATCATGATCATAGCAAGTTTACGAGGAAAGTACATGATTTGTTTGGTTGTGGAGATACGCTCTAATCACCAAGAAGATACAGTCTTTTACTCAAGTTTGCGCCCCGTTTGTGGGTAATAGCCGTATACTCCTTGATGACGTGAAACACACGTTCGTTGGGAGACCCCAAGAGGAAGATATGAAGCAGTGCAGCAGCAAGTTTTCCCTCAGTAAGAAACCAAGGTTGTCAGATCCAGAGGAGTAGGAGCACTTCAGAAGGTTGTTGGTGGCGCCGTTGCTCGATCACCAACGTGGAACCTGCACACAACACAATCAAACTACTTTGCCCCAACGAAACAGGAAGGTTGTCAATCTTCCCGGCTTGCTGTAACAAAGGATTAAACGTATGGTGTGGAAAATAGTATTTAATTGCAGGAAGTAAAAGAGAACAATTGTTTGCAGTTGGTGGTTTTATCAGTGTAAAAGAATGGACCGGGGTCCACAGTTCACTAGTGTGTCTCTCCATAAAGATAAATAACATGTTGGGTAAACAAATTACAGCTGGGCAATTGATAAAATAGAGAGCGCATGACAATGCATATAAATGACAAGATGACTACCATGATATTTAATTGGGCATTACGACAAGATACATAGACCGTTATCCAACCGCATCTATGACTAATAATCCACCGTCAGGTTAACATCCGTGTCCCCCGTTGGTATTAAGTTGCAAGCAACGGATAATCGCATTAAGTAATGTGCGTAATGTAAACAAATACATATGACCGTAGACATAGCATTGTTATGTTATCCCTAGTGGCAACAGCACATCCACAACCTTAGACGTTGCTGTCACTCGCCCAGATTACTGGAGGCATGAACCCACTATCTAGCATAAATACCCCCTCTTGGAGTTACAAGCATCTACTTGGCCAAAGTATCTACTAGTAACGGAGAGCATGCAAGATCATAAATAACATGTAACATAGATTAATAATCAACTTGATCATAGTATTCAATATTCATCGGATCCCAGCAAACACAACATGTAGCATTACAATAAGATGATCTTGATCATGTTAGGCAGCTCACAAGATCTAAACATGATAGCATAAAGTGGAGAGACAACCATCTAGCTACTGCTATGGACCCGTAGTCCAAGGATGAACTACTCACGCATCACTCCGGAGGCAGGCATGGCGATGTAGAGCCCTCCGGTGATGATTCCCCTCTCCGGCAGGGTGCCGGGAAGAGCTTCAGAACCCTCCCGAGCTAGGGTTGACGACGGCGGCGCCTCTGGAACTTTTCGTGGAATATGACTCGGGTATTTAGGGTTTTCCAGACGGGAGGAATAAATAGGCGAAAGGGCGGCGTCGGAGGCCACCCGAGGGGCCCACACCACCCCTCGGCGCGGCAGGAGGTGGGGCCGCGCCGAGCCCAGGTGTGGCCGCCTCCTGGCTCTCTCCGTCTCTCCTTTGGACTCCGTGGACGTGTCGGTGAAATAGGGACCTCCGTTGATTTTCGTCCAATTCCGAGAATATTTCCTTAACAGCTTTTCTGAAATACAAAAACAGCAGAAAACAGGAACTGGCACTGTGGCATCTTGTTAATAGGTTAGTCCCAGAAAATGTATAAAAATGATATGAAGTGTATGTAAAACATGTAACAATTGGTATAATATCAACATGGAACATCAAAAATTATAGATACGTTTGAGACGTATCAGCATCCCCAAGCTTAGTTCCTACTCGTCTCGAGTAGGTAAACGATAAAACAAAATAATTTTTGAAGTGACATGCTACCATCATAATCTTGATCAAATAGTATTGTAAGGCACATGTAAATGAATGAAGTGATCCAAGTCAATGGTCTATAGTTTGCTACCAAATAGATAATGAGTAAACAACTGAATCATACAAGCAAAACTTTTCATGAATAATACTTTGGAGACATTGCATCCACAGGTTTACATAAGAGTTAACTCAAAAACAATAGATTCTAGTAAAAGGTATTTAACCAACACAAAGGAAGATTTAAGTTTCAGCGTTTGCTTCAACTTTTAACATATTTATCTCATGGATATTGTCAACACAAAGCAATATAATAAATCCAATATGTAGCATATAACAATTGTTGTACCAAAGTTGACACTAGTGTTTGCTTGTGGAAGATAGAAAGAAGTAGGAAAACTGACTCAACATAAAAGTAAAAGAAAGGCCCTTCGCAGAGGGAAGCAGGATTAAATCATGTGCTAGAGCTTTTTAGTTTTTGAAATCATATAGAGAGTAAAAATTAAGTTTTGAGAGGTGTATGTTAATTGGTCAACGAATCAGTAGTGGAAAGTACAATATGACCCCGGCCAAACAGACTTTTAAGAGCGGCTCCCATGAAGGACGTTATTTCTACCAGCAAGGCAGATCATCCCTCTTTTTCTCTTTGGTTTACACATGCAGATGTTTCACTGAGTATTCAGTTGACAAAATGTGAAGAGATTAAGCGGTTAAAGTTGTAATTAATTGGGACTGGGCACCCCGTTGCCAGCTCTTTTTGCAAAATTAATAGATAAGCGGATGTATATGCCGCTAGTCTGAAGGTAAAGTCTGCTTGACAAGTGACATAAAGACATCCACCACGTCCTCATGAGCTTGGTAAACATTGACACAAAAAGTAGTAACAATTTTGAATAGTTTAAAGGTAGCACATGAAAAATTTACTTGGAGTGGCAAGGAAATACCACATATAGGTAGTTATGGTGGACACAGATGGCATGGATTTTGGCTCAAGGATTTGGATGCACGAGAAGCATTCCCTCTCAGTACAGAGTTTAGGCTAGCAAGGTTATTTAAGCAAACAAGACTATCAACCGGTACACCAAGTTTTATATGACCAACATATTGCAAAAATTATAAGACTCCACACTGTCTTCCTTGTTAACCAAACCCTTTTACTAGAAAATATCTAGACCTTAGAGATACCACTCATGCAAACCAAATTTCAACAAGCTTTACGGTAGTTCTTCACTAATGGGCTTAACTTACATGATGCAAAAGTTTAATCATGACCTACTTGTTAACTCAAAACAATTGACAAGTATCAAATTATCCAAGTTAGTGATCTACAAGAGTATGTAAGTCTTTTCCATTATACCATTTACCACATGCAACATTTTCTGTTCCAACCAAACACCAATCAATTTATTTCAATAACTCTCCAAACAAGTATAAGTGAAGTAAGAGAGTACTTTCTTTAAAAGAACTAATAGCTCTGACAAGAGATACATGAAAACAAGAGCTAAAAGCTTAACAACGCTAGATATGAATACTCAACAAGTATAAGTGAAGAATAGGAGTATTCTAATGAAAAAGCGGAGCGTGTCTCTCTCCCAATCAAGAATGCTAGGATCCAATCAAGTTGATATCAGAAAATAAAAATAACATACTGAAAATAAAAGCACACAGACGCTCCAAGAACAGCACATATGATGTGAAAGAATTAAAATATAGTTTCACTAGAGATGACCTGATAATTTTGACGATGAAGAAGGGGATGCCTCCCCAAGCTTAAACTTTTTACTCTTCTTGATCATATTATATCACTTTTCTCTTTTGACCCTTGAAAACTTCGCCACACCAAACTCAAATAAATCTCATTAGAGGGTTAGTGCATCAATCAAAAACTCACATGTTCTGTAAGGACGCAATATGACCGTTATTTTAAACATTAACTACTGCCACTGATGTTATGTGAAGCTCTTTCACCCAAAAAAGAATTCCACCCAAACACTAGTAAAAGAGAGAATGCAAAATAAAAGACATAATCTGTCTAAAACAGAACAGTCCGCAAAGACGAATTTTTTCGAGGCACTTACGTTGCTCAGATCGAAATTTTTGAACTAACGAAAGATGCGTACATACATCAGGATTACGCACAAAAATGTGCAGATTAAAATCACATTTCTATGAATTTATAAGTTTCGTACAGTGAACAAAAAAAATATGTTTCTGCGCAGCAATCAAAATCTAGCATCATCTTATCATTAGAGACTCTTCTTGGCACAACAATGCGAAAAATAAAGATACAAAGGAGTTGCTACAGAAGTAAAAAATTTCCTTGACTCAATAAAAAGAAAAATTGCTGAAATAAAAATAATGGGTTGCCTCCCATAAAAGCTTTTCTTTAACGCCTTTTAGCTAGGCACAAAGCATGCATCAAGTATTACCAAGTGTAGAAGCATCAACAGAAAGGTTAGAAGTTTTCTCAACAATGCATTGTATCTTATCTATATAGGTTTCAGAAACTCCCCTTTCAATACTTTTAGGCACACTGTTCTTATCAAATAGGTTTTCAGGAACAATCCAATCAAAATTCTTTTCTAGTGCCTCATGCATTCCTACAAGCTTAAAATGTATTGGTATTTTAACTTCCCCCTCATAATTGGCTTCATTAGTGTACTTAAGTCTATCTTTTTCCAGTTTCTCAAGTGTATTAGCAATATCAATAAAATAGCCAAGCATCTTATATCGAATAAAAACTTTTCTAACCTCCCCAGCAACATCACCAAATTCTTTAAGAAGGGTTTCTAAAACAAAATCTTTCTTCTCACCATCTTCCATATCATGAAGTTTAAGAAACATTTGCTGCATTATAGGATTAAGATTAACAAACCTAACTTCCAACATGTGAACTAAAGAGGCTGCAGCAATTTCATAATTCGGGGCAAGTTCTACCAAGGACCTATCTTCAAAATCTTTAAGTCTACTGACATGACTAAAGAATTCTTCAATGTTATCTCTTCCAATGATAGACCCACTACCCACCGATATATCCTTTAAAGTAAACTTAGGGAGAAGCATGATGAAATAACAAAAACTAAAACGAAAATAAACTAGATGCAAGTAACTAATTTTTTGTGTTTTTTATAATTTAAAGCAAATAAGATAAAAGTAAACTAAGCAAGACAAAAAAGCAAAGTAAAGAGATTGGAAGCGTGAGACCCCCTTGCAGAAGTCTTCTATCTCCCCGGCAACGGCGCCAGAAAAATATGCTTGATGACGTGAAACACACGTTCGTTGGGAGACCACAAGAGGAAGGTATGAAGCAGTGCAGCAACAAGTTTTCCCTCAGTAAGAAACCAAGGTTGTCAGATCCAGGAGGAGTAGGAGCACTTCAGAAGGTTGTTGGTGGCGCCGTCGCTCGATCACCAACGTGGAATCTGCACACAACACAATCAAACTACTTTACCCCAACGAAACAGGAAGGTTGTCAATCTTCCCGGCTTGATGTAACAAGGATTAAACGTATGGTGTGGAAAATAGTATTTAATTGCAGGAAGTAAAAGAGAACAATTGTTTGCAGTTGGTGGTTTTATCAGTGTAAAAGAATGGACCGGGGTCCACAGTTCACTAGAGGTGTCTCTCCATAAAGATAAATAACATGTTGGGTAAACAAATTACAGCTGGGCAATTGATAAAATAGTGAGCGCATGACAATGCATATAAATGACAAGATGACTACCATGATATTTAATTGGGCATTACGACAAGATACATAGACCGTTATCCAACCGCATCTATGACTAATAATCCACCGTCAGGTTAACATCCGTGTCCCCCGTTGGTATTAAGTTGCAAGCAACGGATAATCGCATTAAGTAATGTGCGTAATGTAAACAAATACATATGACCGTAGACATATCATTGTTATGTTATCCCTAGTGGCAACAGCACATCCACAACCTTAGACGTTGATGTCAGTCACCCAATTACTGGAGGCATGAACCCACTATCTAGCATAAATACCCCCTCTTGGAGTTACAAGTATCTACTTGGCCAAAGTACCTACTAGTAACGGAGAGCATGCAAGATCATAAATAACATGTAACATAGATTAATAATCAACTTGATCATAGCATTCAATATTCATCGGATCCCAGCAAACACAACATGTAGCATTACAATAAGATGATCTTGATCATGTTAGGCAGCTCACAAGATCTAAACATGATAGCATAAAGTGGAGAGACAACCATCTAGCTACTGCTATGGACCCGTAGTCGAAGGATGAACTACTCACGCATCACTCCGGAGACAGGCATGACGATGTAGAGCCCTCCGGTGATGATTCCCCTCTCCGGCAGGGTGCCGGGAAGAGCTTCAGAACCCTCCCGAGCTAGGGTTGACGACGGCGGCGCCTCTGGAACTTTTCGTGGAATATGACTCGGGTTTTTAGGGTTTTCCAGACGGGAGGAATAAATAGGCGAAAGGGCGGCGTCGGAGGTCACCTGAGGGGCCCACACCACCCCTCGCGCTATAGGAGGTGGGGCCGCGCCGAGCCCAGGTGTGGCCGCCTCCTGGCTCGTCTCCGTCGCTCCTTTGGACTCCGTGGACGTGTCGGTGAAATAGGGACCTCCGTTGATTTTCGTCCAATTCCGAGAATATTTCCTTAACAACTTTTCTGAAATACAAAAACAGCAGAAAACAGGAACTGGCACTGTGGCATCTTGTTAATAGGTTAGTCCCAGAAAATGTATAAAAATGATATGAAGTATACGTAAAACATGTAACAGTTGGTATAATATCAACATGCAACATCAGAAATTATAGATACGTTTGAGACGTATCACTCCTTCCTCATGTTAGATTTATATCAGTAGCAAAATTTCATTATCCATCAGAAAAGTTAATCCGATGAGTTGGATAGGCAACTTTACAAATATATGAAGAAACAAGGCGACACTTTAGATAGTTCTTTGGCTTAAGTCGGGTTTAAAGGCATGCACTTGAGTGGATCTAAAGATTTTGGTCCCCGTCATGGGTATTGGGTCCTCCTTCTATACACGCGCTTAGGCGGTAGCCTCCTTACATCTGATGCATCTCCTATTGATGTACGAGTAGGACTTGAAGGCGTTTAGAAGTGTACCCGTTGGACGCGTTCCTTGTGTACGACTCAAAGGCTCACGAGACATCCTTTATACATCCATAGTACATACAAATTAGACTTGTGTAACCGTGCATATAGCATGTCCCATGGTCTACATACGCTTAGGCCCACTCAACCTGATATTAGACACACGATATATGTAGTAGGGGCGGAGCTATGCACAAGTTAGGGGGGCCATCCCCCCTCCTCCCCCCCCCCCCCCCCCCCCCCCCCCCCCCCCCCGCCAAGGAAATTTTGCAAATAATCAGTGCATTTTAGCCCGTTTTCTCCAAAAACAGTGATAATTGGTCACCCATTTGCCCCCATCGGTTCGTACCAAGCTCCGCCAGTCAATATATACTAGTAAGCTTCACATGCTTTGCACGTAACCGACCAAGCAAGGGGACCTAAAATAAATAAATATCATATGTAGAACTCAAATACATATAGTAATTTTTTTTTCAATATTATGTCAAAATAATCGGAATCATGTTGACATTGTCGATCATATGTAGTGCCAAATGTGACACTAAGTTTCAACTTGGTGCCCTTAGAAACAATGGACACTAATGTTCGTTGTGAGCTGATATCCATATTGTTTCAGTACAATTATTCATAGGTACAGTTTTTTCATATCGCCATAAGATCTAATCTAAACTAAATTATGAGTTGTTTAAAAAGAAGCGGAGATCTGAAGCATGGACACACAAAGCTAAGACACACAAAGCTAAGCCCAGGCCTTCACTTCAAGTCCTCCGTGTTCAAATAAGGCTTCAAGGATTACCCTGCCAAAAGTACTTTAAAACGTGAGATCATATACAAGCCAGACCGCAACCTTCAACATAGATACATCTAGCACAACCTATCAGCAGCTAAAATTAGAGCAGATTCGTAAATCAAATGATTTAGTCTGAGCATGACAGAATAAGGATTCACTGAAATGTACACATTATACTCTACTTGGCTTAATGTATAAATCATCATGACAATGAGTCAGAGAGTACGAAGAACCATGATCCAGTACTATACCAAAGATAAAGAAATAGTACCTGTAGTTACGGCCTGATCTTGTAACAGAAACATAGTGGTTCTAACAGAAGTGCTGCTTCCTGACAAAGGAAAAAAGAGCATCGTGTTTTAGCTGCAGGATTGAAAAACAAAATTTTGAAATATAAAAAGAGTAGTCGCATATCAACATACCTACGTATTATGGGTGGATGCAAAGCAGGATCATATATATAAAACAAAGGATGTACGAGTTCCTTGTGTACGACTCAAAGGTTCACGAGACGTCCTTTATACATCCAGAGTACATACAAATTAGACTTGTGTAACCGTGCATATAGCATGTCCCATGGTCTACATACGCTTAGGCCCACTCAACCTGATATTAGACACACGATATATGTAGGGGCAGAGATATGTACAAGTTGGCCAAGGAAATTTTGCAAATAATCAGTGCAATTTAGCCCGTTTTCTCCAAAAACTGTGATAATTGGTCACCCATTTGCCCCCATCAGTTCGTACCAAGCTCCGCCAGTCAATATATATGCAGATTTACGATTCCTCATCGGCTCATCGCACGCAGGAACACTCCAATTGCCGAGCGACAAACAGCGTCCACCGCGCTTTTGGCCTTTGATTTGGCGCGCCACATCCACATTCATCTTCGTCGATCCCGTCGGTGGAGGAATCTTGCACAGATGCAGACACTCATAAACACGCGTAAACACTATTTGAATCTTGTGGTGCAAATGGAGTGAAGTGATCTTGACTCTATTTTGGTAAGGAAATATGCCGACGTGTAGACACGGCCTGAGCGGGCTAGACCAGGGTCGGTTGACGGATGGGCTAGAAGCTTCAGGGTTTTTTTTTTTGACAAATTTGCATGACATGGCGCCATATGAAGCTCGTTTTTTTTTTGAGAGATATATGAAGCACGGATGTGGTAGAAGCTTCAGGGTTGTTGGAGCGGCCTAGATAATCGGGCTGAACTGGGCTGTCCGGCGAACAAGTGGTCCAGAGGCCATGTAATCCTGGAGTCGTAGCACAATCGTACCCAGAAAACCGTACGGCCCAGCCCACCCAACGGCATCCCCTTCTTATAAGTAGGCAGTTCGCCGCTCCCTTGCCGGCAATCGAAAACTCTGAAACCACCACCACCACCCCGTGACCCCGCCCTCGCCGAGCCACGCACCGGCGCTTGCGTCTCGATTCCCGAGGGGTTCCGCCTCTGCCACGCGGGCCCATCCTCCCAGCCGCAGCGGGCCGCGTTGAGGGCTCGCTCGAAACCCTAGCCGCCGCCGCAATGTCCCGCCGCGGCCGCGGGGACGAGGAGAAGGACGAGGAGGGGGTGGAGACCTACGATTCCTACGAGGAGGAGCGGGCCGGCGGCAAGCGGTCGCGGTCGGGCGTCGCGAGCTTCATCGACGACGCGGCCAGCGAGGAGGAGGAGGAGGAGGAGTATGACGAGGACGACGACGGGGACGAGGACTACACCGGCGGCGGCGGCCGCGCCAGCAAGAGGAAGCGGGCGTCGATCCTGATCGACGACATGGCGCAGGTCAACGACGACGACGAGGAGAGCAGCGACGGGGAGTACGAGCCCGGTGAGTCGGCCGCCGCCCCCGCGCTTAATTTGCCCTAGCTTTCGTCCGTCCGTACGCCGTCGTCCGTACGACCGTGGTAGAATCGCTAGGTCGACTCCCCATATACAAATTAGCGACGATTTCGTGTAGGTTTCGCTTTCCGCGTCGCTGGTTCCGTCGCATTTCTACATGATCGGGGATTTATGTGACCGTCGCGCTTAATTAGCTCCTTCTCTAGACTCTGGATTAGCCTGGAACATGTTTGCGTTTGGGAGTAGTTTACCCCTGCTAGAAATGGCGAGGGTGCTTATTTATCGTGTCTGGTCGCCAGTCCGGCTTGATTACGTTCAATATTTCCCAGGTTCAATAACATTGTGGTGGTTTAGTAGCATTAGTTAGATGGCAACGATTTATGCAAAGCTTCTTATTTTCCTCTTGTGAACCATCAAGTGGGATTTAGTGGCAAACTATGTTTATTCCGGGATTTTGTTATAAATGGGAGGTCTTACCTCTATGGGACGAAGGACCAAAGTCCACGTTCCATTAAAATTTATTATTACTTCCTGCCACTTATGGCTCGACCTACCCGAGATATACCTGGGAGATTGTTACAATCAACAGTCTGGTTCTGTCCAAAGCCACATTTGTCATCATGATGGTAGAACAGAATCGTATCCTCCAGAATTTGCTGGGGACCTATAATCAAGCTGTTGTTTTGGTTTGGATATTCAGATGGTGCGCAGTTCCACACTACTCGGTATTTTGATGTCCTTGTTGAGCTCTGTTGGATGGTGCAGAATGTGATGTTTAGTTGATCATCAACTGCAGTTTCTTTATGGATGTACTTGCCATAGGTCCTGAATGATGTTCTTATGGATGTTCATAATGGCATAGAAGTATAACATATTTACTTTTCTTTTGGGATCAACAAATTTCTGTGCTTGCCTAGTTGTGTAGTATGCAAACGCAAGGCAACCTGTGTTAATGTTGCACAATGTTGCACTTATGCTCCTTTTCTTGGGCAGGCTTTATTGATGACAATGATCGGCCCGACAATCCTGACGTGGATAGGAGGAGCTCTAGACGCCATTCTTCCCTATGGAGGACGATGATGACACTGATGCGATTTTACAGGCCCTAGCAGATAAATATGGAAAGCAGTCACAATCTGATTATGTTGATTATGTTCACGATGATTTCAACGAGGTTGATCAGCAAGCTCTCCTGCCATCAGTGAAGGATCCAAAACTGTGGATGGTGAAATGTGCGGTAGGTTGCAAAATTTAGGGAAATTAAGCTCTCTGCCTCTGCTCTGCTGTGTGTTCTTTGTACCTTTGACTTTTGAACCTCATTGTTGTCTATTTACGATTTCAGATTGGACATGAGCGAGAGACAGCCATTTGTCTAATGCAAAAGTTCATTGATAGGCAAGATCTCCAGATTAAATCTGTGGTTGCATTGGAGCATCTAAAGAATTACATTTATGTTGAAGCAGAGAAAGAAGCCCACGTCAAGGAGGTAACCAGTGCTTAAATTGACATTCTAGTCTTTTTGATGAGGGATGTTAACTAAACTCCTTTGCAGGCTTGCAAAGGTCTGCGGAACATCTTTGCTTCAGCAAAAATAACTCTGGTTCCTACAAAAGAGATGGCTGATGTTCTATCTGTCAAGAGTAAATCTGTTGATCTTTCAAGGGATACATGGGTTCGGTTGAAGCTTGGTATATACAAAGGGGATCTTGCTAAGGTATGGTCTCCGTTGTTTCCTTGGTTGATGTTATATTGTTATTACATATTATCAGTTATTTATTTTGATTACCCTCAGGTTGTCGATGTTGATGACGTGCGTCAAAAGGTTACTGTGAAGCTCGTTCCTAGAATAGATTTACAAGCTTTGACAGATAAATTGGTAAGTTATCTGTTAATCCTGAATTTCTACTTATAACCTTTCAACCTAACATATGCACTTTTAATAATGAGTTGGGATCATTAATATCATGCCCTTTTTTATTCTGATGTTGCATCTGCTGTGAACATAGTAACTTCAAGTTTGTGCTCTCTTTCGCATGCGGTTCACTTACTTTCATGCACTACTGTGTCAAGAAATAGAATTAGTAACCTTTTACTTATTGAAGAATTTTAAATTATTTACTCCCTCCGTTCACTATTATAAGACCTTCTAGATTTTTCTGAAAATGCATGTATCTAGACGCATTTAGTGTGTAGATTCACTCAGTTTGATCTGTACCTAGTCCATATTGAAATATCTAAAAGGTCTTATAATAGTGAACATAGGGAGTGTCTATCTTGTTGATATAATGCGTTCTTATACTTCGTATTGTGTTTGCTTGTTGGATTGATTAGCATGATACTACTTGTGTATTGTCAGAATGGTCTTAAGGTTGAGAAGAAGAAGAAGAACTTGTTTGTTCCACCTCCAAGGTTATTTAGTGTTGGTGAGGCGAGGTGCTTTCTCATCCTTTTACTATCAAATGCTAGTTCATATTTATTTGTTTTGGCTCCTATTTTTCTAACTCAAATGAAAACAGGGAGATGAACATTCCTGTAGAAAGGAGAAGAGATAGAGATTCTGGGGAGTACTTTGAGGTGGTTGGTGGTTTACAGTTTGAAGATGGTTTTTTGCGCAAAACTGTCTCAATAAAATCAATCAGCAAGCACAATGTTCAGCCAACACTTGATGAATTGGAGAAGTTCAGGAGGGTTGGTGATGACATGAATGAGGATGTGGCTAGCTTGTCCACACTATTTACAAACAGGAAAAAGGGGCATTTCATGAAAGGTGATGCTGTAGTTGTTGTTAAAGGTGATCTCAAGAACTTAGAGGGCAGTGTGGAGAAAGTAGAGGATGCTACCGTTCACATCCGACCAAAACAGTCTGGTCTTCCGGTAATTACTTGCAACAGATTATTATACTACTATAAAATGGACTGCAGAGTTGAAACATCTCTTTGTGACATGCAGAAAACTCTTGCCTTCAATGCGAAAGATCTTTGCAAACATTTCAATCCCGGAGACCATGTGAAAGTTGTTTCCGGTGTTCAACAAGGTGCGACAGGCATGGTAGTCAAAGTGGAAGGACATGTTTTGATCATTTTATCTGACACAACCAAAGAGCATGTGAGAAATTTTCTTTACGTCAAGAATAGCTCTATTTAATTAGTTTTTGGTATGCTAACTCTCCTCTTTTGTGCCATTGTGACTGCAGATCCGTGTATTTGCAGATCATCTTGTGGAGAGTTCTGAGGTCACGACGGGGATTACCAAAATTGGTGATTATGAATTGCATGATCTTGTCCTTCTTGAGTAAGTTCATAATTTCTAGTAAGGTTGCTGCCCATCGTCTGTAATGGCTACTAAACACTTATCCTTTTTTTTCACTTTTCAGCAATTTATCTTTTGGTGTTATTTTAAAGGTGGAAACCGAAGCATTTCAGGCAAGCATAACTGTGAATATTCTTTTTTTGCTGATTGCTTTGTACGTATAGCTATATTTATTGACCCTGTTATATAATTATTAGGTTCTCAAAGGAGTGCCTGATACACCTGAAGTGGTGCTTGTGAAACCGAGAGAGATAAAATACAAGATCGATCGGCGCACATCTGCAGAAGATAGGTCCAAGAACATTGTGTCAACTAAGGATATTGTAAGGGTCATGGAAGGGACATGTAAGGTGTGTACAGTTTTGCATGTTATTTCGTGTTTTGACTATTTCTGTCAATACGTCTATTTATTCTGTGATGTCAGTTTAATCTTCTTATTTGAGGCTAACAAACATTTCTTCATGTCACAATAGGGAAAGCAAGGACCTGTGCAACATATACACAAAGGGGTACTTTTTATCTATGACCGCCACCACCTTGAACATTCAGGCTTTATTTGTGCAAAAGCACAATCTTGTCAACTTGTTGGGGGATCAATTCTCAAGAGAAGTGGGATGGTATGTTCTGGATTGTCTTAAATTTTGTTGGTACCCAGAACATTTTATACATCTTAAGTTTACTTGTTTTTGCAGGGTATGGATACAGAAGATCCACGGCTTGGTGCTTTTAGATCTCCAGCAAGGATCTTACAATCTCCTGGAGGGCTCCCACCGAGAGGACCTTACATGAACTGTATGAACATTGACGATTTGAATGGTCATTATTGTTTTTTCCATTAGTTCTTAGTCAGCTTTATTTTTGTGTGACACCGAATAACTTGCACTACTTTATGCGGATATAATAATGCACACTCCCCTCCAATCTAAAGCAGCTGGTGGAAGGTTTGGAGGGGGTGGTCGTGGTGGCAGAGGTCATGATGCCTTGGTTAGTAGATGTATCAAAATTAAATCTGGTCCTTACAAAGGATATCGTGGCCGTGTTAAGGAAGTGAATGGTGCACTTGTGCGTGTGGAGCTTGATTCACTTATGAAGATCGTCGCAGGTGAATATTATTTTTCATTGCTCCCACTGTTGTCCATCTAATATTGAAGACTAACCTTGGTGAAAACATATAGTTAAGAGAGAAGATATTGCTGACACGGCAAATGTTGCAACACCATTCCGGTAAATTTCTATCCATTGATTAATCATAATTTTTAACTAGCTGTTTGGTACCATTTGCTCATTTACTGACCATCGGTATTAGCAGTGAATCTCGTTATTCATTGGGCAGTGAAACACCAATGCACCCATCTCGAACTCCATTGCATCCTATTCAAACTCCAATGCGAGAACCTGGAGGTTTGCTTGCCTTACATTCTTTGTTATGATTTATTTACGATTACCTAGCTGACTTGTTCCTCTTACAAATGCATTTTATCCCATTTAGGAGACATGTGTAGTGTGCATTCTAGAGATGCAACGTTGCCTGCTAATTTCTATCACAATATGTTGCTATGAAGTTATAAGAGTTTAGCATTCTAGTTACGCACTACCAACAGTGACTGCTAATTTGTCCATGAACTCGAATGCTTCTTAAAATGGCATACACTTAGAAAAGGAGGGAAATACGATACTTGCACCTACATTGACAAAACACATCTCTTCTCTGTCTTTGAAGAGTGAATGTGAATAGTAATTTTGTTGCCACTTGGGTTGGGTTCACGCTTGCATCACATCTTGACGCTTGATTTTTCTTTTTTTGCCTCTTGATGAATATCATAACCTATTTATCTGTCCTTTCAGTCATTTCGTTGTACCATGTATTGTTTATTATTTCGTTTTTTTTTGCATGGTAACAAGTTATTTGAATTTGCACAGGTACACCAATCTTTGATGGGTCGCAAACTCCTATGCATAATCAAGCCTGGGCACCAATGAGTCCACGTAATCAAGCCTCCTGGGCACCAATGAGTCCACCAAGGTTGGTATGCTCTTTTGAGAACAAATTGGTTACCTGGGCATAATCTCTTGTAGAATCCTGAAATTCAGAAAAAATATCAGCTTCAGATCTTGTGTGTATCCTGCTCCGAGTGGAACTATTTCAAAATTTTCTGTTGGGAACTGGAGTATTTAAATGTTATTGGCATTAATCTTGATGTTCTGTCTGGTCACTTATTATGTTAATTACCATCAGAGATAACCAGGAAGATGGAAATTCTGGCACTTGGGGGACTTGGGGAATCAGTCCAGCTTACCAGGTTCCATGTGCTTCTTGTGAACTTTGAAACTGTTTATCCTTGTGCTGGCAACTGAAAAGTATGTTCCTGCATGTATGTTCCCCTTTTCAGCCAGGAACTCCAGTAGTTAGGCCATTCGAAGCCCCCACTCCTGGATCAGGATGGGAAAGCACCCCTGGAACTGGTTTTGGTGATGCTCCATTCAACGCTCCAACACCTACTGCTCAACCAATGACCCCAATTCCTGCCTTGTATCAGCCCCAAACCCCTGGTGGCCAGCCAATGACTCCAGGCGGAATGGATATAATGTCTCCAGCGATAGGTTTGCCCATGTCCTTTAGATACTATTTACTCTTAAATTTTGATGGGATCAAAACAAACAATCTGGGTGAACATATCTAAGTACTTTTTGCCAAAATGCTTTCAGGTGATGAGGGCGGTAGTAACTGGCTCTTGCCAGATGTTATGGTCATTGTGTCCAGAGGAGATGGTTCCACCAATGGTGTAGTGAAGGAAGTGCTCTTGGTAATGGCTCTCCCGGAATTGTGCTCTAAGTGCATGCATGAGTTGTTTCATCCCATGCTTGTTTTAGTTTTGCTGTGCTAACATCTCTGGGAATTTGAACTTGCAGGATGGATCTTGCCGTGTTGCACTTGGGTCATCAGGCAGTGGGGATGAAGTAATAGCTCTTCCAGACGAGCTTGAGATCATCAGGCCGAAGAAGAACGACAGGCTCAAGATCATGAATGGCTCCATGCGTGGAGTCATTGGAAAACTGATAGGAGTTGATGGGTCTGATGGGATTGTCAGGGTGGAAAGCAATCTTGAGGTGAAAATAGTAGACATGGTGATTTTGGGCAAACTAGCAACTTGAGCTAGCTCTGCAGCCGAGATCAGTTATCGTCCATATCTAACCTGTTAGGTGTTTATCTGAGTAACAAAGACCTCGAAGTAGGCGAAGACCTCGAAACAGATGTTTTTTTTGGGGGGTAAAATTAGGAACTTTACATCGCTGTAAAGAGCAGATTTGATTGCCGTCATTCCACTTGTTTGGTTGGTGTATCATGTGAACTACTGGTGCATGTAGATACTCAAATGCTGGCATAAATATATGCCTCCCAAGGCCCGTTCTGTATCTCCACCTGAAATGACATGTCATCATAATCCTATCGTAATCAAGATTTTTTCATTTTTGCGGGACAAGAAATATTTCTGTGGCCTTCAACATTTTTACTTGCACTTATAGAAACTCTGTTACTCTTTCAGTTTTGTCTAATTTGGTCGACATCACTACACGTCTACACCCTTCTCCCAACACCCTCTAGCGTGTGAGCAAAATTGTGGCTTGGGGAGTCCATCCTAGCTGGTAACGCCACCTCTTACTGTCTTACCTCGTCATCTTAAAGCTGCTGATCTTCGGTAGGTTGAGCATTAATAAAAAGATTCTATAAAGGGTAACGCATACAATGTAAATATGATATTAAAACTAATAAAGCAAGCCATGGTAGTCTTTCCCTAACAATGAATTTGAACTTGTCCTTTTCAAGTGGAGTGAAAATCCATACCAGTTCCCTATGTCAAGAGTGACCAGTTCCATTAGCTCGGTTGTTTTGTCTCCAGGCTGCAGCAGTGCAGCACAAGCATACATAAACTCAACCTTGAGAGAAAAGCACACAGCGCAAGCTAGCTTATAAAAACAAGCGGGAGCTTGCTCAATTACCATGGCGAACGCTGCCAAGGTGTCGGCAATCTTTGTTTTTCTACAGGTGGCGTGCGCCATCTGTTGGAGCTAAATCACTTAGCTCCCTTCTAATAAGGTTGTGCTTCACACACACTAACACATATGCATATATGACAGACACATATATGCTCTATATTTCATAGATATGCTTGAGGCTACATCTTGGCTTACAAGCCTCTCCCAACTTCTCCAACTTCTTAGCTTTCTTACAACAGGGGTACATCCTTATATAGGCATCTAGGTCGGTTACTGTTCACCAACCAGTAGGTCATACAGTACTCTAGAAACTACTACATAGCTACAGACTTTTACTCCTAATAGGACTCCTGCATATTCTGGACACTTCATGACCTACCAGAAACTTCACGCATAGAGTATGACATGATTACTTCTAACAATCTCCTCCTTAATCTTGTCATATCAACTAAGATCCTCTCATCCAAATCACCTGGACCATGCGCTTCATCTTGTGACGGCCTCGCACCGCCTCATGTGCAGCAACGGCATCACACCGTGCTTGTCAGCTTCACGCTGACTCAATATAAGATGGCATCACACCACCGATTCGGTTTCACACCGAGCTTCCATGCGCCTGTGGCATCACACCACAGTCGTCGGCCTCACACCGACTCTTCTACTTGACGATGGCATTACACCAGCGTCGTTGGCTTCACACCAACCTTTCAATAGACTATGGCATCACACCATAGTGGTCGGCCTCACACCGACTCTTTCTATGACGATGGTATCACACCACCGCCGTCGCGCACAGCGGCATCGCACCACTGCCACCTCGTAACGGCATCACGTCGTCGTCTTCTCTTGGCAGCATCACACCGCCTTCTCCTCCTAGCAGCATCACGCTACAAGCAGCTAGCAGTATCGCACCGCCAACAACCGCCACCTCATGCCGTCGTCCTCCACATCACATGGAGTCCATCGCCACGCCGATGCCGCCCTCAGATCTTGAGGCTCTGATACCAATTGTTGGAGCTAAATCACTTAGCTCCCTTCTAATAAGGTTGTGCTTCACACACACTAATACATATGCATATATGACAGACACATATATGCTCTATATTTCATAGATATGCTTGAGGCTACATCTTGGCTTACAAGCCTCTCCCAACTTCTTAGCTTTCTTACAACAGGGGTACATCCTTATATAGGCATCTAGGTCGGTTACTGTTCACCAACCAGTAGGTCATACAGTACTCTAGAAACTACTACATAGCTACAGACTTTTACTCCTAATAGGACTCCTGCATATTCTGGACACTTCATGACCTACCAGAAACTTCACGCATAGAGTATGACAAGATTACTTCTAACACCATCGCCCGACACCACACTGATCCAGGGCATCTCTCACCATAGTCCAGGCTCCATGGTTGATGACAGTAACGGGTTTGACAAAGGAGAGCAGCGCGGGCCGGCGTCATGCGACGGCAGATACCACGATGACCGGGAATCTGTGATGAGTCTACGAATCTGTACGTGAGCGGGGACCACCAAGGAGGCGGCCGAAGAGAAGGAGAGGCTCGCCGCCATCCAAGCCCGCGCCACCGCGGACCTCATCGCCACCCAGACCGCCGCCCGAGCCGTGCTTCTCCTCAAGGGGGAGGTACTTGACGGTGCTTTTGGCGCCGGCCTCATCACCGGTGTGGTGGCCTCGGCGGCGAGCTCGGCCTCGTCCGCCAAAGGGAGGCCGCCACGGTTCGGCCGAGGGGACACAAGTCCACCAAGCAAGATGCCAAGTGCGAGGCGGCGGCGGCCAAATTGGAGGAGACCTTGAAGGGGTTGATCGCCGGCAAGGAGGAGTCCACCGCTGCAAGGTACGTGGAGAAACGCAAAGACAAGGAGGAGGCCATGGCATGCTATTTGGAGATGCAAAGAAGAAGCTAGAGATAGAAGCGAACCGGATCAAGAATGAGGAGAACCGCGTGAAGCTTGCGGTAATGGCCGAGGAGAACCGGATCATGATGGCCGACTTGTGCATCATGGACCTGGAGCAAAGAGCTTGGATACTCAAGAAGCAAAAAATGATCCGCGACCGCGACGATGCTTGATGTCCTTCTCTTCTATTTATTATCATTGCGTTTGAACTAATTTGTATTTCAAACTATGTGTCATTTTGAACTGTGTGTCATTTCGAACATCATTCGTAAGTCATGCTTGATGCCCTGTTTGTATGCCCATTTTGTATTTTGTTTGTTTCAAATTTGACCATGGTGCCCCATTTTTTTTCTTCCAAAATGACTATTTTTGCGCCGGGCCGTTGGGGACATCCCCCACCCCAAACGGATAACGGCCCAAAATCTGTCCGCGGTCCGCCCCAACGGCTCGGTTGGAGATGCCGTAACTAGCGCTAACAAAAACGGATTGGTGCTAATCTGAATCTCAGTTTTATGTTTCATGTACAATTTACTATTCCCAAATGACACAAGTTAAACCAAGTCACAAAAGGATCAACGGATTAGTTAAGCCCGATTCAAAGACCGCCAAGTAACGGTACAACTAGGGATCCAGTGCGGCGCCTGATCCGCCCCCGCTCCGTATTTAAATTTGAAAAGTTTAGTTATATTTGGAATGTAGTGGATTAGTTCAGTTTGGGTTGACATATACTTATGCGGACGGCCGCGCTGCCCTCCTAGGTACAACTAACCAACTATACCGTTCAATCATGCTGAAAACATGGACAACATGGGATGAAACCTGCACCTGCAGAATGTGTTTCCACTGATTCAAAGCCCTGAACAGAGCAGTTGCCGCCGAAGAAAAACATCAGTTCTTATAGACCATGCCTGTCGCGTGAGGCCATGCCATTGCCATGCCAGTCACGAACCAGAATGCCTCACACAAAGAGAGCTCAAGCTCGAGATAAGCTTGTCTCTGTATGGCATCTCTCTTTCTATATATATGCATCTTTCCATCTAGGCGGTGTCCGTTAACTCCGTATTTTCTCTAGTACGAACTATATATGAAGCACTATGCGTATCTTTTCTCTCCAGCAATAGTGATATGAGATAGTGGAGAGAACCAAGTCCTTAGGGCGTAACACGGGTTATTCAGCCAGTCCAGTGAGTACATGGGTTTGCCAAATGCCTTTGGTATCTTATGGAGGCACACCACATTGTTGGACAGATTCAAGTCTCTTTGTGGCAAACCAGTTTTGCGTGCCTGAACTATGAGTTAGGATGCTTGATTCTGAAGGCCAAGGTCATGGTTGTCTGATCAAATCAGCCGAGAACGAGATGAATCCGAACCCTGACCACAGTCCCGCCTAGTAGAAAATTTTGGACGGCGTGGCAATACTTCGTGCAACCCGCCTTGAGATGTACAAAAAGAAACCTTGTGGAGTCACATTAAAATTTGACTTTGAAAAGGCTTATAATAACGTTAAATAAACCTTTCTCCAATCGAAAGGTCGGCCTCAGGTGGGTAGATCGATGAATAATACATAGTTAGCCCTTATTTACCAAAAAGAGGGTTTGCTAGGGAGACTCCATCTCGCTAATCATTTTCAATATTGTAACCGATATGTTGGCTAATTATTTGTAGTTTAGTATAGATGAATATGATATGATAGCTTTAATGGATAACGATATTGAGCAAGTGAAACACTTTGTAGAGAATAGGATTGCGTTGAAGTTTGTTGTCGGTGAAGAGCCCCGTGATTTTGGTCCACACCGTGTATGCGTCGTCGCCGTCGCCGACGACGGTATGGAAGATGTCCGGAGAGACGGTGAGGAAGAGCCAGCGGATGAGGGTGGCGTCGATGGCCATCCAGTCGGAGTCACGGCGCATGGCGAGGAAGTCGGTGGTGCCGTCGACGTGGTCGGAGAGGTGGTACTCGATCGCGGAAGAGAAGTTTGAAGTAGGTTTTCCAGGCATAGAAATTGGCGGCGGTGCAGGAGAGTGTGATGGGGACATGGGTGGCGATGGAGAAGTCACGGAGGTAGGCTGGGTCGGGGGCGGAGGAGGAGGAGCCGGAAGAGGCAAAGGGATTGTTGCTGGAGTTGGAGAAGGAAGACATGGCGCAGGTGGCGGGTGGAGGCGGCGGAAGTGGTTAGGGTTAGGGTTTGTGGTTGTGGTGCAGCTGAGAGGAGACGCCGCGACAGCGATCGCGTACGTGTGGGAGGAGAAGTAGAGAGCAGGAGCAGGAGCTAGCTTGATCGGATCGATCGGTAGCGTGAGATAGAGAGCATAAGCTAGCTTGAGGCGCGCGCGTGCGTGAGATTGAAGCAGGAGGGACGAAAGGATCGGAGAGGAGCGGCGCGGCGGCGCGCGGGTAGGAATTGTAGGTTAGGCTAATACCATGCAGAGAATAGGATTGCAACTCTTGATTGTATTGATCAGGTGCAACACACATATATGGGTACAAAGGTGACTTGACATACAAGCAATCTAATTACAACAATATATACTCAACACACTTGAGACTTCTCTTATGTTTCTTCAAAATTTATGAGGTCCGTGAATATTTTTTTCATAAGAAATGGTTTTGCATCAGAAGGACCAATGAACGTGAAGGGAAATATACAAATTTGTTTGGTCGTGAACTGAGTATGTATTTCGATACCTTGACACAAAAAAAAAAACCTTGACACCCCAAGCAGGCAAGCAGCACATATAACTTGACTGGGAAATTGTAAATGACATAGTCAAATGAAATATTCACGATTTTAAAGGGAAATGTTTGTTTCTAAGTGCTAGATTTGTGATTATCAACTATATACTCGGTAGCCTCACCCAATGCTTAGGCTAAGCATTGGACGCCATGGGCCCAAAGAAGATTAACAATGACTAGTCTCATAATACGCGCCTTGAGCGTCCACGTGAGGCAGATCTAACATGGTACATGCCAGATAGAGATTGGTCTCATGTCATAGTAAAAGGGGACAACACAACATGATCCCATGTTAAGTTAATTTAAGAAAAGTGACATTTCGACGAGGCAAGAAGCACCTATCATCTAACTTTTGAAGCCAAAAGCACGATGTAAATTAAACAACTGTACAAAAGGTTAAGTTAATTTCACATAGTTTAGTACAACTTCAGTCTTCAGTAGAGCTTGGTCTGGCAGCCGGGCGAGCTGCATGGTCGGACTCCGGCTGATCTTCACCGAATCACCGCTGCCACGATATCATCAGGAATGAAACCTCCAGAAGCTACTGATCGGGGTCCAAGGCTATCGGCTCCCCCGTGGCCATCCTGGCTCGGCCTCTGCCGTCATCTCACCATCGCCGCCTTGAAAATGTGGGATGTGCAAGGCGTTGTACAAGTTTCCCTTTCTGTTTTGTTTTGTGTACCCTTCTTCCATTTCAGGTACAGATAAAGCCGAGATCGACCAAGACATTTACTAGCGTGCCATGTGCTACATCTTTGCTCTCGGTTTGCACTTCAAATTAGTAGTGTAGGCTGGTGCTACCACACTGCGCTTAAAACAATGACACTGCGCAAGACATATGTTGTTCCCATTGATTTATGCCATGGAGTGTTTGACTCCGAAGTCTATGCAGATGGAACAATAGCATGAATGGATGATGATCATTACAGGAGAAAACATGAACCCTCAGCTAGGACCATGGCCTATACCGCTCGCCTCGATCAGCATCCGCCTTCAGAGCAAGCAGGGCTGCAACAAAGCATGCGGCGGAAAAACTCAGCCGTTTCTTATCCAGAAGTGCGAATACATGGCTTTCATCATCCATGTCGCGTGCGTGCATCCGTTACCATGCCCGCTCTTTGCTCACACATAGAAGCTCAGGAGAAGCTGGCTGTGTGTACACCCATGGCATACCATCTCTCTCTATATATATGACTACAACGCCTGTCTCGTTGGGCCGTATCTATTACAGTAAGTCTGAATTTCCACGACGCTTAGTTCACATGACACAGAGTGAAGTGAGATAGTGGAGGAAACCAAAATTTTAAGGTGTAGGTGTAACGCGACGAGTCAAGTTCTGTAACATGTACCACAATCGTATTGTTTCGCCGGATGATTTAGGTGTTCACCGGAGCTCTGTCCATTAGCCTTAACCATTTTCTAAGTTCGGGTACACGGCAAAGCTCACCGACGTTGTTGAAGCCTATTAGAGCCAAGTTTCAACACCCTATACAGAGCAGCCGTTTCACCGCAAAGAATCGTTTTCGATTCAAAAAGTTGGCCACTTTGAGACATGAACGACGTGGGCAAAAACCACGAACAAAAAAGCTTCAGCCCCAACTAAGCTTACATTGAGTGGGAGCACCATAATTTGGAAACAAAGAAAAGTGAGCCCTGACTATGTGAAATTTCAAAACATTATGAGACGCCTATTTGTGGCAAACAATATATGTGATTTTTTTTTTGTGAAACAAGACACGATTTTATTATCTAGAAGCACATGACAGAGTGGATATGCACTCGGCTCCGAGGAGCATTGCATGCCAAGATGATTTATGAAAATCTAAACATTACGATTTTTTTAGACATTTTACATGCTCGTGCCTTTTTTTTGCTCTGTGTTTTTTTGTGTGTGAAGAAAATATGAACACGGCGACCTGTGTTAAAAAAACAAGTTAACTACACCGCTAAATATATTTGATTTTTAGAGCAATGAACTTTGTCTTTTTATTGAGGCATAAATATTCCTCTTGCACGAATATATATGATACTCAAATGAACATGCAAAAATTCAGATTCTTTTAGCTTTATTACTGTTAGTATTGTTTGCCATGCGAGCGTATGCTCTCGGGAGTCAAAGTGTCTTCCCCACACGCTATTGTTATGAGTTTCGACACCTGTTCAAACACATGATATATAGTGCATGATTGGTGGAACGATTTATATTTGTGTTCCTCTGTTTTGCGGAGAAAACCACTGTTATGTGTTTGTATTTTGTCTATGACTACTGTAATTGTAGATGCTTGACTGTGTGTCTGAACAATCGACCAATATTTTCTTGAATAAAAGGCTTTTCAACCTAGCTTAAAGCTAAAGAGTAACTAAAAGTGGTCCTCACGCATGGAAGGAGTCATTTTGAGTATATGGAATTTGGGTGCCATAATGCTGCTTGTTTGGAGAGTGGACAAACGGAGCCCGGGTTTAAGGGAGCCTTTTATTTTGAAATTTTTGAAAACCATATTTTAAAGTGTAAATAAAATCTAAAATCCATTTTGGATGTAGGCAATGTTACATTCTACCAACATGAAAAATCTCAACTACAAACATCTTATATCTTTCGACTACACAAAAGAAACAAAGTCTGACGTTTGAAAGTAGTGAGCAATATGTAAAATTTCAACTTTTTAAAATCTGACAGATTTTGTTATTTTTGTGTAGCCAAGAATATGAAATATTTCTATTTATTTTCTTTTAAGATTTCGCATGTTAGTATTCTGATTTGAGATTTTGCGCATTAGTAGACAATCCAACTAATTCATATTCTAGGCTACACAAAAATAAAAAAATCCGTCAAATTTAGAAGAGTTAAAATTTTGCACTGTTTACCACTTTTAAATGTCCGACTATGTCATTTTTGCTCAGGTGATTCGTATTTTTTCAAAATAAAGGGCTCCCTAGCTCGGCCGCCATTTGTGGTTTCCGGCTTGTTTGCTCCAAGCTTGTGGAACAGGGGGTGTATACACGACAGTAGGTAACTTTATTTTCTTTCTATGATATAATTATTTTACCATATGGGTCACCCCTACAATTTTTTTACAGCTGCGGAAGCACGCCTACGGTTTGAGCATAGAGGCACACCAGTACACCACAGGGAGGTCCTATTCTACGTGTTTTGCATCGGTTAGGAAGCGTACGCACGCAAGCGCAGCATCGTGGGCCGTGGCCTACTATCATCAACCTCGTGTCGCCCATTTTCTTCCTCGCACGCACGGCATCGGTAACTCGATCCCTCGCTGCCGCCGTTGGCCATGCCGCCTGCTACCGCCACCCGCGGCCGGCCCCGCTCCCGCAGCGCCTCGCCGCCCCGCCCTCCTTCATCCGCCTCCCACCGCCGGTCCACCGCCTCCCTCTAAGCCCCTCGCACCCCTGAACCCTAAGACCCCTCGCCGGCGAGCTTCTCCGGCACCCTACCCACCTGCACCCCCCAAAGCTAAGTTACTACCTCACCTCCACCCGCGCAGCCGCAGCGAGCCGCGTCGTCGCCGGCTACGGCGAGGTCCATTCCTCATCTGGCCGGCTTTGTCGCGGCCAGCCACGCCATCCCCGTCGGCGGCGAGGTCTTCCGACTCGTTTCCGTCTCCGGCGATCGAGGTCGCCCCGGTCATCGGTGCAGCATCTTCTTCGTCTCCGGCGAGATCCGTCGCAATTGATCGTGGTGTGAGCCGGCCCGCGAAGCACCAGCGAGAAGTGCGCAGTGCATCGGAGGGGTACGCGAAATGGTGATAATCAGTGCTACGGGCGTAGAATAGGGTTTGCCTACACCACAGGACCATAACCTTGTAATGTTTTTTCCCATATGGGTCATGCGAGTACTAACAGAACTGAACCAACGGCCCATGAGCCCAAGTCTGAAACCAAGGTCCGCTTATTGGCCCATCAATAGAGTCCCTCCTCCTTTCCAGTCCGCTGATTCCCCGGCTCTTCTCCCACTGCAGCCGGCGGGTAGACGCAGGGGGCTTACGAAAGGAGTCGGCGATGGCGACGGCGACGGCGGAGAACAAGAGGCCCCGGAGCAGCGGCGGCGCGGAGAGGAGGCAGAGTAGGAAGGAGGTACTCATCCGGTCATCCCTCTCTGTCCTCCCCCATTTCCACGTCTTTGATTCAATCCGCAGGCATCACCTAGCCCATTTCCGCTGCCTATGGCCAATTTTGTGTTATCCTGCTGAAGCATGCTGAAAGTTGCAGCACCTAGATTTTTAGTTTCTAGGATTCAGTATTTTTTTTTCGTTAACCACACAGTTAGCACCTGGTCACTTTGGTCCCTGAATCCGGCTGTTTTTCAGATATGAATAAGCAGTTGATGAGAACTGATGAGTTTATAGGTATATATTGGGTGCTCATGCAGATATCATGCTTTTCGATAGATACTGGGGAGGAAGAAGGCGATCAAAGAACTTATAAGGAAAGCCGTGGCTGTGAAGGATCATCTAGCGCAATTCCCGGAGTTTCATAAATATGAGAGAAGAGGTAATCTACATTTGTCTTTCTGGTGGAAATTTTCAGCACTGTAATGTTCCAGTCCGATTCAGGACAACTCAACGTGTTTACTGGATCTACCTTTAGAAATTCAGTAAATGGAAATGGAATGCACTATTAGGCAGTAGCGGAGCCAGGATTGTCTTACGCCCCGGGCCATTTCCTCTAAACCTTGATGTGGAAGGAGATTACTACCTTGATTACAACAAAAATTGTGGAAGAACTACACTAAATATTTTGCCACGCCCCAGGCCAAGGCCCCTGTTGCCTGGGGCCTGTCTCCGCCACTGCTATTAGGTCTTAGAAATGCCAATTCATACAAAGCTTGTTGCTTTGAGCCTAGCATTATCTTTTGCTGGAGAATTGCATTATACCAAACTGAAGTCACTTTTATTATATTTAGGCATTTCGGTCTACTTGGAATCTGGACATGGCGATCAGCTTCCGTTAACAACGAGGAAGTACATCCAAAATCTTCTCAAGGTCACATGTCTTACCTGCGTCTATTGCTGCAGGATCTTTGCATATGTACCTTTCACAAGTTCCCCATGATTATTGAATGTAACACTGGTAAGCAATAATGTAGGTTAACATGGAGGGACCATATGGATCAGAATGGCCTTCAGAAGAGAAAATTAAGCGCAGGGAAATGGTTGTCCCAGAAGCACAATATATCCTTGTCTGGCAATTTGCAACTGACTATATTGCCAACAGTTCCAGGAAGCAAGATGCAGGGGTGGAATGTACACATGGAGCATGTACTGGAGATCGCCTTCTTGGTTTTATACATTACAGATTTGTTGTTGAAGAGGATGTTCCTGTTGTTTATGTGTATGAGCTACAATTGGAGTCTTCTGCCCACGGGAAGGGGTTGGGAAAGTTCCTAATGCAGTTAATTGAACTTATAGCTTGCAAGGTAATCTGTCTTAAGCATCTGTAGTTTGTTGTTCTTTTCTTCTGATATTATGTTCAGATAGAATCTGTAATGGCAGGTTTTGTCTGTGTCTCTTCTGCTTTATGCATGTTTCTTTTTGCCCAGTTGCTATTCTGATGACATCTTGGCTTGAATGATCATAAAAAATTAATCCAGAACGCATATGTATATGCAGAGTCAAATGGGAGCCGTGATGCTAACAGTTCAAAAGTCTAATACAGAAGCAATGGCTTTCTACAATAATTTGGGGTAAAGTCGTAAACTTGAATTTTTGTGTCAACGACTTATTTTTTAGTGCACCAATTGGGTGTATCTTCCGGTTGCTGGTTAAGTTTATGGTTTCTACCTCACTTCTGTTGCAACGTTTGAATTTTATTATTCTGTCCTGCAGATATGTAGTATCCAATACCTCTCCATCACGAGTGGATCAGCTGGTATTATTTTACCCGGAAACTAATCTCCGCAAGAACATGATGTTTGTATGTTGACCCCTTTCTTTTTTGCAGATCTGGATTGGTAAAAGCTATGAGATTTTGTGCAAGACATTTGAAGCTGAAGCTAAGTGCAAATTGGAGGTGTGTATCATGTTTGACATTGCATAAACTCAATGCTAATCTTCTAAGGCTACTGATACTGATGTGTATCATTGATGTTATCAGTACTCACTAGATTAAATATGAATTGGCTATGTAGCTCCTGTTTTGCTTTGCACTACGGGTTCAGTTACTTGGTACCATCTACTATAAGCCTGCAACGTATGACCGTGTAGTGTAGTAGAATTCCTTATGATCTGCTACTGATTAAGTTCTTGACATATTCAGTAGAGGCTCTTCTACTGCATATGGACCTTTTATCCCAGCTAATGAATGTGCATCATGATGAAATGTACAGGAAGGCAACTAATGCCTGGTGGGAGTGCAACACGGCTGTGGTTCTACTTATATGGTTGCCTGACAAGCTCTAGCGGGATGCAGTGATTGTGATTTACGGAGTAGTACGGGACGCTTGGTTCCATTTCTTCCAGTGCCAGGATGTGCTAAGTTCCATGCTCTCAGGCCACCATATTTCTTAACATTAAGCTTGATGGCAATGATCTGGTTAGTTTTCTTTTGGTAAACATTTAGTTAGGCTGTGTTTTCTTTCGCTAACTTGTGGAGCCAAACATGGCAAAAAATATGGGGAACCAGTGTCTTCACCCTGGTTTTGGTGACAAAATTTTAGTTTGATTTCTACCTGCTATTTGGACAGAAAACTTACTATTGGTCTCAACCAATTTTGTCCACCGTCCTGTATGATCCTGCCAGATGATGTTGGAGTCTTGGGGATACCCTGAGAGTATCAAACAGAAAGAAGCACTACAAGTGTGTGCATAGGACCCACAAGTCTTTTTTTTGGACATAACTGAAGAGATCAGGTCAGATCGATACTTGACATTCCAGGAAGGTGACGCAGAGAGACAAGGGGGGACATAACACATATTCGCATTCAGTTCAAGGTGCATCTGCCCGCCTTCTCCTCGGGGCTCTCTTCCCCTTGGTGATTGTCGCGTCAGGGCTCCAGCTGATCTCCCCCTCCTCCAACTCTCCCTCCTCCTTGCTCTTCTCCCTGGCTGCAGAGGCAACAGCGGCAAGGGCCTTCTGCTCCCGCTTGTACCTGAGCATAAGCCTCTTGTGCGGCGGTAGGTGCTCCTCCCTGATCTCCGTGACGTTATCCGCCTTGGTATTGGCCTTGCCTGTGCGGTGCTCGTCGAGGAGCTCCCCGCACTTGGCACACATGTACTTTCTCCACTTGATAGGGTACCTGGCCTGCCTGAACTCCACGCAGACAACGTGGTGGCCCTTGTCTTGACCGGCGATCTTGCTCCGGTGGATCACAACCAGGGGCGTCTTGCTACCACTACTCGTCGACATCCTCCCACTATGTACTCTAGCTCTCGTCTACACTTTTATTTCACCCCTCTCTTGAATTCTTACCAACCTGGTGAGTGGTGATGATGACTGTGATCGATCTCTTGATCAAGGTACAAGAATTTATAGGAGGCTTGAATTATTTCTAGGATGCTAATAAATACACGTGAAAAGATAAGCATTGCCAAATTAAAGCAGAAAGTAATTTGAGAATGCATGGGGCGGCACGAGAACCGTAACGCTTTTCAGTGCGAGTTTCTTGCGCAAATGCTTGGCGTCCACTGCCAGTGCTAAAAAAATCACGCTCGAGGTTTCTTGCTGTGGTGGTGGTTCTTTATATATGAATCCAAGAACCAAAGGCACCCTCTTCGTGCCGCGGCTAGTTGCTTCTGCATGTAGCAGCTTTTAGGTGCATTTAGTCTCTCTAGCTTGCTAAAACCTCTCCCGCCGCTGCTACTGGTTAGTCGGCGGAGTTATTTATTCTTAGAAAGGAAGGACTTTATTGATCTTCTGTTCTATGTACCAAGTAAATGCACATCACGGTGTTTTAGATATGATGGCTCCAAGCAAGAGACCTGAATCAAATAAAGGAGCAGCAGATGTAAATTTGATGGTCAATGACTAGTAAGTAAAAAAATAAAAATAAACAATCATAGTGTCATGCTTATGGAATATGTTGTAACAGTAGATTATAGTTTGTAGCATCGTATGTTGCAACGTATGAGAGTGTTAAAACATTTAGAGTGTGCCAACAAAAGACCCATATTATGGAAACATGTCCCATAAATGGGTGATAAAAAGGAAGTCGTTGTAACAATAAATTGCCAATGACCAACCAAGTTCTTTTATGAAAGAAAAGAGACTTTCATAGTTGTGGTTATCTCATATGTTGCAACCAATGACAATAGTTACTCGTTTGGCATGTTGCGAGCACCGAAAGTTCAAACATTTCTGTGTTTTGAACCAAAAGATCTAGATCTAAATGAAAAAAATACAGTCGAGTGGTGACGATCATAATTATCATATTTTGTACTTGTAAGGATACATTAGTCTTGATTATGTGATATGTTTGCTATTTTCAGAAGCATGACACAGTGCACAACTAACACAACGAGTACCGGAGGTTCAAACCAAAGTAAAAGGGATATGTTTGTGGAACATATTGATTTGATGTCTAGTAACAAGCACTTTATCTTTGAGTAACAATTAGTGGAAATGGTGGTTGTGGTTTTCTTATATGTTGCAAAGCTAGACTATAAATAAAAGCCTGTCAATGGCATGCCCCATAATACAAATAACATAATTGATGCTTGACTTTGGGTGCCAGACCGATGGATTAAAATGTGGCCTCCAAGTTCCATCATGTGTTGTCAGTTCGCTTCAACCGACTCTTTTGTGAATGGAAATCACTTATTTTGCATCAACTACTTATCACAGCAAAAATTATTGGCCACATTGAAAATACAACGTAAGGACCGAGTCAGCAGGGAAGTATTGTTAGTATCAAACATGGCAGCAAAAATAAATAAAACAGAGAGCAAAGGACAGACACCAAATGGACAATCCGCTACTTCGGAATGACACATAAGGAACCTAGCCAATGCAGATGTTAGTGAGTTAGAGCCCAAAGTAGAAACGAAAGAAGCTGGCCCATAGTCCAGCACTGTCGATCACCAGCACCGACATGATCGTTTCAACGGAAGGCACCCAGAGGACAGAAGGTTCCTGAGTCTCTCAAGTTTCCACAGATCCACGACATATGTGTGCTGGTTCGGAAACTATGTAACCAGAAGAGGTCGAAACTCTAAACATAACACGAGCAAAACACTATGATGCATGTGTCTTTGCAGTGCTACCTATGCCGATTAGGAAGACACGTCTAGCATTGGCGATATGCTTCACACAAATAGACCTGTTTATGGTTATAACTACGTTCCCATGCCTCTCACTCCTACAAACTCCTTTGTGGCTATTATGTGTTGCTAACATCGTCACATAGAGCTTAAAACTCGCACTAGGTTATTGTACAGTCTCCACAAAATCAATACGTGTTAATTCTTTGTAGTGACTTCCTTTTATAAAGGAGGAACATATAGAGAATGTTTGGTTTAATGTAGCAACTACTATTGCGGTGTAGGGTAAAGAAAACATATATCATGATCAACACAATGACCTGCGCTGTCCTCCGGTAGGTAAAGTGAATGCACATATTAAGTAGAGTAAGTTATAGTAATACAACAAGAATCTTCAAGTTGGTTGCCTTGCGCTGGTTGCTCAGTTGATCGATGGAGCTCTACGGATTAAGTGCAGCCACAATGCCACAAGGGACATAGTAATTCGTTGTCGGACTATGTTCCATCTTTGACCGTCATCTTCCGAGTTATATAAAGGAACTAAACTTTCCATGTTTTGTTCTTTCAACTAGACATGCTAGGGATAGCAAAATAGATAATTTGTTATAATAGTGGTGCCGCTTTTTTTTTGAAACAAGGCAAAAGCTTTGCCTTTTATATTCATATAGAAGGAGCAAACATAGGGGGCCTAAGCCAACTGAAAAAGGAAAAAAGGACATGGGGAAAAACCCCATAAAAAACTAGGCGGTCAACTCAGCTAGCTTCTTTGCGCCTGCCAGGATCCAGCTCCTGTCTTCGTCTTTGATGCGTTGGAAAAGCGTGGATGGCATAGTGAATTTGTTGCTGAAGATCCGTATATTCCTCTCCTTCCAAAGCTCCCAAGTGATGAGGATGATCGCTGTTTTGAGCCCTTTTTTTAATGCCGATGACGTTGTCGCGACAACCTTCCAGTAATCATGAACTGTTGCTCTGTTCATGCCCAAGTCATGCAGCAGGACATGATATTTCAGCCATGCCGCCGGGTCGCTCCAAACCCGTTTGGAGTTGCGGCACTCAAAAAGGATATGTCTAGCCGTTTCAGGTTGGCATCTGCTCCTCATTTATAGGAGAGTGCGAATGCATTTAGTGCTCTCTAGCATAAATCCTAACTAAACGGCTAAACCCATATTATGGAAACATATGTCCTACCGTTCGGTGATGAGAAGAAGTCGATGTAAGATGAAATTATCGGTCACAAGTGTATTGATCATTTATTTTTTTTAATCCGGAGTCTCATGGTTATCTCATATGTTCTAACACTGGACTATTGGTACTAGCTTGGCTTGTTGCATAGTATGGAGACTAATGAGAGTTCAGGTGTTTTAGTGTTTCCAAACAAAAGATCTAAATCAAGGTGAAACATGTTCGATCAATGGACGGCACAAATGTATCCTCCGGTTGTTATTAAACAATAATCCTTATAATTTGGTATGCTGTAATGCTCTATATTCAGAAGCATGTCACATTGCACGCCAAAAGATACCAGGTTGAAACCGAAGTAAACTAACTAAATGCAAATAAATCATATTTATCAATACAGGCAATAAAATATTGGCTGACTACAAACCGAATGTGGTAGTAAATAACTACAAACACATAATAAGTCAATAGGAAAGAAATGAAAAAGGTGATGACATCCAACATGGAAAATAAATTATACTAATTCTTTTTTAAGAAAACACATGCTTGTTTTGATTTCTGAAATGGGCCATCTGAGAAAATAACCCGTTGTTAAATTGGATAAATGATTCCACAAGGAATATCAGCCCCGACTGTGGACAAGAAATAACTAGTCCAAGATACATGGCACTTACACGGAGCCACAGAGGGAAACCCAAATGTGAGGCATACTTGATTGCCCATCCGGCCCTCGTCCGGTGAAAACGAGCACCAAATGACGTATTTTTTTTGTCAAATCTGGTCCTTTTAAGAAACTAAACACATGCATGACCGCTCCTGAAAATTATTTTCAAATCTGGCCACTTCGAATCGACGCCAAAGAGGTCAGAGCCGGACTTGTCCAGTTCGGTGTCATCCTCTTTTGGCGCCGAACAACTATTTTGGTTTCGTAATTTTAAAAGAGAGGTCGGTTCAAATATGATGGAGCCGACCTGTACATGTTCGGCTCCATCCTCTTTGGCGGCGACCTCAGGGGTCAGATTGGAAAATAATTTTCAGGAAACCAAAATTGAAAATGGTCTGGCGACCTAAATTAATTGAGACACTTGTGTGTATATGCTTCCACGCGGTGGCGGATCTAGCTAGGATTTCAGCACCATGTGCCACACTTTATAGGCACATGTACGACACGGACACCACAAATAAATATTAAATTATAATTTGATAAAACTATATTGTAAATAATCTAATTTTGGAATATAAAGAAATTCGTTCCTCGTTGAAACGAGTTTTAGAAATTATCTTGATGAAAAAAATGAATTTTGTTTGATTTAGCCTGAAATTTTGAGATTCAATTATTTTAGTAGAACCATAATCATAGGAAATTTGAGATAACTTTGGCGAAATGTGTGTGTCGCGTAACCAACAATCGAGATGATGAGTTGAATCCGGGAGTGAAAAACAAGGGAATCAATTCACCAAGAGACATGACCGGTCAATACCTAATGGGGACCCTTGACCGCTCCTCCATGACGATGAAAGTGACGGGATGGTCGGCAACGAACTCGACAATGTCCAACCGCTTCTCATCGTTTGCTCGAAAGAGCATGGCTTTGGAGACCACGGCGGCCTCGGTCCCTGCTTCGCTCACCTTGACGACCAGAGTGTGCAACCTTGCTCAGGATCGTCACGCACCCGTCATATTCCTTCTCGCACATATCCCGCAGGTCGGCCACCTCAGACGAGAACAGTATTTTTTGAGAGAAGGGGCCAACATGCTCCCAATTTTCATTCAGAATGAATACTGAGAATACATATCAGTTTCTTTGTCATGTTTGGAGTCCCAGGCACAACCAACGCTCCATGCGCCTGCCCAGGTTCAATGTTTTTCAAACACCAGCCAGGGCAAGCTGTAAGCAACAAAAATAGAACGCTACCAACTAAACTAGGCAACTCGGCGCGGCGATACGCCGCACCCTTCGGGTTAACACGTCGGGAAAAAAGTTCATATACTGCAGAGAAAATGTCAGTGGAAATTACCGCCGAAAAATTCGCGGAATAATTATTTAGAAACGATCACCGTTGGGAATCATTGTTTATATATTGTTGGGAAAATGCCAGTTGAAATTACCGTCTAAAAATCTGTGGAACAATTATTCAGGAACGACCACCGTTGGGAATATATGGGCAAGACAGAAGAGTTGTGCTGAATAACTACCATCAAAGAACGACGACCAAGGATTGTTGTTGAGTTGCAACCACCCAGATAGGAAATCGATGGCTAGAACTTATCGTTGCGGATACCGATAAATTAATGTTCAATGTACCATGGAGAAATACATCTGGAAAAATGTGGTCGGGTATTAAAAGAAAAAGATCTAAGAATAAATTGTCGTAGAAGTGTAGAATGCCGACAAAGCGACATCGAATCTACCATATAAGACTACAGTTGGAAAAATGCGGCGGGAAATAAAGAAAAATAGTTTAATAATACTGGGGCAGACGCATCATAACAACTGTCGAAAGGGCTGGGCATTACGGAAAAAGATGTACATTTGGTACATTCGAATAGAAATGAGGGCTAAAGAGAATGGATATAAAAAAATTGTGACACAGACGTACATAATTACTACTGAAAGTGGCATTCGAAGTGCATTTCAATTTCCTGAAATTTCTGATTTTAATTCAAAGCTCAATTCAAATCTTGCAATTTCTGCATTTACGTAAATTATTTAAGTTAAAAAGAAGGACAGTAAATTGGACATCAGTAGATAGGATTTGCATTTTCTGAATATTTTGTCCAATTCAAATTCTGGAAAGTTGTAAAAGATTACATTCCTAACAGCCGGTCCCACCTGTCATAATTCCAATAATTTACATTTTCAGGAGGGGGAAAAATCTAAGCTGGCGTCAGCAATGGCTGCAGTGAGGACGTTGACACGTTGGACGCGCGGAAGCGCGAGAGACATTGCTGACGTTTCGGAAAATCCCTTTGTTACTATTAAAATGGGATTGTCAAATTGGAATACATGGACGTACCTTTATGACAACAAAAGTTGTGAAAAACTATCTCAACCATGGCATGGTAATATCGATATCCCTAATTGTCAAGTTGTAGAGTCGTAATTTTACATGTCTAAAAATATCACATTGTCTTGATTATAGATTCATCTTCCAATAAATATCACGGACTCGCATTGGTATTTAGCTTGCAAATTATCCGTGCGTTGCAACGGGATTACAATCAAGTATATCATGAGATATTGTGCCACATAACATCCATTCACTATAAAAATAACAATTCGACCGACTCACGATAAAAATAACAATTCGACCGATACAAATAGATATCTAATGTATTATCCATGTGAATTAGGCTTCTACAAATGACAATGCAAATCCATTTCACCATAAATTTTAGCACTGGAACTTTCTTCCGTCATGCAAAACTAACGCTAATAAGAGATGTTTTCAGAGGTCAATTTCACGGATCATTTATAACAAATATTCATCTACTTCTAGTGCATGGAAGAAAAAGACTCCACTTAGCTACGTCTAATTGCCACATGGTAGCTGGTTTAGATTTAAAACGCCAAGAGATATATATATCTGACACATCACAACGACAGTGGCAGAGCAAAGTCAAAACTGAATCAAGTTGAAATATGAATGTCAATGTTGACTTACATTAGTTTAACAATACATGGAATAAAGATGCATACATGCTTAGAAGATTATGTGTACTCATCGGACACTTTCCTACAGATTTCAGTTGCAATTTTGTTGACTTGTGTCACTTGGTGTTAAGATAACCTGCAACAACTATTGAGCTTGGAGAGGTCCTTTTTCCTGCTCTGTTTTCTCTGACCCTGTACAACCGCAAGATACCAAACTATCTAATTGTAAAGGAAAAGCTTGTTTTCTTCTGACTATAATACTAAAGCCGGTCGACTAAAAAACAAATAGAATCAAATGGCTAAATATTTGAAATATTGAGGGGTATAAGCACATCACAGTAATATTAATATTACAATGCTTATTATAATTTGCAAGATCAAGATGCCCATAATTTTGCAAAGAGGGACAACGATTCAGTACTACTATGCATACTGCAATCATCAATAGTGTCTACAAAAATATCTATGGAAGCTTCAGTAATTATTCTGCAAATATAAAATAGTTTAAAGGATGCACTTCGCCTTATCGTTGACCTCCTGAAAGTGTGTGTTGGAAGAGGGCAGATTACAGTAATGCACATCTAGGTGAATCCAGAAGGGGAGACCTCCAGGCACGCTCGAGTCCTGAATTGCAGCTATCATCTAGGTGTCGGCATCAACACCACATTGACAAACAACAGTTAGACAGACAACAGTTAGAGCTGGAAATTGAGCAGAAAATGCTGGACAGAGGCTCCCTTCACGATGTGCAGGTTCGGCTGCTGCCTGCAGCACCACACTCATCTCTACCCTTTTGTGCTCCAGCACCATGGCTAGCTTCGCAGCTCATCCAATCACCAAACAGGCTCAAGAAATTCTTCAATCCCCCATGTAATCCTCTATTAGGTAGGAGCAAGCCGATCTGAACCATGAAAGCACGCAACTTGAAGCCTCCAGGAAGATTCAGAGGAGCACCACAATACGACATTCGTCTCCATGCCCATGCTCGTATATACTACAATCAGTAGCGATCTCTGCTTCAGATTAGAAGTCCATGAACGTGACCAGCATGCCCGCCTCTGCGGACTCTCACGGCAGGACTGGAGGAAGACGACGGTGTAGTCAAATCAACTGAACCAGATGGAGAGCAGGGCGCCGCGGTCACCAGTTCGCGGCGGCGGCGGAAGCTCAAGGTGGGACGGCGAACCAGTGAAGAAGAAAAAGGGAAAAAAGCGCCGCGAGGTCGGCCTGCTCTTCCTGAACAGAACCGCATGCTCGGAGAAGCTGGAAGAGGTCGGGAGAGAATGAATCGACCGCCGGCGGCCGGGCTCGCAGAAGACGATGCCGTACGCCGGATTGGAGGCGTCCCAGCTCGCGCTACTCGGCGAGAAGGTAGAGGAAACGGAGGCGGTCTCCCCTAGCCTCAAATCCATCCGAGAGAGGCGGAAACAGCGGCGCGGTGGCGAGCGAGGGCAGCGGGAAGAGGCGACCTGGTCGACCGGATGACCGGGAGAAACTGGCGTGGTAACCGGGCGACGTGGCGTGCGATGATTGGATAAAATTGGACGATGAACAGTGACGCGCGGAGACAGGCGTCGTGGATGAATTGGAGCCGTTGATCGCGCGGAATCGAACGGCTGAGAATTGCGGGTGACGTGGAAGCGCGTTTTGGGGTGATTCTTTCCATCTTTTATATATAGTAATATAGTATACTATACTATGAAACGCTACAAAAAACCAGCATAATAGCAGTACATCAACTCGACACAAGCCTCCATCGGTTCTTCTCTTACCAGCACGAACAACACAGCCACAGAAAACTACCAGCAATTATGAAGAACTCCAAACTTTTCTCTACACCATCTCCTGGTTAACCGAAGCACCATCGGACCCCAACCTTTTCTTCGGTGGAAGACTAGCTTTGCACCTCTGTGTTGTACTTTTTGCAGTCCCGGTCTGCGTCCCGCCCTCTGCAGACCGGCCCAGTATGAAACAACGTGAGAAATCATAAACACTACCGAGTACCGATGTAGGATCCTTAGGCTGAACCCGTTGAAACAGGCGTTGTTTCTGATCTTCCAGATCGGCCATAGAAACGAAGCCACCCCTGACGAAATAAACAGCCTATCTTAATAGAAAAGGTCTCCAACCACAAAGGTAATGCATCAAAATTAACAGGTATAGAGCGAAAATTAAATGCACAACTAACCACTCCCCATATATACTTGGCAACCGAGCATGTGAAGAACAGATGATCTATTGTCTCTACGTCATGCAAAACATACATTTATTGGATCCTTTCCATACCCTAGCAAGCAGAACACTCTGGGTCAAAATACTTTTCCTAAATGACATCCATAACAAAACTTTTACTTACAAAGGGGTTTTCAAAAACCACACCTTCCTGTACGGCACTTTGACTTGGGTGGTTTTAAGAGCACTATACATAGATTTAATGAAAAACTGCCCGGACTTAGTTAAAGTCCAACTACATCTATCCTCTATTTCTAGAAGCTGCACGCCAGAACAAATATCTTGCAACGTGTACCACATATCAGCTAGGTCACCCCACAACACTCTTCTAAACTTAAGAACACCCCACCCATCTCAGAAAACATTAGCAACACTAACATTCTTTCCATGTGAAAAATTATACAGTCTTGGGAAAGTTTCACAAAGCAGCTTATCCCCAGCCAGAGATCCTCCCAGAAGTTTGTTATTCTACCATTACCAATTATCTTCCTACAGAAACTTAAAAAAAAGTTCTCTCACCTTTAGCAAGCCAGCCCAAAAATGAGAGCATTGGTTTAACTTTACATGAGCTAAAGAGTGCGTGTGTAAATACTTCGACCTTATTAATTGTTGCCTCAATCTTTATTCATTCTTAATTTTCCACAACCATTTACATAATAAGCAAATATTCATGATATTTAACGGTTAGCGAGAGCCCTAGGCAGCGAAGGTCGCCCTCGAGTTCCCGTTTGAAGGTTATCTTAAACTTGGGCAGCTAATTAACGCCTGACAAGCTTGGCAACGGTATCGGCGTGGACAAAATGCTGTAAATGTACCCTGGAGCCGCGGTGATCATGTCCACCATGGTGGCGAGGCCATCCTTCTTGTCCGGGGGGAAGACAAACGTTGAGTACTGCGTGTCGCTGGCGCCAAGCAACCGGCCAGAAGCACCAGTGCTTCAGACGTCGTTCTTGTAGGAAAGCTTGAGGATCTTGAAGCCATCCACGCACGCCAGTTGGCAGTGGCGGAGCTTGGCCCATTGGTATGAGGGGGCAAAGAGGCTAAAATAGCCTGCATTGGCTTATTTTTTTCCAAATATGGGAGGGGTGGGGGCAAATGGCCCATTTAGCGGTATTTCTTTGTTGAAAGCTCATGGGCTGGGGGGGGGGGGGCGGCGCCCCCCCCCCCCCCCCCCCCCTGGCGTTTGCTGTAGCTCCGCCTATGACAGTTGGTGGCGGCTGACTTGGCGCATGAACTGTGCGGAACACAGCCGTCGAGCCTGTGGAACTTGGCCGACGCCGTGGATTTTGAGTCGAAAGCCAAGTGCCACTCCGCTTTGAAACAGACAGTGTCTGCGAGGACGATGTCTGTCGCGGTGCTTATGTCATAGTCAGTCGTACGTAGGCTTCCTTCCAAATCTGACACTCATCGATCTTGATTTTTTTTTCCAACCGGGCTTCACCCCTTTCCATTAAGAAATAACGGAAATAACAATGTTTTACAATGAGCAAGGATAGGGGGAGAGATAGAAGCGAGCTGGGGCACCATCAGGAAACCCGTTGCGAACGCCTCGCCTCGAGACGCCCACCACGGGACGAAAACCTGATGCCACCATTATCTCTAAGTCCATATTACAAAACCACGCACAAAGCAAAGAAACACCACCACCAGCCGACAATTCCAACAAACAAGACTCGCCACAAACCACTGAAACCACACACACCCGTTTCCACCCCACGAGCAGATCAGCACCACCAGCAACATCATCTTCCATCTTGCGCAAGTAGATGACGTAGTCATCAAGCTCCTGTTATCATCAGCATCCTGGCTGGGACCTCGCCGCGAGCACCATGTCCTTGTGAATAGAGATTCGCTGCCGAATGCATCAGCATTGCAGCTCCAGTCTTCAGTGATTCCTTGTCTTCACCTTTCAGCACCCTGCCCAGTAAATCAGCAACGAAGACACCAGGTAAATTACCTCTAGAGGCGAATGCATCTTATGACCATCAAAGGTTACTTTGTTTCGGGTTTTCCAGATACCCCAGCAAACAGCAGCCAAACCAATCATATAAAACTTTTTGCCTCCCGGCACAAAAGCATATGACCAGGCCAACGCCTACCATAAGCTTGACGGAATAGTTTTCGTACCAATGGTATCTCCAATCAGCCCCCAAGTGCATCTAGCAACTGGGCACTCGAAGAAAAGATGCTGCGCAGTTTCAACCTCTTTACAAAAGGAACAGATTGGTGCACCAGGCCACTTCCTCTTCCGCATGTTATCCCTAGTTAAGATAGCATCCCGGAATAACTGCCACATGAATTTTTTTATTTTCAAGGGAATTTTTGCTTCCCAGATCAGTTTATTATCTGCACCAGATAAGTCTTTCTCCAGGAATTTATAGACTGACTTTGTACTAAATTTACCATTCTTACTAAGGCTCCACGAAATAGTATCAGGCGCATCAACTAGCCGTATATTTCTCATATCACCAAGAATGGAATCCCACTGCTGTAACAACTCACCACGCAGGGTCCTTCTAAAACGTAAATCATAATCACAGCCATCAGCATATTGTACAGTGCAATTTTGATCATGAAAAATAGAGTATAACTCAGGAAACTGCTCACACAACGGTGGTTTATCATTTATGCCATCTAACCAGAAACGAACAACATCAACCCTCATCAAAGACACTTTCCTACCAGCCAAATAAGCATCTTTAACTTTCAGAATCACTTTCAAACAAGGTGAATCCTGAAACCGAGGCTTAACCTCAGCAACAGATTTATTGTACAAGTACTTTTTTCTAATAATCTGCTTCCAAATACCATTTTGCGTTTCTAACTTCCACCACCATTTTGTTAACAGACTTATATTTTGCTTTCGAAGGTCCTTAATACCAAGGCCACCTTTACTCTTAGATCTACAAACCCTTGCCCACTTCACAAGGCAATATCCTTTCTTTTTCTTTTTACTATGCCAGAAAAACCTTCTTCTATGTTTATCCAACTTTACGTCGCCGTAGATTAATCCAGTGAGGAAACTCCTTGAACAGACACAATGCTAATTTCTTTCGAGGAAAACATGCGAAGAGGGATGCTCACTAGTTATAAACTTGCAAATTTGCAATGCTGGTGTGAGAGAAGACATGATCAATCAAAGGAGATAACTTTTGCTACGTACTAAGTTACAATCATGTTGATACAGAGCAGGGATGACAGGAAGAGGTAACCATCGGTCTGTACACTGAAACTGAATCTGCAAAACAAATAGTGGTGTGTCTTAATTTGTAGTGCAACATATTTTCTTAAAATGGTCCAGGCATGTGCAAGCCGAGCTTTATCGTTATCGATATTATCAACCTATAAAAATCTGTCGACATACAAAAAGTGGTCGGCAACTATGGTTTTAGTGACTCAGAATGGCTTACACAGAAGTAAACATCCGCCCACTCGGGACTAACATGGGAAAATCACGTCACCAAAACCGCAACATATACCTAGCGAGGAAACAAATCTAACTGCACCTGAACTTGAGGCAGGAAATGGATCTGAGTCCGATGATCGCTATGTTCCTCATGCTTCTCACACCTACGAAAATTATTTATAGCTATTTTGTCTAGCCACATCGTCATACCAAGCTTAAAACTCGCTCTAGGTTGTATAGACTCTTCACGCTATGTTCCTTTTATAAAGGTGGAACGGGAGGGTTCGGTTTAATGCATGCATCCACCACAAGAACACATGTTATTCTGGAGCCCACGGAATTTACAATATTGTTACAAGAATAAAAAGAACATCACACCCTGTGTCGTTTCCACGTATATATTGTTTGCTAAGAAAATACATAATGTTTTGTTAACTACTGCATAATTATGGTACATCAGGTTTCGCTCAGCCTATGTGTGGAGACGTAAAGTGATGCATATCAGGTTTGGGCGTTTAGCCCTCCTAGCTCACTCCCACTAACCCGTCTGTGCTTGGAGTTGGAGGGTGTCACAGTAGACGGTGCAATTATCGGATCGCGGAAGGAGGTAATTTCTTCTTTAACGAGTGCTCGTAGTTAGCTACGGAGTATTTGTCATGTTCAATTTTGCATCTTTTCTGTACAGTATGATCGGTGTCATTCGTTTACAGCTACAGGATATTGCCAGACAAGTTCCAACATTCGTAGGTCCAAACGTATTGACCATCACATTCTTATAGCTGCGGTATTAACTGAAGTTGTAGTAGATACTGCGGTGTGCGACGGCGTAGCAGCAGTCGGAGCCAAAGAGTTGGCGAGACGAGGAATAAGTTGTTCGATGTTCTTGTGAAATGAACTCCCAAAATACTGCTAGGATTAAATAAAACCGCCTAGGCTTGTGGCGCTCATCAAATAGGTAGAACAAAAGGAATACACATGTTTTTCGTGGTACCGAGAGGAACAACATAGGCAAATAAAAGATCCATGTATCTTTGAAAAGTCTACACAAATTTGGCAACGCTAGGCATTGGTCGTTTGAAAATCATTGCAACATACAAGCTTCCAATGCAACCTTATTATGCACATATGCAACATGTTTTCTTGCTGTCCATAAAAAATATGCAAAAGGCTGCAATATTTCAAATATGTCCATGCAGCCTAAAATCAAGGTATGCAACAAATCTCCATTCGGTACAATACAAACATTAGAAGCTCGCAAAATATGCAACGGGATTTTTTTTTTAAGAATACGTCTAAGCAGACGTATCAGTTTCAAGAAGAAAAGACCAAGATGCTGATTACAACGCGTTTAGGCACATGCGCCAAAAAACGCCACTCCACCAAAGAGGAAAAGGATCACTCGCCAACCCTCCACTTGTCTACGGGTCCTAGGCTACCCCTAAACATTCTCGCTGCCCGCCACAGGTCAGCTTCGGCCTCCACCATTCTAATTGCAGTCTCCGCTGAAGGTCTGTGACCCTCAAAAATCACAACATTCCTTCAACAAGAACTTGCGACGAGCCCAGAAATTATTGTAGGATAACGCCTATGTGTTTGACAACAAAGATTTCTTATTTAATATGAGGATGTCATGAATAACTCGATCAAAATAGAATAATTTTGTGATCTGATTTTCATTTGAGAGGCTTTCGCACAATATGTCGTTGCAGTGATACGACAAATCCAAGGGGCACAAAAAGAAGATAGAGACTGTAGCTAATGGGGTTCGCTTGCACCGATCAATATTTTGTGTCAAGTTTCTCTCTTTCCGGTCGGGGTTTTCTATATTAAAACAGTCAACACAACATCAAATATTGCAAACCACCAACCTCTCAGTGACAGTTATTTTTTTGTGCCAGTCTTCACCGATTTGGCATCATCGTCGATAAAACTGGCTCCCTGAAACCCTCCTCGGTCCACTGTCTCCCTGGACTTGAATGCATGGAGAACCTCTATTCGAGCTCCACCATGGTCGTATACATGGTGGTACAACAAGATATGTGATCTCCAATCGTGAGGACGGAGGAGAATAGGCGGAGGAATGGGGGAAAATGAGAAAGAACACATAAAGACTACGAGAAACTTTGATGGTTCATCCACTGAATCTGAATCAACCGGTACTACAGATAAATAATGGCGTGTCTTTGCAATAATGCAATTAATGCTACATAATTTTCAAGATAATGGAATATTTCTCCCGACCTATGCATCTAAGACACCATGACTAGGGATGAAAACGGAGCGGATACAGACGGAACTGAGTGGTGCCACTTTTTTTTTTGCGGCGAAAACGAATACAGAAACCCGGAAACAAATACAGAAACAAATATTGTCGGAAACAGATACAGACCGAATACGGTGTGGACACGGAACAGAAAGCAGATGTTTGCCGGAACCAAGCGACCCCTTGAATAATGCAGAAATACTCAAGCAAACCAATAAAATAATCAGGTTTATAAGATGAAATAAATTAAAGTATAATATAGTGTTTATAAGTTATCATCTTTGGCCAAAAATACCTACTTTCGGTCCGTAACCCTATTGCAACACTGAAATGCCGAACCGGGAATGCCTCGAGAGGGAGATGATATGCAAGTACGTAGGTCCTAAACATAGTCACTTCATATACTTTTCTATTTTTGTTTAGATCTTGGGTTGTGCCTCAGTGTTCCTACTAAAATTGTTATGCTTGCTGCATTCATATAGCATCGCGTTGCAAAAAACGGAAAGTTCCGTATTACTGGAACGGAATTTAAGTTTCCGTGGTCGTTCCGCCGGAATATGCTGTTCCGTTTCCGTTTCCGCATAAAAGTTTCCGTTTCCACTTCCGTTTTGCAAATTTCCGTTTCCACTTCTGTATTTCTGTTCCATTTCCGTTTTTCCACAAAAAAGTCAGAAAGTTTCCGCTACGTTTTCATCCCTAACCATGACTTATTGAGATATAAATGCAGAACAAACTACTCCCTCCGTCCTAGTTTGTATGACACAATTCAAATCAAGTTGTCCCATAACCTCCCACCTCCTAGACACAATTTCATTTAATTCCCTCTCAATTATTGGCTGGTGCCTCTCCCCACCAATGTATGGAACATTTAAGCTCCAATCAACTATCATCTTGGGTCAAGATATTTGCAAATTAAGCCCTACAAACTAGGACGGATGGAGTACAAAAAGCATGAATTTCCCCCTCCGTCAATAATATGGGGAAATCCCATCACCAAAATTTCAACATATACCAATAAAGGAATCTGATCTAGCATTTGTTAACCTTGGCGTAGAAAATAGATCTCATTCTGATGATAGTTATGTTTCCCATGCCTCTCACGCCTACTAATTTGTGGTTAGCTACTCCCTCCGATCTGTTTTAAATGACGTGGGAAAATAACTGAGGAAGGTATAACTCATAGTATAACTTGCGACGGTTTTTTGTGTAGGGATATGCGCGACAAAAAATCAAAATTTTCTCTCACATGCGGAAGCAACACCCAAAGATCTTATCTAAGGAGATGCAAGTAACGGGGAGGGTAATCAACATACCCTCGAAGAATACGAGTGTTGGACGTTTGTCACAACGCAGCTTGGTGTAGACCTTGATGCGGTTCACTCCGATCAGCACCACAACGAGCGGTGCCTCCGAGATTTACACACGTACGGCTCAGTAACGTCTCCTCTTCTTGATCCAGCAAGCTTGAAGCAGAAGTAGATGGGATCCAAACCAGCAGCACGACGGTGTGGTGGTTCGGTGAGCTCTCACGCGGGCAAGGCTTCGCCAAGCCAAGACCACAAGAGAAAGGAGCAAGAGGAAGTGCACAGGCTTAGGAATCAATCCTTATCTTTCCCCAAATGGTACCCTCCTTATGTAGGACGTGGGGAGGAGCTGTGAGGCTTGCCTCCTAAGCTTGGAGCTGGCGGGCCCACGGGGAGACTTGGTTGCTAAGCCTCCAAGACTTCTCAACCAAGGAACCAGCCTCCAAGTCTTCCCCGGGAAGGAACCCGTCTCCAAGGCTTCCCTAGGAAGGAACCCGTCTCCAAGGCTTATCCACGAAGGAACCTAGCTGCCAAGACTTCTCAAGGAAGGAACTTGGCTGCCAAATATCCTAAGTGGGACGTTCGGGATAGTGGGCCCCACCATGGGACCCACCGGAACATTTCAGGAAAAACCCCGATACAATATCGGTTAATTCCTGAACCTTTCCGGAACCCAAAAACCACATTCCTATATATGAAACTTTATCTGGACTCTTCCGGAGCTCCTCGTGATATCCCGGATCCTATCCGGGACTCCGAACAACCTTCGGTCTCACCATTATAATTATCCCAAAGCTACTCTAGCGTTACCGAACTTTAAGTGTGTGACCCTACGGGTTCGAGAACAAGTGGACATGATCGAGACTCCTCTACGATCAATAACCATTAGCGGGACCTGGATGCCCATAATGACTCCCACAAGTTCAACGAAGATCGTTATCGGTGTGAACCACAATGTCAACGTATTCCATTTCCTTTGTCTCACGATATTTTACTTACCCGAGATCTGATCGGCGGTATCACCATACCTAGCTCAATCTCGTTACTAGTAAGTACTCTTTACTCGTTCCATAATACAACATTCCATGTGGCTAACTCTTTAGTCACGTGCTTGCAAGCGATACCGAATGTGCATTACCGAGTGGGCCCAGAGTATATCTCTCCGTCACACGGAGGGACAAATCCCAGTCTTGATACATGCAAATCAACAAGTACTTTCGGAGATACCTGTAAGACACCTTTATAGTCACCCAGTTACGAAGTGACGTTTGAAGTCCCCAAGACGTATTCCTCAGTACCCGGGATAGACATAATCTCATGGTCAAAGAAACAGGATACTTGACAATACAAGACATGGCAATATATACTTATTGATCCGATCAATATTGCTATGCTTGGTTGGGTCTGTCCATCACGTCATTCTCCAATGACATGACCTCGTTATTAATTGACAACTCATGTCCATGGTTAGGAAACCATAACCATCATTAATCAACGAGCTAGTCTAGTAGAGGCTTACTAGGGACTCTGTGTTGTTTACATAACCACACATGTATTAGGTTTCCGGTTAATACAATTATAGCATGGAGAATAAACATTACCATGAACATGGAAATATGATAATAACTCTTTATTATTGCCTCTAGGGCATATTTCCAACAGTCTCCCACTTGCACTAGAGTCAATAATCTAGTTTACATTGGTAAAGATCTAACACCCATGGACTTCAGGTGCTGATCATGTTTATCTCGTGGAAGCTGTTTAGTCAACGGGTCTGCAACATTCAGACTCGTATGTACTTTGCAAATCCTAATATCTCCCACGTGAACACTTTCACGAATTAGATGGAAACGGCGTTTGATATGCTTGGAGGTCTTGTGACATCTTGGTTCCTTGGCTAGAGCAATGGCACCAGTGTTGTCACAATAGATCTCCATAGGATCCAGTGCATTCGGAATCACACCGAGCTCTGTGGTGAACTCCTTCAACCATATCCCTTCTCTTGCTGCTTCGGAAGCAGCCATATATTCCGCCTCTAATGTAGATGCCGCAACAACGTTCTGCTTGGAACTCCTCCAGCTAACCGCAGCTCCATTCAAAACAAAAACGTATCCAGATTGAGATTTCGAGTCGTCTGGATCAGTGTCGAAGCTAGCGTCGACGTAACCTTTTACGGCGAGCTCTTCACAACCACCATAGACAAGAAACATGTCCTTAGTTCTTCTCAAGTACTTAAGGATATTTTTAACTGCTGTCCAGTGTTCCTCTCCAGGATCACTCTGGTACCTGCTCGTCAAACTAAGAGCATGAGACACATCTGGTCTAGTACACAACATGGCATACATGATTGAGCCTATGGCTGAGGCATAGGGGATTTTACTCATCCTCTCTCTTTCATCTGCCGTAGTTGGACACTGAGTCTTACTCAATGTCTTACCTTGCAACATGGGCAAGAACCCTTTCTTTGCATGAACCATTTTGAACTTCTTCAAAACTTTGTCAAGGTATGTACTTTGACTGAGTCCTATCAAGCGTCTCGATCTATCTCTATAGATCTTAATGCCTAATATGTAAGCAGCTTCACCAAGGTCTTTCATTGAAAAACTCTTATTCAAATAACCTTTTATACTGTTAAGCAGCTCCACGTCATTCCCAATAAGTAATATGTCATCCACATATAACACTAGGAATGCGACCGAGCTCCCACTCACTTTCTTGTAAACACACGCTTCTTTATAATTTTGGACAAATCCAAAACCTTTGATCACATCATCAAAGCGAATGTTCCAACTCCGGGATGCTTGCTTCAGCCCATAAATGGAACGCTGAAGTTTGCATACTTTACCAGCATCCTTAGGATCGACAAAACCTTCGGGTTGTATCATATACAACTCTTCTTCAATGTTTCCGTTGAGGAACGCTGTTTTGACATCCATCTGCCAAATTTCATAATCGAAAAATGCAGCAATTGCTAGTAGAACCCTAACAGACTTAAGCATCGCTACGGGTGAGAAAGTCTCATCGTAGTCAACTCCTTGAACTTGTCGAAAACCTTTTGCGACAAGTCGTGCTTTATAAACGGTGACATTACCGTTAGCGTCTGTTTTCTTCTTGAAAATCCATTTACACTCGACAGCCTTGCGGCTATCAGGAAGATCAACCAAAGTCCATACTTGGTTTTCACTCATGGATTCCATTTCGGATTGCATGGCTTCTTGCCATTTCCCAGAGTCTGGGCTCATCATTGCTTCCTCATAACTCGCAGGTTCGTCATTGTCTAACAATAACACATTCATGACAGGGTTACCGTACCACTCAGGAGCGGTACGTATCCTAGCCGACCTGCGAATTTCAGCTAAGACCGAAGTTTCATGATCACCATCATTAGCTTCCTCTCTAGTTGGTGAAAGCGGCGCCTGAACAACTTCCTGCGCTGCGCTACTCTCCAATTCGGGAGAAGGTTCAACAACCTCGTCTAGCTCTACTTTCCTCCCACTCACATCTTTCGAAAGAAACTCTTTCTCAAGAAAGGATCCATTCTTGGCAACAAAGACTTTGCCTTCGGATCTGTGATAGAAGGTATACCCGACAGTTTCCTTAGGGTATCCTATGAAGACGCACTTTTCCGCTTTGGGTTCGAGCTTATCAGGCAGCAGCCTTTTGACATAAGCCTCGCATCCCCAAACTTTAAGAAACGACAACTTTGGCTTCTTGCCACACCATATCTCATATGGCGTCGTCTTAACGGATTTAGATGGTGCCCTGTTTAAAGTGAATGCGGCTGTCTCTAATGCATAACCCCAAAACGACATTGGCAGATCGGATACAGACATCATAGAACGCACCATATCTAATAAAGTGCGATTACGACGTTCGGACACACCATTACGCTGTGGTGTTCCAGGTGGCGTGAGTTGTGAAACAATTCCACAAGTCTTCAAATGCATGCCAAACTCGTAACTCAAATATTCACCTCCACGATCAGATCGTAGAAATTTAATCTTCTTGTTACGATGATTTTCCACTTCACTCTGGAACTCTTTGAACTTTTCAAAAGTTTCAGACTTGTGTTTCATTAAGTAAATATACCCATATCTACTCAAATCATCAGTGAAGGTTATGAAGTAACGATATCCACCGCGTGTCGAAATGCTCATCGGTCCACACACATCAGTATGTATGATTTCCAATAAGTCACTTGCCCTTTCCATCGTACCGGAAAAAGGAGTTTTAGTCATCTTGCCCATAAGGCATGGTTCACACGTGTCAAATGATTCAAAATCAAGTGACTCCAAAAGTCCATCAGTATGGAGTTTCTTCATACGCTTTACACCAATATGACCTAAACGGCAGTGCCACAAGTATGTGGTATTATCATCATTCATCTTGCATCTTTTAGCATCAATGTTATGGATGTGTGAATTACTTTCGAGATTCAACAAGAATAAACCATTTACAACCGGTGCATGACCATAAAAGATATTACTCATAGAAATAGAACAACCATTGTTCTCAGATTTAAATGAGTAACCGTCTCGCAATAAACAAGATCCAGATATAATGTTCATGCTTAACGCAGGCACCAAATAACAATTATTTAGGTTTAAAACTAGTCCCGAAGGTAAATGTAGAGGTAGCATGCCGACGGCGATGACATCAACTCTTGATCCATTCCCGACGCGCATCGTCACCTCATCCGTTGCTAGTCTCCGTTTATTCTGCAGTTCCTGTTTCGAGTTGCAAATGTGAGCAACCGAACCGGTATCAAATACCCAGGCACTACTACGGGAACTAGTAAGGTACACATCAATAACATGTATATCATATATACCTTTGATATTGCCAGCCTTCTTATCCGCCAAGTATTTGGCACAGTTGCGCTTCCAGTGACCTTCCCCTTTGCAGTAGAAACACACCGTTTCAGGCTTAGCCTTGGGCTTCTTCGCAGGCGTGGCAACAGGTTTGCCATCCTTCTTGAAGTTTCCCTTCTTTGCCTTAGCTTTCTTAAAGCCGGTGGTTCTGTTGACCATCAACACTTGATGTTCCTTTTTGATGTCCACTTCCGCAGATTTCAGCATTGCGAAAAGCTCGGGAATCGACTTTTTCATCCCTTGCATGTTATAGTTGAGCACAAACGATTTGTAACTCGGTGGTAGTGATTGGAGCACCCTATCAGTGTTCAACTCGTCTGGGATGACAATTCCCAGCTGAGTAAGGCGTTGGATATAGCCGGACATGGCTAAAGCATGTTCACTGACAGAGCTGTGCTCCTCCATCTTACAAGTAAAGAACTTCTCAGATATCTCATATCTTTCAGCCGTGCTTGAGTCTGAAACATAGTTTCACTAGTACAGAACGACACATCGGAAACGGGCCAAAAAACCCTTCGGCAACGGAAAAAGGGTCCGTGTCCCCGACCCTGTCACTGATGTGAAGGCTCTCATCGGCAACGGACAAGAAAAACCGTCACCGATGAGGCTTGATTTTGGCTACGGTTGCCATCCAGTCTCCGTTGCCGATGTATCTGGACATCAGAAACAGAGATTCTCTTTTACTCGTTTGCATTGAGGTTTTTTCATAAGCCTACAGCAGCAATACAGTTGCCAATTGATATTCAAAATATCACAGCAGAAGCACAAAGTTGCTAGCAAAACCGTTCATAACTTATATAACAATTGTCACCATTACATAGCATCAAAAGATGAGTTACACATGCTTCGCTAATCCTATCATTCTCATGCCTCCCTAAACTGCAGCTAAGGCTTGCTCCCTAAACACACATCCACAAAATAGCCGGAGAAACTGAAAAAACAGAAACTACACCAAGCCAAATTGCCAAAATTTTCGTACTGAGGCTTGCTCCATCTTGGACGGTGTCGCCGAAATATAATCCCACTTTATAAGTAGCACATTTAAAGTTTGTTCGGATCAGCTTTGTGCTTCTGGATAAAAATACATGGATTGATAGTTAGAGAAGAGCCAAAATATGATGCTACATGACATAGATATAATTTAATGTGAAAACAGTTCACACCTTTAAGCGCCTATATCCGTGTGCTTGCAGTCCGATCAAACGCTTTGGAGGCATAACTTGAAGGTGATGTTTCCTTCAAGAGCCTCACCATTTTTTATACAGTGTCGCCGAAATACTATTACTTCATACACTAGCTACACAAAACAATAACGAGGATTAGCACATTGACAAAAAGTTGTGACTGGATCTATTCATCATCGGTAGTACTACAAAGAGTTGAAATTAATTCACCCTACTAGACTTTAAAATAGTGCAAGATACTAGACAAGTTTTCTATATACTAGACAAGTTTTCTATGCTAGACTAGAAAACTAGACAGAAACAATAAAGTGCAAGATACTAGACGAGTTTTCTATATACTAGACAAGTTCTATATACTAGACAAGTTCTATATAAAACCAATTGATGAACTAGTTCATGAGCTGAGCGATTTAGACCTCACATTTTCTTCTCCGTGGACGGCGCCTCGAGATCGGCCACCTCCTCCTCCGTGGACGGCGCCTCCAGATCGGCCACCTCCTCCACCGTGGACGGCGCCTCCAAATCGGCCACCTCCTCCACCGTGGACGCCACCTCCTCCACCGGGGACGTCGCCTCCAGATCGGCCACCTCCTCCTCCGTCGACGGCGCCTCCAGATCGGCCACCTCCTCCACCGTGGATGGCGCCTCCAGATCGGCCACCTCCTCCACCGTGGACGCCACCTCCTCCACCGGGGACGTCGCCTCCAGATCGGCCACCTCCTCCACCGTGGACGCCACCTCCTCCGCCGTGGACGTCGCCTCCAGATCGGCCACCTCCTCCTCCGTCGACGGCGGCCTCCAGATCGGCCTCCGTTGACGGCGGATCCGCCACAACTGCTGCATCACCACCCAATGAATGATCTGATCCAGCTCCGCGTGGCCCAGAGGACGCGGGGCATCACCGGAGGTGATGAGCCTGACGCGCTCCCGCACCTGCCGCATCACAGCCGCCTCCAGATCTGCCCTATCACGAACAGATACAGCTAGATCGGTGCGGCCGCTAGAGCCGCGGCTGCGATGGCGAGATCTAGAAGCGCCGGCAGAGGAAGCCATGAGAGAGTGAGGAGAGTAAAAAGCTACAATGTGCGGCGGCTAGGGTTGAAAGATGGATAGTGAGGGATTGAGAATGAGACTGATGGGGCTTGCTTCGCCAGTACATTTATAGGCACCCAATTGGTAACGGACATTTTATATAACCGTTTTCATTGGATACAAGTTCACAACTACTATGTGCTACTGATTTCCGTAGCTGCATACGAACATAATACATTCTAGTGATTTTCAAAGTGCATACGAACCTAATACATTGTACTGATTTGCATAGCTGCATACGAACCTAATACATTCTACTGATTTTCATTGCTGCATACAAGTTCACACCTAACAGTAGCACACAAACACACAAAATCATTCTAGCAATGCTCACAAGAACATTTAACTGAGCTGTTTCTGTTCCTTTATGCCGCTCCTTGCGCACAGCAACAACATGGTCAGATTTAGTCGAAGTGTTTGTTGGGCTCCATGCTAAACCAGCTAGAGCTGCTGCAGTGTGCGGCTTCATCTCCATGTTCGCCTTCTTGACTATCAAGGCTACATTTTCCAGCTCTGCAGCTTCCACTTCGACGCCATTCGCAAGCAGCATCTCAACATAATCTTCAATCCAAAAAAAATAATCACAGCTCCCAGAATACTCTTCACCCCTCCCCTGCCAAATGGTAAATCAAATCCAGAGGCAAATCAGCATCACACATAGAATAGAATCAATCAAAACTGGTCGAAGCGTCGAACTAACCCTGTGATTTGGACACTTGAAGTAGATCCGGCCTGGGTTCAGATCCGAACGCGACACTCGACGAATCGCGTTCCGACAGCGGCAGCAAACGCACTTCACAAGCGGCAGATCTGACCCGGCCCCGGCGACGCAGGAGGAGGACGCATTCGATCTCCCCGACGAGCTCATGCTCTTGGCCATGGAGGACACGAGTGCGGAGTAAAAACAAGCTGGAGCGGAGGAACAAGGGCGAATCGACAGTCTTTTATAATATCCAAGATAGTGCTAAAAAAGGAATTTTATATAAGCAACCTCGCCAACGGTTGTATACAAATGTCCGATGCCATTGAAGAACATATCGCAAACGGAGTCGAAAGAAACTCCGTTACCAACATATCGGCAACGGTTAATAATTCGCGACCGTTGCCTATGAAGGCGGGATGCGGGCCAGCTTGCCTGGCGGGGCGGGTTTTCTCACGCGGAAAGCGCGATTCTCCGTCGCCTAACTCGTGCCGTTTCCATAGAGGGGTATCGGATGTGTCGTTCTGTACTAGTGTTTTTAGCTCTTCGACCATTTCGAATGCCCGTGAAGTTCAAAACGTTTCTGGAGATCTGGCTCCAGAGATGTAAGAATTGCACATTTAACTATCGTGTGGTCATCACTGCGCGCATCAAATGCAATCAGTTCTTCAGTGGGAGCACTGACTGCAGGTGGGTCACCTAGCGCTGCATCGAGCACATAATGCTTCTTACACCCATTGAGGACAATCCTCAAATTGCGGTGCCAGTCATTGAAGTTGGACCCAGATGTTTTCAGTTTTTCTTTCTCAAGGAACGCATTGATGTTGAACTGAGCTACGTTGCGTGCCATGATCTACAACATAATTTGCAAAGACAATTTTAGACTTGTTCATGATAAAGTGTTCAGTGTAATCAAATTACCAAGTGAACTCCCACTTGAACCAACATCCCTCATAGTTGTTAAGTGGAACACGATCCAAATCCACCACACCAAACTCCGATCATCACGTGAGCCGATGTAGTTTCAATGGTGAACATCAACCATGTTGATCATATAAACCATATGACTCGTGTTTAACCTTTCGGTTCTTGTGTTCCGAGGCCATGTCTGCACATGCTAGGCTCGTCAAGCTAACCCAAGTATATCTGCCTGTGTGCCGAGGCCATGTCTGTACATGCTAGGCTCGAGCAACACCCGCTGTGTGGAACGTAGAATCTATCACACCCGATCATCACGTGGTGCTTCGAAACGAAGAACTATCTTGGCGGTGGCATACTTGGGGTGAACACGATCTTGATATTGAGTGAGGGATCATCTTATAATGCTACCGTCGTGCACACGCAAAATAAGATGCATAAAGGATAAACATCACATGCATATATAATGTGATATGGTATAGCCCTTTTCTTGCGTCTTGATCTCCATCTAGAATGCATGGCATGATCTCCATCATCCCTCCAGCATGACGCATGGTTGCCTCCAGTATCACGTTGCATCCACAACTATTGCTAACTCTTAGCGATAAAGTAATGCAATTACATGGTGTATTATATTGACACGCAGGTCACACAATAATATTAAGACAACCATTTTGTCGGGGGAATACTCTCTGGATTAACCCGCGGCCCAGTGCGACTTAACTTACTCGCAGGGATGAAGGCCCACTTGGGAACAAGCCCAACATTGAACCGCCATAAGGAGAAAGATCTAGAAGATAAATCCCGGAGGACGTGAAGACCAAGTAGTCTCCGAGTAGGCCTCTGTGGATGTATTCCTTATGGGGAAGTTTCCTTTTGTAACCTAGCGAGCCTCTGTGCATATAAAGAGGACTCGCAGGATTTAGAGCGGGTCAAGCTATCAAGCCCCAAACCCTAGCTCATACGGCGAGTACCAGATCGGATCGCCTCCATTGTAACACCTCGATTATCATATCAATACCAATTTAGGGTAGGCAGGAAGTAGGTCTTTTACCTCACATTGAGGGGGCCGAACCTGGGTAAATCTGTGTTGATCTTTGTTCCTGCGATCCCAAGCTCGGAGATGCTTGACTCGCGTAATCCCACACCTACGAAGTCATCTATGACACCTGACGTGACAAACCCACGACACATTTGGCTCCTGCCGGTTGCCCATCTCATGACACACATGTAATGATAAAATAATAATACAATTAATGTGCATCTCATACAACAAATATTGTAAACTTGGGCCATACCAAATCACAACCACCCCTGCAAAAACAAGTTAGACGACTCTCCCTTGAATTTTGCAATTTTACGTGGCTTCTAGGGGCTGCGTAAGAACCGTTCTTACCTACGCAAAAACCACAACGCTGATAATACAAGTTGCTTATTAACTTCTATAAGCCCTCCATTGTAAATCCGGTTTTACTATGATAAGAGCGACAGACACCCGCCAGCCGCATATGCAAACCAGTTGCATGTCATGTGCAGAACCGGTCTCAATCCGAAGACTGTAAAGTTGGTCCGGGGCGCTGCATCTTACCATGCCACAAAACCAAAAAATACACACGGGAGGGTAGTGATGTCTACGCACGCTTCTATTCTTGTAGACAGTGTTGGGCCTCCAAGTGCAGAGGTTTGTAGAACAACAACAAGTTTCCCTCAAGTGAATCACCAAGGTTTATCAAACTCAGGGAGGTAGAGGTCAAAGATATCCCTCTCAAGCAACCCTGCAATTAAGATACAAGAAGTCTCTTGTGTCCCTAACACACCCAATACACTTGTCAGGTGTATAGGTGCACTAGTTCGGCGAAGAGATAGTGAAATACAAGTAATATGGATGATTATAAGTGGTAATTGCAATCTGAAATAAAAATGGCAGCAAGCAAACATGTAGCAGAACTGGTTGTAAACGGTGTTTCAATGCTTAGAAACAAGGCATAGGGATCATACTTTCACTAGTGGACACTCTCAACAATAATAATATAATTGAATACATAGATATTTCCTCTTCACTATGCTACTCTGAATTACTCTCTCGTTGGATAACGAACACCAATCCACTGCGTAGGGCTATAACAGCACACCTTAAAGTCGCATTCCACATCTAGGGAACCCCACACTGTCAACTTGAGCGCCCTAAATAGTACTAGACAAGCACCGCAATTTCATAGAGACATCCAACGCAAATAATAACTCATGATAAGTATTCCTGTTATCTTTAGCCTAAGAGCCACACACGGGGCGCACACTGTCAACTTCGCACCGTGGGACAAAGGTGACTCCGGAGATTACATTAATAAAACCACTTGAGTAGCATATAAGATAATGAAGACTAACATCTATGGATTCAACTAGATTACAAAGCTCATGATCACATAAAGATCACACCATGGGAGAGAGAGATAAACCACATAGCTACCGGTAGAGCCCTCAGCCCCGATGAAGAACTACTCCCTCCTCATCATGGGAGGCAGCGACGGCGATGAAGATGGCGGTGGCGTCGATGGAGATGGCTCCGGGGGCAATTCCCCGTCCCGGCAAGGTGCCAAAACAGAGACTTCTGTCCCCCGAATTAGGGTTTTTGGTGGCGGCGGAGCTACGGAACTCTTCTGGAGAAATCATCGATTCTTTTAGGGTTTTTGGGGGTAGGAGCAATATATAGGCCAAAGGGCGTCGCGAGGCGGTGCACGAGGAGGCGACACCACCCCTCGGCGCCGGTGGGCCCTTGGCCACGCCGAGCCCACGTGTGGGGCCCTCGTGGCTCCACTTCGCCTCTCCTTCGGACTCTAGGTATCTTCTAATAAAATAGGGGCCTCCGTAAATTTTTGTCCAATTCTGAGAATATTTCCAGACTAGCTTTTCTGGAATACAAAAACAGCAGAAAACAGGAACTGGCGCTTCGGCATCTTGTTAATAGGTTAGTCTCAGAAAATGCATAATAATGGTATGAAGTGTATGTAAAACATGTAGCAATTGGTATAAAACAAGCATGGAACATCAAAAATTATAGATACGTTTGAGACGTATCAGGTAGCAACAAAAATATCAAACGCCACACAACTCCTTGTGTTCTATCCGTACTAAGCAACTACGCAAAGTATGGCTCTGATACCACTGTAGGGATATGCGCGACAGAAAATCAAAATTTTCTCTCACATGCGGAAGCAACACCCAAAGATCTTATCTAAGGAGATGCAAGTAACGGGGAGGGTAATCAACATACCCTCGAAGAACACGAGTGTTGGACGCTTGTCACAACGCAGCTTGGTGTAGACCTTGATGCGGTTCACTCCGATCAGCACCACAACGAGCGGTGCCTCCGAGATTTACACACGTACGGCTCAGTAACGTCTCCTCTTTTAGATCTAGGAAGCTTGAAGGAGAAGTAGATGGGATCCAAACCAGCAGCACGACGGTGTGGTGGTTCGGTGAGCTCTCACGCGGGCAGGGCTTGGCCAAGCCCAGACCACAAGAGAAAGGAGCAAGAGGAAGTGTACCGGTGATACGTCCATTTTGCATCACTATTTTATAGCATAATTTACTGTTATTCAATGATATATTTCATATTAAGAGGAGTTACTTATGTTATTTTGTCTTATTTTGCATGTTTGATGATCATTGGATAATTAACTGCCGGAGTCAGATTTCAGCTGGAAAAAGCACCGTCAAGACACTATATTTCTGGAGCACTAAAAATATTTCCAAGACGACAGATGTTCCTATTTTATCAGAAGATGTACTAAGCCAAAAGGGGAGGCTGAGATGGGCCAGGAGGGGCCCACACCACTCCTGGGCGCGGGACCCACCTTGACCGCGCCCTAGCCAGGTGTGGTGCCCCTGGCCCACCTCAGACGCTCCCCCTTCGCGTACTTCATCCCCGGAAACCCTAAGACACGGGGAGTCCCAGAGAAAATATTCCGCCGCCTCCACGAGGCGGAAACAACAGAGAGAGAAAAAGCTCTCCGGCAGGGAGAAATCTGCCGGGGTAATTCCCTCCCGGAGGGGGGAGATCATCGCCATCCTCATCGTCATCGCGCTGGACTTCATCGGGATCATCATCATCATCATCTCCACCGCCATCACCACCATCACCGCTGCACCATCTCGTTCCGCTGTAACATATAGGGCTATACTTTGTTTAGTTCATAGGGGAAACTCTCCCGGTGTTAATTACTCCTTGTGGTTGATGCTATTGAGTTTTATCGGTGAATTAAAGTATATGTTCAGATTGTTATCCATCATTACATCACCTCTGATCATGATCCATATGATGTGTTGTGAGTAGTTTGTTTAGTTCTTGAGGACATGAGAGAAGTCACACTGTTAGTAGTGGAATTATGTTGAGTAATATTTAATGGTTTGATATTTAAAGTTGTGGTGCTATTCTTCTAGTGGTGTCGTGTGAACGTCGACTACATGACACTTCACCTTTATGGGCCTAGAGGAATGCATTGTGGATTTGGTTGCTAATTGTGGGGTTGCCGGAGTGACAGAAACCTAAACCCCCGTTAGTATACCGGTGCACGAGGGAGCGTAGGATCTCAGAGTTTAAGGCTGTGGTTAAATTTATCTTAATTACTTTCTTGTAACTGCGGATGCTTGCAAGGGGTATAATCACAAGTATGTATTAGTCCAAGTAAGGGCGGTGCATTAGCATAGGTTCACCCACACAACACTTATCAAAACAATGAAGATTAATCAACTATGTGAAGCGAAAGCACTTGACTAGAATCCTGTGTGTCCTCAAGAACATTTTGTCATCATAAGTAAACCAACCGGCTTGTCCTTTGCTCTAAAAAGGATTGGGCCACTCGCTGCATTTATTATTACTGTTTTTTACTTTCTCGCATTTTATTTACCTGCTATATTAAAAAACCCCTAAAAACTTGTCTGCTAGCATTTACAGTGAAACCTTTACTGAAACTCCTTGTCAGCACCTTCTGCTCCTCGTTGGTTTCGATACTCCTATTTATCGAAAGTACTACGATACACCCCCTATACTTGTGGGTCATCAACCGGCTTAGGAATCAATCCTTATCTTTCCCCAAATGGTACCCTCCTTATGTAGGACGTGGGGAGGAGCTGTGAGGCTTGCCTCCTAAGCTTGGAGCTGGCGGGCCCACGGGGAGACTTGGTTGTTAAGCCTCCAAGGCTTCTCAACCAAGGAACCAGCCTCCAAGTCTTCCCCAGGAAGGAACCCGTCTCCAAGGCTTCCCTAGGAAGGAACCCGTCTCCAAGGCTTATCCACGAAGGAACCTAGCTGCCAAGACTTCTCAAGGAAGGAACTTGGCTGCCAAATATCCTAAGTGGGACGTTCGGGATAGTGGGCCCCACCATGGGACCCACCGGAACATTTCAGGAAAAACCCTGATACAATATCGGTTAATTCCTGAACCTTTCCGGAACCCAAAAACCACATTCCTATATATGAAACTTTATATCTGGACTCTTCCGGAGTTCCTCGTGATATCCCGGATCCTATCCGGGACTCCGAACAACCTTTGGTCTCACCATTATAATTATCCCAAAGCTACTCTAGCGTTACCGAACTTTAAGTGTGTGACCCTACGAGTTCGAGAACAAGTGGACATGATCGAAACTCCTCTACGATCAATAACCATTTGCGGGACCTGGATGCCGATAATGACTCCCACAAGTTCAACGAAGATCGTTATCGGTGTGAACCACAATGTCAACGTATTCCATTTCCTTTGTCTCACGATATTTTACTTACCCGAGATCTGATCGGCGGTATCACCATACCTAGCTCAATCTCGTTACTAGTAAGTACTCTTTACTCGTTCCATAATACAACATTCCATGTGGCTAACTCTTTAGTCACGTGCTTGCAAGCGATACCGAATGTGCATTACCGAGTGGGCCCAGAGTATATCTCGCCGTCACACGGAGGGACAAATCCCAGTCTTGATACATGCAAATCAACAACTAATTTCGGAGATACCTGTAAGACACCTTTGTAGTCACCCAGTTACGAAATGACGTTTGAAGTCCCCAAGACGTATTCCTCAGTACCCGGGATAGACATAATCTCATGGTCAAAGAAACATGATACTTAACAATACAAGACATGGCAATATATACTTATTGATCCGATCAATATTGCTATGCTTGGTTGGGTCTGTCCATCACGTCATTCTCCAATGACATGATCTCGTTATTAATTGACAACTCATGTCCATGGTTAGGAAACCATAACCATCATTAATCAACGAGCTAGTCTAGTAGAGGCTTACTAGGGACTTTGTGTTGTTTACATAACCACACATGTATTAGGTTTCCGGTTAATACAATTATAGCATGGAGAATAAACATTACCATGAATATGGAAATATGATAATAACTCTTTATTATTGCCTCTAGGGCATATTTCCAACATTTTGGTATCAGAGGGAGTATTTTTTTTTCTTGCCAACATTGTCATATAAAGTTTCAAACTCTCTCTAGGTTTTATACACTCTTCACTTTGCTCTCCTTTTATATAGGGTGAATTGGGTTCGCTTTAATGTATGCATCCACCCATAGGAGCACATGCTTTCTCCAAAGCCTTTTTTTAAACGAGTCAAAACTTTGACTATTATATTGTTATACTAGGAGAAACAAACACGCCTATTACAAAATAAAAAAGGCACAAAAGTACCGAATTAGGAGATTATTTCCGCTAAATTCTTAAGGCAGCTAAGATATAGTTCCTACTCTGTCCTGAATCTTTTGGAAGAGAACCAAAGGCACCGAGAATTTATTGTTGAAGTCTCTCGTATTTCATTCCTTCCGAATTTTTTTTGACTGTAACTACGGTTTGCCCTTAGGCCAGCCTGAACCTTTTATAAATAATCACATGACCCAAGAGTTCGGAGGGTTTAGAGTACAAGGAGGGGGGTGCGGGGAGAAAATAAAATACAACACTGAGAGCTCAGGGGGCTCGAAGCTAATACACCAATTTTTCAGAACACTAGCAGCAGCAGAGGATTTACATCGGTATGCCCAGAGGCGAACATCTACAATACATCGACGTCTGACTTCATCCAGAGGCTCATCTCGATTGTTGAACACGAAGGCATTGCGGCGCTTCCATACGCTCCAAGAGATCGCGGTGCAGATTGTTGCGTCCGTGAAAGTGGTACAGCAGGCATTCCAAAGGTCCTGCACACAGTTTATCCCCGAGCCAGCAAGAGAGAGATAAAAAAGACTCCAGACTTCTCTTGCTCTGGGGCAGCTAACCAGAAGGTGATTCGTGTCTTCACTGGTGGGGCAGAAGGCACAGTTTGGGGAGGCGCCCAGCTGATGTCGAAATCGTCGTTCATTTGTGGGAAGACGTTGGCGGTGAACCAGCCAATTAAAGATCTTGCATTTCAGGGGAGCCGCATTGAGCCACACTTTACCTGCCAAATCGTCAGTCTGAAGCATACAAAAATTGTTGGCATAGAAACTTTTGTTCGAGAGATTCTTGCGCGAGTACTTTCAAAGGCACGAGTCGGCAGATTTAAGTCCTTTGGGGTGGGCCGTCGGCGTGCTCGCAATGGGATGCCAATACTAGAGCACCGTTGGACGAACCGAACCCATGTCTTGCTGCAAAGCTGGAAAAGAGAGACGACACTGCATACGCCGAAGTAAGGAGCAGGCACAGATCCAGTACATGGTTTCGTGAATAACCTGGAAAAAGTTTTAAAATGGTTTTGTTAAACACAATATATCACGGTGATACCAGATTGACCAACATAAAGTGCTCACTCCCACTTAGTTTTGCACTGCCGCTAAATCCCCGCAACCAGTTTCCAAACATATTCCGGACGTTGGTATGTAGACGGAGATGCTGAAAGCTAGTTGAACAATCTTCCATAATAGAATAGTGAAAGGACAAGACAGAAACAAATGCAGTGTCATCTTGTTGCAATCACAAAGCACATACTTTGACTAGCGTGCAAGTTACACTTGGCCAAGTTATGTTTCGTTAGACTACCCATAGTGGGAGTAACTTCACTAGTAACATAGCAAAAAATCCTATGTGGCATGTAATTAATGAGGACAGATATAAATAGAGTAACTTAGCTAGTTACCTGTAACACTAGTAACATCACACTTTTCAAGAGAAAATGAGTCTATAGAGTAATAAATGAGACCATATATGACACCACCTCTATGTTACTTTGCACTATGAGGGTAGTAACATAGTCTAGTAATATGTGTATGTTACTAGTTGAAGTTACTCCCCACTATGGCTAGTCTTAGAATTACTTCTCCGGGTAGGAGCCGAGGACATTTTATTTTGAGTGGAAAGTATACCATATGCATTATGAAGAGTAATTATGGAACGAATAAATTGCAAGTATAACAAGCAACGTTTCCTTTTAAAGTAACTGGTCAAGTACTACTACGTGGCAGCTCTCTCTGACTTCTTCCAGCCCTACCCAAGTACTCCCTCCGTTCCAAATTATTTGACTTAGGTTTGTCCAAATACGGATACATCTAGACAATTTGGAACGGAGTGAGTACCCAGTTTAGTGTAGGTGCCCGCCGGTTGCTGCAGCCAGGGAGTGCGGAGGCCGGCCGAGCCGGAGCATCGCCGACGGCCGACGCCGGGGAGGCATTCCGTCCACCGTCATTATGTGGCGCGTACCACACGTCTGAGTTCGTACAGGTTCATAAATCCGTCTCTTTATGCTTCGCTGCCTCGGTTGCTCGGACGCCCGAGCTCTGAAAATTTAGTGCGGCCACGATGGGAACCGTCAGTCTCCGGTCAGTCCTACACTCCCTTCCACCTTTGACCCTCACCTTAATTAACTACTCAACGTCGCCGTCGATTAATCTGATTTTAAACTCGTCTATTTTTCTTTCAGCTGTGACGTATTGGGGATGTCATCATGTTCCTTTCTCCGTTGTCTCGTCAAGCTGCTGGAGGGGACAGCCGGCCGGGCAGGGGATGGGCAACTGGAAATGGTAAAAAACACTGACTTCACTGTCTCCTCGACCTGCCGGCTGCCGCTGCACCTCTCGTTGTGCAAATCAGGAGATCCGAACCCCCAACCTCAAAATGCCCAATCTGTGATGCCTACACAGGTAAACATCGCCGTGATCGTGACCAATCTTATGTGACGTTCTTTAGTAGTATAGTTAAGGTAGTACATATATGCACACCTTTCGTTCTTGCTGATAAGGACAAGATCAAGGTATGTTTAAAGAAAAGAGAGAACTTATATCTTGTGTTTCAAGCGTAAGATGCCAATATATGTTCATCATCAGTTGCAGACTAGTACTCCATGATCATGATATTGTTGCAGTCGCAGGAAGAGATTATTACTCAACGATGATAAATACGTCCATCCACCAAGAACTCAGCCGAATGAATTCAATTGACGTGCACAGCATATGAACATTTAAGAGAAATAATGAAGGTGCGCCAGCAATGAATTGGAGTAAATGGAAACCTGAAATAGCTGTAGCACTACCACCACTTCAGAGGCCATCACCATCAACCAGCGATTCACTACCTAATAATTGATTAATGCATCAGAGTATAATACACATATGCTTTTCACCACACAGAGTATTGCAGTTCTTTCACACCATAATCTCCTCTTCATTTCTGGCAAAGACATGGCCGGGAAAAAAGAAACTAACTATACCTCACGAGACATGAGTCATGACTTCAGCTGAAAAGTGCAAATGGAGCCAGATCTCCACGGAACCCATCCTTTCTAAAAAAAAAATTGAATTGACATTTTTAAGTTTCAAAAAAATCGAAATAAAAATTCTAGGTATAGATAATATCGAACTCTATCAGTGTATAAAATCTCAATGCAAAAAAAATCATATTACTTTAGGATACACAAAAAATACAAATATGACAAAATTTCAATTGTTTTAAAATGTGTATTGTTCACCAACCCAAATCTATGATCTTTACCAATTTTTTTGAAACTTCATACTACATATTTTGAATGTTTTATAAAACGAGCTATCTGTAGCCGGAGCTCCAAAACGTCACATTCTCAGTTCAGCGGACTGTATACTAAGTCTCAACCCACGAAATTTTACTCCACCTACTACATGTACCACAGAAATGAAAGGTTCGTTCAAACAATTCAATGTCCCAAAACAACTTGTACCAACTTATTATTTGTCCAAGTGACAGGATCTAGTCATACCTCAGTACTAGTGGCAACTATTTGTGGGAGTACGAAAGTCAATGCACGTCACATCGGCGTTCATCTCGCGAGTGTGTGCACTTCACGTCATGGACACTCACGAAAAGAGTAGTCAATCCTGCTGCACGCCTCCCAAATGGGGAGCAATGGAGTAATAAACAACAAATTTTTAAACATCAAAGTGGACTGGTATTGATAACTTAACCATATTAACGTCCAGAAATAAAGATCGGTGGCTAAGCCAGGTAGCCAGTCACCTCGAGAGCTGACTGAACTGGAAGCCATTAACAATTCTACAGGTTCGCCGTGGCCGTGCGGCATTAGTTTATGGTGGCCTACGATCGACCCCGAGATGACGGAATCTTTGGGACCTGGGTTTTTGCAAACACAAAACTTTGAGAAGCGATCGACTGGAAATGGCAACGTATGTGATGCTCTGCTGGCTGCTTCGAGACGGGTGAACTATAGAAGGAAGTGATGCGTTCGATCTTTCGGCTTCGGATCCCGATACCATTTGGAACGCCGCGGCAATTTAATGTCGGTTCGTTTCCTTCCAGGATTCCGGGCGCGGATCCCGGTGCAGGACGATCCTGCCCATCCGTCGAGAGCAAGCCCAAAGACAGACTACGGAGGCACGTCACTATACCCACTCAAACCATACAGCGAGTGACATTAGATCATTTTCCAAACGACAATAAGTACAGTAGTTATTTGTGGGAGACCTTAGATTCATTTCCAAACACGTCGACCAATTTGGTCCGTCCATGTCTATTTCTATCGAGGCGTGTAGAAACCACGGGCCAATGCCCTGTTGCCCGGGGTGTGGATCCGCCCCTGCACCCCGTGCTCCACCTACGCGGCTCGTGGTGAAGGAGGAGGAGGAGGACGATGGCTACCCGGAGAACGACCCCATGTTCCGGCAGGTCATGGAAAAATCCATCCACACCCCCGCCATCGACGAGATAGCGCGCTAGAACGGCCTTGCTCAGGTTCTCCATAACTCCGCCTTGGAGGCCCAGGAGCAGAGTCAGGGTGGGTAGGGCTGCAACAGCTGGAGCAGGAGCCTTGGCTCCCTGCGGAGCTCTACGGGCAGTCGTGTACGTGGATGTACACATTCCCCGCCACGCAGGAGCCGATGCAGGACGAGGGGCCGTCTACCCCTTCGGACGGGCCGGTGGCAGGGCCAGCCACCGGCGCACCTGTACACCGTCCCCCGTACATCGATCTCGTTGGTTACGACGAGGAGGAGTAGGCGGGCAGCGGCCACCTAGATCTATGTTCTACGTTTATCTATTTTTTCATAATGTTTAGTTAATGTAAAAACGCCTTTTTGTGGCCTGCCCTTCTCTATGAATCTAAAAAAACGAAATATGTTTGTTGCGTTGGGTGCAATACACGGGCCGTTGAACACCAGCCTGACATTTGGTATCCGCTGGCGACCCAAATGAATAAAAGCGGACATTTGGGGTGTCGGTTCGAGTTGCTCTTGGTAGTACATTGCCGACGTTTGAGGACGTATTTAGGTGCTAAACCGTGTATGGACAGCAAAAATCGTGGTTCTTTCTGCTAAAAGTGTAGACACATTTCTTTTCCTTGGAAGTCTTGGTAGCACTAGTGTCAAGCATAGTGCAGCAACAGTGGAGCACAAAGTGTTGCGGGTGAGCGGAGAAGTCAACAGACAACGGCCGAGACCCGGCCCGTTTGGGCCTTAAATGGCTCCAGCTGTTCCCACCCGAGCCCGAGAGAAAGGGCGGGCCCCTTTTAAATACTCCGGGCTCTTAATTCGCATCGGTTATTGCTCCTCCCTCCCTCCAACAGTGCTCCAGTGTACCATACTTCAACGCCTCATCGTCCGAGAGAGGAGAAAGGCGAGGCCTCGGGCCATAGATTGCTCCCTCCTGTTCCAGCCTCGCTGCCCATGCCTAGAGAATGAGAGAGAGAGGGGGGGAAGGTGCGGGAGTTAAGGAAGGCAGGCAGGCAGGGGCAGCAGCAGCAATGGGGGAGGCCTGATTGCTGAATCCCACAACTTATCCATAGCCTGCCTAAGCTGTATCTACGTTTACTGCTTCTGCTTCGCCAGGACCAGAGAGGTTACTGCTCCTACCACCACGCCCTTGCTCTTCCTGCGTAGCGTAGGCGCGAGGCTGTCTATATAGAAGCGCCTAGCTGGTGGTGCTAGCAGCAGTAGACCTCGATCGTACCACCGCTTGCTTACTTGCTGGTGGGTGGAGCCTTCTATTCCTCACCTGGCTCGAAGCAGACGACGTTTACCGAGATCGATCGAGGCGCCGATCGGGGCGGCGATGGACTTCGGCGAGGACCTCATGCCGGGCTCCGACGCCCACCGCCGGAAGAAGCGCTACCACCGCCACACACCGCGCCAGATTCAGCAGCTCGAGGCGTAAGTCTTGCTCTTTTCTTCTGCTCTGAAGTCTGAATGGATGCGCGGTTGAATTGTTTGATCTGATGATCTGCCGCGTTTCAGGATGTTCAAGGAGTGCCCGCACCCGGACGAGAACCAGAGGATGCACCTCAGCCGGGAGCTGGCGCTGGAGCCCAGGCAGATCAAGTTCTGGTTCCAGAACCGCAGGACGCAGATGAAGGTATGTCATCCCATCATCATCCCCACATGCATCCATCTTTTTCACCTTCCTTCTCAAGGAAACGATTCTTGATCCCTCGTGTTAATTGTTGAGTGAGACGGCCGTTCAACTAATTCGGCGTTTCCATGAATGGATGAAAATTGCAGGCGCAGCACGAGCGCGCCGACAACTGCTTCCTGCGCGCGGAGAACGACAAGATCCGCTGCGAGAACATCGCCATGCGCGAGGCCCTCAAGAACGTCATCTGCCCCACCTGCGGCGGCCCGCACTCCGCCACCGATGACTACTTCGACGAGCACAAGCTCCGCATGGAGAACGCGCACCTCAAAGAAGAGGCAAGCTTCCTTATTTTGTACCACATTTCGCCATCTCTACCCCCGCGCACCAATGGCACTGACATGATCGGCATGGTGATTTTGGTTGCTGCTGCAGCTTGACCGGGTGTCCAGCCTCACGTCCAAGTACCTGGGGCGGCCCATCACGCAGCTACCGTCTATGCACCAGCCGCTGTCCATGTCCTCGCTCGAGCTGTCCGTCGGCGGGCTCGGCAGCCCGGCGTCGCTCGGCCCGTCGCTGGACCTGGACCCGTTCAGTGGCGGAAGCTCGTCGTCGTTCCAGCTCCCCGCACCCGTGTCGGACATGGAGCGTCCCATGATGGCTGAGATGGCGACGCGGGCCATGGACGAGCTCATCAGGCTGGCGCAGGCCGGCGAGCACCTCTGGCACAAGGCGGCCGGCGGCCGCGAGGTGCTCAACGTCGACACATACGACAGTGTCTTCGCCAAGCCCGGGAATAGCTCCTTCCGCGGCCCCGACGTGCACGTCGAGGGATCCCGCGACTCCTGCCTGGTCCTCACCAGCGCCGTCGGCCTCGTCGACGTCTTCATGGACTCGGTGAGCCACATTGCATTTTTTTTTACACAGATTGGTCCAGGGAATGAATCGTTTGCTTGACCGGCCACGTGCATTGGATATTGATGTTCGTGCAGAGCAAGTGGACGGAGTTCTTCCCTACCATCGTGACCAAGACGCGCACGGTGGACGTTCTCGTCAACGGCATGGCTGGCCGGAGCGAGTCTCTGGTGCTGGTAAGACCACACACCACCTAGTCCACTCCATATTTAGCACGCGAACGTGGAGCATTGCTTAGTATATGTGTGCCGTGTGCGTGTGCTCCAGATGTACGAGGAGCTGCACGTGATGACGCCGGTGGTGCCTACGCGCGAGCTCTGCTTCCTCCGCTACTGCCAGCAGATCGAACAGGGCCTGTGGGCGATCGCGGACGTGTCCGTGGACCAGCAGCGCGACGCACGCTACGGCGCGCCGCCGCCGCGCTCACGACGCCTCCCCTCCGGCTGCCTCATCGCGGACATGTCCAACGGTTACTCCAAGGTGACCTGGGTCGAGCACACAGAGACGGAGGACAAGGTCCCCGTGAACATGCTGTACCGCGACCTCGTCGCGAGCGGCGCGGCGTTCGGGGCGCACCGGTGGCTGGCCGCGCTGCAGAGGGCCTGCGAGCGGCACGCGTGCCTCGTGACGCCGCCGCTCGGTCGGGACATCGCCGTCGCCGGGGTGACGCCGGAGGGCAAGTGGAGCATGATGAGGCTGTCGCAGCGGATGGTGGGCAGCTTCTGCGCAAGCCTGAGCGCGTCTCAGCTGCACCGGTGGACGACGCTGTCCGGGCCAGGCGGTGGGTCGGACGACGTGGCTGGTGTGCGCGTCATGGTGCACCGTAGCACGGATCCCGGGCAGCCCAGCGGCGTGGTGCTCAGCGCCGCCACCTCCATCTGGCTCCCTGTTTCCTGCGATCGCGTCTTCGCCTTCGTCCGTGATGAGAACACACGGTCCCAGTGGGACGTGCTGTCGCATGGCAACCCCGTGCAGGAAGTGTCGCGCATCCCCAACGGCTCCCACCCCGGCAACTCCATCTCCTTGCTGAGGGTAAGCTACTCAGCGTCGATCACAACTTCGGCAATGGCCTATGTTACACAAGTGATACTATGCATCGTGTTGTGCTGACGCGGCGTTTGATGGAATGCGTGCAGGGCCTGAACGCGAGCCAGAACAGCATGCTGATCCTGCAGGAGAGCTGCGCGGACGCGTCGGGTTCGCTGGTGGTGTACGCGCCGATCGACCTCCCGGCGGCAAACGTGGTGATGAGCGGGGAGGACCCGTCGTCGATCCCGCTGCTGCCGTCGGGGTTCACCATCGTGCCCGACGGGCGCGCGTCGTCCGGCACGGCGGGGTCGGTAGTGACGGTGGCGTTCCAGATCCTGGTGAGCAGCCTGCCGTCGTCGCGGCTGAACGCCGAGTCGGTGGCGACGGTCAACAGCCTGATCAGCACCACCGTGGAGCAGATCAAGGCGGCCTTGAATTGCGGCAGCAGCCATTGATGGCGCCCTGCCCGGCCCGGCCCCCGTCAGCGGGGAGTGAATTCGATTCCTCCTCCTCTCCTCCCCGTTCATTCAAGGCGATCGAGTTTTTGGTTGGTTGGGTCCTTGAATGAATGAATGCTGGTGCATGCATTCATGGAGGAGCAGCAGCGCGCGCGCCCGTGATGGTGGTCGTGTCGCTGGGTCGGGGTTCATCTGCTGCCGCCGCCGCTGTCGCCGCGCCGTCCGGTCGACGGCATGCACACAACCTACCACACTCGATCGTCCGCTTCTTCTTCCTCGTTTACGTTTTGAATTTGCTCTGCATGGTGATGCATGCAGGTGCACGTGTGATTGTCTCGAAGTGGAGGCCTTTGCATGAAACCGAAGGAGTCAAGAACGCACCATGCTTGTCCCGTTTCCTCTCGCTGCGGTCACTCTCTCTTTTTCGAATCGTAGTGTTTTTCTTCTTCTCCTCCTCCTCCTCGATTTGTGCCCCCCTCTTTCTCCATTGTAGTAGCCGCCGTAGCTTGTTGTAGTTGCAGCAGAGGATGAATGGTTCGGGTATTGACTTCTGTCCACCAATGTAAAAGCCTTCACTTCATCAATGAAACATTCAATTTCCTTTCACCCCAATATCAGAGAGCTGTGGTAAAAGCTGGAGCAGAAGCTCTTTCAGTTTCATCATTGCCTATGCGACCTGTGAATTGTGATGTGTACAGTGGTGGCAGTTAGTAGTTTCTGTCCGACGAGACGGACGTACGCTGTGGTGTGGTGTTCCAACTTGAAGGCCGGAGCCCGCAGCGCTGCCTGTAAGCGCGGGGGCCACTGTTGCAACGCATGCAATGCGTTGCAGCATTTGCATGGCATGGCATCCCTTTCAATTTGCCCTATTAATAGGGGTTGTTGGATTAAGTTGCCATGGCCGAAGCAAATGCTTCCTCTATTATGTGTTGAGGGCCAGCTCGATCTTCAATTTCGTCGACGCATGCATGGTCGGTATTGGTGGCACGCACACGAGTAGTTGCATTGCTGCCGTGATGTTTCCGGCCTGTGACAGCATTTTCTCCACGCAAAAATTAAGCAAACAGGATCCCAGTCCTAACAAATTCGGTAAAATTCTCGACCAAATTGCGGTTTAAACCACCCTTCATTGCAAGCTTTTGCGAAGATCGTCGGTTTAACGAGCTGTTTCCCGTGTTCACCACTTTTACGCAGTGGCGGAGGGCGAAAAAAAGAGAGGTAGGGCCACTCTAAAAAAGATGCGAAGACATAAATAATACCAAAACATTAACACCGTATGTCTTATAATCCTTTAATAAAATAGACATGCAAAAATATTATCTATAACTAAAACCTAAAACATACTAATGATAAAGCTCTACACTTTTTTCTATATTTTTTCAATTAGGACTTTCGAATATCTTTTGCTCGATGCCGCGCATCATCAAGTTATCAATAAGCCATCGCAACTTGGTATTGATGATCTTTGTTGCTCAGAAGTCTCTTTCAACTACGAAGTTAATCTAAACGATGGTCAAATCCGGAGAGTGGCCATCAATCCGCCTCGAGACAGCCTCGTGCATTTGGCATTTCGTACAACTATGTTGGATCGGAGAGTGGCCATCAATTCACCATGGTGCTACGACAGAGTAGAGCTGGCCGGATTGTAATTGCCATTTCACTATCGTTTCAACTTTTGATTTTGTCGTTGGCCTGTCTTAAATATATCCGGAGGATTGCATGTGTGTTTGATTAGCAAAGGTACCTACAGCATGCTTCGACCGCTCGTCTCCATGAGGCGATTACGCACTAACAAATCGTGATCTTAATCAGCGCTAATAACACCAGCAGTCCCACAACTTATATTGCACAGTGTGAATTAGTAGTAGTACAACTTGTATTGACAGAGAAAATAGGTCCAAATGACTCTAAAGCTGACACGTGGTGTCGTACTTTTGCAAATAGACCCCTCCCGGGTCCCACCAGTCAGTCGCTGGAGAAATAATCAAAACAATTGTGAGGTGCTGTAGTGCTCCCAGCGCTAGTCAGAACGAGAAACACTTGGTAATGATAGATACGAGGGTGTCTTCTTTTTATAACCTACTCTATAGACTGTAGTCCAGACACGTGTACATCAAAATATATTTTCTGATTTGTAGTAAGACTGTGGAAGAGGAGGACAACGAATATACATATACTCCTCCGTTCCTAAATATAAGATGTTTTAGACTTTGTCCACATTCACATGTATACAAATGTATCTAAACATGTTTTAGTGTGTATATCCACTCAATTTAGCATGCATCTAGACAACATGTGGAACACCTAAACATTTTACATTTAGGAAGAGAGGGAGTACGTATGTTCTGTGATTTGTATGCTAGGACAATCCGTATTATCTTGACTATCTTGTATATACATATGTAGTGTGATTTGTACTAGCCAGACTTAAATTAGATGCATGAGCCCACATGCCGTATGGTTATACACCAGAACTGGACGCAAGATCATCATGTTCGAGGGCCACGTGCGTAGCGGCGGCCTCGACACCGGCGTGGGTGGCGCGCGAGGCAAACACTATGGCCACCACGGCGGTGCATGCTGCTACTCAAGTCCCGGCCAACGGGTATGTGCCCACGGTCTTCATGTTCACGCCCTTGCGGTGCGCCCGACGATAAGGTCGTAGGCAGTCACGTAGGTGAGGAGTCCGGGAAGGCGTCGATGCCCATGAGGCATGCGACGAGGCTGGGCGTGCGCGACGCGTGGCCCTACTCCTGGTGCTCCTCCTCACTTGAACTGTTAGACTATTTTTCGGCAACTCAATAGTGTTCCTTTTTAAAAAAAAGCTTTACCTTATCATTAATACAATTTCGTTCTCTTATTGGTCGTTTACGTTTTTGCATGGTCGTTGTCCTCCTCTTGCACAGTCTTACCAGAAATCTCAGCAAGTACATTTCAACTTGGACGACAGATCATGTACTATTCTTGTGGTATAGAATCCACAAAATTTGCGTTTGGAACATTAAATAGCTTGTATCCATAGCATCTGGCATAACATGGATAATAAATAAATAGGAGTTAATACTATTCCTATTGCCAGTACAAAAGTATTTATCATTTTTTGTATTAACATAAATTTTGAACTAGTAATTAGACCAAAAAAGACTACTAATTCTGCAACAAAACCACTCATTCCCATGGCCCGTAATAATCCAGCTTCCGTGATATATGACGATTCACTCGTTATCTGAGGCGCTAATTTACCTACTAAAATATCACTAGTTTCTACACAGGATCCCAACCTAACCACTCCATTTCTGTCCAAATTGCGGAGTAAATGTTGTATGGAGTAGTATTTTTTTTAGTTCAATCAGTAGTATAAACCTAAGTATGTTTTTGATCAGGCGGCACCCAGATTTGAACTGGGATAAAAGATTTGCATTCCCCTGGCTTACCGCTTAGCCATGCCGCCAAAAAATTCGAGCGAAAATCAAGAAAAGAGTAAGTATTCATCCACCTTTTTTTTATCTGACTATACTGTTATTTAGTTATTTAGTTATCGACTACGACTAGTGCTAGTTTCGTGACCTATAAAGGTCTCCTTGAATTGCATGATTTTGAAAGTGTAGCAATAGAAAAACAAACGACTAAGCTGTGTCTTGTACTGTAAATTCATATAGGTATTTAATACATGGTAATTTTATAATAAATGTTTTGGATGGCGTACATCAAACAAGCACCCACACCCACACCCACACACTTTTTCGAGTTTTTCCTTTTTTTTCTATCTTCGAAACAATACAACATTTGGATTTGAAAACTTTGAAACATTAGAATTAGATTGTGGAGAAAATCGGATTATTTTTGTGCAATTTAAAAATATATATTTAAAATTTGAAGTTTACTTTATTAAATATATATATAGTATCATAAAATCCTGAACTATTGTTCCCACATTCCATCTCAAATATGTCAGTGAACTCCAAAGTTTCAAAGTCAAAATTGTATTTCTTAATAGATACAAAAAAGTAAAGTTGTTTGGGAAGAAGAAAATGCTAGCATGGATCTTGATACACTTATGAACGGTTCAGATAAGGTGTGTAACTGAGTAGATATTAAGAAAAATCCTCTCAATCCTATCGTCCAAGGAAATTTCATAGAAAATTTTATATGTGTTGGAATCCTTTAAAAATGCAAGAAATTCATTCAATCCAAAGAGGCCCTATTTTTTTTAGGTAAGATGTGCTACTGGTATAACTAGCTTTTTTGGGTATTTTTTATATCATGTTGTTGTCTCTTTGCCGAGCACAATACTCCTGGAGTTGCATTGCAACAAGGCACTGAAGTTGGATTCACCAGGCCAGGCATTTGAGAACATATCTAGTGATGCCAAATTTCACATGCTATCATGATGCCACTGCTTAAAATTCGAATTTATAATTTTCTAAAATTCTAAAATTGTGAGTGTTCATAAGATATGTGTTTACAAACCCTAAAATTTTCAGAACCAAATTCAAGATACACGTATAGAAACAAAAAACATAAATCCAAAATGAATAGTATCATAAAAAGGCAAAATAACACAACTGACACTATTCACATAGCAATTTTTATTTTTATTTCTCTTTGTGTATTTCGAATTTGGTTCTGTAATATCGAGAGATTGTAACACACGTCTTGTGAATACTCACAAATTTGTTTCAAAATAGTCAGAAACTTGTAAATTTAAATTTTAAAGTGGTATCATGATATCATATATGTGAAGTGTGGTATCACTAGGTATATCCACGTAGGCATTTCACTTAGGTCTGGCCTGGCTTGAACTCTGCTTTGATCGTGGGTCTTGTCAGCATTAGCCCCCCCCCCCCCCCAGCCCAAAACAAATTTTAGTGAAAATCCAGTGCTTTTTGGGCCTTTTGTGCCCAAAACCAGTTAAGATCCTGCACTGCACTTGAGCACATCTACTTCATCCAAGAAAAATCCGAGTTTTGAATTCAGCCAGTCACGTAGTCCAACCTGGTGGAAGAGGCAATTTGTTATAGTACTAGAAATTCTCAATCAGCGCATGTGCTTCACATGGTCAGTTGGGTGGGCTCGATCAGAGATTTACGGACGTACACCTACGTACAATTTCCTTAATATATGCATGATTAATTTCCGTCGAACCCGATCTCAAGGGCTCGGTCAGGGTGTTAACAGAGAGATTTGGTCATGCACGGATGCAACACGTACAAATGGTCCTAATCCGTGAAACATGTTGGATTGTTGGGTGTGGAACTGCGGATATATGCGTCTGTGCTCGAGAGATCGTACTCTACTATGCGTACACCAAAGTAAACTTAGCTTGCCATCGTTAATTAGCATTCAACGACAAACGAGCTAGCTAGATAGGGGGATCCGGTTACTCCGTTCTATAGTTAGGGTTTGGTTTTGTAGGTCGTGGTATGCCGTTGGGGACTTGGGGTGGTGGAAGCGGCACCCAGACGAATAACTCTGGCTCAACTTCACTCCCACACCGACGGTGTCCTTCTTGGCGGTGTCTCGGAGTTGATGGAATCGTGTGTTTTCCGATCCCTCAGAATGACGGATTTAGGGTTCATGGATGGTGTCGGCGAGGCAGTGGCGGCAACCCCATCAGGTGTGTCTCTCCTTTTGCTTTGTCCTCGTTGTTGTGGCGTTGTCTCCGACTTCATGGTGGAGCAGGGAGGTTGTGTCATTCAGGAGTACGCGCATACGGTTGTCTACGCAGGTGACAGCTGGAAGATGGTGTATCCTATGTTGGGTTTATGGCTGGAGCCTGACAGTTCTGGCTTCCTCCTTCAACGTCGTAGTCGTGTGGGGGTGTCAGTTCTGGAGTTCGATGTCGTGTCCGGGAACATGTTGCCCCAGTCTGATTCTTTCAACGGCAATGGTTTTGCTTGTGTCAAACTAGTTTGGAGGTCCGTAAAGCTGCTGATCAACAATGGAGCAGCGTCGACCTCGGGTGAAGAAGTGATCTGTCTTCCGTCCCTTTGGTGGTCGTTTCGGTGATGTCGAAGGAGGGGGATAGGCGCTAGATTGGTACATAGGTTTATCCTATCTTTGCAGTTCTATAAGATCGGTGTGTAGGTGCCTTGTAATTTGATCTTTATTTATTTATAAATGAGACACGTATTACCATGCAAAAAAAAGATAGGGTTAGTTAATTTGGACCCGTGCATCCAGTTCACTTTTTTTTTTTAATGGTGTTTCGTTCGAAAAGTTGTTTCTCTTTAAGGTTGTCCTGGTTTCGAGAAGTTTGTAGGTCCTTCAGTAGTGGAAGATGGAGCGATGGGAAACTACATATTGCAGTGCGCCCGCATCCTATCATCGGATATCTCACTTCTGAGTTTTCAAAAAATGCACAATAAATAATAAGCAGGGGTTATGTTATATCTTGTACATCTACAAATTTCATCCAAAAATATAATAATGTGTGGCATGCACAAAGAAAAAACAATGTGTGAATATCACATGATACTTTTCATTTAGGTCTTTTTCTTTTTTGCACCATATCACATCTTGTCATATCTTGGAACGGAATTTGTAAACGCACAAGATACAACATATTCTATGATCATGATTTATTTCATATTTTTTGTAACTTGTAAGTGCGATATCCGACAATGAGGATGCGGACGCAACTAGTTGTGAAATATATATTCGCATTCGCAATGTTGACCATTTATGATGCATGCATTACATACTAGAAGCCATTCAGGTTTAATTGGACCTTTTTTGTAAGTTTAGACTAGTTCAAACCAAGCACTAATTTCATCGAAATGTATCCAAGTTAAATGAAACTCGCTTGAAATGGTTCACGAAGAATTATCTAAGTTTTATATTTATGTTAGAAATCAAAAGCATTATTACCAAAACTCAAAAGCCAGTTCATACAAATGTACTTAATTATCACCAGGTCAATTAAGTTTGCCATGCATGCATGCACATGTAAACGACATGCAAAGCCCATAACTCCACCCAGCTCAACCCCGGCCGGCTGGCAGATCGATCGATCGAACGATGAATGAATCGAGCTGCTAAATGAATTAACTTGAGCTAGCTACTCTATCGTCCTCGATCGATCCAGGCCGGCGTCGCCAAAACTTAATTCCCAACGTGGCGCAGTAGCCGTAGCAGCTGGCCTGGTCCTTGTGATTGATTACTCCATGATGCTGGCTAGCAGTGTGGCTAGCTTGAGGTGCACTGTGTCTGCCTTAATGGTACTACGTTCAGCTGCATGCAGACGACGCGCTAATATAAGCCAGCAACAAGTAAATTACCATGAAAAAACCAGGTTATAAATGAGAAAACAACTTTCTAATTATTCAGTCATGCCCTTGAAGAAAAGCTTTGCCTCCTATAGTAATGCCAGCTGAAGATCTACACATGCAAGTTGAATTGCGAGATGATGATGATGATGATGATGATGATGGTCGATGAATTGTTGGTCCAAGTAAACAGATCAGTCATACTCTGCAGGTATGCGGGGCTTCAATGCCGTTAATTTAAGCCATGCACCAGAACCTCTGCAGGGTGTCAGCGTGAATGAAAAATGCAGTTTGTTTATACAAATCATTGTGGAGCCACACCTCACGTTAAGTAGGCAGCAGCCTTGAATCGCACTAAGTAGTCCTGCAACAGATGGTCGAGTTAAGTCCAATAATAAATTATCAGTTACCTAAAAAATATGTATGATGGGAAAAGAAACGTGCAGTTGGTCTTGACTAACTCTGCCTAGAAAATATAGGAACATACTTATGCTATAACGATGAGGTGAAATCGCGTACGTAGAACACCATTTGATTTGTCATGCAAAATGGTTAAAGAAACGTGCAGGTTATCTTCACTAACTCTGGCTAGCAAATGATCAAGTGAAATTGTAGAACACTATATATACTAGTAATCTTGCACGTGTAATACACGTGTAATCTTGAGAATGTATTTTCCCATGAGATAAATAAAGTGGTAGTGAATATCATGATATCTTTGTTTTTTTTACAACACAAATGCAAAAAAATGGGTACATAACAATAGATTTGCCCGAAGCATAGTCTATATACAATGTATAGTTCAAGCCATTTTGGCTAACAAAGTTCAAGTGAGAGAACCTTCATCTTCACACTATTTCAAGCCCATTATAGATGGAGGTTTGTTTAGGAAAAAAGACATATCGAACTGAATCAACAGGAGGTTCAACATCCATTACACCAGCATGGGCACGTAGGAAAATTTTAATTTAGTTACACCATAACAAAAACATAAAAAGGGTTGGAGACTTGGAGGAGGAGAATTTATCTTCTAAACCATGCCACAACTGTATAGTAAATGGTTGTGCCCTACAAAAATTCATAAATCTTAAGGGGGAAAAAATGGCTATGTACCTCCTCAAAATAGTACTGCATCAAAAGAATTAAGCTTCTAGTAGAAATAACATGGAAGCATCTGAATCTGACTAAAATCCGATGGAAGGATTGGATGGGAACAATCACACTCTATTAAAAATTCACAATTTTAAGTTCACAACATCCTCTAGATAAGGGAGCCGAATATTAGTAATGGCGAATGTGGCAGATCTTCACCACAACTTATCTGCTTATAACCTACAGTAGCAAAGAATATTTTTCAGAGGATTGAAAAATAGGGAAGTGGGTACCTTTTCCGAGTCAATAGAAGCAATCAAAATGCATACCACGAAAAAGCAATTTGTTACAAAACCTTTATATGACTGAAACAACAGACATATAGAACCAGGTTCAAAAAGCTAACCCTTTTTTTTTGACATATAGTATAGGCTAGGCTCAGATTTGCAGTGGCCAGAAAATGTCAGTGATCACATATGAGAAAATATGGTCAGGTTATGTAGCTATATTAAATTTTAGTTGCTGCTGCTAACCTACAGTCCCAAAACATGCAAAAATGAAAAATAAAATAATCAGTACATAATAGGTTTTGTGCTACACGATCAGTAAAGAGAAGTTTGGATTGTAGAAATAGCTGTATATGAACAAACCTCCATTGCAACACAATACCCCTTTGTTCGGCTGGCATATTTGAGTAGTGTTCCCTAGCCTGCTGCTGTTTCTAGGAATTCTTCATTGCAACACAAAATGAAAAATGAATTCTTCTAAAAATTGTACAGTATCATGAATCTAGGAGTATGGAAAAATGACATGCACTACAACGAAACCTTGCTAGAATTGAAAGAAGCATACGTCTACTACCTTGTTTGCCAATTTTGAGTTGAACCAGTTATTTGTAAATTGTGCTTGGACCTGAGGGGAGTCTGAACAAAACAGAAACAATTTAGGATCAATTTACCTGCAAGAGCGGCACACATTAATTACCAGAAATTGCAATGAAATCTTGTGCCAATCTTTTGGAGAACCGAAAATACCATGGTATATGCAGGCTCTGTAATTACTAATTAGGAACCATCCGTCGCTATAATCAGAATCCGAAAAGAAATATATTCTAGTTAATATTACGAATGTAGAACAATTCACACTGGATTATAAGCATCACTATCTACATAGTATAAGTCAAAGACCGTAAACTCTCGTTACAACCTTCTTTTTTCCTGTCACAGCTAACATTGCTACTTCCAAAGTACTAACGATGATCCAAAAATTAAGAGTGAATTCCACTTTTACCCTATAGTTGTGCATTTCTGACAGTGATTACCCTATTTAGTGAGACAAAATTAGAAATACACCATATATGCTTTTTTTAACATGATTTTAACCCATTTTGGCATTCCGCGTGTTTCGTTAGAATAGAACGGTATCTTAGAACTATGTGGTGCATCAAAGTATGTAAATATCCGAGGAAGGCAACGATGATAATGTCCAGCATTCTCTTTACAATCTGTTCAATTGGGCATCGTTGTCTTGATAGTTTGAGTCTCAGTCACCACCTCACACCTTGTCTAACAAAAATGCATAAGAAAATGAGGGTCTAAAGTTTCTAAAATGGGCAATAAGATGATTTTTCGCTAGACGGGGTAATTGGTGTCACAAATGTATTACTTGAGGGTAAAAAGTGGAATTCACTCAAAAATTAAACATAGATGAACTTGTAGCATTCTAACCTTAACACCCTTGTTCTCTCTACACAAAGTGCCACATATATATCCGTTAAAATCAGAAGGATAAAAATATAGTTAGTCAATTTGCTGTAACTTCATCTATACATAGAACAGAACCCAAATTGAATCAGAAAATTGACTTCTAACCGAGGCCAATCTGACAACATATAATCAACAGAAAAAGGAAACATGAGTATCAGACTAAACTCCAATCAAGAGAACTTTGTTTACAACAAATGTTAAAAATATTAATCATAGTGAATGATTGACAAACAGGGCAATGAATCGTCTTATGGATGAAGGAGAGTACCTGTAGTGGCACATCCCTGTAATAGCAAATATACTTGTATAGGAGGCTGAAGGAAACTAAACATATCTAGGATCTTCAATCTTGCAGGCACATAACGTTGGGATTTCCAAGGAGCTGTGCAAGTCATAGTACTCATTAGGAACATTTGGCTTCAGACCACTTTTACATCTGTGATTCATAGTTCGAGTACTTCACAAGTCAGCGTAAAAAAGCATGATAAGACGCATTTGCCAAAACCAGATGATCCTATTTATGCTAGCCTTAAGCAAGTAGGAGTAGTATGTAGTCCTCGGTTTTAGTTGTACAAATTGTGTTCATTAACTGTCGAATGTAAGCAAGCTCGGATCCTATCATTCCATGGCCGAAGCTTACATAGTTAGGTGAAAGTATTTGATATTTGTAAGTTAAGGTGTGTGTCCTATTTCTGATGTACTTTTGTTCTTAAGAATTCTTGCTACATGACATTATAACTAACAGTTGATGCATTGCACATTTGCACATCTTAGATTTGGTCTATAACAAAAATCGCCTAGAAAGAAAATAAAATGGCTTGCTAATACACTAATACGACACTATGAGGTAGCTTGCTCTCCGCAGGTATGATATCCTAGAATACAGTAACTGCATCAGTGAATGAATAGTTCAAATTACTAATCTGCACACGCTGTAACCCGAATAAAACAGACTTCAAGGCATACCAGAACATATGAATGCAATGAATAATTCCAGTCTTCTTACGCGCCCCCTGCATAACCAATACACCGAGCTAGTAAACTCAGCAACTCCAATAATCTAATTATAGTTCTCCAAGTAGCTAGCAGATATGTCTCCAAGATCATAGTAAATAGTAGGATTTCTGCTACACGATCAGTAAAGAGATAGTTGGATTATATGGAAACAATGTATAACTGTAGATGAACGATCCTCCATTGAATATTTGGTAGCTATAAAACAATTCACCTGAAAAGAAACTGTCTATGGGCCATACCAGACGTTTAAAACAGAGGATGGAAGGGGCTGCTGCAGGCGATCTGTTCCGGGCAAAAATACTTATAAAATTGGACAATGGTGGGCTGGTGGCAAACAAAGATTAGAGCAAGAAGAACATGGCGATGACGATCTGATACCTTGACGAATGGTGTATCTGCACCTATGGATCTCCACGAAGCAGCTGCTGGCCGAGCTCCACAGCGGCGCCGTCACCATGGGCCCCAGCCCGCTCCGCCCTCAGCTCCGCACGAACGCATACAAGGAGTCCCGTCGCGCCGTGACCCGGCTGCAAACCCACGGCCGGCTCCGCCACTCCTCCGCGCATCTCCCCATGGACCGACCGACCTCCTCGCGCCGCCCGCATGACGCGACCCATCCGCGCGAAGAGACCCGTCGGGCCGCAACGACCTAGCCTGCCGCCTTTGACGGCCAGGCCGCGCCGCCACCGCCTGCGCCGGCGACAGCGGCGGCCAGGAGGAGAGCTCAAAGACGGCTGGTTCTCTGGCGGCTACACAACCGCCCGCGCGAGTGGTCCGGGAGGGAGGGGAAACGTGGAGTAGAGCGGTTTACCTTTTCGGGGTTGTGGGCTTTTTTTTCTTTTTTCAAAAATGGTGCACATCATACATCATTGGGCAAATCTAAAAGGTTGGTTTGGGTGTGATGGACGGTTCAGATCCTCCGGATCTGACAGACTCTGTCTTTTAATATTAGTAGAGACTAGACGATACCCCGCGCGTTGCTGCGGGATATTTTTGTATACATTATAGCTGACCCAGTACGTAAAAATAATATGGAACAAATGATCTTCTATACTATATAGCTCATAGACAGTACTTGTTAACCAACTAAAGACCCTTTCTAAAATCTAAATATACATGCGTCTAAAGTTTGAGACAGAGAATCATGTATCTATGTGAACTGAGACAATGATAATAAAGTAAAATGAGACAACACAGATATGTTTGAGTGAAGGGAAAGGAAAACATAATAAAATAAGCAGCGGTTGCTTGCCCAGGGAGAACAATGAGACACTTTCCTTACAAAACAATGCATTACAACCATGTGATAGCTTGCTTGTGTATAACTCAGATACAAACAAAACTTTTGCAGTACAAAAATACATACAGATAAACAATTACAGCTTGTAATCTGCCACATTAGTCAGTCGAGATATTCAAATAAAAGTATGCCATTACCAAAAATAAATGTGCCAAGAAACACCTTTGAAAGTTTGCGCTAATTAAGTATACATCGATTCTTCTCCTCGCAGTGCTCTTCCAGGTCTCCAATTTCAAATAAAAGTGTGCCATTACTAAAAATAAATAGTGGGGATGACCTATTTAGTTATATAGGATGTGCCAAGAAACACCTTTCTCCTCGCAGTGCTCTTCCAGGTCTACAATTTGAGTATACCGAACCAACAATATTATGATGTAGAAAAACTTTTGAATAAACCGAACAACTAATGTTACCTATGTATCAATTTATGCAATATCTGACCTTTGTTGTACTCTGGAATAGAAAATGGAAAGGGGCAGCAAAAGAATGCTAACAAAAAGGAATGGGATCATTGAGCATGCTTCTGTATGATTGATCTAGCATTCGGTAATAGAACACGAAAGGTACACACTAATGTATCCAGAAATTGAAATTTAATGGTAAAAAATCCGTTAAACGTGTATACATAAGAGATGCTTACCTGAAAGAATGGAACCAATGAAATAACATGCATGGCAAACAATCATCTCTGGCCACGAAAACGTGCATCTAGTCCAAGAAGCCCATATATTGACATGTAGAAGTATGTTTTCATATTTATTTACGGTATGAAAATAACTCATTAGGACAAAGTAATTAGAAAGATACATGTAAGAGATGGAGAGCAGCCAGATGTTGATTCAGCCTTGAAATCATTTGTTCTACATGTAAGAACAGAAAATGGTTGAAATCGGATTAAATTGCATTGATTGTTTCATTGAGAGAAAGCTGAATTTAAATGAGAAAACAGATCAAGCAAACATTCACCATAACATTTAACAATCGCAGGTTTAGCTTGTGTATGAATATTTCCTGCAGTCCACAGAATTAGTAGGAGGAATGAGTTATTGAGAAAATAAGGACATATTTTCAAGAGACTTGATTTATGCTCTACGGTTTAATGAGCAAGAAGTAGAAGGTCAAGGCAAAGTGCATGCGCAGTGGGCCAAAATCAAATGCTCACGGAGACCAACTCGGGTTACACATACAAACAGGTAAGGGGAGGATCTGGATATAAAAAAGACGCACGTACCAGTGGCCAACGCTTGATGATCCTGCAATGGAATTGTTGCTGCCGGCGAAGAAATTCACGGCCATCTGATGTAGGCGACGCTCACCGCCTCAGCCTCGAGTTTGACGGCCGGATAGCTGAGAGTGGAGAACCGTACCAGCAAAACACTGCATGAATTTGAATACTAAATTCGATTCAACAAACAACTCAGTTCCTCACCGCTAAGACCAACCATGAAAAACTGATCAGAAAATCAAAGAAAACAACTATGGAGGATAACTCGAATACCTTGCTAGAGGATTCATCCTTCTTGAAGTAAATGAAGAGAGGATTGTCCAGATCGACCTTCTCCAGCATGCAGTCTACCTGTTCCTGCACAGCCCCAATCAAAACGGTGCAAATCGAGTCAGTGCGGGAGAAACTCATCTTGGGACGGAGATTTCCCTGTCATCCGCCGACTTGGCGTACGGCGTACCCTCGTCTGCCTTACCTCTGAGGCGCATGAGAAAGTTTATAGGGGGGTACATGAACCCCTGGTATGACTGCGTCAGTTTGATGTGGAGCAGTTTCTCGCGGAGTGGAGGAAGAGAGACGGCGGTCGTGGTCATTGATTGAGAGGTGAGGTGGAGCTGCTGGTCGGTCGATCTGGATTCTGTCCGTTCGGGAAGAACGAATGTTCGGTGCAGAAGATCAATAGAACTGGGCTGTTTGGAATGGGCCAGAAAATTATATGGGCTGCCAGGCTTACATATCGTACATACCACAGGGTAAAAAAAAAAATTGAACCGAAGGGAGATTTGACAGAGAAAAGAAACGAAAAGAAAAAGAAAAATCCGGGAATTGCTGATGTGTCACTTTGCTGAGGTGGATAGGCTGCATGTTGAGAGAAATAGTTAGTGGGGATGACCTATTTAGTTATATAGGATGAACGGAGGAAAAGATATTACTGTCAAATGACTAACTACCACGAAACATGTCGAGGAGTACTAACAAATCAAACTGAACAAGGAAAATAATTATTGTTTAATATGTTCCATACCCCACAACAGAGAAAATGTGAGTTACGTTGGACTATCTTGCCTAGTAGAGTTTTTTTTTTTGCTTCCGGGCTCCATTGCTCCCTCTACTTAAAACAAATATCACATTTATAAATGTCAAAAATATCTGATAACAATTATGCATGTTGTCAATGAAATATACTATAAACGTGCAAACTTTTGATTTGAAATATTTTCTATTCGGATCTACACACTTTTAAATATCTAAAATATACAACATTTGTCATTTTTATCGAGATTTTCCACGTTTATGGGATACATCATTGGCAATATGCAGGATTTTTTCAGATTTTTAAAAAACTTATAAATATAATTTTTAGTTTTGTTTTAAGTAGAAAGAGTACTGGAGCTCGGGAGGCAAAAGTGTTTTTCGTATCTTGCCATGATATAATAGTGACTACTTCCTCCGCCCAATGATATTAAGCCCTCTCGTTTTTCAGATTTTTGTTACTCCTAATATAATCCCCCACTATTAATTCACACAGGTTTCTACAGAGCTAGATACAACTTAATTAATATTTAATGATGAAATAATTATTTAACAATGACCATCAAACCCTTAAACTTGGGAGGGGTATACCAAAGGAGAAGCCTCCCACTTTATGAACTTGGGATATTGGTGAACCCATTCAACAAATATGAACTAGGGATATCCACGGCTCCAAATGCCATATTCTTCGCCATCCATCGCCTCATGAGGACAAAAGATCACTATACCCCGTGGGCATGACATAATCCCCCTCATTTTGGGTTTACAAGGCCCCTAACAAAAAAATCTGTGTACCTAAAAAGTGTAGCTAATATCTAGTTCTCTGGTCGGTGGTGCCTCGTCTCTCCCCTTTACAACTTTGTACATCCTGACTATTTGTCTTTCCACTTTGTAAACTCGGGATAGAGTTAAACCCGTTAAAAAAATGCCATATTGATCTTTGTCCATAGCCTCATGAGCCCAAATGATCATTGTACCCAACACGCATATAGCTATTTTTCTTTTTGCCGAAGCCTTCTCTAAAGAAAATTAAATAGGTTATAGTTTCATTAGAATTTTTATCCGTCTCTAATATTTGCCAACACTGACAAGAAAAATGTGGACAAATTTTGTGGTTTTGCGGGTCGCCTTCAATCTAGATGCAAGTTGAATTGCGGGATAATGATGAATCGATGATCGATGAAGTTGAGAACAACTGCCTTGCACATAAGTTGAACGTGCATTTGGTCCAAGTAAACAGAGCCATTCATACTACTCTCCGTATGAGGGGCTTCAATGCTGTTAATTTAAGCCATGCACCAGAACCTCAGCTGCTGTCAGCGTGAATGAAAACTGCAGTTTGTGAGGGGTAAATGCAGATCCTTTACTAATCATTGTGGAGCCGCACCTCTTCTTAGAAGTCGGCAGCAGTCTTGAATCGCACTAAGTAGTCCTGCGACAGATGTTTGAGTTCAGTCTAAGAATAAATTATCAGTTAGCTCTATTTCAGAAATATATGATGATTAAACAAACCTGCAGTTAAATCTTCACTAACTATGGCCAGAAAATATAGGAAAAATGTATAATTACAAGGGGAAATTGTAGAACGCTATCTGTTTTTTCATGCAAAATAATTCCATGTTTAGTATTGCAGTTTGAGGTTTGTTTAGTAACAATATTATTCATATAAATTAATACTCACACTTGCATGTAGAAGATTGTGCATATGTCCAGAAGGCCAGTAACTTTATGAGCGGAGAAGCAGATACATCACTATCAAATGACTAAATACCACGAAGCATGTCGAGGAGTGCTAAGACATGAAATTGAACAAGGAAAAAAAACTGTTCCATACCTCCACAATAGGGGAAATGTGAGTTATGTTGGAGTATCTTGCCATGATATAATAGTGACTACGAATGGTCGTTATTATACCATTAAAACATGTGTTCCTTTGCTATTTTTTCATTTCAAACTTTCATGTCAATCCGTAACTTGCACTTCATTATACGCTCCTTGATGTCCACAACCCATGTAACTTCATCTTGCTCTATGATGAGTAAATCACAAATCATTGCCATAGGTATCCAAGGCATCACATTGATAAAAAAAGATAGCTGATATATAATCCTCTCTTTGTCATGCCGTACCAAACTTCCATCTTATTCTTATCCAGGCAATGTGTATGTACCAACCACTTCTTATAACTTGTGATGCCTTGTTTCTACCTTTTTAAAACACTACACACCTCTGATTAGTTCTCTTCCCACTTTATAAACTCGGGATATCGATAAACCCGACCGTTCAACATATATGAATCCTAAATCCCCACAACTCCAAATGCCATATTCTTCATCGTCCATCGCCTCACGAGGGCAAAGAACCACTATACCCACGACATGCCATATACTCCCTCATTTTGTGTACCCTGCCCAAAAAACTTCGTGCACATATATAGTGTAGCTAATATCTAGTCCTCAAGTCGGTGGTGCCTCCTCTCCGTCTTTACAACTTTGTACATCCTCACTATTTGTCTTCCCACTTTGTAAACCGGGGATACCGACAAACTTGTTCAACAAATGTGAAACCCAACCCCCTCTTCCCCTCCCTGCCACCCCAATTCCAAATGCCATATTCTTCACTGTCCATCGCCTCATGAGCCCAAATGATCATTGTACCCCCACACACATGTGTATATTTTTATTTTTGCCGCGAGGTCTCCTCTAAAAAAATAAATGGGTTAAGTTTTATTAGAGTTTTTATTTGTCCGTAATTTGGTCAATACTTACAGGGAAACTCTATCTATCAACCGACTGATCCATCAGTCGGGTCGCGACGCGCGCGCACGCGAGCGAACGAGTTGCCTTTATCTTCTTGCACGGCTGCACCCTCCACACTCTCTCTCTATCTTATCTCCCTGCCCCTCACGTTCTCTCTCCATATTAACAACAAGTCAATGATAGGCCATGGTGACCATCGGGACGAAGCAGCGCTGCCCGCCAGCGAGCCATGTGGCCGGCGACGAGTTCCGCTCGCTCGACGGCGGCGCCGTCTCCTCGCTCCCTCGCGGACCTCCCTCCCGGCCGCCTCCCCTTCCAACCGCCGGCGATGCGGCCTCGCAGACCTCTCTCCTTGCCGGCTTCGATTCCAACCGCCGGCGCCGCCGACCAGCACGCCACCATGGAGGCCATGAATGGTATCTTCACCGGATTTGGAGAAGATGATGCCCCGTGACTGGATTGGGTAGGGGTTCCCTCCATCTAGCTTCCACAGGCCTCTGAGTGGCAAATTTCATGGAAGGGGAGCTCGAATCGGTCATGGCATGCCTCCATTGGTGATGACATTAAGAGGTCAGTTTTGGGGTTTGTTGATGTTGCATTAGGTGTGCAGTTTTGCTACATGTGCGACTCGTTTTTGTTGTATAAGCATGAGCAAAGTGCTACATGATTTCTGCAAAAGTGACGTTGTATTCATCGATTTGCTACAACCAATTTGGGATTTGTTGGATATGTTGTTGGTTTTTGCTACATGCCTGTGTTTAAAGTGTTACATTCGTTTTGCTACACGTTGCCAAGCTTTATGGATCTGATATTTTTTTGCTACATACAGTGCTACGTGCGATAAAAAAAATGTTGTGTTTGACTTTTTTTTTGCTACATAGATCGGACATAGCATTTCTGAAATTTCTTTGCTACATTCGATGTTGCATACATAGACAAATGGTGCTACACGCGAAACGTTTTTGCTACATAGATCGGACGCGCGAGATCATTTCACTTAAGTGGATCCGACAACTGCGAAGGCGGCTGTAGCAAAACCTGGCTACACCCGACTGACGCCTAGCGTTTGCCATACTTACAAGGAAAACATGGACAGCATTTTTTGGGGTTTCAAAAATAGAGTAAGTTTTTTTTTTCCAAGAAAGAATACGTAGAAGGTTGGTGCACGGCTGCACATCTTCGTGTACGGCTCAAGTATGAATTGGGCCGCAGTCTCAGGCCGCAAAACTCAAAAGCTCAGTTTCGCCCAACACTTGCTCCCGGTTCTCGCACGCCGTCATGGAGCCATCGCCGGAGCCTTCGCCGCCGACCACCACCCCAGCCCCCGACTTCCCTGCTGTCGGAGGACGCGAGCCATGCCCTCCCACCAACTCCTCCTCCCTCTTCCCCCTCTTCCCGCTCTCCGCCCCCGTCGAGTTGTCCCAGCTCCTCCCGAACCCTAGCTTCTCCTTCGACGCCTCCTCCCTCACCATCCCGCCCACCGCCTCCTCGTCCCTCCCGCCCCCGCTGAGCCCTTCGTCGGACGAGGAGCCGGCGCCCGCGCCCGCGCCCTCGAAGTACGACCTGCTGCCCTCCTCACCGTCCTCCGACGATGGGAGGGGGTCGAGGCGGAAGGACAGGAAGAGGAGGAAGCGGAGGAGGGACCAGGAGAGGTACGATGGGGCGGCTGCTTTGCGGAAGCCGGGCGTTCGCGCCTGGGCTGGGGCGGAGACCAAGCTCGTCAAGGATTACTACTTCGACGCCAAGGGTGATCAGGATAACTTGGCGTTTGGATCCATCTACAGGTAGGTGGCTGCTTATGTAATGTAGGGAATTTAGCTACGATGTATACAATGGATTGTTGCATACCCAAGCTTCTGTGTTGAATTCATGGTTATAGGTTTGCATGTGAAGTTACTTGGCGTTGGACTGCTTATAGATTTGCATATGAAGTTACTGGTGTGTAGGTAGCTGCATTTCGTTGATTTCATTGTTGCGGTGTTTGTTATAGTAGGAAATGCTTTTTCTGTTCATTTTTGCAATTTTATGCAGGTGTGCTAGAGGGATCAGGAATGGGTAAGAGGTTGTGTAGGGCTGCTTATGTTTAGTGTCTTATCAAAGTTATTAGCATCAAGTGTGATCTCCTAGATGCAAAACTACATGCTTAAACTCATTTCCGAGATCACTGAAAATTGCTAGGCAGAGTTAATGATTGTGATGGATATGGAGTGATAGTTTCAACTCTTAAACCCAGTGTAGGCACCCATGCCAAGTTAGACGCTGGGTTGGAATGATTTTTTATTTTTCACAAAAGCAGATCATTCTGTCAATCAGGAAAATGCTATATCATCGTATAACTATATATTTTTGTTTATCTTCTGGCACTTGCTACATCTGGAAGTTACTAAAATCAGGCTATTTTAAAACGTTCAAGAGTAAATATATGCGGTTACTGTAAAGATTTTTTTTATCAAGTACAACATGTAGTTTGCTACTCTGTAGTGTCTTGTGATTACCAGTTCAATATATTTTTTTACTTGTATAAATGTGAGCAAACAACATGGACTGTATCTTTGTACATTAAGGAATTGAACCTGCTATCGACAGATACACTGGATCCTTTATCAGTTAGAAGTCTTGTCTGGTTACGACCAGGAAGTGCGACATCAAAACTAACGTGTAAAATAACCCTTGTCAGGGTGAGAACTGTGGAATTTGTTTGTCTTATTCAATTCAAGTGCGGTAGCCAAAGAGGGGGACTGCACAACATCAGTGCTAATGTAAACTTGTTCTGGAGAACTATTCAACTGATATGGTCAATGTAACAATGTAAACAATATATGGAAGTAGGTTATCATCAAGATGGAAAAGTTTTTATGTAGTCTCTTTGGTCAGAATGTGAATGCTTAATAAGATGTTAAAGTTTTACAGTTTTTAGTTTTCACCTGGAGCAGAAGCTTCACTTTTATTACTCGAACTTATTCAGGTAGCTGATTTTGTTCTATTTAAGTCTAACACCACATGATAATATGCAGAATGGATATTGCACGCTACAAACCTCAAATGACACTGGATGCACGTGGTCTGAATCGACGTTTCTATAATTATGGACATGCTTCATCACATATGGATCTAGATTCAGATTTAGATGGACTGGATAGCAAAGTAAAAGTTGGAGGTCGTTACTTCTCAGCAAAACATGCTGTTTTAGAAAGAAATAAGGGTTTCAAACACCTGAAAGTGTTGAAAAGAGATACTGCAATTCTCCCTGAAGATTTTATCCCCGTAGACACACCATCCATTCCCGCGAAAAGTGCAACTGTGCAACTGGAGCTTGAGGAATCTTGGGAAGACGAAATACTTCGGAGGACAAAAGAATTCAATAAGATGACACGTGAATGTCCCCACGATGAAAAAATTTGGTTGGCCTTTGCTCAGTTTCAGGTATCAGAGTTATATAAGAATATATCTTTCACCAGGCTATGCATATCTGTTCACTAGATGTTTACTATAGATAACATTTCCCTCTTCCGACTTAATAGTTAAGAAGTGTACTGAAGAGATACCTCTGCTTCTGATTTGCAGGACAAAGTCGCCAGCTCTCAGCCTCAAAAGGCAGCACGTTTGCAAACAACTGAAAGAAAGATTAGCATATTGGAGAAGGCTTTGGAGCTCAATCCAGATAACGAGGAATTGTTGCTTTGCCTTCTGAAGTCATATGGTGAGAGAGATAGCACTGAGAGTCTCTTTGGTAAATGGGAGAAAATACTTATGGAACACCCTGACAGTTGTAAGTTGTGGAAACAATATCTAATTCTTTGCCAGGGCGAGTTCTCCAGATTCAAAGTATCTGATACACGGAAGTCTTATACATATGCTGTAGAGGCTATATCTGCATCGTGCACCAAGCTATGTAGGCAGGTTCAGTATTTCGTTGCAGATATTTCAGCTTATCTGTTCTCCACCCCCTTCTCTCCCTCTCTTTGCATGAATGTGCTGCAGTCGTTAAAATGTTTTTTTCTTAAATTTTCCACAGGATAGTCAAAATGCTGATCTCAAGACACAACCTTCATTAATTCAGCTTGAACTTGGTTTAGTGGATATATTTGTGAATCTATGCCGGTTTGAATGGCAGACAGGACATCGAGAATTAGCAACCGGGCTATTTCAAGCTCAAATTGAATTTAGCTTATTCTCCCCTCCCCTTTCCCTGTCCAATAGCAGTAAGCAAAGGCTCTTTGAGCACTTCTGGAATAGTGGTGGTGCCAGAATTGGAGAAGATGGGGCTCTTGGGTGGTCTACATGGTTAGCCAAGGATGAGGAGAGTCGACAAAACATGGTTATGCAAGAAAATCCCCAAGAGCCTGAAGATGGAAGCTGGAGTGGTTGGTTTGATCCCTCTAGAACAATGCTGAAACGAATAATGTGTCTAACAATTCAATAGAACCATCAGCCGCTGATGGAATTGATCCAGAAGACTCTGATGCTGAGGACACACCTGCACAAGATGATGTTGAATCTTTGCTAAAAAAGCTTGGCATTGATGTGGACGCCGAGTACAGCAGCGAAGTTAAAGATGCAAAAACATGGAATAGATGGTCCGCGATGGAGCTGTCGAGGGACAATGAACAATGGATCCTGTTCATGAAAAGTCTGGTACTTCCCATTTTCCCTTGTGTTGGTAGATTGATATGTGACTTTGTAGAGTTATTTATTTACCTCAATGCTAAAACTGGATGCTGTTTTCAGGAGTAGGACCAAGTCAGTCTGATGATGCTTCAACTGGAGACGTCAATGACCAGCTTTCGAGAGTAATCTTGTTTGAGGACGTAACTGAGTTTCTGTTCTCTTTATCTTCAGAAGAGGCTCGTTTTTCTTTGATATGCCAATTCATTGATTTCTATGGTGGCAAAATTTCTAGATGGTAAATTCTCTTAGTTCTACCTGATAAGCTGTGATCATCCTCTTATATGAACATAACTAAATGATATACTTTATTGCCTTATAAATTGTTTAAGTTTTTATTGCTCAGTGTGCAACTCCTTAAGACTACATTTCTGCCTGAACAAAAAAAATTCATAGCGCTATGAGGCTAAAGAACAATTTGATTAAATCTGTGACCATATAACTGCAGCTATCCCTATTGGTTTCATTATTATTTTGGTCATGTAGTGTGTTAGTCTATTAGTTTTTATTCATCACGAACATTTCAGTATCTAGAGTGGATTCCGAGTCGACAACTAGGTGATTTGAATTTTATCCTAGTTATAAGGACCTTATGCCAACTTTTTCAGTCCTTAAAACCTACATCAGTAAGAAGTTGTGCACTGGTTTGCACCATGGATAGTTGTTTATTTTTCCTATTTTCGTATCTATTGGCTTGTATAATTATCTTTCGGTGTTAACCATCATATATTCCATGCTTATCTTTTAGTGTTTACCAATATTTTCAAATTCCAGGACGTCCAGCAACAGTTCAAGTTGGCTTGATAGAATTATGAGCCTTGAGATGATATCGAATGATATTTTGGAAGATCTTAGCACCGTATATGACCTTATAAACAAGACTCAAGATTCAATTCATTACAGATTAGAGTCGTTATTAGGGAGTACGCACGATCTTTCTGATAGACCTGGCCTGGTGAAATTTCTGCAAAATGCAATATTACGTTCCCTTGATGTATTCCCTCGCAATCATATCTTGGAGGAAGCTGTCCTTGCTACCACCCAAACGTATACCGCACAAGTGAACACTTTGTCTGCTCCTGCTAAAGCATCACGGGCTTTGGCCAAAAGTCTGCTGAAGAAAGACAGACAGGTATGCTTTATCCTCTTTTTTTTTGTGCATCAGTTTGCTGTGGAGCATAAAGTTATAAGCAACTCACGACAGAATGAAATTTGCTCTTGTATTTTAGTCACCTAGTTCGCATGATACAGTTTTGCCAAGTGATATCACTGATTTAATCTGCATCGATTAGTACACTAAGCACATCATGCAGTTATGGAACCAAATTCAAGCAAAGGCAATAAGAATTTGTAGCAGAAGTCCACAGTTCAATAGCAGCTATTCATATTTTCCAGTAGCCAGTTTAGTACTCCATCCATTATCTTGTTCTCAGTGTTGTTATCATGAAAATTGTCCATGTCCATGTTTCCCTTTGTATATGTATAATGTACATTTTGTTTGACAAGACTTCATGTAGCAGTAATCAGTCTTAACCATATGTATCTTGGAACATTGCATATTCTTAGAAGAAATGTAAACAGTGTAACTTTCTTGTGGTCAGGATCTTTTGCTTTGTGGAATATATGCTCGAATCGAGGCTAGGCATGGGAACATTGACCAAGCAAGGAAGATCTTTGACATGGCACTATTATCTACCGAAGGAGCTACACAGGTACCATATGACCCTAAAATAAATGTATTTTTATGAAAGTTTGTATATTCAGTTCCAATCAGTGTTATTTGATGTGTAGTTGCATAATGCTCTGCTGTTCTAGCATATTTTGTGTGTACATAAATCTGTCTTTCGAGTGCATATTGCCATCTCCGTTCTAAAATAGAAGTCTTTAGACATTGACATGATCTCCATTGTACAACTTTGCCCAATATTTTTAATTGCATATAAATCAACAATAAGAGACTACCTAGAGATTTGGCTCTTGATAGGACTGCATGGAATCAGCAATCCCTGTACTGGATCAGTAGTTTACTCGTACTTTGTTACTTTTTTCTCTCTCTCTTGCACGATTTGGTTCTCATGTTTCTGCTGGGTTTCATATCTAGACTACCCACAACTTGCTTGGGACCAAAGGCTTAGTTGTTGTTGTTGTTGCTGCTGTATATTAGCCAACAATATTAGAAAATAACGATTTAAAATTAGTTTGATAACAATCATCCTTACGAGGTCATATCAATAAGAAAATATTAAGTATATTTTGCGGCCAAGCTCTTAAATTTTCATTGCATGCATTCAAGCATGGCTTCTATTTGGGAACGGATTTGATAAGAATTAAGAAACCAGGTTTCTGCTGTTAAGGTTCTGCTGATCATTGCTATTGTTGGCAGGAGCTTGTCAGAAAAGTTCCTATTCTTTATTTTTGGTATGCTGAGATGGAGATATCAATATCTACTTCGAGAAACGATTCTGAATCGGTGCATCGTGCAATTTACGTTCTTTCCTGCTTGGGGAGCAACATCAAGTATACTTCTTTTGGTGGTCCTATATCACGCCCACTTGTATTAAGGGCTCGTCAAGGATTTAAAGAGCAGATTAGAAGCTTGCGATCTGCATTTGAATGTGGTTCTTTAAAAGAAGAATCAGTTGCTTTGATTTGTTCAGCATCCTTGTTCGAGAGTATGACTTCTGGTTATTCTTCTGGTCTTGAAGTGATAGAGGAGATAGAGGAGGCATTTCCATTTTCAGGTTCTTCATTCTCTCTCTTCCTTTTGTTCTGGATATGTTTGGATGATATCATTTCAAGCCATTATTTTTTCTCCTGTGTGAAGTGGCTTTACTTGTAAGTCTTACATTATACGAAATGTCAGTTATTCTTGTTATCCCTTGCCGGCCACCTTCGTTTGTCTATTACTGTTGGTTGAAACGGCTGATTGAGGCAACAAGCCAACAACATAATAAATACCATCATGGTCCTTTGTCATGAACGCTGTTTTTTCCTTCCTTCTTCTGATGTGTAGCTATCTTCCAAGTTAACTATTGACACCGAAATATGGGCTTGTATTTAGGGCTCTGTTAGTGCTATTTTACAGATTTATCCATTGTTATTTGTTAAATACTAAATTGTATCAGATGCATTTGTCTAAGCTCTATGTTATTTTACCAACTTGTTATCTTGCATAAGAAATAACTGTTTTGTACTGGAAATAGCAAATTACTTTTGACTGTCCTCATTGGTCAAGATGGATGGATCCTTTTGACTGCTCTCAAGGGTCTTTTTCAGTTTTCACTACAAGTTAAAATTACCTCGTTGTATTTTAATGTTGAACTTAACTGTATGCTGCATTGCTGTTCTGCTGTTCTTTTGAATCAGATTAAGTATTTTAACTGTTGTTTTGCAATGCTTGTAAACATTGGAATTTTTTTTTATCAATTTGCAATCAGTAAGGCATTGTCTTATTGTGGGAACATGATTTTTTCAGAGAGCAACCATACCTTGGAATTTGAAGAGTTGTGGATATATTACATCAAACTGCTTCAGAAAAATCTGAACAAGTTGAATCTTTCAAGGGTTTGGCCGAGCATATTGAAAGGAGTACAAACATATCCGTGCAATCCGAAATCATATGCATCCATGTTAACTGTAGGCTATCTTTACAGTGTTCCCAATAATCTGCGTCTCACACTTGACAAATGTAGTCAAAGGTAAGGGTGCCTTATTTCCATGAAAAAAATATAAAAAATAAATTTTATATCTAGTATAATATGATACAAATGTAACTTCTAAGGAACTGTCTGTCTAGTTCACCTTTAATGTGGTCCTCTACGATACTTAGTTGCTTGTACACATGTACGGTGTTTAAAGATGGAAATATATATGTAGCTTGTGAGCTTTCAACACACAATATATAAATGAGCTTTATTGTATTCACGCAATTTTGTTGCGAGCACTTGACAGTAGTATGAGTTTAGATGGCCTTTTTCTTTCTATTGACTGCTTAATTTTGAACAGGGACCCTTCCATAATTGCCTTGCTGTTCGCCTTGTCCTTTGAATTGAGTAAAGCAGGATCTTACAATAGAATACACAGTCTGTTTGAGAGAGCTCTAGCTGATGATAAGTTACAGAAGTCTGTTCTATTGTGGCGCTGTTATCTAGCTTATGAGGTGGAGATGGCCTGTAATGCTTCTGCGGCACGGCGTGTGTTCTTCAGAGCTATACATGCTTGCCCATGGTACGTCAGTTACATTAAATATGGACATCAGAGCTTAATGATGACATTTTACTTATTGCTATCCACTCAGCCCTTTATTATATGTGAGAATAGTGAGCAAGCTTAGAGAGGCAGTGTCTTTCAATTGATTGGGGATGTCATAAATTTGAGTAGTTTATGAAATGCTAGCTTGGAATGTTATCAGCTTCTGCTTTCTTTTCTTTGCTTCGTTATGTGAATATCTAAGTGGTTTTAATTCCATGTGTATCCTCTCGTACTTCTCTTAGGGGTCCACTATTTAAACGGTAGATTTAATTGTCTCTTTTGGGGCTCAAACAGACTTCTTGGTGGTTTAATGTTGTTTCTATGGATGATTGCGTTTGTCACCTAACAGTCATGCTTCACAGGTCTAAACGATTATGGCTTGATGGGTTCCAAAAATTGAGCTCAGTTCTGACTATGAAAGAGCTAGCAGATCTCCAGGAAGTGATGAACGGCAAGGAATTGTTCGTTCGCACTGACATTTATGAGATACTGTTACAAGATGAAGCTGAAGACGACTAGATGTGTATTCGGAGTTCCAGATCTGTCCCACATGAGAATCGTTTAAGCTGGTAGTTTCCAGGATAACAACCGACAACAAAAGTCACTTCTGAGGCCTGCATGCATCTTGTAAACGCTTAGAATCTTTGGATTGTCAATTTTGCCGATTATAACTATCCCTTATTTTCCGTTCCTTCCAAGACACTTTTTGCCCAGGTTTGTTGCCACTTACAGTTCTCCCATTTGATCCATCGTTAAGACACACAAATACACAATCGCTTCACTAGGCTTGTTGAACCTCAGGACAAATCAGTCTGAAAAGTTCTTATGGCAACCGCTGAAGGCAATTATAAAGCAGTGCATGTAAATTGGACCTTGAGATTGTTTTGAAAGAATGGAGCAACAAAGGCTGTTGGAAATTCATGTTAACAAAGTGCAAAGTTACAGCAACCTCAGGCAAGAGAAGCATGGTTTCCTGTTTCTCCTTTGTCTCTACATTTTACTTCCGTCTCATGGTTCTTCTGGTGAAGCAGGTTAGCAGGCTTTGTGCGGTATATCCCGGGATCTTGGCCGATGAAAGAGAAGCTTGCTATGTTGAAGGCTTTTAAAGGTTTCTCTGCAAATTTGTAAAATCTCTATGTTGCCCTTGATCGAATTAAAATGAAAGGCAATGAGTAGAATGCTAACCCCATACTTCAGTGACTAAACTGATCCAGTAAATTTGACCGTTAGAGACCAATATCAAAAGTAGGCTCAGTGAAAAGGAAACAATGACCTACAGTGTCTAAATGACGGGTGTGCTTCAGTAAGGGTGTGTTTGGTAGCCTGTGTCACCATAGATTGAGTTTCCCAAGTGAGACAGGTTGACCTCATACAGGTTGGGCTAAGATTTTGTCGAGTGTTTGGTGGCTTGTATGTGTTGAGCCAAGTTGAGATGGGATGTTGTTTGTTGGCTCGTATGTGTTGAGCCGGGCTGAGTCATTTCACCATTTCAACATTGCGTAAACAACATTTCAATAATGCTTGTATTTTGTGGTTGGATTAGCCTAATTTGTAATCTAGAGCCGATCCTAGGATTAAAAATATTATATCACAGTTTTTACTTATAGGTCCTCCAGGTCCAGAAAAATAAATTACAAACAGATCCAATTCATACACAAAGGCACCTGGAAAGAATTTATAAAAGCAATTGGGTCCTCAGAAAAAGCAATCAGGTCCTGAGAAAAAGCAACGTCCATGGCGCGCGCGTAGCAGCCCGTCGGCGGCGCTGGGCGGTGCTGGCCGGAGGTAGAGGGCGCTGGGCGCGAGGGGAGGAGCCGTGGGCGGCGCTTGGAGGAGCCGTGGGCGGCGCTGGTGCTCGTCCGTGTAGGAGGCGACCAACTGGCTGGTGCTCGTCCGTGTAGGAGGTGGTAGGAGGCGACCAAGGCTATGGCCACGGCTAGGAAAGTGGGGTACCTGCGTCTCCCCATGCGGCTGACGGCGGCGTCCGCCGGGGAGAGGAGGAGCGGAGGGGCGGGCGGCGCTGGGCAGCACGTGGCGGTGGCGATTTCTCGGGCTGACGAAGAAAAGGAAGAACGGGGAAAGTGAGGCACGGGGCGAGAGGGGCTCGGGGCGCGGCGCTTGCGTGGGCCCACGCGTGGGATTTTTTCTGTATGCGTCGGGCAGGGCTGAGGTGCGAAGCTCGTTTCGAGCTTCACAACCCGGCCAGGCTGAGGGGTTCTTTTTGCATGTGCTGGGCATGGCTGAGGAGACAAAACCAGGCTACCAAACAACCAAAAATCGGGTGGACTGAGATTATCTGGGTGCGGCCGGGCTACCAAACACGCCCTAAGTGAATGGTAGTTGTGTGATGTGTTCCTATCGGTTATTACTTCTCGACTCCCCGGAGTTCTGTTGTAATATTGATGTTGGAATTGGAATCGAGAGCAAACGAGAGACAAGAAAATGAATCGAACAGCATTCTTTATTGATGGTTACAAACTGCTTATATACAGATGGAGGGGACGTGGTGTCGGTTCCCAGAGTCGGTTCTCCAGGAAACAACCGCCCGACGGTTCCCAGGACGTGGGATTACATTGAGGGAAGAAAGGGGATTAAGTCCTAATTAATGTAATATTAATTATTCCTAACACTCCCCCTAATCACCGCTTGACTCCATAAGGATCCATCATCTTCGATTAAATCTCCTCCAAAAACCCTGTGGGAAAAATGCGAGGAGTAGTGTAGTATATGCTGGTAAAACTCCTTCAAACCCTGTGGGAAAAATAAGGAGAAAATGATCCAGCATATAATGATTATTGCCTCGGTTAACTCGATATGAAGTGTATCCATAGAATTTAGAGGGCAATAAATATGTCGTGTATACTTCCCTAAAAACCCCGGTGGGGAAAACAGAAAGTATGACATATAATCTTATGTTGATATTACCTCATTAAAAACCTTAATGAGAACCTGAAAAGTAAACTCATAAAGGGAAAAAGAGTGTAATATGATGCTTTGACCAGGAATAGTTCAGGAAGATACTCCCCCTGACTCTTGCAAATCCCGAAACCGTCGCATACCAATCCCATGAATGTATTTCTGGAATGTTGAAGTTGGTAGAGACTTCGTGAAAAGATCAGCGAGATTATCGCATGATTTGACTTGCAAGATGTTGATTTCCCCACTCTTCTGGAGTTGATGGGGGAAAAACAACTTGGGGGCAATATGCTTAGTGATATTGCTCTTTATGTATCCTGTTTGCATCTGTGCAACACAAGCCGCATTATCTTCGTAGATAATGGTAGGTGATTCGATAGAACCAACCCCACATGACAAATGTATGTGGTTTATCATTCCGTGAAGCCACACGTGTTAAACATGTAGCATGCATTTTAGAACGATCGTTGTCGGTGTAGTCACCAGAGTCTATGTGGCAGACATCAATGGAGTGACAGTTCTACCATGTAGTACACATTGTGGGATCGTGCAAGTAGCCAATACTAGTGTCTAAATTGGAGTTCAGATTTCTTCGAAACTGAAACAATATGTGAGGATATTTGGTGCCTTGGAGATATGGAACTTTACGTCCCAACATCTCTTCTCCATCCTCCCACGGATCTTTCTCTACGTCTAGAGATCGAACAATCCCTAAGATGGATATGACTTGTCCATATTAAGTTTCTCCAATTTTCTAGATATAGGCATCTTGGTGTACCAAAATACTTGAGTGGAGGTGCTCGAGTTGTAGTCCCAAGCAACATTTGGGTTTATCCAAATTCTTCATCTCAAATCCGTCTTTTAGATGATCACGTGGTTCGTCGTTGTAGGAGTTATCCTTATGTATGACAAACACACATGGGTGATCATCATGTAGGAGTAATCCTTTTGTATAAGGAACTCACTACGTCGGTTGTACCAAAATGTACCGACAACAATAAGCCATGTGACGACTTATTGATTATTACACAATACATGTTGCATTTGCGTTTCGATTCGGACAGAGATTCCATCGGGAACCATACATGTCGGAATCTAGTGATCCACATGGATATGTTGTCACTACACCTATCAACTGCATAGATAGATGATTTTGTACTGCCAATGATATATGTATCGGAACGAGATTTCACTCATGTCTGGAGAGTAGGTCTCGGATCTCTGCGGAAACCCGACCTTATGCTACAAGCCTTGCTTTCTCACCACCTGGCATTTCTCATTCCGTTTCTGGAAGAAAACACATTAAACAATCCCATAGGGAATTTGTTTGGAAGAGCGAGGCTATATCTGCTTGGATCGCATCCTTTGATGAGTTCAGTCCTAGCAAGTGTGTTCACACTCAGCCATGGCCATGGTCTTTGGATCTGAATCATCGTGAAGGTTGTTTGCAATCATACAAGAGATGTTTGTCGACAGTTGTAGGCTTTGGTTATATGAGTCTCCAGAATCGATATAGTTGGAGCAAATATCATGCACCCTTGATGACTCTTCGTGATTTCCCAATACGCGTGAGTCTGGGTGTTCCGATGTCCCAGCCAGTGTGTGCAAGCTGGAGCTGGGGTTGTGGAGGTTTCCCTTCCACTGGGTGTATACTACCCATCAGGTGTTCATCAACGCAAGGTCGACTTGCATTTACTGATTTAGAGGATTCCTCGATTTCCTTTGTTGCTTTGCAAAAAGCTGGATCCTGGTCAGAGGCCGTACTACTCCCCCTCTTTTTATGAAACAGGGAGTTGAGTGGTTTTTATTGGTACCTCCACTCTTTCGGGCGCATTTCTAACCGGATTGAAGGATTTTGTAACACCTTTGAGATCAGTAAATGAATCTGGCAGGTTATTTGCATGTGTTGCAAATTTGTGAATCGAACGTAGAGTCCCGATTCTTGAGTACGTGGGTATGAGGAGGAACGTGAAGTCCCAATTGATTTCCTGGCATTCGATGTGGTACTTGAAATCTCCCCCTAATGCCTGGAAATAATCCTCCTTAAATATAAGCAATCAGCGTACTAGGCTATGAATACATCCCTTATGAGGGGTTTCAAGGTACTGGGTTATCGACGGATATCTGTACCCCACATAGATCCCTCATATGTGGGCCCATGATGTACGCTGCGGTGGTGAGATCGGTACGCGTGAAGCGCTTCCGAACTTACGCAGATGGGAAATGCTCGGAGGATTTCCACGTATCAATTGCAGAGGGGAAGTACTGCTATATGCAGTTAGTCAGTAGCAGCGTGTAAAACTGCATGACTCCAATGTAAAGTTGGTAAATTGCAATTCATTAACATGGGTCGTGCAATGAGAAAATCCTTTTGATCAGAGACGAAACCAAAAACAATTGTGTATGGACACATAGGACATTGTGCTGAACTTCGATCCTCGGAGCCATGCACAAAATAGTGGAGGCATGTGAAGAGAATTCTGCAACAATATTTGTCCATTCGAATTGCTTTAATTCGATCTTTAGTCCAAACAATGGTTGGTTGGGACCACAAATATCACCTTGAATGTGTTCAAGGGACTGAAGTGATCCACTGGCACAATAGTGCAACTAAATCTCATGACTAGGAAATTTAGCTCATGCAAAACATGACCGATGGAATTGCATTATATGCAACATATGCTACGAGTTGGATGTACGTGTAGTACAATCCAGACAACAGAGGGGTACATTTTCATATACTTGTTCCACATCCATCGGATTGGTACTCGTAGAAATCTATATATAGAATTGAAGAAGTTCCAATATGGAAATCTTTATCAGATATATAGAATGTATGCAATCTTATTTATATCAGAGTGCTGATACAATATATATGTTTATTACGAGAACACAAATGGACATTAATAAAACGACCACTAAGGAGATAGTGGGACTAGTTTAAGTCTCCAAACACTTTGGTTGAGGCGTGCTCAACCATCATGTTCTCCGTGCCTGTAGGGTCCTGTGACTTATGGAGAGTTATGGCGTTGCAAGGTCCAGTAGGAACATCTCGCGAACAAGCAGCTCCATTGGTGTCATCTGGAGGAAGGTTGAAGTTGGCTTCAAACCTTTTCCCTTGAGGTGCTTTGCATCCCTGGGATTGCTGATACAGAATAGCCAGATGCTTTGGGGTCTTGCACTTGTTAGTGAGATGCGTGTAGCAGCCGCACTTGTAGCAAAGCTTAGTTTTGTCAAACTTGCTTTGCGGTGCCTTTCCCACGGTCTGAGTTTCTGGCTTCCTGTTCCGGTTGCGCTTTCGCTTACCATTGAAGTTCGAGGGCTTGCCTTTGAAGCCACCATCAAACTTTCATCCTTTCGCGACATTCATATGAACTTCAGGTAGAGGTTGAGAACCAACCGAACACTGAGAGCCATTCTTAGCGAGTAGCTCATCATGCTTTTCAGCATGAAGTAAAATATGAATAAGATCGAAATAGACTTGGTAGTCGCGAGGGAGGATCCTGTCAGATGGGAGCATAGTAGACAAAATTTTCTCTATCTTCTCCGCATCAGTAGGTTCCTTCCCGCAAAAGCGCAGTTTGGAACTGTCTTATGAACCTCATGATTGTACTCCCCGACAGACTTGAAGTCCTGGAGTCGAAGATGTGTCCAATCATGGAATGCATCAGGCATGACAACTGCCTTCTGTTGTTCATACCTCGTTTTGAGGGCCTGAAACAAAGTACTGGGGATTCTTCCTCCAAGTACTCAGATTTGAGATCTGGATGAACATAGTGCCTTATGATGTACAAAGCAACATATTTTTGATCATCTGTCAGCCGCGTGACTCCAGCCGGGAGTGGCCGGAGCCTGGATTGCACGCACTAACCCACGGGACGCAGGGCGATCTAGATGTCCATGGCCCATATAGGATAGTTGTGGCCGTTGAGAGCGATTGCATCAAACTCTCGAGCCATCGTTCATCTATATAGTAAACCAGAGAATATTAATTTACATTTGGTAAATTAAAATCCATCATGGTTATGTCGTAATGAACTATGCAAAATAAATGAAGTTTCAAGAAGTGGCTTGAACTCGTTAGTGTGTGAACCTCAAATTGTTAAGTATGACACGTTGTAGATAATCTCCAAAAGAAATTTTGGAGTAGATCTAGTAGCATTAGCGGAGTATAAGATACTCATGCTTCGAATGCCTTATGTCACAACTTAATTAAAATGCATGGGAGAGCACATTGGCAATCATAATGTCAAAAATGACAAAATGTAGGCTTAAACAGTAGGTGTAGATAAATGTACACACTACATCATGATCCCAAAACATCAATTCAAAGAAGTCACTTTAAATTTTGCATCTATATTTGCAAGAAATTGAAAATCTCAATTGCAAATAGATGTGTTAATCTTGACATGTGTCAAACATGGAAATATACACATCTTAGAAAGATTCCGGAATACAATGTACTCGACAGAGAAAACAATACTATAAAAGTACTGAATTTATATTTGCAAGAAATTAAACTCTCAATCGCAAATAGACGTAATTAATCTCGACACGTGACAAACGTGGAAATTTATTACATCGTTGATGAATTCTGGAATACACACATTGTACTCGACAGAAAAAAAAATTCACTTTGAATTTTACAAATCAGTTCTCGCTCGTATTAAGCCAAATGGCTCAATTAAGATGAACTGAAATTATTTGCAAGAAATTGAATATCTCAATTGCAAATAGTGGATGCAATTAAACTCAACGTGTAAAAAATACATGGAGATATATTACATCACATTTTATTCTGGAATACGGAGTACTCAACAGAAATACAATATTCAAAAAGAAATATTGCAATCAACAGGTCTAAGACAGAGGGAATACTAGTAAATAGTAATATGAACAAGACCAATCTTCGAAATACCCGAAAATATACAGGATTATCCGGAAATAATGGTCTGCCACTACTGTGCTAGCCGTTTTTGCTAATTCCTGAAAGAGCAGGGACTTTGATGCAAAGTGGTTGGATGGATAAGGTTCTTATCTCGTTCCTTCCTGGACGGTTACCAATAGGAACGACTGGTTCCGCTGGTATTGGCCACTGACCACCGTACGAGCAGCTCGCCGGCCGTCGCTGCCGTGCGGCGAGCCGGCCGTTACGCCGGAGCGCGTTGCTGTACGTGGTCGCTGCGCAGGGGCGGGAGTCGCTCGGAACCGGCAGCCGCGGAGGGCGCCGTTTCCACAAGGAGCAGCGGCGCCACCGTCGTGTCGCGCTGGAGGTGCCGGCGGTATCGCGCGCCACGGGGCACTGCCGGTCGGAGGCGGCCGCTGCGACTCGTATGTCGAGCCGTCGTCGCTCCCTCGCGCTGGTGTGCCGGGGAGCGGCGTCCCGCGCCTCGCATACCGCTGGCGGCCGCGTGCGCTAGGTACGTCTCCGCCGGGAGCAGAGGCCTCGGGGCCGGGGGCCTCCAAGGTCGCCGTCGAGGGCGGTTTCTTGACTGCGCACGACGCGCCGCCGTCAGATGTCGCGCCGGAAGGGGGCCGGGCGCAGGCGCCTCCACGTCGCGAGGATGCGAGGCGCGGCCGCGTCGGCCACCGCTCTGATTAGAAGGTGCAGACACTGCTGCGACGCCGCGTGCGGGCATTGTGCCCCGCCGGAGCGACGCCGGAATAGGCTCACCTTGTCGTGAAGAGGAGTCTTGGGTGGTCCACCGTCGACGGTATGTGCGGGAGCCGCCGCTTGTTTTCCTCCTTCACTTCTGCCTCCGATTGAATCGCTTCCTCCTTCACTTCTGCCTCCGATTGAATCGCTCAGGGTAAGCGTGCTGATAACGTGTTGGAATTGGAATCGAGAGCAAACGAGAGACAAGAAAATGAATCGAACAGCATTCTTTATTGATGGTTACAAACTGCTTATATACAGATGGAGGGGACGTGGTGTCGGTTCCCAGAGTCGGTTCTCCAGGAAACAACCGCCCGACGGTTCCCAGGACGTGGGATTACATTGAGGGAAGAAAGGGGATTAAGTCCTAATTAATGTAATATTAATTATTCCTAACAATTGAGATGAGTTCTCTGCACCACACCATGTGGTAATAGCGCAGCTGGAGGCCATTCGCTCTCTCAGCTGTTCGCATGCCGTAGCTGTATCTACACTATATAGGGTACCCAGATATATAGTCCTATTTGATGGTCCAGGCTTATATCATAAGTTCAGGACGCGGTTGTTGGCCTTTTATTACTCACCTGTGCGTGGCCTAGTTCATGATCCAGCACAGTTCAATCATCTTTGTCAGATCATATAGGGACCTGTTGGTGAAATGTCGTATACGAACTCGCACAATCCAAAGATACAGGGACAGTGATACGCTGGCAGGTAATAGTAGCCTCCATATGCCAAGCTGTAAGCTAGTGTCGCACTGAGGCTGGAGGCTACGATCACGTCGATCGATCACCAGTGGCTGATGTTTATTTTCAGAGGGGTTGAGCTTGTCATAACAAGCAGTTAAAGCCTATGCACATTTACAAGGGTTGCTACTACTACTAATCTCACAACGAGTCCTGACAAGAAGACGATGTGGCCTCTCATCTCTTGTTCTTGTTGAGCTATATGTTCAGCCTCTTGTTCTGATGATGGTAATGGTGCCCTTCCCTCCCGTCCTGATCTTGGTGAGGCTCACGACGGCTTTCCCGGACAGACCAGGCCCGTGCGCCGACGACACGACGGGGCCACAAGCGAACTGTCCGACGGGATGCCGCACCGGCCTCGCCGGCCGCTTCAGGATCCGCCGGTTGACGTCGCTCAGCGTGCTGCCGTCCAGCACCAGCGGCTTCACGACGGCGAACGGGTACAGCACCCCCGCCGCTGCTGCTCCGTCTGTCCTTCCTGTGAGCCAAATAAAATACACACTGAAGCGAGCGGGAACAAGAAAACGAGCCCTCCTAGAAACTGGTCCTACCACCGATCCCTGACACTGCGAGTGGCAGTGGTTCAGTTGAGGGAGCAAGCGAGTGCACACATGCGCGGGTACTAATTGCTCACCTGCCAGCAAGGAGGAAGAGGACGAGGAGGACGCTTGCTCGCAGTAATGGCTGCCACGCCCTGTAGTTGCCTTTTGCAGCCGCTGATTCAGTGGCGATGATCCAGCTCCGGTGGCGGAGAAGGGAGGAAGAGGAGGAGGGGGCCCTGCTTCATCCACCTCTCCCTCGCCCTGCACCACTGCCCCCTGCTCCTTCTCCCTACCCGACGCGTCGTGGCCCTGCTCTGCCAAAAACAACGTCGCTCCACTTAGTTATTAAACACAGTACGTACTGTCATCGTGTCGCTCTACTATCGATCTCCAGAGCTCTAGTGATTCCAGTGTCTCTTGAATGCTCATGCAGAACTCTACCTGTTTTATCTGCTCTATACTCCTAATGAGACACTAACGAGTATAGAGCAGATAAACAAGTAGGGTTTGGGTTTAATTTATATGTTTGCGTTTTGAATAATGGGGCTGTGGATGCATCGATCGAATCACCTGAGACAAAGCTGCTTGTCTGCTCCCGGCCCGGGGCCATGTTATTCGAGTCATGGAGGAGATCTCCCTCGCCGCTGCTAGAATCCCAGAAGCTCTGCATTCGCATTGCGTAAAGAAGAGACAAGCACAACGCGACGAGTTAGAAAAAAGGAGGAAGAAGACAACGTGCGGCACGCACTGCTCGCTCTCCCTGAGGAGAAACTCGGACGAGACCGAAAACTACTAAACTAGTGCTACTTGTACTTTCTCTTTTACGTCCATTAGCGTGACAATGAGGTTACACCTTTAATTCCCTGTGTAGTCCTAATCGAATTTACTATTAGAGAATACCCTCGTTGACGAAAGAACAGCCACCTAAAGCAAGTGCTTGACAGTTGACACACACATAGGTTCTAACTTATACATGATGATGCTCCTACAGTTTCAGTACTGATACTAAAGAAGCTCCAGTGCCAAGATAGCACCGCGCAAATGGACATCCATCAATCCATGCATAGGTTCTTGGTAGTACATCTCTACAAATCATCATCGGTTTCCTCGGTCCTCTGCTCACTCAACTAGAAGAACTATACTCTGAGTAGTGCTTTACCTGAAGAAGGCTCTGTAGGTCTTCGCTCGCCATGGCCGGGCACCGCGCCGGAAGATCCTTCTCCGCCTCCGTCCTCTGCCGCTTGCACGGGTCGCTCCAGTGGGCGACGGCGTCCTCCAGGTAGCCGCCGCCGCCGCCACTCGATGCCTCCGACGAAGACGACACCGGCGACTCCAAACCTACTGCGCACGCACCCAAAACCAAGCTCAGTAAATGCCGCCACACCCAAATAGCCAATGCCCATAGCTAGACGCACAGGCTCAACCAAGGTCAGCACGCACGCACGTACGCGTGTACGTTTAGACTAGTCTAGGAGTAGGCATGCAGTGCAGCAGTAGGTTTCTTACACGAAGGCATGGCCGTGAAGGCGTCATGAATGCCTTCTCGGGCGGCTTCGTCGTCGCCGAGCGTGCAGCAGCGTAGCTCCCCGTTCCAGTCCAAGCCCGGGAGAGGAGGAGGGAGTACGAAGCAGGAGGAGTCGTAGTGGTGGTAGCTGTCGAGCGCCATGGGCGGTGGCGTCTGCTGCGCGAGGTGACGAGGGTGACTGAGTGAGTGAAGTGATGTGGCCTCTCCCTGAGTATATATGGGTCTTAAATAGGACGCACTTTTCTATTGGTTTCGTGGCATGCGCCAAAAGCCGTGCCCGGTTTTGGGTGGATGGAAATGGCCGCCGCCGCTCTACGTAGAAGAGTGAATAGTTTTTAATTTTTGAGAAGTGGAACTGTAGGGTTTAGGGGAGAAACAGGCGAGCGACCGGCCGGTCAATGCAAAAAGAACGGATAAACAAGCCAACAAAAGAGCAAAAGGAGGAAAAGTTGCGGTTGCCGCATGTAGCTAGCCACTTTCCTCGTGATTCGTTATGTTTGATCGCCCTCCCTCCTTTCTATCATCATCGAGTACGTACAAAACTATTTGAATTGATTGAAAACGAAAAGAGGTCTCAGTAGTAGTTAGAAACAAAGTAAATAGAAAAGGATTTTTATTTCCAAACGCACTGTAAGTTAAGAGTGGAAATAAATAATTTTTGTGAAGTGTTATTCTAAAAGAAAATGGGTGCCATGCCCGCATCTCCAACGGCTCATCTACCCAATTATCCATCACTGAAACAGATGGCCGAAAAAACCACGTCCGACGGATCGACGGATAGTGTATCGTATAATGCAAAACTCAACACTGTCCAAATTGTCCTACACGTCCGCTACATATGGACAGACTTCACCTTTTTTCCCTCGTTCTTCCTTCCCTTCTCTTGAACGGATCTACCACCCCAACCTCCCCTCTCCCTCCATTTATCCGCGCAATGGCGAGGGGAGTGTATATGGCGTTCGAGGGGTTAGAGGGACAAGGGCCCCGTTGGATAGAGAGGGATGTCAGAGGCAATGGGGCCATAACCGCTACATCTAGCATATGTGCACCAAAGATGTGGTCATGGTGCCAACACATGCGGGTAAGTGCCGGTGAAAGGATAAGAGGTTGGCTAGAGGGGGAGGGAGAATAGGCGACTAGAAATTTTAACCTTTTTCTTAACAATTTAAAGGATGAATAGTAATATTTGTTCTCCATATATACAACTAGGTCTAGGTGAGAGCAACCTATATGGCAAGAGCAAGATACAACTAGCTACACAAGACAAATAATCTCAGAAGCTAGTAGCAGGTAAGTAGGGAGGTTGAGAAATAATCACACAATAGAGACGAGGATTTATGCCGAAGTTCACACCTTTGAGGGTACTAGTCTCCGTTGGAGCAGTCCGGTAACACAATGCCCACAATTGCCACAATGCCTCACCATATTCTTCTCGAGCCTTCCCATAATGAGATCGAAGTGCTTTGATTGCACTGAGTGATGCACTTGAAGACGACAACCAAACCATTAGGAATTTGTTTGGGGCCATCTCCACAACTCACTTGAGGATCCCAAACTTACCCAGGATCTAGATTCCCCTTACTGATCCAAGGGAACCTATGTCATGTTTTCATTAATACCAAAACCAGATAGGGAGTGAAATTTCCTTTCACCAGGAGGCTGATGAGGAGGCTGTGGCCTCCATGCCATTGTCTCCAGGGAAGGGGAGGGACGATGTGAGAATTCTATACTCATCAGTCATTTTAAGTAATCGTGATATTCTTAGTTTAAATCATACTATCCCATTAGTTTTTACTTTGTAAAGTTGTTCTCTTTCTTATGTGTTTTTAGGGTTACTATGTGGAATATAACTCACATGGACTAATCACGATAACGAGAGCCAAATTGGATCCATATGGAAGTTATGACAAACATATGCAAGGCCATTGGTGAATTATGAAGGTTCCATAATTATCAAATAGAATAATCAGTATATGGATATTTTCGATATGATATCAACGACTAAAATATCACCTCATTCGGAATTGGTTTGATCATTTTGTCACCAAAATTATGAATACCCTACACAGGAACGGGATGACAAGAGAAGATGACCACCAGTATGACTAGAATAACATAATCGATCGTAACGACATCCGTACTTTACAAATTGAGCCACATAATTAGCCATAATTTTCCCGATTCAGCAATGATGTGCACACAAACTGTTTCCTGAGACTATATATAAGGTATATACTATACAATTTTTTCCAACTTGAGGACCAAGGAGTAGAGGGGAACAAATGAAGGAAAATCAACCTTGATCTATATATATTGAAGAAGAAGAATAAGAAGAAGAAGAAGAAGAAGAAGAAGAAGAAGAACAAGAACAAGAATAAGAAGAAGACAACTGGGAGACTCCGACTTGTTGGCCTTGATCTCTATCGCCGTCATTGCTGCTATCATCAACTCCAACATAGTGTCCTTCCCCAACATGTATATCTCATTAGGTTTTATCTTCTTAAGCATTGTGGTGATTAACATTTTGGTCATGTAATTTATGTTTACCAGGCCTATGTTAGGGTATCTTGTGTGATGTTTTTCCTAGATCAATTCTTGGTGCCGGTTACAAAGATTTGTCTGACAAAACACTTAGGGTTTGTACCAATTAAAGGATATAGGACCTAGGGATACCACTTTGAGAGAAGTTAACCATTTGTCCTTAATCAAAGACTCGGGGGGGAGTAACAAAGAACCACTAGTTTCATGCCACATTCAGGAGGAGTCTTGAATTACCATCATACACTAGCATAATGTTAGGTGGCAGGGCGATGGTGTGAGGGGGTATGTGCACTAGACAATGTGGCATGTCGAGTCACCCTCTATTAATCACATTAGCTAACCATCGCTGCCTTTTTTACCTTGTGCCAAGATTTTTTTATTAGTTCGAGCATCATTAGTTCAGTAAGTGTCTTTAATTGTTGTTATAACATTTATGTTCTTAGTTTAGTTTACTAGAGTTTGCCTCAATAGAAGATACCACAAGTGGACTAATTATTATCAAAGCACTTTGTCATTCGTGACGAAGACTTGTTTACTTGGAAATTCATCCATATGTCAATCACTGGTGGATACTTCTTTTTATCAGATATCTCTTTAGCTATTGTCTCACTATACTTCTGAAAATACATATTTAGCTTTGGGAAGATTTATCCACTATTGCTATCATCGACAATGCACGAACAACCTCAAGCACCTTGTTAATGAAGGGGTTCGTAGCAGAAAACAATAATTTTTCTAACTAGCGTACACCAAAACTTAGCCAAGGATCTATCTATTGGTAATGCGATAACGGAGGAGATATCGGTAACATACCCTTGTAGACCGAACGTGGGGATTACGCTCCCGCAACAAGCGTTGTCGAAGTAGACGACGTAGCCGACCTCGAGGTCGCGAAGAACTTGGCGCGACGAAGACGAAGATGGCGCGACGATGACGCCCTGGCGCCCCAAGTGTGGAGCCTCCGAGTACTCGCACACGTGCGAATCTTGACGATGACTCCCAGGCTCTCCGATCCAGCCGACATAGCGGAAGTAGAACTTTTGGGTGGAATCCCGCAGTACGACGACGTACTACGGTATAGATTTCTCACATGTGCGCAGTCCTTGCAGGGGACCACGCTCTACGAGAGGTGGAGAGAGAGAGGAAGTGGGTGGAGGGACATCCTCGGCCGACATACAAAATTAATTGTATTTGGTGTAATTAAAACAATTAATATGCCCCACTATTTATTAGGGGAGAGGGGGTGTCCCTCTCCCTAAGTTTCCCATGTGGGACTAAACAAAGGGGAGGAGGAGGGGGTGGTGCGCCGGCCACCTAGGGCCGGCCGTGGTGGCCATGGGCCCCATGGCCCAGCCGCACCACCTCCTCTTGGAGGCTCGGCCCCCACATGGGCCTTCCCTCCGGGGTTTTGGCCCATTTAGGTGGGCTGCCCCAACTTTCCCTTTTATTTAATATTAAATTAATATTTAAATATATATAATTCATTAATTAATATATTTGCATATAATTTAATCTCGCGTGACTCCGTAACAACTTCCGGACCACTTCGAACTATTTTCGGTCTATCCTGGAACCCTTCCGATTCCACCGGAACTCTTCCGGTTCATTCTCTCTCTCTATTTCTATTATTCTGATAATTCCAAAAACGTTCTCCAAGCGTCGTCAAGACCTTAAGTGTGTTACCCTACGGTTCGAGAATACTCCAGACATGGTCAAGACCCTTCGCTCGCCAATGACCGACAGGGAGACCCGGATGCCTGTGACAGTCCCTGTGCATTCTACGAATATCGTCGTTGAACCATAAATATGAATATTCATTCCTTTTGTTCCTTCTATACTACCCTCGTCCGAGATACGATCGTGAGCATCCTATGCTTTGTTTTATCTCGTTATCGACAAGGGCTACTTAACTCGTTCTGTGATATTACATCCCCATGACCTAGTCATACGCTGCGCAGCTTCATAGATGTAATCTCACCGAATGGACACATAGTATCTTTCCATCACGCGATAAACAAATCCCGCTCTTGATCCATATGCCTGAACGTACCCCTTTTGAATACCCAAGTGTCACACCTATATAGTCACCCATTTATGGACAGACGATTGATGCACTCAAAGTACCCTCCGGAGGCAGCAATTAATATGATCTCACGGTCTGAGGAATAAGCTACCATATTACTTTCCTATTGCAATAATGAACTTCGTGACACGATCCTCTTGCAATACTTTGTTGGGTATGTCCATCATTTTATTCCACTAATAAAATGACCTCATCATCAACTATATAAATATCCATGATCGGGAATTCTCGATCATCCGTTGACTAATGAACTAGTTTATATAGAGGCTTACTAGTGACCCTGGTTTGTTCACATACCACACGTGTATTAACAATTCCGATTAATACAGTTATAGCACGGTATAAATCTTATTATAAACTTAATGAGATAATGTAATAAATACTTAATATTTATTTGCCTCTAGGGCATATCTCATTCTGTTAAGTCATTTCGCCACGTTGTTTGCCATCTCACCATACCTCCTACTTTGTGGTTGTAAGCTCGTGTCCACTTATGCCTCTCGGCCAATTTTTACATATAACCTCATTTATCAACTCCTACGCTATGTTGTACAATCTCATGATATGCCGAGTGTTGTACAATCCACGATAGCGGGTTATCAGTCCCTTGGGCCAGTCAGCTCAGCACGACACCTGAGCGTTGTTGACTAGTGAAACATCAACACCGCGACGTATGATGTTAGGAAAAAGGGTTTGGTCGTATTTTTTTTGAGAAGAGATTATTTATGGCTAAAGTTTCTGACAAGGGTGAGAATTATCATTTTTAATCCATGAAACAGAAAAGCACAAGAACAAAGAGTTCTCATTGGTGCAAGCATAGCTGTCGTTGTGGTTAGGGCCGTTGCAAGTTGTTGTTGAAATGATAGTAAGATTATGAAACAAAAACTGGATGATGGAATTTAGATGATCAGTGGGCGATGCAAGAGATACGATCATACGAACGAGGAGGATAAGCCATGGAGATATATAGGAATTGTTTTGGACGATCTGCCAGAGATACTCTCCTGGTCTGGACTCTGGAGTACTTGCGATGCCGTGGTCGACACTATTCAGCGTGAGAGAGCGAAAAGTGGTGTGTGATCCCGGGCACCAGTTCTTCCTCCTGTTTAAAAAATTCAAAAACCATATTTATAAGTTTCAAAAAAATCTGAAAAAAAATTCACGTGTAGCCAATGATATATCCCACTAACGTGCAAAATGTCAACTCCAAAAACTTTGTATTCTGAGCCACAGAAAAATGACAAATATGTAGATCTGAGAATGTATATTTTCAAATCTCTAAGTTTTATCATATTTGTTATTTTTGTGTAGCCCATAATACAAAGTATCTCAATCTAAAATTTTGCACGGTTGTGGGGTACACCATTGGCTACCCATGATTTTTTTCAGAATTTTTTGAAACTTATAAATATGGTTTTTGAATTTTTAAAATAAGAGAGAGCACTAGTGCCCGGGATCAAAAAAATCTCCACTGGAGAGAGGAGTTAAATTTGCAGGGTAGAGATAATAAAAAGGAGGGAAAGTTGCTATCATAGCACACTGCTGGAGTTTTGGTCGTATCCTTGTGCTGCAGCAGACGGAGACAGCGTGCGACAGTAGCTTTAGCATCCTTCCATGAAAAAAAAAAATCTTGGAATGAGGTCAAGATTTTTTTTTCTGTTTTTTTTGTTCTTATTTCTCCTCTCTAACCCAAGATAATTTTGAGGTCTACTGCAGTCCTTGCAGAACTGCGATCTTATCATGGATCCATGTACTTGCTAGCGCCTAGGTTCAATTTTTGGCTCAAGCACAACGACTCGTGTGGGTCTTCATGGTTCATATAGCACCAATAATGAGCAGAGTGACCACTGACATGTGTCAACATATGACAGATTATTGAACTATTAACATGGATGGTCAGAAACATTGCGATAGCTCTGAAGTAAAGCTTTGTGGGAGTTCTTTTCTTTTTCGGTCGTTTCTGTAAGACTTTGTCACGTCAGTGACTTTCCCTCTTCTAATTTAATACATGCAATGCTCTTGCATGGTTCTAAAAAGATAGCTCTGAAGTAAGTTGAACTATCACATTGCAAATCGACAGTGTTACTGAATACATAGAAAACAGAACAGGGGTAGTAAGATCTTTCACTTTTTCAGTCTAGATTGCTTCTGAAAAATGTTTTCTCTACGGTACTGCCAAAGGGTTCGGATTTAAGCGAGTTCTAGGAGCCCACCCAAGAGATTGGCCTGGTGGCGTTCCAGGCTTTTGTCACTTTAAAGATTGATTGATTGTGTTAATGTGTTTCATGATCAGTCAATCTATCGAAACGAGGAATGATGAAAAGAACTACCACTCTGAAGTCTGAACTAGAGCATAGTCGTATTACTTAACGTAACTTGCATCGAGATCAACTAGGCATGGATCGATAAAGCGCTCGCGGTCCAAACCAAAAGGGCGATGAAACCATCCTGGAACAGAGCGAGAGCTCCCTAAAGGAGGTGAAGAAATGGGACCAAAGCAGTACAGCACTGACATCCATCCATCCTTAAGCTGATCTCACTTTTTTCTCAGCCCGCGTGATGGAGTTTACAGAGAACGAACTCATCGATGACTCTTTTCCCCTCCACTTACTCATCTTTTTTACTTACTTGCTCATCGAATCTTTCCGCGAGCGGTCAATGTTGCACACTTAGTAAAGCGTCAGAGTTAAATCTCCGTTCCTCGAGCTGAGCAGCTTCCATCAGTCATCTCAAACGGAGTTGCCACTGGCATCTCGAGGAAAACGGTGCTCTTTTCCTATCTGTCCTTTTCACGACCTGTTTTACAGTGTAGTACTCCCTCCGTTCAAAAATAAGTGTCTCAATTTTGCTCAAAAGTGGAGGTATCTAGACATGACGGAGGAAGTATTATTTATCTGTCCTTTAGCAGATTCGGTGGTGTGTTTTACCGTGGCCTTTACTTACCTGCTCCGTTGATGATTGGGTGAGGGGTACTTTTTTTCGTCTTGGACTAGTGGCGGGCGACGTCCTATGTGGAGAAGGGGCAGCATGCAGTAGCGCGGCTGGGAAAAGGTGCGCCCAGTGCGTCGCTCGGCGATGCATGTGTACTTGTGTTCTAAGTACATTGTCCCCCATGTGAGCCATATTGATCATGCCATTTACAAATAGCTACTACTTCGGACTGTAGATGCATCTTTTCCCTTGTTTGTTTATGTTAGAGAGCCACTAGCAATTTGTCTTGGAGTCACAGCTCACTAATCCCAATCTAAAGGATGTCGGCGCTAGTGAAACAAACAGGATTTGTATACTACGGTAATACTGAATTACTGTTAGAGTAATAAACTGAAGTTTGAATGTTGTAATAAAGCAGGTTGTGCGCATCGGTTAGTACAGAGGCCGAGATTCCTCTCTGTTTTTTTTTTTTCCAAAATGGGAGTCGCCCCAGGCTCTGCATCAAATCAATTCATAATTTCATATGCCCCTTTACAAAATGTTATACTGAATTACCACCGGGGTTAATTTAGAACCTAAAGAGAGGTGCTCCAACTTGTGGTATTCATGACACTACACTATTAGGGTTATTTTACCGAGGTTTCATAGATCCTGGTATGAAATTATTTGCAACTTTCACTCCCAAATGCTTTTGCAATTATTAGTAGAACACGCGGCTTTTCAGATCCAGTTGACAGTATTGAGTATTCTGTCAAGACATACATGTGTAGGTACACTGTGTCGATTAGTCCGGGTAAACCTTCAATTCGATATACACAAAAACCTTTCATAACATGTGTAATTGTGCAGTGGCGGAGCTAGGGGGGACCAGCAGGTGCCCCCCCCCCCCCCCCCCCACACCCTATGGCAATGTAAACGTTAAGAAATTTTCAATTAAGGCTAATTTTAATACGATTTTTAGACAAATTAGCTGCGTTGGGCCCCTCTAATGGTGATTTGCCATGTTTGGCCCCCTTCATTGTTGAATCCTGGCTTCCGCCCCTCTAATTGTGTATCATATACTAAACATAACGTCTATAAACACCGACACAAGCACCATGAAATCCACTTACAAACAACAGACTAGTTCCATACTAGTTTAAAGCATAAACCACAGGAACTAAACTGAGACAAATGGGCTGCACCACACAAGAATCTAAATGGTTACCTTCACCTTCCGCTGCACTACACACTTTGTAGCTATAGCAAGGGACCCGTCGACAAGAACTCGAAAAACAAAGAAGATGTAGCTGCCGCCACACACCGAAATGAGCACATCAAGGCCGATGCTGGCGTGACACTATAACTGATTGCCATCGTCGTGCAGAGAGCCACCAGCCTGACCATCACTGGCTTGACGCCATGTGTGTTGGTCGGTGATTCATGTACTTGTGCTGGAGGCGACGATGCATGTACTTGTGCTCGAGACGGAGCGTTATTGTTGCCGAGGACCAAGTTGTGATTAATTTTTTTAGCTCCGGCAATTTCTTTCAACCTCCACCACTGCCTAAATACATTGTCCTCAAAAATATTATTGGTCAAATTTAAGGTGCTTTTGGCATGAGCAGTAAGCGTGCGGTTTTCCAGACAATCGCACAGTCACACTACATGACAGTAGCTGAAAGAACTGTAACACTAGTAAGCTTGAATAATTAGACAATCGCTACCATTTCTGTTGTACAATGCTGAACTTGTTATTCGTTCAGTTATAGTACACGGACCATCTTAAGATGTGTCACCTTTTATCTGAGGAGATAATAAAATGTTCAAATCGCGTCGCCATGATACGTACTACTAGTCTTAGACGCTGCAAATGTGTGCATCACACAGTTGAGAACACCGTATGTTTCAGGCTTAACGCCTCCGATAAAACGAACCCGGGAAATTCTACCGTTTCAGCTCGATGAGCTGCACCCTGGTAAAATGTCAAAACTCGTCTGTGGTTAATTATCACGGTGCAAAAATGCATGTAAGTCAACTGTTTGGCAATAGCTGAAACTACAGCAAGAATTTATAGGGCCATCCGCCCAGGGGCCCTATGCATGCACCCGATCTAAAGCTGGAGATCGATCGACTTCGAAACTGCTCTTCGCTATTGTCATCCTTGCATGCAATGATTGGCCCGATCCGTATCGTCTCCACGACTCCACACTCCACACACCAGTATCTCCATTATCAATGGCCGGATCACTCAACAGGGCACGCTGCATGGCTATGGAGGGACATATGAGCGCCACTCTCGGTTTCCTTTTCGATCGGTGTCGAGCTTTACCGCCGATCGATCGATCGAGCTGTTCCAACCAGCTGCACTGCACACCGGTAAACTCTGCAAGGCGACCGCCGCATTGAAGCTAAAAAGACGATCCATGTAGCTCTCGCTTGTGCAGTGGTAGTACGGCGATCGGCAGCGTATGCAGCGCGAGCATCATGTCAGTTCCTGCGAGAGGATCGCTCGAGTTCGCGGTGAAAACTGAACCTTCAAAACGAATCGTGGGAGATGAAACATGTGGACCGAGCGGTACTGTTTCGGTGCAATGATCCAAGATGAATCTCTTTGGAGTTTGAAACCGGGCTGCTTGCTTTGTGCTGTGGTTCAAATCCAACCGTACTTTTTGACCCCACAGACAGGAGACATGCATGCCGTATTGGCACGCCATGGGATACGGCGACTTCTTTTCTGCAAAGATAGATGGGAGGATGAGTAGTGTTTTGTAGATCCCTAGAAATTCTTTGGCAAAGACGAGCGGTAAAGATCCATAGAACAAATAGAGAGTGATTGGTGGAATAGTACATGATCTACTGGCTTCACGTGGAAGTCGCTAAGCCCTTGCTATGCACTACGGGAAAGGCCCCCTATGCCGACGGCCAGCCGTCGGCATAGAGCCCGCGTACAAAAAAAACTGAACTCAGCGCTTCGGCATAGGTTCACCAGACCTATGCCGACGGCCTTAGGTTCAGCAGGGCAAAGCCGACGGCTTTGCCGTCGGCATAGGTCCCTCTCATTTTTTTATTTTTCATTTAATATGAAAAAAAATCATATCTTTAAATTCGTAAATCAAAATTTAACAAATAAAATGTCTAAATCGATTAGAAAAATGAGAGGAATCTAAATATGATATCCATATCATCATTTTCACCATGCATATTACTTTTTGCAACATATTATAGGTACTTGCTTAATAAAAAAGTCATTTTTGGCACTTAAAAAATGGAAAATGATATTTATAAAAATAATTTTAAATTGTTTTTGCCAACAATGTTTGCCATACCAAGACACACCTATGTATCAAATATGAACACATTATCACAAACTATGGCACGGAGATGGTCATAACTTGGTCATTTGAAGCGAAACCTATACATGTCTATAGATGATAAACCTTTTTGTGAAGGTTTTTTTTGAAATGTTTGTCAAAACTCAAGTTTATCATTTTTGATAGCAACTAGTACATATAAAAGGACTCCATGCCAAAGGATTTCACTTTTTGAGTATTTTCTCCCTAATAAGTTGGTGGACTTATAGCTGAAAACTCCCACTTTGGGCGAAACGGAGAGAATCTTTGCAAGAGTTGGGTGGATCTTGATTTTGGATGTTCCTATGTCCTAACCTAACACAACCAAGAAAAAAAGTCCACTGGCCTACCCCTTTTGACTCCGTTCAAAGGGGTACATGGGAAATTTGACTTTTTTCCAGCGGGTCTAGGGTTTCGCCGAAGCGGGGCTTCGGAGCGTCTGAAACCCACCAAAATCTAGGTGGTTCCATACCATATGTATACAAGTATGTTGGGTATTGTAATTTTCCAAGATCCTACTCCGGTGTGTGACCGGCTTCACTTTCTCTCTAGTAAGTTGGTGGACTTATAGCTGAAAACTCCCACTTCGGGCGAAACGGAGGGAATCTTTGCAAGAGTTGGGTGGATCTTGGTTTTGGATATTCCTATGTCCTAACCTAACACAACCAAGCAAAAAAAGTCCACTGGCTTACCCCCTTTCGACTCCGTTCAAAGGGGTACACGGGAATTTTGACTTTTTCAGCGGGTCTAGGGTTTCGCCGAAGCGGGGCTTCAGAGCGTCTGAAACCCACCAAAACCCAGGTGGTTCCATACCATATGTATACAAGTGTGTTGGGTGTTGTACATGTCCAACATCCTACTCCGGTGTGCGACCGGCTTCACCTTCTTTCTAATAAGTTGGTGGACTTATAGCTGAAAACTCTCACTTTGGGCGAAACGGAGGGAACGTTTGCAAGAGTTGGGTGGATCTTGGTTTTGGATGTTCCTATGTCCTAATCTAACACAACCAAGCAAAAAGTCCACTGGCTTACCCCCTTTCGACTCCGTTCAAAGGGGTACAATGGAATTTTGACTTTTTTCCAGCGGGTCTAGGGTTTCGCCGTAGCGGGGCTTCGGAGCGATGTACTGATCCGCCGTCCTGGACTCCTTCTTGGTGTTGGCGAGGGCTCCACGGAGGGTGGCGATGCTGGCCTTGGATGTGGACGCGAGGATGGTGGAGATGCGATCCCACACGTCCGCGGCGTGCTCGAGGCCGACGGTCTGGGCGAGGATGTCCATGGACAGCGAGTTGACGAGGTAGGTGAGGACGCGCTGGACCCTCTCGAGCCAGGCGTCGTACGCCGGGTTCACCTTCTTCACCTCGCTGCCATCCTTCTCGGTGATGAGATATTCCGGAGGAGCCTTCTCCTTGCCGGTCAGGATGTCAAGAAGCCGTGCTCCACGAAGGGCCGGCATGGCCTGGGCCTTCCATAGCAGAAAGTTTCCCCGAGTGAGTTTTTCGGCCGGTGGATTTCCGAGAGGCTGGGTTGTGGAGGAGGAGGCCATTGTTGTAGTTTCGGTGGTGGTCTTGGTATTGTTTTTTCGGTGGTGTTCTTGATGTCACGGAAGAGACCGCTCTGATACCATATCAAAACGATAGCAGGAAACGATGCCTTTGCCTCGGCTCGGTTACGTGTTAATATAGGCCCAAACTAGGCAAGAGATTATTACATGATTGCGTGTTGATTAGGGCAGGATTGCCAGATCCGAATATGCTTTATAATCCAGCATGTTCGGTTACACATATATGGCAAGGGATCATCTAGTTATTCTGACACAGGTCGGTCTACTCGACCAGTCTTCACAAGTTTTCTGCCAAAAAGGAAGTCTTACGAGTGAATATGAGCATAAGACGACTCTTTGTATGAGTTTTGAGCAGTTTGTGAACGATGCTGTCAGTCAGTACATGTGAGCATTTGACTTTGACTGCAAGGTTAATGAGTGTTAACAGGCTCCGAGGTTTGATGTCTTCAATATTCAATCATTCAACTGTCTGTTGGTCGGCCTCCATGCGGCACGATCTCTATTCGTACGCGTAAACGGAGACCGAAATGATCCATCAGCTAGCTGTCCGTTGAAAGCTACTCTAGCTAAGTTGCCTTGACTGAAGCACATGCATGTATAGAAAGTTTACCTCTGGTTGGAGCGGTTCAACTGCTGCTAGTGATGCACGTAACAGAAATTAATGCTTAACAAAAATTGAGAGAAGTGGTTCACGTATATATTCTACAAAAAAAAAAGTTTGTCAGCCGTTGCAATTGCATTCTTTCCCGAGAAATCACAATCCACTCTGCCATAAGATTTGGATAGGTCCAGTTTATAGGCACAAAAATTAATATCAGCCTTTTTGTTATGCTCGATGTATTTTTTTTTTAACCAAGGCAAACGCTTTGCCTATTTCATTAATTAAGAGGATTAAGAAACGGTTACAGACATGGCCGAAGTGGCTCGACAAAAGTCTACTCTCGCGGTAAAATAGCGCTCAAACGTTTCGCACCCACGGTTCCCCAAAGGGCGGCATCCCGCTTGATTGCCGCAATTACGAGGCTAGGCATAGAGGCTACGTTTATAAAGACTTGTGCGTTCAGATCGATCCAATTTTCCCAAACCACAAACATGAGCAAAGACGTGAGTCCTTTCCGTCGCGTACCGTTAACCCCCGAGGTTGCACACCACCAATCTTCCACTGTGATATGGGTGCCCCGTTGGGACATGTCAAGATCAACCAAGCCAATCCACTCCTTTATGCCATTCCAAATGTGGAGAGAGTATCGACATTTGAACATGAGATGTGCCGGGTTCTCCGGTTCTCTCTTGCATAGTGGACAAAGGCCGCAATTGGGCCATCCCCGCTCACAAGCCGGTGCGCCAACCATATCCGGTTTTGGAGAATCAACCACGCGAAGAACTTGCATTTAGGTGGTGCCCAGTTGTTCCAAACCACGGGCACCATGGTCAAGTTGGTGGTCGCCTAAAATTGCGCCAAATATGCCGAGCCCGCAGAGTATTTTCCGTTACTAGTGAGAGTCCACACAATCGTGTCACGGACTTCTCCAGAGAGATGCTCCTCTTGTAGTTTGGTCCACAAACCATAGAACACGTTCATAAGCGTTAACGAAATGCTCCCTCAAAGTTTAATATTGGAGATCCAAAAATCATGAGCAAGAGCCTTATGCACCGAAAAATTCTTTTGCTTGGAGATGGCAAAAATGGAGAGAGCGACATCCTTCGGCTTGAGCCCGTCTATCCAAGTTGCGAGCCAAAATTTGGCGGTCATTCCACCACCGATGAAAATGGTGGCGGAGGTGTAGAAAAACTCCAAATCAACATCGTCACAAAGGTGTCCCAAGCCCACCCACGCTCGCTCCGGGTCCGTCCATTCAAACCAAGGCCATCTCAACCTCAACGTTCTCGCAAATTTCTCTAAGTCACTTGTTGATCACTAATGTGCACATGACCTAAATTTGGCAAATTTCTCATGGGCAAGTAGCCTACGGACAACCCACGATCGATCCATGAACCGAGTTTAAAGTTGTAGACGAATAGTACTGGACAACTTATTTAGAGATATTTATGAAGCAAGTAACACATTGGGGAATATTTTAGCACTCATAAGAAGCATATACAAGAACTGATTTTTACAGATAACCGAGTGAATACATGACACGAACAGAACCTGACAAAATAACAGAAGATTCACCTAACAAAACAACACATCTACTCCCTCCGTTCCAAATTACTTGACTTGGGTTTGTCTAAATACGGATATATCTAGACACTAAACAAGTATAGATAGAGTAAATGGCATGGGGTACCACAATTTGTCGCGCGTGTGCAGATAAGTCACACAACTTGCAAAACGGACGAACCGGTCACTGAACTCGTCAACCATGTGCAGATAGGTCACAAACTTGCCACGTCAGCCGGTTTTTCATCTCGACCGTCACACTGGACGGGAAATTTTCAGAAAACCCCTGGAGTAATATTAATTTTACAAAATGGTCCTCCTGGAGGACCATTTTGTAAAATTAGAAGGACCATTTTGTAAAATTAGGAGGACCATTTTGTAAAATTAGGAGGACCATTTTGTAAAATTAATATTACTCCAGGGGGTTTTCTGAAAATTTCCTGTCCAGTGTGACCGGTCGAGACGAAAAACCGGCTGACGTGGCAAGTTTGTGACCTATTGATACGTCTCCAACGTATCCATAATTTCTGCTGTTCCATGCTTATATTATACCATTTGCTACATGTTTTATATACACTTCATATCACTTTTATGCATTTTCTGGGACTAACCTATTAACAAGATGCCGAAGTGCCAGTTCCCTGTTTTCTGCTGTTTTTGGTTTCAGAAAAGTACTTCTGCGAATATTCTCGGAATTGCACGAAACAAAAGGCCACGTTCCTATTTTTCCAGCACCGTCACGGAGTCCGAAGGAGAGACGAAGGAGGGCGCCGAGCCAGCCAAACCACATGGAGGCGCGGGTGGCCCCCTGCCGCGCCACAGGTGGTGTGGGCCCCTCGAGCCTCCACCGACGTTGCCCCTTCGCCTATTTATTCCCTCAGACGCAAAAACCCTAAAAAGGAAGTCATATTCCACGAAGAGTTCCGCAGCGCCGCCGCCATCGACACAAGTTTCGGGGGACAGAAGTCTCTGTTCCGGCACGCTGCCGGGACGGGGAATTGCCCCCGGAGTCATCTCCATCGACCACCGCCATCTTCATCGCCGCTGCTGACTCCCATGATGAGGAGGGAGTAGTTCTCCCCCGAGGCTGAGGGCTCTACCGGTAGCTATGTGGTTCATCTCTCTCTCCCATGGTGTGATCTTTATGTGATCGTGTGTATTGCTAGTATCGCTGAATACATTAATAATGTTTATGCTACTCAAGTGATTTTGTCTAGTTTCTGGAGTCATTGTGACAACACGGTATCAAGGTGACAGTGTGGGTACTTGTGTGACTCTATGAATAATTTAGATATTATCATGGCTTATTCTTGGGAACTGTGGTGTTTGTTTACTCAGACTTTGAGGAGTGCTCTTGCAGCCCTACGCATAGTACTCTTGCTTCATCAAGAAGGAGAATAATCCCGAGCAGTATTTACTTGTGTTCAGTTGTGCTAATCTAGTTGAATATGTAGATGTTACTCTTTATCTATTATGCACTCTATAGGTTACTTTAATATGAACTCCGGTACTCTCCACGGTGTAAAGGTGACAGTGTGTGCACCGTGTGTGATTCCTTTATGACGTTGTGGCGCTTGTTTACTCCGGCTTGAGGTGTGCTTTTGTAGCCCTACACAATGAATGGTGTTTGTTATCCAACAAGAGAGTGTTTAAGAGTAGCTTTTACTTATTCAGTTATGAGATCATTGTTGAGAGTGTCCACTAGTGAAAGTATGATCCCTAGGCCTTGTTTCTAAGCATTGAAACACCGTTTACAACAAGTTCTGCTACATGTTTGCTTGCTGCCATCTTTATTTCAGATTGCAGTTACTACTTATAATCATCCTATCACTTGTATTTCACTATCTCTTCGCCGAACTAGTGCACCTATACATCTGACAAGTGTATTGGGTGTGTTGGGGACACAAGAGACTTCTTGTATCTTAATTGCAGGGTTGCTTGAGAGGGATATCTTTGACCTCTACCTCCCTGAGTTCGATAAACCTTGGGTGATTCACTTAAGGGAAACTTGCTGCTGTTCTACAAACCTCTGCTCTTGGAGGCCCAACACTGTCTACAAGAATAGAAGCACACGTAGACATCAAGCTATTTTCTGGCGCCGTTGCCGGGGAGGTAAGGTAAAAGGTATTCACATCCTCTGGCTACAAAGCTATTTTCTAGTATTGTTGCTAGTGTGTGAGTGCTCGAAGTTATTTCCTTTAGATTCTGCAATTATTTCTTTTTGTTTCTTGTTTTTATTTTCACTAGTTAGGCTTAATGGAAAACAACAAAAAAATTAGAGATCTTTATGAACTTTATATTGAATTAGGACATGATGCTTTTGAAGAGAAAATTAAAAAACCTATGGAGGCTTGTTTGCATGATGGTAGCAATGTATTACTATAAATTCTTTGAACACCATTATTGCTAATGCTATGCAAAGTCTAAGCTTGGGGAAGCTGGTTTTGATGAATATGATATTTTTAGTCCCCCAAGTTTTGAGGAGAAAATTTTCTTTGATGATACTTTGCCTCCAATTTATGATGATTATAATGATAGTGGTATTTTGGTGCCACCTACTATGGAGGATAAAGTTTATTATGATTATACTATGCCTGCAATTTATGATGAATACAATGATGGTTGTGATAGTTTTACTCTCACTATTACTAATAAATTGATTATGCTTATGTGGAGAGTAATGATACTTTATGCATGTGGATCATGATAAGAATGCTTTATGTGATAGCTATATTGTTGAGTTTATTCATGATGCCACTGAAAATTATTTTGAGAGAGGAAATATGGTTATAGAAATCTTTTCATGTTACTAAAACCTCTCTTTATGATGAAGTTTTGAGCTTTCTCTTGATTTGCTTTTATTTGCTGGGTACTTTAAGACCTACTGGTCCTTATGAGAGAGGGAGACACGATTTCATATATCACAATAATATTAAGTCTCTCTCTTTTGTTGAAATTTTTGAAGTTACACTTGTTTTGCATTTCTATGCTAGTCACTTTGTTCTTCATTGACTTGTTTTCTTACAAGACTCCTATGCATAGAAAGAGTGTTAGATTTAAACATGTTTTATATATGCTTCTTGATGCTCTCTTTTATGTTTCAACTCTCATCTTTATGTGGCATCATAAAAATCACTATGCCTAGCTAAAAGGCTTTAAAGAAAAGCGCTTATGGGAGACAACCCATTGTTTTTATTTTCTGTTATTTTTGCTTTTCTTTTTGTTTTGAGTCAAGGTGCTTGTTACTTCTGTAGCAACTCCTTTGTATCTTTATTTTATCGCATTGTTGTGCCAAGTAAAGTTCTATATTGAAAGTTGATGCAAGATTTGGATTTCTGCGCAGTAACAGATTTTTAGCTGTCACGATTTGAGCTTATCTCCTGTAGAAAATTCAAAAATTCTGAAAAAATCACGCATCTTCCTCAGATATGTACGCAACTTTCATTATGGCCAGTCCATCTGAGCAACTTAAGTGCCTCGAAAAAATTCGTCTTCCAGACTGTTCTGTTTTTGACAGATTCTGCCTTTTGTTTTGCATTCGCTCTTTTACGTGTTTGTGGATTTCTTTGCTCCACAAAGCATTGGTGGCTGTAGCTAATGTCCAGAAGCTTTATTGATTGTATCATTACAGAATATGAGAATTTTTGATTATGCACTAACCCTCTAATGAGAACTGTCTTGAGTTTGGTGTGAAGGAAGTTTTCAAGGATCAAGCGAGAAGGGTGATATTATGTGATCAAGAAGAGTGAAAAGCCTAAGCTTGGGGATGCCCCCGTGGTTCATCCCAACCATATTCAGAGAGACTCAAGCGTCTAAGCTTGGGGATGCCCAAGGCATCCCCTTCTTCATCAACAACTTATCAGGTCATCTCTAGTGAAACTATATTTTAATTCTTTCACATCTTATGCGCTTTACTTGGAGCGTCTGTGTGTTTTTATTTTTGTTTTTGTTTGAATAAATTCGGATCCTAGCAATCCTTGTGTGGGAGAGAGACACGCTCCGCTTTTTCATGTGAATACTCATGTTCTTCACTTATATTTGTTGAGTATTCTTAACTAGCTACTGCAGTGCTTTTAGCTCCTGTTTTTCATGCATCTCTTCGAGCTGTTAGCACTTGTTTATAAATACTCTCTTGCTGCATTATATTATCATTTGGAGAGTTTATGTTTAAATAAATTGATTGGTGTTTGTTTGGAAGAAAGAAAATGCTACATGTAGTAGTTGGTATTGGAAAAGACATATGCATTCTTGTAGATCATTGTCTTGTTTCGATTTGATGCTTTGCAATTGTTTTGAGCTCTCAAGTAGATCATGTTTAAGCTCTTGCATCATGTAGTTAAAGCCTAGTAGTGGAGAACTACCGTAGAGCTTGTTGAGACTTGGGATGCATATTTGTTCTCTCTAAGGTCTAGATATTTTCTGGTAAAATGTTTGAGCAACAAGGAAGACAGTGTAGAGTCTTATAATACTTGCAATATGTTTTTATGTGATTCTTGCTGTACCGGTTTATACTTGTGTTTGCTTCAAACAACCTTGCTAGCCTAAACTCTGTACTGAGAGGGAATGCTTCTCGTGCATCCAAAACTTGAGCCAAAACCCATGCCATTTGTGTCCACCATACCTACCTACTATGTGGTATTTCCTGCCATTCCAAGTAAATATTTCATGTGCTACCTTTAAACTATTCAAAACTTTATTACTCCTTATTTGTGTCAATGTTTTATAGCTCATGAGGAAGTATGTGGTGTTTTATCTTTCAATCTTGTCATTTACTTCTGACAGACTTTCACCAATGGACTAGTGGCATATACATCCGCTTATCCAATAATTTGCAAAAAGAGCTGGCAACGGGGTGCCCAGCCCCAATTAATTACAACTTTCATTAATAATTCTCTTCACATGTTTTGCCCTGATTTATCAGTAAGCAACTTAATTTGCAAATAGACACTCCTCCATGGTATGTGAATGTTGGAAGGCACCCGAGGATTCGGTTAGCCATGGCTTGTGTAAGCAAAAGGTTGGGAGGAGTGTCATCTATAAAGAAACTAAAATACATGTGTAAACAAAAGAGAAGAGGGATGATCTACCTTGCTGGTAGAGATAACGTCCTTCATGGGAGCCGCTCTTGAAAGTCTGGTTGACAAGGGGGTTAGAGTGCCCACTACCATTCGTTGACAACAACAAACACCTCTCAAATACTTATTTTGTGCTCTCTATATGCTTTCGAAAACTTAAAAAGCTCTAGCACATGATTTAATCCCTGCTTCCCTCTGCGAAGGGCCTATCTTTTACTTTATGTTGAGTCAGTTTACCTACTCCTTTCTATCTTAGAAGCAAACACTTGTGTCAACTTTGTGTGCATTGATTCTTACATATTTACTTATTGCACTTGTTATATTGCTTTATGTTGACAACTATCCATGAGATATACATGTTACAAGTTGAAAGCAATGCTGAAACTTAATCATCCTTTGTGTTGCTTCAATGCCTTTTACTTTGAATCTATTGCTTTATGAGTTACCTCTTATGCAAAACTTTTTGATGCTTGTCTTGAAAGTACTATTCATGAAAAGTTTTTGCTTATATGATTCATTGTTTACTCTTTATCTATTTGTTAGCAAACTATAGATCATTGCTTTGAGTCACTTCATTCATGACATGAGCCTTGCAATATATTGATCAAGATTGTGTGAAAGCATGTCTCCTCAGAAATTATTTGTTGTTATCGTTTTACCTACTCGAGGACGAGTAGAACTAAGCTTGGGGATGCTTGATACGTCTCCAACGTATCCATAATTTCTGATGTTCCATGCTTATATTATACCATTGCTACATGTTTTATATACACTTCATATCACTTTTATGCATTTTCTGGGACTAACCTATTAACAAGATGCCACAGTGCCAGTTCCCTGTTTTCTGCTGTTTTTGGTTTCAGAAAAGTACTTCTGCGAATATTCTCGGAATTGCACGAAACAAAAGGCCACGTCCCTATTTTTCCAGCACCGTCACGGAGTCCGAAGGAGAGACGAAGGAGGGCGCCGAGGCCAAACCACATGGCGCGGGTGGGCCCCCTGCCGCGCCACAGGTGGTGTGGGCCCCTCGAGCCTCCACCGACGTTGCCCCTTCGCCTATTATTGCCTCAGACGCGAAAACCCTAAAAAAAGTCATTTCCAGAAGAGTTCCGCAGCGCCGCCGCCATCGACGACAAGTTTCGGGGGACAGAATCTCTGTTCCGGCACGCTGCCGGGACGGGGAATTGCCCCCGGAGTCATCTCCATCGACCACCGCCATCTTCATCGCCGCTGCTGACTCCCATGATGAGGAGGGAGTAGTTCTCCCCCGAGGCTGAGGGCTCTACCGGTAGCTATGTGGTTCATCTCTCTCTCCATGGTGTGATCTTTATGTGATCATGTGTATTGCTAGTATCGCTGAATACATTAATAATGTTTATGCTACTCAAGTGATTTTGTCTAGTTTCTGGAGTCATTGTGACAACACGGTATCAAGGTGACAGTGTGGGTACTTGTGTGACTCTATGAATAATTTAGATATTATCATGGCTTATTCTTGGGAACTGTGGTGTTTGTTTACTCAGACTTTGAGGAGTGCTTTTGCAGCCCTACGCATAGTACTCTTGCTTCATCAAGAAGGAGAATAATCCCGAGCAGTATTTACTTGTGTTCAGTTGTGCTAATCTAGTTGAATATGTAGATGTTACTCTTTATCTATTATGCACTCTATAGGTTACTTTAATATGAACTCCGGTACTCTCCACGGTGTAAAGGTGACAGTGTGTGCACCGTGTGTGATTCCTTTATGACGTTGTGGCGCTTGTTTACTCCGGCTTGAGGTGTGCTTTTGTAGCCCTACACAATGAATGGTGTTTGTTATCCAACAAGAGAGTGTTTAAGAGTAGCTTTTACTTATTCAGTTATGAGATCATTGTTGAGAGTGTCCACTAGTGAAAGTATGATCCCTAGGCCTTGTTTCTAAGCATTGAAACACCGTTTACAACAAGTTCTGCTACATGTTTGCTTGCTGCCATCTTTATTTCAGATTGCAGTTACTACTTATAATCCCTATCACTTGTATTTCACTATCTCTTCGCCGAACTAGTGCACCTATACATCTGACAAGTGTATTGGGTGTGTTGGGGACACAAGAGACTTCTTGTATCTTAATTGCAGGGTTGCTTGAGAGGATATCTTTGACCTCTACCTCCCTGAGTTCGATAAACCTTGGGTGATTCACTTAAGGGAAACTTGCTGCTGTTCTACAAACCTCTGCTCTTGGAGGCCCAACACTGTCTACAAGAATAGAAGCACACGTAGACATCACCTATCTGCACATGGTTGACGAGTTCAGTGACCAGTTCGTCCGTTTTGCAAGTTGTGTGACTTATCTGCACACGCGCGACAAGTTGTGGTACCCCCATGCCATTTACTCGTATAGATACGTCCGTATTTGAACAAACACAAGTCAAGTAATTGGAACGGAGGGAGTATATGACTAGCTGAAAGTTTGCAAATCAACTGGAACACACATACGCCTCAGCAAACTACGCCTGCATCATTCCTACCTCACGTACGGTCAACCACCTTACACAAGCCAAAAGAAGAAGAAAAAAAGCACTTGGGCCAGAGAGCCAGCATTGGAGTGCGCTTTGTCGAACGATCTCATCAATTAATCTTTGGTGCTCGACGAGGAGAAGCAGCCGCAGATGAGCTCCAAAATGCTCTTCTTCACTGCGTTGTGGTCAGCCATCCTAGCTTCTGATTGATGAACCTAGCTCGCAAATTGTTTTCCCAAGTTGCACTGCAACCGAAAACTGAGCAAGAGGAAGAGTTGGATGCTTGCATCCAGACCTTGCATGCTTGGTGCCTGAGCAAGCCTCTCCATTGTCCTATTTATACTACTACCAGAACATGGTGTGTCGCAGTAGAGTGAGAAGCTAGGTTGGCTTGCTTTGCAAGTATAGTAAAAATTCCAACCAATGACCAAGTAAAGTTCGCTGGACAGAGAACAGGTCGTAGCAAGTAGCAAGGGACAGTTCAACTGGGTTGAAAGAGTAAAAAAACGACTTCAAAAGTGTCTTCTGTGACAGTGTCAGTGTGAGCATTCAGTGTGAATTTCGGAGGCGTTCTGGACTCTGACCTGAGCTTCTCTACTTTTAACTTGATGCCCTTCCATCTACCGTGTGCAACAAGCTAGATTGAATATGCTAATTTTTATTAGCGTTGTACGCATCTACTGAGAGTACTGGGAGTGTGGGACTAGATTCTATGGTCAAATCAATGGCGAGTAATTTTCGTCAAAAGGAAAAAGTGGTGAGAACGAGTAGTGACTCGTTGGCTAGCAGTAGCTGTGGCTACGCAGCCCACCCGGATCGATCCCCAGCGAGGACGATTTTCACGGGTGTCTCACCCCGCGGTACTGTTCACTAGGAACAGTGCACGCGACACTGTTCATTAGGAACAGTGATCCAGCGTCTCCTACGCGCGTTCGTGTCACAACTGTCAGAACTCAAAACGTGCGTGCTTCGTGTGAGTGTAGTTGTAGGTCTAGCTTGTGTACTAGGAGTGTGCGTGCGTGTGGTGTGAGTGTGGTGTGAGTTAGTACATGAGTTCAGATACTACAACTGTACCACCAGATTGAGATGCATAAAAAAAAAAGGAAAAAGTGGTGAGTAGCGTCCAGTACCGTGAGCCTTTGAACACCGGTATTTTTTTTATGACCATGACAGTTTGACCTAATCAAGTTTCTTTTTCGTGAACCAGCCTAACTAATCAAGTTCTGCTAAATAAACAAAAACCATGTGATTGAGCTTGGCTTTGCACTCGTTTGGATTTCGATCTTGAAACACTCAAATTCAATCTGCATTTCAAAAGTATAAATAGACAAATCATGCCATGAATAGTTGCTTAGATTACTATTCGTAGCAAATTTTCAGTTACCTACTATTTTATTGCTTGATGTATAGATTCAATTTGGTATTGAAATTTCTGGTATGATAGATGGCTAGGATGCAATTGTCCTAAAATTTGACATAATTTTTCATGACTAACAACTACTAATAAAAAGCTTCTATTTTCTACAAAAGGTAGCTCATCTTCCATGGCGGTCTCTGGTCCCCTTGGCCTTTTTTTTATTCTCCTCTCATTCATAATGCGCCTCACAACTCCAGCCTTCTTCTGTGGCGTCGACTAAAATTTCACTGATTTTTGTTGAAAATTCAAGTCATTTCGCTGGATACTAGAATATTTTCTGCGTTCAAATGTTTTCAAACATTACCACTGTACACAAGAATAATAACGTCAAAATTCTTGAAGCTTTGGCCAGATTAAGAATTTAGTCGTCTAGCGACAATACAAATTAAAATACTGCAACTCAGCCAAATTTTGTGAATACGATCGGGACAGGAATACTCCTGGAATCGCATTTTTTTATTATAACCAATAAGAGAACGCCGGTATGCATGCTTATGGACGGACCTAGAGAGCAGCTTAATAGAGAGAAGTAGCAGTAAGAGCGTTGCGCTTAGCTGAAAAGGCAAAATGAACCGAAACGAAATTCAACACTCATTGCCAGGTCGATTTCCAGTTTCTCCGGCGGCGGTGAGTCTTTGGCTGGACAGGTGATGATGGTAAAAGCATCGGCATCGAGTTTGAATACTTTGGTGGAAACATTTATGGCAATGTTGACGTGGTGGTTTGAAGCTTGTCTTTGGGATGGAAATCCCGAGCTCGGACTTAGATTTGACTCGTCATCATCGCTGCATGTGAGGCTTTTTCTTCTTAATGGATTTCCTAGAAGTTTTATATTTTCTCTTTATTTATTTTCTACCATAGGGCTAATGTAGCCTAAGCCTGGTGAAGGTATTGTCATGAGGCATGTACCTTCGGGTTTGTTTACTTTATCTCTTTTATCTGCTTGCAATAAAAGAGATGTGTGCATTGTTCCGATGCATAGGCCGTGCCATGGTCCCCTTTCCGGAAAAAAATGTCGAGGCACCGCTACACCCTCTGCAAGACGCGCCTCTAAGCCAACCAAGGCATCTATAACATGTCGGGAAAACCATGTGAGCTCCCCAATACCGATCTCCACCAACCTCAGCTGTCATGACATTAACCTCTCTCACCGTTCCACCTCCCTCCTTCCTCTTCCTTCATTCCTCATTCTCCCTCTCCTCTGCCCTACTGCATCTCGTGGTGTAAGCCTGCTTTCGCTGGAAGGTTGTTTTCATAAAAAATAAGAATTTTGATGTCAATGTTGCACTCCATATGCATAGATAACCATAATAGAACATCTCACAGAATAATCAAACAATCAACTGTAGGAATTATATGGGAGTAAAATTTTTTTTTTTCAAAACATGGCTATGTTCATAACAATTGCAACACAAGGACTCCATACCAACGTTCAAAACGACTGAGCACTACCTGGCACTTGAATTCTAACCACACACTTCAATAAGTTGCGGTACCTACGACACAAACATGTAATTACTAATCAAGTCTTTGGAAAAATTGCACCCTTTTGAGATCTCTTATCCGTTAATCTTGTAGCTAATCTTCTGTGATAGATGACGAGCAGCCGCAGAGTAACTACAATATGCCCCCCTTCATACCATTGCGATCAACCGTTCTTCTCCTTGCTGAAATCCCTCCTAGCTCCACGTATGGGCCAAAAATGCCCCACATTTTGCTCCTGAAACAACAAAGTTCCTGCCATGGGTTACCACGACTTGTAATTTTGAAAACAAAAGATCACCGGGCCTCCCTAGCACTATAAATTTACAAAGAATTTTACTCAAAAACTGATACTACATACTACTATGACATGAATTAAAAAATATTCACTAAAAACAAATTATAACGCGCACAGGTGCTGGTGTTGTATGGGCCGTGGCGGCATCAATGGCAAACCTGGCAAGGACTCTGCTTCGGTCTACACCTAGGAGATGGGTTGGCGGAAAATGACCGAGACGACTTCTGGAGCGTGCGCATGAGGTGCTAGTTTTTTTGCGAATAAAACCCTGATCTATTTACCAATCATAGCAGTACAAAAGACCCCGAAGGAACCAGAAATTACAACTAGGTCCTCGGAGACCCACACCTCTACATCGACCGACGTGGAACGAAGACGCGCCGCCGCACTGCTACCGCCGCACCCTCCCGGCGCCGACGAGAAACTTGGATCTTCAGACAGTATCCACGCGCATGGGAAGTCGTCGCTCTCGGTCTCAGCGTACCCGCACGACGGTGAAGAAGAGGAGTGAAGCACCACCATGAATAGGTCATCTCCTCCCTCGCAAACCTGCATGAGGTGCTAGTTGGTGGTGCGTTGTCACCTTGTTGAGGGTATTCGGTTTGTACGATCGTTGTAAAGATTTTTGACATTTTTTGCTAAATAAATGAACTGAATCGAAGCTAAATGCATGCCTTCAATGCAGAGGCCGAAGTGATTCCTCTATTCAAATTATTTTTTTGTAGCAATTGTCATCCCTTAAGTCATACTCCCTCCGTTCCATTTTAATTGACTCACATATATCTAGATATGGATACATCCATATCTAGATATATGTGAGTCAATTAAAATGGAACGGAGGGAGTACAAGTTATCTGGAAGTAGTAACTTCTTGAGCTAACTAAATAAAGCCGGGATTGATTGATGCAACAAGCAGGACTTGTAAATGCATTAAGAAATGTTACACACTGACACCCACATAAATTTTTTACTCTAATTAGTTAGTATCCCAAACCCACCGAGATTTTACTTGGAAAAGAACATGAAACCCTCAAGAAAATTCAGCGAAGAGCAAGTCATTTTCGGTGCTTACAGTAGCCCAGGTCACATAACCAGGCAAATTTGGGTTGCACGTACCTGGAAAAGTACATGAATAATCACAAAAAGAAAGAGCTCAACCTAGACCAGGTCGCTGAGTAAATGTCTGCACTTGGCAGTATGTCTTAGTTTGCACTTGTCGTAGAATGTTCAGTGAAAGATACATTCTAAATCTTGCCAAGTAGAAAAGGAGGCTGCTTGTAAATCTTTGGAATGACTTGGCCTGACCAGTAACCAGCTTTAGAACTGAAAGCAACCAGAAAATGACTCTTGAATGACTTGGACTGACCAGCCCGTTTCCCTTTGAGAATTCTGATGTTTTGTGTGTTCCTGTCGGTCAGCGTGAGAGCGTGACCTACACAGCAAGGTTAGTTTAACAAGCTCTGAGGTTTGATGCCTTTAATGTTCAATCATTCAACGGGTTTTCTAGTCGGCCTGCATGCAACACGATCGGTTAGAGTAAGTACAATAAGATTATGTAAGCAGACTATAAGAATAAAATAATATTTCTTTGATGACATTGACGGAGGCAAAGGTGAAGCGCTCGAGTTATGGGTCAGATTCGAAGTCGTCACTAGTAGTGATTAGAGGGTTTGGAGGAGGAGGATGTACTGCTAAATATGGATGCTAAAAATATAGACCCTCTTTTAAGCAAGCAACCGAGAGATAGATACACGCACATGACGCGCGAAGAAAACTCAGCGTGAAGAGCACTCGCAATGTTTACAGAAATGACAAGCAAATACTACTACATCACAATGCTGTTTGGGTTACATGCACGGAATGAGAACAAATACACCACTCGCGTTACACAAACACAACAATAAAAAACATGTCGATCTTGAAGACAGTCACGATCCACATGCTAACAGTGTGGTACCAGACCTAATTTACCGCCCTTGACAATAACTGATGCACAAACACGTCCGGAGATAAGCACATATACTACTACACACATTTACAATCCTCGGGACGAACGATATGGCCGCCGTCAAGCATGCATCGAGCCTCCCCGGCTCCAAGAACTGCTAGCCTTCCGCGGGAGCTGCACCGCAAAAGCAGAGGAGTTTCATCATGCTCTTCATGACCCCGCCACGCCTCGGCGCCGGCGGCAGCTTGCTCTGCTTCCCATCAGCGCCGTGGCCGTTCTCCATGGCGAGCCAACAGATATCAGTACCCCTGGACAGAATGCTCTGCGGAGGAGGACGAGTAGCACGAAGCCAACAAACACACTTCACGGCACCAACATTCTCCAGGAGGAACGTTTATATAGATGTCCGTGCCACTCTAGCTTGGCCGGGTGAGACATTTTCACGCCTGTTTCGGGGGTAAGATGAGGAAAACTCATTGTAAGTACGTGTAAGTGACTGGGCACTCGTCGGCTCGTGTAGGACGGCCGTGTCCCCTCTACAAGGAAAACGTCCCACCAATTGCATTTACATGCATGCGTTCCTGCGTTGTTCTTGGCTTAGTCGGATGGTCGAGTGGCAACAAAAATACTGATTAGGACACTGGCGTGTTTCCCGGAAAACGTATGTGATTTTCACCATTTTTTTGTGCAGCTCCCGCCACCGACCAGCTAGGTATATGGACGGAATGTTCGTGCTCTCCAGGGGGAACCAAGTCAGTAAGTCAAAAAAAAAAAGTCAGTAAGTCACGCAGAAAGTGAAACACGGAAGGTGTCATTTTTTTCCTGCATGGATGCAAAACGAAACATGGTTCGATACCTCAATCGCGAGGGGACTTGCCAACAGGGTTTCCTGCATGGGTTTAATCATCTGACTGGAAATATAAAAGGGCAAACATAGGCGTGCAACGTTTTGGTGGACAGGCTCCATGGAGCTCGTTTATTGAAAAAGTCAGTAAGTCACGCAGAAAGTGAAACACGGAAGGTGGAAAAAAGGCTCCATGGTGGATGCGCTCCAAAAGGACTTTTCGTCCAGATTAAAGTGTAAAATGATGCTAAGTGGCACTAGTGTGAGCAATCTCATGCAAGTGTTGTGGATCTTGAAGGTGTTCTGACTAATTCTATCCTTAATTTTGCCATCCCACCCGGCCACCCCTCCTAACTACCCCAAACGGAGACATTCCTGACGGACAAGAACCGTCGGGAATATACAGAAAACCATCAAGAAGATTTTCCTGACAGCAAGAACCGTCGGAATATACGGAAAACCGTCAAAAACATGCACTCGTGACGACGTCAGTTAGGAATTAGCCGTCGGAAACAAGGTGTCAGGAAAGAATATGATCGCTGATCGAATGACTTTCCTAATGGTATTTCCTGACGGTTCACGTTTACCAGGAAAGCGGACGTAGCCGACGCCCTGGCCCATCAGGATTCGCCGTCAAGAAACCGAGCAGCCGTCGGGGAAATTCTTTCCTGACGTGCACAACCCGTCGGAGGAAAAAAGAGGATGTCAGAATGATTCTAAACCTTGCGTCCGTCGGGAACGCATGTTAGCCTTCAGAAATTGATGGTGGCAGTCAGGATTTTTTTTTTTTGAAATGGTGAAGCCCCAGCCTCTGCATCGATTGATGCATACGGCTTTTTATTAATTTCATTAAACTTCAGAAGTTTAAATACCGATGCATTTCCTATATATTTCAAAATATATAAAAATGATAGCAATATAATATGATTTTTTCTATAGCAATATATTGCCGCACATATATCAACAAGCTGCACAGAATATGGTAATTACTAGTAGCGTGGTGCGCGTGTACCGAGTCCTCTTTTTGTTTTATGGTAAAATCAATGGCGAGTAGTTTTCTTCAAAAGGAAAACATGATGAGTACGCGTGTACCGAGTCTTCAACTAGTACGTACTAATTTTGAACTTAGACGTACTAACATTGACTGAAACTGGAGCCCGGATTGCTCCGATTTGAACGACTAGGCCATATATGTTACTGCGTTAGCGAGTTCCCAAACAGCACTTACCAGATGCCTATTTACACACTCTCACAGGCAGTTAACTGTAGTTAATTAATTAGTACCCTGCCGTACAGGACGGTCTACTCGACCAGTCTTCACAAGTTTTCTGCCAAAAAGGAAGTCTTGCAAGTGAAAATCAACAGAAGACGACTCTTGTATGACTTTTGAGCAGTTTGTGAACGATGCTGTCAGTCAGTACGTGTGAGCATTTGACTTTGACTGCAAGGTTAATTAGTGTTAACAAGCTCCGAGGTTTGATGCCTTCAATGTTTAATCATTCAACTGTCTGTTGGTCGGCCTCCATGCGGCACGATCTCTATTCGAGTATTCGTACGCGTAAACGGAGACCGAAATGATCCATCAGCTAGCTGTCCGTTGAAAGCTACTCTAGCTAAGTTGCCTTGACTGAAGCACATGCATGTATAGAAAGTTTACCTCTGGTTGGAGCGGTTCAACTGCTGCTAGTGATGCACGTAACAGAAATTAATGCTTAACAAAAATTGAGAGAAGTGGTTCACGTATATATTCTACAAAAAAAAAGTTTGTCAGCCGTTGCAATTGCATTCTTTCCCGAGAAATCACAATCCACTCTGCCATAAGCTTTGGATAGGTCCAGTTTATAGGCACAAAAAATAATATCAGCCTTTTTGTTATGCTCGATGTATTTTTTTTAAACCAAGGCAAAAGCTTTGCCTATTTCATTAATTAAGAGGATTAAGAAACGGTTACAAACATGGCCGAAGTGACTCGACAAAAGTCTACTCTCGCGGTAAAATAGCGCTCAAACGTTTCGCACCCATGGTTCCCCAAAGAGCGGCATCCCGCTTGATTGCCGCAATTACGAGGCTAGGCATAGAGGCTACGTTTATAAAGACTCGTGCGTTCGGATCGATCCAATTTTCCCAAACCACAAACATGAGCAAAGACGTGAGTCCTTTCCGTCGCGTACCGTTAACCCCCGAGGTTGCACACCACCAATCTTCCACTGTGGTATGGGTGCCCCGTTGGGACATGTCAAGATTGCATAGTGGACAAAGGCCGCAATTGGGCCATCCCCGCGCACAAGCCGGTGCGCCAACCATATCTGGTTTTGGAGAATCACCACGCGAAGAACTTGCATTTAGGTGGTACCCAGTTGTTCCAAACCACGGGCACCATGGTCAAGTTGGTGGCCGCCTAAAATTGCGCCAAATATGCCGAGCCCGCAGAGTATTTTCCGTTACTAGTGAGAGTCCACACAATCGTGTCACGGACTTCTCCAGAGAGATGCTCCTCTTGTAGTTTGGTCCACAAACCATAGAACACGTTCATAAGTGTTAACGAAATGCCCCCTCAAAGTTAATATTGGAGATCCAAAAATCATGAGCAAGAGCCTTATGCACCGAAACATCCTTCGGCTTGAGCCCGTCTATCCAAGTTGCGAGCCAAAATTTGGCGGTCATTCCACCACCGATGGAAATGGTGGCGGAGGTGTAGAAAAACTCCAAATCAACATCATCACAAAGGTGTCCCAAGCCCACCCACGCTCGCTCCGGGTCCGTCCATTCAAACCAAGGCCATCTCAACCTCAACGTTCTCGCAAATTTCTCTAACTCACTTGTTGATCACTAATGTGCACATGACCTAAATTTGGCAAATTTCTCATGGGCAAGTAGCCTACGGACAACCCACGATCGATCCATGAACCGAGTTTAAAGTTGTAGACGAATAGTACTGGACAACATATTTAGAGATATTTATGAAGCAAGTAACACATTGGGGAATATTTTAGCACTCATAAGAAGCATATACAAGAACTGATTTTTACAGATAACCGAGTGAATACATGACACGAACAGAACCTGACAAAATAACAGAAGATTCACCTAACAAAACAACACATCTATATGACTAGCTGAAAGTTTACAAATCAACTGGAACACACATACGCCTCAGCAAACTACGCCTGCATCATTCCTACCTCACGTACGGTCAACCACCTTACACAAGCCAAAAGAAGAAAAAAAAAACACTTGGGCCAGAGAGCCAGCATTGGAGTGCGCTTTGTGGATCGATATCATCAATTAATCTTTGGTGCTCGACGAGGAGAAGCAGCCGCAGATGAGCTCCAAAATGCTCTTCTTCACTCCGTTGTGGTCAGCCATCCTAGCTTCTGATTGATGAACCTAGCTCGCAAATTGCTCTCCCAAGTTGCACTGCAACCGAAAACTGAGGAAGAGGAAGAGTTGGATGCTTGCTTGGTGCCTGAGCAAAGCCTCTCCATTGTCCTATTTATACTACTACCAGAACATGGTGTGTCGCAGTAGAGGGAGAAGATAGGTTGGCTTGCTTTGCAAGTATAGTAAAAATTCCAACCAATGACCAAAAAAAGTTCGCTGGACAGAGAACAGGTCGTAGCAAGTAGCAAGGGACAGTTCAACTGGGTTGAAAAAGTAAAAAACGACTTCAAAAGTGTCTTCTGTGACAGTGTCAGTGTGAGCATTCAGTGTGAATTTCGGAGGCGTTCTGGACTCTGACCTGAGCTTCTCTACTTTTAACTTGATGCCCTTCCATCTACCGTGTGCAACAAGCTAGATTGAATATGCTAATTTTTATTAGCGTTGTACGCATCTACTGAGAGTACTGGGAGTGTGGGACTAGATTCTATGGTCAAATCAATGGCGAGTAATTTTCGTCAAAAGGAAAAAGTGGTGAGAGGCGTCCAGTACCGTGAACCTTTGAACACCGGGTATTTTTTTATGACCACGACAGTTTGACCTAATCAAGTTTCTTTTTCGTGAACCAGCCTAACTAATCAAGTTCTGCTAAATAAACAAAAACCATGTGATAGAGCTTGGCTTTGCACTCGTTTGGATTTCAATCTTGAAACACTCAAATTCAATCTGCATTTCAAAAGTATAAATAGACAAATCATGCCATGAATAGTTGCTTAGATTACTATTCGTAGCAATTTTTCAGTTACCTACTATTTTATTGCTTGATTTATAGATTCAATTTGGTATTGAAATTTCTGGTATGATAGATGGCTAGGATGCAATTGTCCTAAAATTTGACATAATTTTTCATGACTAACAACTACTAATAACTTCTATTTTCTACAAAAGGTAGCTCATCTTCCATGGCGCCCTCTGGTTGTCTTGGCCTTTTTTAACTCTCCTCTCATTCATAATGCGCCTCACAACCGCAGCTTCCTATGTGGCGTCGACTGTCAATGAAATTTCATTGATTTTTGTTGAAAATTGCAGTCATTTCGCTGGATACTAGAATATTTTCTACCGTTCAAATGTTTTCAAACATTACGGCTGTACACAAGAATAATAAGGTAAAATTTCCTGAAGCTTTGGCCAGATTAATAATTTAGTCGTTTGGCCACAATACAAATTGACATACTGCAACTCAGCCAAATTTTGTGAATACGATTGGGACAAGAATACTCCTGGAACCGTATTTTTTTATCCATAACTAATAGGAGAACGCCAGTATGCATGCTTATGAGCGGACCTAGAGAGCAGCTTAATAGAGAGAAGTAGCAGTAAGAGTGTTGCACTAAGCTGAAAAGGCCAAATGGCCTGAAACGAAATTCAACACCCCATTGCCAGGTCGATTTCCAGTTTCTCCGGCAGCGGTGAGTCGTTGGCCGGACAGGTGATGATGGTAAAATCGTCGGTATCGAGTTTGAACACTTTGGTAGAAACATTTATGGCAATGTTGACATGCTCTTGTGCTATATCCTTGCTAAACGTGGTGGTTCGAAGCTTGTCTTTGGGATGGAAATCCCGAGAGCTCGGACTTAGATTTGACTCGTCATCATCGGTGCATGTGCAGCTTTTTCTTCTTAATGGCTTTCCTAGAAGTTTTGTATTTTCTCTTTTTTTTTCTACCATAGGGCTAATGTAGCCTTGTGGAGGTACTGTCGTGAGGCATGTGGCTCCGGATTTGTTTACTTTATATCTTTATAAAAACCTTGCAATAAAATAGATGTGTGCATTGTTTCGATGCATAGGCCGTGGCATGGTCCTCTTTTCGGAAAAATGTCGAGGCACCGCTACACCCTCTGCAAGACGCGCCTCTAAGCCAACCAAGGCATCTATCTCCACCAACCTCAGCCGTCATGCCATAAATCTCGCTCACCGTTCCACCTCCCTCCTCATTCTCCTTCTCCTCTACCCTTCTGCATCCCCGCGGTGTAAGCCTGCTTTCGCTGGAAGGTTGTTTTCCATAAAAATAAGAATTTTGATGTCGATCTTGCTCTCCATATGCATAGATAACCATAATAGAACATCTCACGGAAGCAAAAAATAATAATCAAACAATCAACTGTAGGAATTATATGGGAGTAAACAAATTTTTTTCTTCAAAACCTGGCTATGTACATAACAATTGCAACACCAAGACTCCATACCAACGTACAAAACGATTGAGCACTTCCTGGCACTTGACTTCTAACCACACACTTCAATATCTTGTGGTACCTGCGAGACAAACATGTAATTACTAATTAAGTCCTTGGAAACATTGCACCCTTTTGAGATCTCTTATGTGTTAATCTTGTAGAGTTAATCTTCTGTGATAGATGACGAGCAGCCGCAGAGTAACTACAATATGCTCCCCTTTACGCCATTGCGATCAACCGTTCTTCTCCTTGCTGAAATCCCTCCTAGCTCCAAGTATGGGCCGAAAATGCCCCACATTTTGCTCCTGAAACAACAAAGTTCCTGCCATGAGTTATTATGACTTGTAATTTTGAAAACAAAAGATCATCGGGCCTCCCTAGCACTATAAATTTACAAAGAATTCTCCTGAAAAACTGGTACTACATACTACTATCACATAAATTAAAAAAAATATTCACTAAAAACAAATTAACGCACACAGGGTGCTGGTGTTGTATGGGTCGTGGCGGCGTCGATGGCAAACCTGGCGAGGTCTCTGCTTAGATCTACACCTAGGAGATGGGTTAGCGGAAAATGACTCAGGCGACTTCTGGAGTGTGCGCATGAGGTTCTAGTTGGTGGTGTGTTGTCACCTTGTTTAGCGTATTCTGTTTGTATGATCGTTGTAAATATTTTTGACATTTTTTGCTGAATAAATGAACTAAATCGAAGCTAAATTCATGTCTTCAATGCAGAGGCCGAAGTGATTCCTCTATTCGAATTTTTTTTGGTAGCAATTGTCATCCCCTTAAGGCATACAAGTTACCTGGCAGTAGCAACTTCTTGAGCTAACTAAATAAAGCCGGGATTGATTGATGCAACAAGCAGGACTTGCAAATGCATTAAGAAATACACACTGACACCCACATAAAAAATTACTCTAATTAGTTAGTATCCCAAACCCACCGAGATTTTACTAGGAAAAGAACATGAAACCCTCAAGAAAATTCAGCGAAGAGCAAGTCATTTTCGGTGCTTACAGTAGCCCAGGTCACATAACCAGGCAAATTTGGGTTGCACGTACCTGGAAAAGTACATGAATAATCACAAAAAGAAAGAGCTCAACCTAGACCAGGTCGCTGAGTAAATCTCTGCACTTGGCAGTATGTCTTAGTTTGCACTTGTCGTAGAATGTTCAGTGAAAGATACATTCTAAATCTTGCCAAGTAGAAAAGGAGGCTGCTTGTAAATCTCTGGAATGACTTGGCTGACCAGTAACCAGCTTTAGAACTGAAAGCAACCAGAAAATGACTCTTGAATGACTTGGACTGACCAGCCCGTTTCCCTTTGAGAATTCTGATGTTTTGTGTGTTCCTGTCGGTCAGCGTGAGAGCGTGACCTACACAGCAAGGTTAGTTTAACAAGCTCCGAGGTTTGATGCCTTCAATATTCAATCATTCAACGGGTTTTCTGGTCGGCCTGCATGCAACACAATCGGTTACGGTACGCGTAAATGGAGATTGAATTAATGACCCATCTCTCTCTGTGTCGTTGAAAGCTACAGCTTAGTATTCGAAAATAATAATAAAAACTAGTACAGCTTAGTAAGGTCCTTGACTGAAGATGCTTCGATCACTTGAGTTCAACTGCTGCTAGTGATACACGTTATGGTAATTAATGTTTAACGCAAATACAAATTGATTTCAACTGTTGCTAGTGATACACATTATGGAAATTAATGTTTAAAGCAAATACGGTTCAGTTCAACTGCTGCGGTTACTTTTAACTGGAAGTTTCCTCCCCGGGAACTGGAGGGCGTAATAGAAATCACAAGGAAAACCCCTCCACGAAAAACTGACGCAATAGAAATCACCGGCAATCAGCAATATGGTAATCCTCTGATAACACACCAACATCTACCTCTCTTCCTCTTCGCACCATGTTTCTCAAAGAATCAATTTATCTCCGACAGGGGCTAGCTCAAAGGCGCCACCATGGGAGCAAACTCTAGAGTTTCGCTCGTTCGAAATTTCCCAAGAGACTAACATGATTTACATTCATGATAAGAGTAAATGAAAAACATGCGAGATTTATTTCTGAATATAGTTACATGAGACTGGTTTACAAGTTCCTTGCTGCAGGAGAGGCTAGCACGATACACCCAAAATCCTACAATCAAACTCAACCATACAACTTAGCAATATCTAATCACACAGCCACTTTTAAGTTCAGCATGAAGCAACCGAAGACTACAATCAAACGAATTTCACCAATGAGAACTAGTAGACACTTAATCTCACTATGTCGTGCATAGTATCCTGGTCTTAATTACTTGCTGGTCTCAGGCGAACCCACAACCGAAGAGTGCCAGATGCTCTTCTTGACCTTGTTGCGGTCAGGTTTTCCCATTCTTCTTCCTGAGATCTCCGAGCGCCACAAGCTGAAATGCTCCAAGATGACAACCCTGAAAAATAAAAGAGTAACATGGTAAATATAAGCCATGATATTATCCATATAAGCCACGGTTGGCCAAAAGTAGAGGCAACTGTACAATCTCCACACCATGAACCTAGTACAATACCTAAAAATATCAACCCTGAAGTTAATTATGGTAGACAAAGCTCGGTGCCTCTGGTGCAGCCATGCATGCTGGTCCATTTATAGACATGACGCAAGTAGCAAATACATGGTCACTGGTCAGTACTCAGTAGTGAGAGACAAGGCGTTGGAATGGTGTCAGTGGTTACCAGGAAAACTTAGTGGAAATCCGCGTGAATATTCAGTGGGAATGACTGAATGAGTCCAGAACGTTTTTTTTCTTTGAAACGATGAATGAGTGCAGAACTTGAACTTCAAATTTGGACCAACATGCGGAAATTTCAGTCACATTTTTTTGTTTTTTTGCAGGTAAGCTTCAGTCACACTTGACAAGGGTTATAGGTTAAGGAGATCTCTAGCTTAATTAACGGGAGTCCTGCATCATATACCGACATAAAGCGATTCAAAAAAATTATGGGGCTATCATAGGTTTGTGTAAGCTACATTCCACTTGTTAATTGCTATATATATGACTAGCTAATTCATGGCCAACATTACGAGACAAAGCTCTGGAACAGTATGAGACATTACTAGGAAACTTTACTGAAAAACCATGTGAATATTCAGCGAAGAATGATTGAACAAAGTATGCTAAAAAAATAATGTTGATTGTTGTATATATTCTTGAATTACTGGGAACTTGATCTATGATTGCAACGCGGGTGCATACATGTAAATGGAAACAAATTAGGAGGTCGACACGTGTACCCTGGGCCCAAGTTTGATTTTGCTGTAGCGAATAACTGAATCCACAAAACAAGATTCGCTGAAGAATGAGTAAAAGAGTACACTGTTCAAAGCGTTCCGCTTAGAATAATTCAAGTGGTTAGCTCAGTTCCTAGTAATATAGAGCACTAGACAAATAATTTGGGCTTGTAAACTGAAAATGAAAAGGCATCACAATTCACAAAACCAAGTGGCACATATTCCGTGCAGTATTCCGTGCAGTATCACCTTATGGCATAATACAGCACTAGACAAATAATTCAATATTTTGAGAAGACTTGAAAACTTCAAACGCAGCGACCAAGATATAGATCTCTATGACATAATTTCGTTTCAGAATTGTTTTATAACTTCTTAACATTTTTCATTAGCCTAGTGTAGTGTACATCTCATTGGGTGCTAGCCCTACTCTTAGGCTATATGACTCGAGCCTAACCAATATATGTATGGAAACTATAACAACAACAATACTACCCTAGATTTGGTTCAAACATTGGCTACATGTTACAAAGTATTAATCAGATGATGCACTCGTCAATTGTTTAACCTCAAGGACAAAATTACAGGTTTGCCCAAGAAAACAAGAAATTCCAATTAGCAATGGTGAGAGCAAGAGGTTTTCAAGACAAACCATTTGTGTACACCTTACATGCTCTAGGATTCTACATTTAGGTACAGCTAAAATATAAAGTCTAGAAAGCTACACCAAGATGTGTACTAGATTGATGTACTCTAGTTATAATATTCCATATAGGAAGTAAAGGATATTAAAATATATTCGTGGAGACATAAACACCCGCAATAATGCTCTAGATCAAACTGGTATACTAATCTATGGACAAACAATCTTCTTATTTTTATTTGGTTAGCTTTAGAAGGAATTTAGTTCAAACAATCCCAATCTAAATTATGAAAATAACAAAAAAAATCTTGACTAGCTGCAGTTTAATTTTGTATGAATAGTGTATTAACAATGAAAAAAGCTAGAATTTATAACAAAGAAACAACATGCTTTTTATTATGAAAATTGACAAACTTTTCATGACGAAATGACGTCAAGTAAAGGTATTTAATATAAATGTGCGAGAATGTTCGATTAAAACAATCCTCCGCAAGCTAAAAATACTCCAAAAATTTGTTTCTGAAACAACAAATTTTGAGTTGCCAACTTATCATTTGAAAACCAAAGATCAGTAGGTCTCTCTAGCACTATAAACTTGCCAAACAATATACTTGCGAAACAAACACTAAGTAATACTATAATAGCAATGAAAGTCATGCATTAATGTTTTTTGTAACAATTGTGACATCTCCTAATGGCAGACAAGTTCCTGGAAGAAGCAACCGCTTGAGCTAATTAAGCAAAGACGGGACTGATTGATGCAATAAGCAGGACCTTCAAAGGCATATTTATAGAGGGCAAACACTCCCAGTGATACTCACATAAATTTTTTACGTTAATTAGTTAGTATACCTAACCTGCCGAGATTTTAGTAGGAAAATAACTTAAAAACACCAAAAAATAAATCAATGAATAAATCATGTTCGGTACTCTGCCTACGGTACTCCAAGTCACATAACCAGAGAAACTTGGATCGCCCGTACCTGGAGAAACACGTGAAAAATCAAAACAAAAAATCTCAACCTAAACCAGGCCGCTGATCATAGTTTATCTCTGTAGTTGAGTAATATGGCTGGTTTCCACTTGTCATGCAATATTCAGCGAAAGATACATGATAAACCTTGCCAAGTAAAGATACATGCACCAGCAGCTTACTGTAATTAGTTAGTACCCCCAACCTAAAGGGATTTTACTTGGAAAAGAACCTGAAAAGACACATAAAAATTCAGTGAAGAAGAAGTCATTTCCTGTGAATGTTCGGCTTGTGGCACACTCCAAATCACATAACCAGGGAAACTTGGGCTGCACGTACCTGCAAAAGTACATGAATAATCACCAAAAATAGAGCTCAACCTGGACCAGGTCGCTGGTCATAGTTAATCTCTGAACTTCGGTAGTATGCCTTAGTTTGCACTCGTCATAGTCATAGAATGTTCAGTGAAAGATACGTGCAAAATGTTGGCAAGTAAAAAACACGTTGCTTGAAATGTATGCATATGCTGCTGCTAGCGCTCGCTATCTTGGCCAGTTTTAGAACTGAAGGCAATCAGAAAATGACTTCTGATTTCTGAATGACTTGGGCTGACCTGACCATTTCCTTTTGAGAATTCTGACGCTTTGTATGTTCCTGTCAGTCAGTGTGAGCGCGTGACTTTGACTGCGAGGTTAGTTTAACATGGTCCGAGGTTTGATGCCTTCAATGTTCGGCATTCGGTTTTCTTGTCGGCATGCATGCAACACTACGAATTAGCTTGACATACTACGCGTAAATGGAGATTGAATGAATGACCCTTCTCTCTGTCTCTCGTTGAAAGCTATACAGCTCAGTTCAACTGCTGCTAGTGATGCCCCTATGACTGAAGTTGCATTGAACGGTTCAACTACTGCTACTAGTGCACGTAATGAAAATTTAGTTTCAATGCAAATTAACGGACACGGTTCACCTTTACACCGTCGAATATGGGATGGATCATGGATGAATAGGTTGCAACGATGACCCATCTGCCAAAACATTTTCTTAGTTTGGACTGGAAGTTTCTTCACCAGGAACTGGAGGGGCGTACCAGAAATCACAGGGAAAATCCCCCATTTAATTCTTTTTTTTTTGCCGACAGATTTTAGATCACAAGATAAAAATGTACTCGGTGGGTGTCTACAAAAAAAAACTCAGCAAACCGTCTTTGCCAAGTACCAGTTTGCCGAGTGGACTTGGCAAGTGTGACACTCGGCACGAGGGTTTGCCGACAGCACTTTAATCTTTGCGAGTGTCCATGACACTTGGCAAAGAAAAATGACGCGAATCAGCATGTGTCTTATTTTTGCATTAAAGAAGGTGGAAAGAAATAAAAGATCCAACGGTTACAAAGAGTTATAACGAAATGAACAAAAAAACAACAATCAAACGACATATTAGCGCCCTGCCGCCTTGAACACTTGGGAAATTAAGAGGCCGAGTACGATAGTAACACTAGCATGATTCACATGCATGAAAAAAGAACATAACAAATATGCGAGATTTATTTTCAAATTTGGTTACATGACACACTCGTTACATGCTAGCCCAATACAACCACAAGACTGTAAACCAATTCAACCGTACAACTTAGGAATATCTAATCACAACCACTTTTGATGTTCAGCATGAAGCAATTCTGGCGACCTATGAGAACTATTGGACACTTAACCTCACTCTGTCGTGCATACTATCCTGGTCTTAATTACTTGCTGGTCTTAGGCGAACCCACAGCCGAAGAGGAGCTGCCAGATGCTCTTCTTGACCTTATTGCGATCAGGTTTTCCCATTCTTCTTCCTGAGATCTCCGAGCGCCACAAGCTGAAATAATCCAAGATGACAACCCTGAAAAATAAAAGAGTAACATGGAAAATATAAGCCACGGTTGGCCAAAAGCAGAGGCAACTGTACAATCTCTACACCTAGTACAATACCTGAAAATATCAACCCTGAAGTTTGTTAAGGTAGAGAAAGCTCGGTGCCTATGGTGAAGTCATGCATGCTGGTCTATTTATGGGCATGAAGCAAGTAGCAAATTTATGGTTAGTAGAGCGAGACAAGGCGTTGGAATGGTGTCAGTCGTTACCAGGAAAACTTAGTGGAAATCCGCATGAATATTCAGTGAAGAATGACTGAATCAGTCTAGAACTTGAACTTGAAATTTGGACACATGCGGAAACTTCAGTCACACTTGACAAGGGTTAAGACAAGAATTGGTGGCTTGACCAATTGATAATAATTAAAATGACCAAAGGGGGCAATAGGAAGGGTTGCAAGGACAAACCATTTGTCAACACCTCGTACACTCCAGAATCTTGTATTTAGGCAATACCTAAGCTAGACAATCATGCAATCTAATAACCTACATCAAGATAATTATTTGTACATGTTGTCTCTCTAGCACACCTTATTAACCTTTCTAGCAACTTTGTACCCGATTTTGACATATTTTGGAGATCAAAAAAGAACACAAAAATAAGAAAAACACATGAGTTTGACACGAATGTGGCTGCAAACAGATGATTGCACAATATAAAAAGATTGAAGGAATTGTCGCTAAGATGGAACATACAAATAACTTAATTTTACTAAGTAAGCATAGAAAAAGGTCATAGTGGACACGAAAATTCCTACTAAATTGCACCATTGATAACTTTTTCATTGGAATTTTGTAGCATCAGCTAGTTGATTCAAAGGGCAATATAAGAAGATATTATGAATAGAAATTCACAATCGTACAAACCTACAATCCAAGACATTAAAAGGTAACGTAGAAGGCCGGACAACTGGAACAACCATTATATCAATTGGTTAAAACTCGTTGAGAGATAATGCAGTCATACAAAAATCAATTCGTCGTGTAGAGTCAACTGCGCCAAAAATAAAATGGAAAATTATTTTCTTTAGAAATTGTGAACCAATATTACAAAGTCACGGTGACTGTTTTTCATTTGTCACGTGGAATTTACATTCCATAGTCAAGAAACCAACCTCTTGATCACTAATCTAGTATATTGACGATAAATGCAACATAGAGAAATAACCTGCTACCGTCCATGGGGATAGCTACCCCTCTAATTGCACCGTATGATCGATTGCTTGGGGATACGTCCTATCATTGTTTTAGCATCTGCCAACATTTAGGTGTATAGTAACCATAGAGACAATAAAACTTCTTGAGTCTAGTGAAATGGAAAAAGCTCAGATCCAAATCAGCAAACTAGGAATGTTTGTTGGGTTGCACCCATGGTTAAGATAACATTTATACAACTCTTTTTTGTTTTCTAGTTTGTAGGAAAAATGGAACATGCATGTAATCATCCATAGCAAAGATATGATGATGTTTGTTTTGTTTTTTTAGTTTTTACTAGACGATATGACATTCATGTAAGAGTTCGTTGCTAATATGCCATCAATGGTTTGTTGTGATTTTAGTTTCTAACACATACGACAAGTTACCTCAAGAAAGATCTTTTCTGCGTAGCGTGCCGATGACAAATCATTATGAACAATACTAATAATGTGCATATTGATACCTCTCGTAGCCCCGTAGGGCAGTTTGCACATATTCGTGTCTCTTTGGCTCCAGGATTTGAAAAAAAAAACAGGAATAGGAATATCACAGGCATAGAATGTCATGGCATTTGGCATAGTAGAGAGATAAAAACACATGAATCAGTAGCACATGTTGTTTGGTTGCACCGTAGGAAAGACGTAGAATTTTTTATAAGGATGATGTACATGTCATAGTCTTCATAGACACGTAGAAAATTTTCCAGGCGGTCTCACCCCCTGGTTGAAATTCTATAGGATATTTTCCTAGAAACATTGTTTGATTCACAAAATTGCAATCCTTTGAAATTCCTAGATTCCTTTGCACTCTATTTTGTAGCACAATTTCCCTCCACTCTAACCACTTTTTTACAATTCTTTTGATTTCCATCTGCAATTAAATACTCATGGATCCAAAATCTCATAGTTTTATAATCATGTATGATTGAAGAGGGCATGCCATTCTAATCCTGCTTTTATCCAATTTTTGCGTTCTGAAAATCCCGCGAATCAAAGGATCTTGTAGTACAGAAAATCAATCCATATGAATTTTCGAGGATTCATTTCTTTTAACCAAATGGATCTATTAAAAAAATTCATAGGGATTGAATTTTGTACAGTTCCTTTGAAGTTCCTTTGAACCAAAGAGGCCCTCATAGGTACAAGTGGAATGGATCATGGGGGATAGCTAAGTCCCTAGATAGAAAATCCACGCTGATGCAACACACTATTCTAGAAAATAATGCAAACTATACCATGATTCATGCGCATGCATGCCACAAAGAAAATACACGAGATTTATTTTGGACACATGGTTACATGACACACTTTTACATTTCCCTTCACCACAGAGGGAGAAAGCTAGCCCGACACAATCACACGACTACAAACAAATGTCGTTCTGACATCCAATCACATCCACAACTTAAATTCGACTTCTGGCGAGATCGACATGTACCAAAGAATTTCACATACGTGGTGCAAGGCCCATGACATGAGTAATGAGATCTTAATTAGTCCCTGGGCTTGGGCCCTGCGCAGCCACACAGGATCTGCCAGATGCTCTTCTTGACGTTGTTCCGGTTGGATTTTCCCATTGTTCTTCAGGAGTTCTCTGAGCGCCAAAGGATGAAGTGCTTAAGGAGATCGATGATCCTGAAAATAACAGAGTATCGAGTTATGAGCTAGTCTATTCTAAACCAAGCATTACGAAACACGTACTGAGTACTACAGACTAACAAAAATGAACTTATTAAAGGCGTACAAAGCCTACTCCTACTGCTAACTCAGGTAAAGAAGAAACCTGAATGTACTGCTCTTGAACTACGAAGCTACACAAGCTCGGTGCGTCTGGTGCAAACAAGGCAAGCTGTACCCTCTTATTTATACTGGAAACATGCATGATTTGGAAGTATCAGACATTACTGGGGAAAAGTCAGTGAGACTCCCATGAATATTCAGTGAAGGGAGACTGAAAAAGTCCAGAACTTGAACTTGACTTGAACTTCAATGTGGTCTACTTGTAGAAACTCCACTGACACTTGCTAGTCCAGCAATCAACAATTGGTTTATACATGTAGTGTAGGTAAACTGTGACCGTTTAGTTCCCTTTCTTTACTTGATGGATTAATTAGGCGTTGTAAATTTGCATGACAAGGATGGGCAATTAAGTAGTGATTGGTTGGGAACTTGATCGATCTTTGCCGCGTAGGTGCATACGCGTAGAAACAAAGAAGAGACAGCATTGCGTATAGCCGGGGTTAATAGCTTCACGGTGAAGCGATCGGCAAAAGGTGAATCTTGCGAGAATATTCAGTGAAGAAACGAGTCCGGCCGGCTCACACCTCACAGCACGGATCGCCCGTCAAAAACAAACAAATGTTCACGCCCGAGCCGACCGCGTACATGCGTACTCCCTCCGTTCTAAATTACCTCCGTTCTAAATTAGATGACTTTCATTTGTGTACATGTGGATGTATCTAGACATGTTATTACATCCTCATGTAGACAAATGAAAGCCATGTAATTTAGAACGGAGTGAGTGCGTGCGAGTGATTGAAAAGGGAGGAGCCCACCACCACGACCAGGGTTCAACATTTCGTTTTCATTTTTTTTCTCGCACCTGACCGAGATTCGCAAATTTCGAGAAATTAACGAAATTTCGAAGAAATTTTTCAAAAATATCGTCCAGATTCAAAAGTCCAACGTTTAAAATTATTTAGCACAACTATATGTTGTTGTATAGATTCGAACACAACCTGGCAAACAACTGCACGCACCCAATACCAACTCGCTGATACCAATTTATTGATGAAACAATCATTTCTTTCTACAAGAAGCGTTCCTTACGGAATTTTTTCAAATGTTAGCGAAATTTTTGGACGATATTATGTTTTCTCGCCCCACTCCAAGAACCGTTAATTTCGCGAAATTCGTCCGAAATTTTGATGAAATATTTTTCACTGACCACGACCACCGCCACCCAAACGCACACGATCATCTCCGCTCTCAAACCCTAGATCATGATCGGAGTCCGGCGCGATGAACTCAGCAAATCTGGAGCTAGGTGAGGACGTGGGTCGACAACTTCCTTTCCGGGGTTGACAGACGTTCACCACCGGTGTAGATCGTTAGGCACCTAGATCACTTGCACCATACGTGGGGATGGAAAAGGCTCGTCCCTTTTTGCGGGGCAAAAGTAAAATTTAGATTGGCAAAGACAAAATGGACAAAAATTAGTGTGGTAAAAACAAAACTTTCCCATTTTTCAATCACCAAAAATTAAATAAGAACACAAGAATAAGAAAAACACATAATTTAAAAGGAATGTAGTTGCAAATTGATGATTGCGAAGCACAAGAAGATTGAAGGAGTTGTCTCTGCGATGGAACATAGAAAATAACTCAATTTACTGAATAAGCAAAGAAAAAGGTCATTGGACATTGAATTCCTACTAAACTGCATCACTGATAACTTTTCATTAGAATTTGATAGCACCGGTTAGTTGATTCAAAGGGCATAGAAGGCAGGACAACTAGCTAGTTTAGCTAGAAAGGAACAACTACAGTTATATCAATTGTTTCATTACTTTTTTGTGAGATAATACAATCGTGCAGAAAAAATCCGTCGTGTAGATGATCGATCCCCTGCACAAAACAAAAAATGATAAAATATTTTATTTAGAACTTGTGAGCCAAGTAGCGGTCATTTTTTTTTCCTTTTTTAATGAGGAATTTAAATTCCATAGTAAGAAAATAACCACTCATCTAGTATATTGACGACAAATGCAACATAGAGAAATAACCTTCGACTGGCCATAGGGATAGCTAGCCCCTCTAATTGCACGTGTGATCGATTGCTCGGGGATACTTCCTACCATCTGCCAACATTTAGGTGTATAGTAACCATAAAGACAATAAAACTTCTGGGAAACCGCAAAAGTTCAAATCCAGTCCAGCAAACAAGAAACGTTTGTTGGGTTGCACCCATAGCTAAGATAAGTTTATTGACAACTCTTTTTTGTTTTCTAGTTTGTAGGAGAAGATGGGGCATGCATGTAATCATCCATAGCTAAGATATGATGGTGTTTTTTTTTTTTTACTTTGTACTAGAAGATGACATGCATGTAAGCGTTCGTTTCTAAGATGCCATCAAAAGTTTGTTTTGATTTTAGTTTGTAATAGATATGACAAGTTACCTCAGGAAAGATCTTTTCTGTGTAGGATGCTACTGGTGAATCATTATCAACAATAGTTATACCTCTTGTAGCCACGTAGGGAAGTTTGCACATATGTGGGCCTCTTTGGTTTTAGGATATGAAAAATACAGGAATAGAAATATCACATTATTGAATGTCATAGCACTTAGAATACTACAGGAATCGAAAACATGGGAATCGGTAGCACGTGTTGTTTGGTTGCACCGTAGGAAAGATGTGGAAGGTTTCTATAGGGATTGAGTGCATGTCATAGTTTGCATATATACATAGAAATATTTCCATGAGGTCTCATCCTATTGCTGGAATCCTATAGGATTTTAGGGCTCATTAGATTCAAAAGCCTATTGGTTACAAGGAATAAATAAGAAAGACCTCAAATCAATTCGGGTGGGGGTTTGTGCAGTGATGTGGTCTATATGGAATGTCCGCAATGATTTTGTTTTTAACAAGCCAAAGAAACCATCTTTTTTGCAGGTCATCCCTTTGATTACTCATTGGATCCGTTCATGGTCTTGTCTCCAACCAGTGGAGCAACGCCATGCCATGGATTCTGGATGTATCCGTTTGGAGACGGTCGCCAAGGACTTTTACAACCGATCGGGTTGGCGTTTTGAGAAGAGAATAGCTCTATGAATCTCCGTTTTTGTTTTGAACTTTTTCGTTGGTTGATACATACGTCGATCCTTTGTGATCCGTGATTTGTAACAGGCTGTTTTCGAACCTTGATAATAATGTAATAAAGCGGCCGTATGCATCATTTTGATGCAGAGGCTGGGATGCCCCTTTTCTATAAAAAAATTAGATTCAAAAGCATTGCGTAGGATTTTTGGAGGATTTGGATCCTTAGGGCCTTTTCCTGCAAAGGTCATTTGATTCACGGGGTTACAATCCCTTGAATATACTCAAACGGTTACTTCGTATGCTATTTTGGAAGAAAATTTCCCTCCACTCTAACCTCATTATTACAATTCTTTTCATTTTCATGTGCAATCAAACACCCGTGGATCCAAAATCCCGTAGTTTTCTAATCATGTAGGATTAAAGAGGACATGTCATTCTAATCTTGCGTTTCCCTATTCCTGTGTTATGAAAATCCTTTGAGTCAAAAGAGCCCGTATTATAGGAATAACTCCATAAGAATTGAAGGATTCGTTACCTTGAACCAAATGAATTTTATAGAAAAAAATCTAAGGATTAAAATCATATACAATTCCTCATAGGTACTAATTGATGATGGATCATGCATGGGGGATAGCTACCTCCCTAAAAAGAAAATTCTCACTCCAGCAACATATTTTTCTAGGAAATAAAGCAACAAATACCATGATCCACGCGCACTCATGCCACAGAGAACGAGAACGAAATACACAAGATTTATTTCTGACACATGGTGACATGACACTCTTTTACATTTCCCTTTAAAATACAGAGGGGAAAGCTAGCCTGACACAATCACACGACTACACACGAATTGAACCAATCAACTTACCGATATCATTATGACATCTAATCACACAAACAACTTAAATTCATAGGCACAACTACTTAAATTCAACTTCTGGCGAGATCGACTTGTATGAAAGAATTTCACCAATGCGGTGTGCAAGGCCCATAACATGATCATGTGCTCTTAATTAGCCCCTGTCTTGGGCCCTCCGCAGCCACAGAGGATCTGCCAGATGTTCTTCTTGACATTGTTCCGGTTGGAGTTTCCCATTGTTCTTCGGGAGATTTCTGAGCGCCACAAGCTGAAGTGCTTAAGGAGATGATACTAGTAATAACAGAGTAAAACTTGTTATGAGATGTCAACTCTAAGCCTAGAATTACCAAAACAACTACTAATGAATACTCCTACTGAATAAATGAACCTCTAAATTAATGGCATATTCGTACTGCTATATTAGGAAAAGAAGATACCTTAAATTTACTGCTCTTGAACGAAGCAACACAAGCTCGATAGGTGCCTCTGGTGCAAACAAGGCAAGCTGTGCCCCTATTTGTAGGGGATACGAAAGGAGTAATATATTGGTCAGTACTCACTAGTACTTTGGAAGTATCTGACGTTACTGGGAAAAATTAGTGAGACTGCACGCGAATATTCACTGAAGACTGACTGAACAGGTCCAGAAACTGAACTTGAACTTGAAATGTAGTCCACTTGAAGAAACTTCACTGATACTGCTTGCTAGTCAAGCAATTAGCAATTGGTTAATTCACCTCATGTCGTCTTTGGTGTATTACGACGCTGCATAGAACGGGTCAATAGTTGCTCCGAACACGCCATATAGGTTTATACATGTGGTGTAGGTAAAATGTGACTGTTTAGTTCCCTTTTACTAGATGGGGAGTAGGTGATGTAAATATGCATGAGAAGGGATGGGTTCAATTAATAGTGATTGGTTGGTAACTTGATCGATCTAATCTACCGCGTAGAAACAAAGAGATAGCATTGCGTATAGCCGGGGTTAATTGCTTCGTGTTGAAGCGATCGTAAAAAAAGTGGATCCTGCGAGAAGATTCAGTGAAGAAAGAGTCCGGCCGGCCGGCCCTGCTGACTGAAGTCCTCAGCTCAGAAGACGGAATTCACGCCCTAGCAAGGGAAGTGCATACAACGTTCATGCCCGAGTCCGTACAAGTTTACAACAACAGAGCATGCGTTCGGAGACGTACGCCTCGTCTCCGCTCTCAAGCCCTAGGTCAGGATCAGAGTCAGTTGTTCGACGGAACAAAGCGCGATCAAGCACTCGGAGGGGACACGGGGACATGGCCAGCACCACTACCAGGAACCTCCTCCTTGCCAGGATACCACAAAGCTTGTCGAGTGTAATTTATCGGACACTCGGAAATAAAGGTACTAGGCCGAGTGCAGCCCAAAAACACTCGGGATACCCAGGCACTCGCCAACTAGGGCTATCTACTGAGTGTTCCTTCGTTGACACTCGACAAAGAGAAGATGTATGCTAAGTGTGCCACCAAGGCCTCGACAACAGGATCGATTTCTGTCCCTTGCGGCTGCACCTGCAGGAATCTTGATGACGCTCTTGTTGTCGAGTGCCACCTCAAAGTTCTCTGTGAGTTGTGACATGGCACTCGGAAAACAACTTTATTTATTATTATCATATTAATTTTACGGAAAATCTAATCAGCAGGCGTCTGATATTTGGCAAAACGCGACTCTCCTTCCCGGGCCGTTGGATCGCATGCGAACGGTCAAGATCTACACGGAACGGTCAATGGAACGCGCGGTACGTTACGTATCGATCCCATCACATGAGATAGCAAAACAGAGTTTCTTACATAAGGTGAATTGTAATTGGGACGATGATCCCCCTAGTTTTCTGATTAGCAGCTTGATAAATGATGTAACGATCGACAATGGTTAAGGCGGCAAGTTTCTGACGCACTATTTTCCTTCCAGGGTACCTAACGGGACTGGAAGGTTTTTAATGAGCCGGCTTGCTGACCAAATATAGTGGTGGTAAAAATTCAAAAAAAAAAAATTTACTCGGCAGGTGCCGTTCCCGCCCGGGTCCGCCACCGGCCGCCTCCGCCGCCGTTACTGCCGCCGACGTGCTCGCCACCATCGCCTGCTCTACCTCTCCTCCCGTTCCCGCACATCTGTGTCAGTGTTAACGCGGCGCCGACGCCGACATGGACGCTGGCCACCACCCACCAGGCCACCACGCCCATCTCCCCTTATCCCCTGCTCTCCCGTACATGTTCCCTTCAGGTGCGCGCGGCCCTACGGGTCTGCTATTTGCGGCGGCCGCCGGCCCTCGGTCGTTCTCTATGCGGGTTCAGCAGCTCCTCCACCACCGGTTGCCCGCCGTCGTTGCTCCTCCACTTGTCGGCGCCGTCACGACCCGCCGCCATCCGCCGCGTCTCTCTTCCCCATTACTCCTCTGACCTCCTCTTCCACCACATCTGCATTCTCCACCCATGCTCGACCGTCGCCGGTCCTTCTATGAGGCAGCTCGTCTTCTCCGGCTGCTCCTTACCTCTGCCACCCCGTTCTCTGGTCTCCTGCTGCCGTGGTTGTAGACCGGAGGGTCGGCGTCCCACGCGCAACCCCGGCGAGGAGCACCACTTGCTGTCAGCTACAGGGGACTTCGACGTGCTACTACAGTACTACCCGGGCGAGCAGTTGACTTCGACGGGGCGGCGGGCGAGCAGCTGACGGTGACGTGCTACTACCCGGGCCATCTACATCGACCTGACCATGGCAAGGTAAGCTAGGCACGTCCCTACTACTCCCTTTTCTCTGTTATGCCAATTGCCGATGTAGAATTTGAAGCTCTGTAAGATGGTCGTTGACCTCTTAGTTCTCCATCCACTGATGTACTGGTAGTAATTTTAGGGTGGTTGTTGGTGCAGCTTGTAGTGGTTCATTTGCTGCAACTTCTAGCACTTATCTGTGTTAAAACATTCAGAAATTGGTGCAGTTTTGAGGTGCCATCTGTGTTAAAACTTGTAGGAAATTTATTTTCCTTGCTACAGTTCTCTAAATATATTGGCGTGGTGTGTTCTTGTGTTTCAGGAATTAGGATTGGTTGTTTGATTTCCAATGATCTCAAGTTCAACACATTCAGATGCCGTTGCAGGCTTGCATCTGCTTGCAATGGAACTACACCAGGCTCAAGTATAGTTATCATCACGAAATTGATTTAGTTACCCTACTCTATAGGTACCCATGTGTTTTCATGATGTAGTTATCCACCACGAAATCGATATAGTTACATACTCTCTTGTAATAGTTACCCACAAAATACTGATTGAGTTACCCACCCAGTACTGATGAAATTATCATGTGTATCCACTACGAAATTAATGTAATTACCATGTCTTCTAAATAACAGTTACGAACACAATGTCCACCTATTTTATGGTGTAGTTGTCACTATAAAATCAACAGTTATCACTCCAATACATATGGAGTTGTAGGAGTATTTTAGTATATATTTAACAACGTGTGTACGATATATTTACCCCAAAGTGATACTCACTTATGAAAAACTAGCTGGTAACTTCAAAACTTGAAAACATCGAAAAGAATAACGAAAAATGGTTATATTTTCAACCTGAAAAATAAACGTTAATATGGTGGGTAAGTTACATACTACAGGCTAGATAACTTACGTGTTAGAGGTGGGTAACTTTTGGGCCAAAGAAAAGTTGTCAAAATATGTCAACATGGGATCTAGTTGCGAAGATCTCCTCACGACTAGCTCAGAGGTGAAAACAGATTCTAAATCGGATAAACGGTTTGGGATACAAAACTTTTTGAATTTTCTAAATTTGCATTTAATGCGGGATGACATCATCTTTTTTATTTTTTCTGCATGCAAAGGAGGGCCAATTATCTTTGCCAACCGCGTGTGGAGCGCGCGTACACAGCGTATACTTTTGCCAATCAGTAGGCAACTATCGCCTAGTCGTGTCCTAAATTTATCATCTCAAAGTGATATTCACTTATGAAACTATGTGTGATAACTTGAAAAGTCGTAAAAATTTAAAAGAACAAAAAAATGGTTATGTTTCAACCAGAAAACTAATCGTTAATATGTTGGATAACTTATGTATTCAAGTCTGGTTAACTTATATATTACAGGGTGGGTAACTTTTGGGTAAAACAAAAGACGTCGGAACATATCGACATGGGATCTAGTTTCGAAGATCTCGTCGTGACTAGTCCAACGGTGAAAACGGATTTCAAATCGGATAAACGGTTTGGGCTACACAACTTTTTAAATTTTCGAGTTTCGCATTTAATGCAGGATGACATCAGCTTTTTTTGGATTTCTGTGCATGCATGCAAAGGAGGGCTATCTCTCATACCGTGCGTACGGTTATACTAACCAGCGGGCGCCTAATGCATAGTCGTGTCCTTAATTTTATTGTATTTAAAGATTTTGTTTTGCTTGTTCTGTCTCACTCTCTCTTTATGTCTCTCTTTTCCAGCCTTTCTCTCCGACTATTACACGCCCCTGTTTTCCCGACACTTCATGCCACACATTGTTTTTTTTGTCGTTATTCTCACACCACTAGGTCTAGACCCAGGATCTCGGGTATATACATATGTTCTAGGTCTTGGGTATAGATAGGTTTCAGATCTAGGTTTTACGGTCCAAGAGGTAGAGTGTAGCTATTGCCTAAGGTCCATGTTTAAATCTAGGGTTTAGGTTAAGTTATAAAGGGTATAATCTAAACCTCTAAGGTCGCATGTAATCGCCACTTTCGATGAAAATTAGCAACGATGTAGATGTGGCGGGGCCTACCAGATGGGAGCCTGAAATCATGCAAGGAAGGCTTTAAAACTCCCCGTTCTGCATGAGGTCGTAATATGACTATATAAGAGCATCTCCCACCGGAGTTGCCAAATTTGGCCCCCAAAGTGTGACAGACCCCAAAAAAGGTGTCCTACAACCATGCCCCCCATATCCGCATCCTCAAAACCATACTAGCCATGCAACGTAAATAAAGAACGTAGATCGGAGCTCAAATGTAGTACGGATTTGATATGTCTCAAACGTATCTATAATTTCTGATGTTTCATGTTGATATTATACCAATTGTTACATGTTTTATATACACTTCATAGCATTTTTATGCATTTTCTGGGACTAACCTATTAACAAGATGCCACAGTGCCAGTTCCTGTTTTCTGCTGTTTTTGTATTCCAGAAAAGCTAGTCTGGAAATATTCTCGGAATTGGACGAAACTTGGACAGAACCTCCTATTTTTCCAACACGAAGACGGAGTCCAGAGGAGACACGGAGGGGAGCCACGTGGCGCCCACACCATGGGGCCGCGCGGGCCCACCCCCAACCGCGCCGTGGGGTGGTGTGGGGCCCTCGTGGCTCCGCAGCCGCCGCCCTTTCGCCTATTTATTCCTCCCGACGCGAAAACCCTAGATACCCGAGCCATTATCCACGAAAAGTTCCAGAGACGCCGCCGCCGTCAACCCTAGCTCGGGAGGGTTCAGAAGCTCTTCCCGGCACCCTGCCGGAGAGGGGAATCATCACCGGAGGGCTCTACATCACCATGCCTGCCTCCGGAGTGATGCGTGAGTAGTTCATCCTTGGACTACGGGTCCATGGCAGTAGCTAGATGGTTGTCTCTCCACTTTATGCTATCATGTTTAGATCTTGTGAGCTGCCTATCATGATCAAGATCATCTTATTGTAATGCTACATGTTGTGTTTGCTGGGATCCGATGAATATTGAATACTATGTCAAGTTGATTATCAATCTATCTTATATGTTATTTATGATCTTGCATGCTTTCCGTTACTAGTAGATGCTTTGGCCAAGTAGATGCTTGTAACTCCAAGAGTGAGTATTTATGCTAGATAGTGGGTTCATGCCTCCGGTAATCTGGGAGAGTGACAATAACTTCTAAGATTGTGGATGTGCTGTTGCCACTAGGGATAAAATAACCGATGCTTAGCTTAAGGGTACGCCGTTAGGTCTAATGCATTTGTTTACTTTACGCACATTACTTAATGCAATTATCCGTTGCTTGCAACTTAATACCAACGGGGAACTCGGTATGACAACCTGGCGGTGGATTATTAGTCATAGACTTTGTTGGATAACGGTCTATGTATTTTGTCGTAATGCCCACATGAATATCATAGTAATCATCATGTCATATATATGCATTGTTATGCGCTCAATATTTTGTCAATTGCCCAGCTGTAATTTGTTCACCCAGCATGTTAGTTATCTGTTATGGAGAGACACCACTAGTGAACTGTGGACCCCGGTCCATTCTTTTACACTGATAATACAACCAACTGCAAACACTGTTCCTTTTCATTCTCTGCAATTTACTACTGTTTTCCACACCATACGTTTAATCCTTTGTTTTCAGCAAGCCGGTGAGATTGACAACCTCACTGTTTCGTTGGGGCAAAGTAGTTTGATTGTGTTGTGTGCAGATTCCACGTTGGCGCCGGATTCCCTGGTATTGCGCCGTGCCATATTCCGCCACCAACAACCTTCAGAAGTGATTTCTTGCTCCTACTGGTTCGATTAAACCTTGGTTTCATACTGAGGGAAACTGCTGCTACACTGCTTCATACCTTCCTCTTGGGGTCTCCCAGCGAACGTGTGATCCACGCAATCAAGCTCTTTTTCTGGCGCCGTTGCCGGGGAGAAGAAATATTTCTGAGAGCTCCTCTAACTCCCTGCAACAGCTCTTTTTCTGGTGTCGGGGAGCAAGAGGATTTCTGCAAGGGGAGTTTCACGCTTCCAATCTCTTTACTTTGTTATTGTCTTGCTTAGTTTATTTTTATTTAGTCTTGTTTGCTTTATTTATCAAAAACACAAAAAAATTAGTTACTTTTATTTTTCGAATTGTTATTTTTCAGTCTTGTTATCATGTCTAGCCCTGTTCCTGTCATCATGTCACCGGAGGAAGAGATCTTTACTTTCAAGCAAGGAAGTGAGGAGAGTTTTAAAGATGCTTGGTCTAGAATTTTTGAGTCTTATGCTAAAACTGAACCTAAAATGACTTTAAGCCTGCTTCTTAGTAGCTTTTATTTTGGTCTTGTTCTTTGCTACAGGTATGCTTTAGATGCTGTGGTAGGAGGAGATTTCCTTCGTTATGATGGGGATCAAGCTTTTAATGCTATAAAAAAATGATTACAATTTCTAGCCCTCCAATCAGTAAAATTGATTTGGCTTTGACAAGCATAAGTGATAGACTTAATACTCTTGAAACAAACATATCTGGTCTAAAAGAAGGGTATAATCAAATTTGTGAACACTATGATAATGTGCCAGTAACTTTTGAACCATCGGGATGGGTTCCCTCAGTAAAAGTTGTTATCAATAGTGAAACTTTTCATGCTCGCTGTGATATTATGTCTGAATTCTGTTTAATGCCCAAGGATATTTTTGATTCCTTAAATCTTTGGGAGCTTTCCAAATGCGAAGATTGTATAATTTTGGGTGATAATACTATTAAATTACCAAGAGGAGTAGCCGAAGGAGTATTTACAAAACTCCTAGGGATAACAATATCTATTGATTATCTTGTCATTGAATGTGCAGGAGTAGGACAAATTACGCTTGGAAGATCTCTGTTGAAACGCTTTGGAGCAATAATAGATGTGGGCCAAGGCACTATGAATTTCGCCTCTTCACCTATGTGTAACCAAGTATTTCCTAAAGATAAGGGTAAAGGTAAGAGAGCTAAGCGTAAGATTGTTGATGCTTCATGCTTGGAAACACTTGATTCTTACTTTCTGCGCCTAGCTGAAAGGCGTTAAAGAAAAGCGCTTATGGGAGACAACCCATTATTTTATTTCTGCAATTTTTCTTTTTTTGAGTCAAGGAGTTGTTTACTTCTGTAACAATTCCTTTGTATCTTTATTTTATCGCATTGTTGTGCCAAGTATTGCCTCTAATAGGAAGATGATGCTAGATTTGGATTTCTGCGCAGGAACAGATTTCTGCTGTTCACCGTTTTAATTCTGTAAAATCACAGAAAAATTATTTAAATCTGAAATTTTTTGTGCGTGATCCTCAGATATGTACGCATCTTTCGTTAGTTTAAAGTTTTTCGATCTGAGCAACGTAAGTGCCTCGAAAAAATTCGTCTTTGCGGACTGTTCTGTTTAGACAGATTCTGTCTTTTATTTTTCGCATTCTCTCTTTTACTAGTGTTGAGTGTGAAGAGCTTCACATAACATCAGTGGCAGTAGCTAATGTTAAAAGTAACGGTCATGTTTGTGTCCTTATAGAACATGTGAGTTTTTGATTGTGCACTAACCCTCTAATGAGAATTACTTTGAGTTTGGTGTGGCGGAAGTTTTCAAGGGTCAAGAGAGAAGGATGATATAATGTGATCAAGAAGAGTGAAGAGCTTAAGCTTGGGGATGCTCCCATGGATCACCCCAGCAAATTTCAAGAAGACTCAAGCGTCTAAGCTTGGGGATGCCCAAGGCATCCCCTTCTTCATCAGCAACTTATCAGGTCATCTCTAGTGAAACTATATTTTAATTCTTTCACATCATATGTGCTTTACTTGGAGCGTCTGTGTGCTTTTATTTTCAGTATTTTATTTTTCGTATGGTCAACTTGATTGGACCCCAGCATTCTTGATTGGGAGAGAGACACGCTCCGCTTTTTCATATGAATACTCCTATTCTTCACTTATACTTGTTGAGTATTCTTGTCTAGCTATTGCTATGCTTTTAGCTCCTGTTTTTCATGCATCTCTTATTCAGAGCTGTTAGTTCTTTTAAAGAAAGTACTCTCTTGCTTCACTTATAATTGTTTGGAGAGTTTATGTTGAAATAAATTGATTGGTGTTTGGTTGGAACAGAAAATGTTGCATGTGGTAGATGGTATAATGGAAAAAGCTTACATATTCTTGTAGATCGCTGTATTGGATAATTTGATACTTGTCAATTGTTTTGAGTTATTAAGTAGTTCATGATTAAGCTTTTGTATCATGTAGTTAAAACCTATTAATGAAGAACTACCGTAAAGCTCGTTGAAATTTGGTTTGCATGTTTGGTATCTCTAAGGTCTAGATATTTTCTAGTAAAAGGGTTTGGTTAACAAGGAAGACAGTGTAGAGTCTTATAATGCTTGCAATATGTTTTCATATAAGCCTTGCTGTGTCGGTTGATATCCTGTGTTTGCTTCAAATAACCTTGCTAGCCTAAACTCTGTACTGAGAGGGAATGCTTCTCGTGCATCCAAAACCTTGAGCCAAATCCATGCCATCTGTGTCCACCATAACTACCTATATGTGGTATTTTCTTGCCATTCCAAGTAAATTTTTCATGTGCTACCTTTAAATTATTCAAAATTGTTATTATTCCTTTTTGTGTCAATGTTTACTAGCTCATGAGGAAGTAGTGGGTTATTCTTTATTCGACTTGTCAAACAGACTTTACACCTGGACTAGTGGCATATACATCCGCTTATCCAATAATTTTGCAAAAAGAGCTGGCAACGGGGTGCCCAGTCCCAATTAATTACAACTTTAACCGCTTAATTCTCTTCACATTTTTGCCCTGATTTATCAGTAAGCAATGACAAACAGTGAAATACCTGCATGTGTAAACAAAAGAGAAGAGGGATGATCTGCCTTGCTGGTAGAAATAACGTCCTTCATGGGAGCCGCTCTTAAAAGTCTGTTTGATAGGGAGAATACTGTTTTCATCCGCTACCATTCGTTGACAATTAACAAACACCTCTCAAAACTAGACACTCCTCCATGGTATGTGATTGATGGTAGGCACCCGAGGATTCGGTTAGCCATGGCTTGTGTTAGCAAAGGTTGGGAGGAGTGTCAAATATTTTATGCAATCTCTATATGATTTCAAAACTTAAAAAGCTCTAGCACATGATTTAATCCCTGCTTCCCTCTGCGAAGGGCCTTTCTTTTACTTTTATGTTGAGTCAGTTTACCTACTTCTTTCTATCTTAGAAGCAAACACTAGTGTCAACTTTGGTGCAACAATTTTTATATGCTCATATATTGCACTTATTATATGCTTTGTGTTGACAAATATCCATGAGATATATATGTTGAAAGTTGAAAGCAATTGCTGAAACTTAAATCTTCCTTTGTGTTGGTTAAACACCTTTTGCTTAGAATCTATTGCTTTATGAGTTAACTCTTATGCAAAACTCCTTGATGCTTGTCTCGAAAGTACTATTCATGAAAAGTTTTTGCTTATATGATTCAGTTGTTTGCTCATTATCTACTTGCTAGCAAACTATAGACCATTGACCTGGATCACTTCATTCATAACATGTGCTTTACAGTATTATTTGATCAAGATTATGATTGTAGCATGTCACCTCAGAAATTATTTTGTTTTTATCGTTTTACCTACTCGAGGACGAGTAGAACTAAGCTTGGGGATGCTTGATACGTCTCAAACGTATCTATAATTTCTGATGTTCCATGTTGATATTATACCAATTGTTACATGTTTTATATACACTTCATAGCATTTTTATGCATTTTCTGGGACTAACCTATTAACAAGATGCCACAGTGCCAGTTCCTGTTTTCTGCTGTTTTTGTATTCCAGAAAAGCTAGTCTGGAAATATTCTCGGAATTGGACGAAACTTGGACAGAACCTCCTATTTTTCCAACACGAAGACGGAGTCCAGAGGAGACACGGAGGGGAGCCACGTGGCGCCCACACCATGGGGCCGCGCGGGCCCACCCCCAACCGCGCCGTGGGGTGGTGTGGGGCCCTCGTGGCTCCGCAGCCGCCGCCCTTTCGCCTATTTATTCCTCCCGACGCGAAAACCCTAGATACCCGAGCCATTATCCACGAAAAGTTCCAGAGACGCCGCCGCCGTCAACCCTAGCTCGGGAGGGTTCAGAAGCTCTTCCCGGCACCCTGCCGGAGAGGGGAATCATCACCGGAGGGCTCTACATCACCATGCCTGCCTCCGGAGTGATGCGTGAGTAGTTCATCCTTGGACTACGGGTCCATGGCAGTAGCTAGATGGTTGTCTCTCCACTTTATGCTATCATGTTTAGATCTTGTGAGCTGCCTATCATGATCAAGATCATCTTATTGTAATGCTACATGTTGTGTTTGCTGGGATCCGATGAATATTGAATACTATGTCAAGTTGATTATCAATCTATCTTATATGTTATTTATGATCTTGCATGCTTTCCGTTACTAGTAGATGCTTTGGCCAAGTAGATGCTTGTAACTCCAAGAGTGAGTATTTATGCTAGATAGTGGGTTCATGCCTCCGGTAATCTGGGAGAGTGACAATAACTTCTAAGATTGTGGATGTGCTGTTGCCACTAGGGATAAAATAACCGATGCTTAGCTTAAGGGTACGCCGTTAGGTCTAATGCATTTGTTTACTTTACGCACATTACTTAATGCAATTATCCGTTGCTTGCAACTTAATACCAACGGGGAACTCGGTATGACAACCTGGCGGTGGATTATTAGTCATAGACTTTGTTGGATAACGGTCTATGTATTTTGTCGTAATGCCCACATGAATATCATAGTAATCATCATGTCATATATATGCATTGTTATGCGCTCAATATTTTGTCAATTGCCCAGCTGTAATTTGTTCACCCAGCATGTTAGTTATCTGTTATGGAGAGACACCACTAGTGAACTGTGGACCCCGGTCCATTCTTTTACACTGATAATACAACCAACTGCAAACACTGTTCCTTTTCATTCTCTGCAATTTACTACTGTTTTCCACACCATACGTTTAATCCTTTGTTTTCAGCAAGCCGGTGAGATTGACAACCTCACTGTTTCGTTGGGGCAAAATAGTTTGATTGTGTTGTGTGCAGATTCCACGTTGGCGCCGGATTCCCTGGTATTGCGCCGTGCCATATTCCGCCACCAACAACCTTCAGAAGTGATTTCTTTCTCCTACTGGTTCGATTAAACCTTGGTTTCATACTGAGGGAAACTGCTGTTACACTGCTTCATACCTTCCTCTTGGGGTCTCCCAGCGAACGTGTGATCCACGCAATCAGGATTGCATAAGATTAGTTCGATCGGAGCTCATAGTTCGGATTACATACATAGTTGGGCTAAACTATATAGACAAATTGTAGCAAAAGTAGGCAAACCGGCGGCGCTGCCATCCTCTCTGTCTGCCGGTCCCTTCGCCTCCATCGGCGGCGCTCACTGCCTTGACGCCGGCCCCTTCCCCTTGTCATCAGCGGAAGGGCGGTGGCGGCGCAGCAGCTCAAAGGCCGCGTATGGGTCGGCGTTGGAGGAGGCGGAGCAATTGGAGCGAGCGGCGAGGACGGCGCGGGTCTGCTCGTCGGCGAGCCTGGCCGCGCGGTCGCTTTTCGCCGCCTCCTTCTTCGACTCGGCGATGCCGGCGTCGAGCATCGCCTTGTTCTTGCGGCGGAGGCGCCTGGCGTCCGTCTCAGCGGTGGTGTACGACCGCTCCAAGACGGCCAACGGCACCGGCTTCTTCCCCTCCGTCTCCGGCGTGCGCATCCGCTTCGAAGACGGGGGGGTCTTCGGAAGAAGGCGCCATCCGCCGGCCCCGTCCGGCAGAATCTTCCACCCAGGTGGAGCTTGGACGGGGGCCGCGGGGAGGCGGAGATGGGGAGGCGCAGATCTTACCGGAGCGGAGTGCGGTGGAGGAGCCGATGACGCCGCCACATATCCCGCCGGCATTGCACGGCGCCGCACCGGCGCAAGCTCGGACCAGCGGCTGCATTGGCCTCCGCTTGGCGGCGCCGCCGCGCTGGATCTGCCGCCGACCTCCTTCAAAGATTGCTCGACGGCGATGCGGAAGGTCTCCTCCTCCGCGTCCACGGGTTCCGGTGGCGCCGCCGCGTCGGAAACCTCGTCCTCCGGCTCCAAGCCCCATTCGATGGATGAGGAAGACATTGCGCCCGCTCGAGCGGAGAAGGCGAGGTGGCGGGGTGGGGATTGGAGTGAGGTAGGGTTACGGCCGGTGGGGTTTTTGTGGGGACGGAGCTGCCACGCGGCGGAAGTCAGCGGCGCCGGACGGCCAATCAGCGGCGACGGTCAGCCTCCCGTAGTGGGTCCGCTTTGTCAGCGAGTAAAGGACGGACGCGTCCGGGCCGCCCCAAACCCGCTTCAGATATGGGCTGGGTTTGGGGTGTGCCGGACCGCCCGGACGTTTGGGCTGACTATGGGGGCCGTCGTTGGGTAGTGGTTTGAGCCCCAAATGCCGTCCGGGCTGTCCGCCCGGACGTTTGGGCTGGCTTTCGGGGCTCCGCTTGGAGATGCTCTAAGGGTGGTGTAAAGATGAAAATTCAATACACAACTCAGAAAGATTCAGAACTTATAGTACAAAACTATCACTTCAAAACCACCGACACAACTCTTGTAAGGGGTTTACCTCTTTTTGGGTTAGTTAGGGTAATGAAGACGGATTCCATGTGGTGATCGAGTGCACAAAATCTCGTGCTTTACAGGATGCTACTGCATAACGTTGATGCTGTTGCGATGCTAAATCCTTTTACTGCTCAACGGGCGACTCAGTTCTGGTATTCCTTTAATTAACCGGGAATTTTAAAATTAATAAAAAAGGAAGAGCTCTTACTTTTGTTTCAACAAGAAAATTGAACCCCTCTTACGGGTTTACCCTCAAAAAGGAAAAAATAAGAAGATGAAAAAATATAAAACCCGATATGGAAACGACTCGTAAGCTGAAACGTCGGTCTGGGCCGTGCTAGGGAGACTGATGCGCACGGCCACAAACCGTAGACTTGGCTTCCTAAAAAAACGCTCTAGACTTCCCCTGTTTTGCCAGGGATTTCACAATCCGGTATTAGGATGAAGCAGTACCACCCCACCCCAATCACATACGTTGATCTTTTCAAGCCTGTGCCTTTTCGACTTGGCGGAAGCATATACGCACGAACCCATTCAAAAGGGTAATCAAAATAGTGAGCTTTCCCATATAGTAATAAAAATATATACGAGAACTTGCCTGTGGCAAGATGGTTAGTTGGGTGGTTGTACCCCTAGCCCACCAGAGTTCAAACCCCAGGTTTGACGCTGGTGTTTCTCATTTAAGGCGGAATATTCTTCAGTGGGAGGCGACGTTCCCGTCGACAGCGAGGCGCCCGTGGTGACTTCGTCAATCTCAAGACTCGACCCGCCGACTCAGTCTTTCGGAGGTGCTCATAGGGGTAGGGTGTGCGTGCGTGCGTTCATAGGGGTGAGTGTGTGCGCGTGTATATGAGCGCTTGCGTTGTACTGTGTTTCGCAAAAAAAAAATAAAAATATATACGCACCAGCAAACGCCGCTCCGCTCCCGGTTTCCAACCCCGGCCACAGAGCCCACAAATTTTCAAACTACACTACAATTTCTCTACATCCTCTCGAGCCAAATTTCGTTAAAACAGATCACTCACTGAAACAGCCAAAAACCAAAGTCGGAAGGCATCATTGGTTCCAGCCGGGGTTTTGCAGAACTTGGACGAAGCGGTTCCTGAGCTTTCCAGACAGGTGGAGAGCCTTCCGGACCACCATCATAGCTTGCCCATCTGGCAAGGACCCAGCGGCCAATGAAAAGGAAAGAATCTGAAGAAAAGTTCGTTCAAGGAACAAAGCCAACTTTCTCTTTCTCTAAAGGAAAAATAACAAGGAACGAAACTAAAGCCAATCTAGTCTACGACTTGGGCATCAATCCCAGGGGGCTATTTTGCTGGAGTCCAACCACCTTAAATACCGCTGCTTGGGGCACAATCCTAGCCAGAAATATCACCGCACACACATACATACCTCTCTCAACATCTCTCTTCTTTCCTTCCAGCTTTGCCTTGAAAAACAAGAAGTGGCATTAGGCAGGGAGGCAGCCATGGCATCCGAGAAGCAGCGCACCATTGCCGTCGCGATGGACTACTCGCCGTCGAGCAAGGCCGCAACCAAGTGGGCGGTCCAGAACCTGGTGAAGGCCGGCGACCGGATCATCCTCATCCACGTCCTCCCCAAGGGAGCAGGCGCCAGCCACAAGGGGCTCTGGAAGAGCAGCGGTTCACGTATGTAACAAAAACTGAATTCTCACTCCTGTTATGTGGATTCTGTTTCCCAAAGGTTGCAGCTGACAAAGTTGTTTGTGGTTCTTCCCTGCACTGAAGCTCTGATCCCTCTGCTGGAATTCATGGAGACCAACGTGCAGGCGGGATATGGGGTCAACCCTGACAAGGAGGTGCTGGAGATTCTGCAGGCTGAATCCAAGTCCAAGCAGGTAATAGCTCTACGGCAACGACTGATTTGTTCATCGAATTGTTAATATGGCGGAGCTTTGTCAACTTTCCGAAGAATCTGCTGATATTAATCACCGATGTGATTTAAGTGCCTGGTGCATGGGTGCGACCTAAACAGATGAAAAATGTTCAACAATCGAAAGTAGACCCTGTACTTTCAGTATAGCTTACCTAGACCTCATACTTAAGAAGAACATCACTTTCTCCTATAACTTTGTGCAGGCATGCCTAGACCAGCAAGAAATCCTAATAAGAAGGCAATGGAATATTACTACTCCACCTAAGAACTTATGAACATCAAAATCTCCACATATTATGTGCGTAAAACTGAAAAAAAAAACCGTGGGCTAAATACCTTTTGACTAAATACAGACATCATAATTAAATAGAAATGCACTGTCGTATGACCAAATTTTGATCCCATTTCCTTTACATTTTCCTGACTTCTTGAGGCTATATCCATGGTATTGTTGACTGTGCCTTTTTTATATTTTTTATATGGCCAAGTTCAAGCCAACATCACCTCTAAAGGAGAGAGTAGCGGTATATTTAAATTTGAACGTTGCCTATCCTGGCTCCAGGATTCTAGAGGACACAATGTTCAAACAAGATGTGCTGCTAATTAAGCAATTCATTCGATGTTGGTTGGATCAGGTGGAAGTACTGGCAAAAATATACTGGGGTGATGCAAGGGAGAAACTTTGTGAGGCAGTACATGATCTCAAGGTGGACAACCTTGTGCTTGGTTGCAGGGGGTTAGGGCCTTTGAAAAGGTATCATCTGAACCTCTTCTCGACTAAATTTTCACTAGTCCTTGGCTAAAGTGGTTTCTCATATTTCTACATCTCCTTGGACCTCAATGCAGGGCCCTCCTTGGAAGCGTCAGTAACTACGTAGTAAACAATGCAAGCTGCCCAGTTACGGTGGTGCGTGGACCAACTAGATCAACTGCGTAATGCTTTTGCTTAAAGATAATACTTCTGGAATGGGGGACTAGTCTGTGTGTTCATTGGTTTGTTAAGTGTTTTTCCAGTATCTCAGTTTATGAGATGATGTTATTTAAGAGGATAGTGGTATTTGGTCATAGTTGTCAACTTGTCATAGTGCAATTTCAGTGTGTTTTCTCTGTTATCTCGTACTGCTACATTTCAGCAGTTTCTTACAACTATATTTACATAATTACCTATAAATTTGTTCAGTGGTGCAGTTTCGTTTATGTGCACGACTAGGCAGTAACCCTAATGCTGAATGGTTACTCAAGTTTCTTAATGGCATAACAGTGGGAAGTTTCTTTTTGTGTGCAAAATTGTTTCGGTTGCTTGTCAATGAAACCCAGCAGAACATGGGACCTTATTCGTTGGCAGTTGATATACAGAATAAATGGCAATAAACAGCCCTGCTAGGAAGCTCTGTAACAGAATGGAATATTCAAGACCAGGTATTATATACATAACTGAAAACAACAACGTGTAGCAAAAATGTAAGAGAAAGGGCATCTAAAGATGAGTACATGAACTTCAATTCCAAATGGCAGAAATATGATCTTTATTCTTAAATTATATCATATACAGCAAATGCTCACAAAACAAATGAGATGTCTGTGGAGCATATCAATTAGAACATCTTACCAGTGCCATCTTTGCGTGGGAGAGATTCTTCAAGATCCATTCTGCGCCAACTCCCAGCAAAAGATGACAACTGATCAACCTTATCATACAACCCAAGAAGACCACCTGTATGGATAAAGAGGACTTTTCGCCCTTTCCACTTGGCTGGATTGCTAGACATATCTTTCAGCATTCCATATACTCCCTTCCCACTGCAGAAAAAGAATTACATATCGCCATTAAGAAAAATAAATGGTAATCACAAGAAAAGCAAGATAAACATTTAATCTCTTCGTGAACTTGCTAGAGAAAACCATTTCATACTTTTTTATTTAACCAAAAATACTATTATTCGGGATATCAAATCAAATATCACATCACATTGCAAAAGGAAAGTATTGCACCTGTAGACCGGATCAAGCACAATGCCTGTTGCTGCTGCTATATCTTTAACGAACTTAAGCTCCTCGGTTGTGTTCATGGCATAACCTAAGCCCTTAGCCTGTCAAGCAGAAGTTGCAGTTGAGCGACCAAAGTACTCACAAATTCTACCAACTTACATGAATAGGATGAATTTAAATAGAGTTTCAGCACAAAAAAGTGAACCATGAAATGAACAGCAAGCAGCAGAAAAAACCATGTCATGTGCACATATAAACATGCTGTGAGTGTGTTGATATGCATCAACACACTGCAAACTTAACTTTTGGAGTCTATGCTCCAAAATCTTTTTACTTAGTATACAAAAGAGATACTATTTAAATGATGAGATATAAATTATACTCACGTCTTGAATGGTGACTATATCATGTGAATCCAAGCCAGATTGAAGTCCATCAATTAGGCCTTGGACATAGTCATAGAAGTATTCAGGGTCATCACAAACCGAGAACGCATGGACCTATCCTACAAGTGGATGATTAGTATGGAAACTTAAGCAGGATAAGAAAATAATAAAGAAGGCTCATACTTTTGCCTTAAGGCTACTCAATGTTGATCCTAAAGCAAGACCAGCAATGGTTCCACCACTGCACAAAGTACAATATCATCAAGACATAGACATATAATGTCAGAACATTCTGGATGCAGGCATGACATAATAGCTGAGTGCATACACATAATTGCCCCATAACAAGGAATACTGGGTGTTGATGAAATACCTGCCGCAGGCAACAACGATATCATCAAACTGAACATCACCAGATAATTGAATTTGCTGCTCAATTTCCCTTACTGCCTCAACATATCCCCTACATAACAGCAAGACACAATATATGTTATGAACATAAGCTCGAAAATTATAAAGTGAATATCATTTGCATAAATTCCTGATACCTATTTGAACTCCAACCCCTCTTTACAGCATATTCTTTTTTTTTAGAATCGCATAATCTTATATTCATAAACAATTCATTTTAGCACAGTGAATATACACTATATTTTCTTCAGCCTATGTTTACACATTGAACATGAGCCACAATTCTTAGTATTTTATGCTCCACAGGTTAGCCATGGTATAATATATTACCTGCCTAGATATCTCACAAACATAGCAAAATGGTAACTGATGTCGATTTGAAAAAAACTGCAGTAACCACTACATTTTCGATGGACTGAGACACACCCCAATCCAAGAATAGTATTCATTAAGGAAACTCAAACAAGAAGAAAAACAGAAAAATGTAATTGCAGCTTAACACTGAGCATCAGATATACATGATAGTACCAAGTTCCAAGTGAGTTGGATCCACCAACAGGAATCATGTATGGCTTCCGTCCTTCTTCCACAAGCCTCTTTTTAAGCAAGTCAGCTAAAGCCTATAACAAATGTATTGATAATGTGGTTAGGAGCTTCTTAAGGAATTCACAATCTTGAAGCACAACAAAACAATCAGTGAGGAGTATTGATGAATGATGCAGTAGCACAAGCCACAAAGCACTTCATCAACATGAAGCCAGATAATATGCAGTAAAAATAATAATTACAATGAATGGAAAAGATGACAATACTAAATATTATAGTCCGAAAAAACACTGTGGCACGAGCTACTTGGTGGAATGATATTTTGAGAACATAATTAATTAGTGAAGCGTGGAGAATGAGTAACATTCACGTATCGTATGAACAAGGCTTTGGCTACACATGAGCTGACAGAACTATGAAAACTCAAAGCAGTAACAGAATACATCATGGGGAGGAGCATACCACGCTGCCAATTTTCCCATATTCCTCTTTTGAGACAAGATCAATGTGTGCTCCCAACAGTCTCTCCACAAGGAGATTGCCGACCAAACCAGGGTCCTTATCCACAAGTAGCTGAAAATGTCCCACCAAAACCAGGTCAAATAACTGTTTTACTACAGAGCATTCTATCAATTTCAGTCACAAGCAGAAAGATCACCTTGGAAGTACGCAATATCAGATAGCAATCAAGATTGAGGTACTTGGCAGCCACTGCCGTCGCACGGCAGTGGTTGCTCTGGATACCACCGACAGTGATAACACAGTCGGCGCCCTGCGCGACGGCATCTGACAACAGAAACTCGAGCTTCCGGACCTTGTTCCCGCTCAGCTGCATGCCGGACAGGTCGTCCCGCTATAAACAATTTCACCAAAGCTCCCGTGTCAGAGCACAAATATCACTAGGCATTTCATCTTCTGCGCCCATGGTACAGTAGTGGAAAAATGAGCAGAATAGTGGTTCGTCCAGCACCTTGATCCATACTTCCGTGCCTTCTGGCAGGTTTGGCAGATTCCATTTGTGAATCGGGGTTGGGAACTGTTTCAAATACAAAGCGAAGCTAAGAGTTACTACTACACATGAGTGGTCATTTTACACACGATCCCTGGTAAATTAAAACTACATCAAAGTCACCAAATAATCAAACTAAGCTGCTTTGATGTCGCCAATTAGTCACTAGAGCAAGTAGGGATCCAGTGGTAGAGACGACGAAGCTTACTTGGCCGAGGGAGAAGGTGTGGGGAGGGGCGAGGGCAAGGTGCGAGGCCCAGGACGGCGGCGCGTAGGGCTTCTTGGCGAGGAAGCTGCCGATCTGTGCTGCGGCGGAGACCCCTGCCATGCCGGTAGCGGCGACCGAGCTTCGACGGCGGACGGCGGCGAGGGGGGAGGAGAGTGGGAGAGTGGAAGTGACGGCGAAGGGGAGGAGCATGGAGATTGGGGAATTGACCGAATCAATCAAGCGCACTAGCCGGCAAAAGGCAGCCGCGCCGGACTGGGTTTCAGTGACGTCACGCTGTACCAAGCGCCCATCTATCCACCATCCACCCTCCATCTAACGGATGAGATTGACCCAAAAATATGAACTCGAAAATAAAACATTTTAAAAATAATTGAAAAAAATATCTACTACTCACAAAGGATGTCTCAATCTTTTCTAGATTTGACATTCTTTTGTGAACGGAGGGAGTATATAATACTGCATCAACCACGCACGATCGGTAATATGCATAGAACGCAGCGTCTCCAGCCAGCGTGCCATTTGGATTGGAGTGAACTTGGTTTTTTTTCTTCTCACTAGTCGGAGTGGATAAAGAACGTGGAGACGAGTCTGAGCTGGGCGATACTAGCTATCCCACGTGCGAGCGAGATCGCTCGCCGCCGCAGCCACCCCGACAAGCTTGCCGGAGAGGAAGATGGCCCGCCGCCGCAGCCACTGCTGGCCGAACCGCCGTCGGCGGCCGATGCACTGCGCGACGCCTCGCCCTGCCCTGAGCTCCTCCTCCGCCGCCGCCTCGGCGATCCCCTTTAAATCCCCCCAAAACAGAACTCGCCGCCGGCAGCCACTCCCACCCGTTAAGTTTCTTCCTCGCCTTCGTCGGGTGTGAGCCTTCGCACGCGCGTAACGAAGCGTTTCCCATGAGCTAAGCTTCTATATACGCAGGAGCCTTGGGCTGGGCCGGTTGTACCCAATGTGGAGTCGGCCAGATATCAGCGAGACTTTTTGGTGATGTCCATAATGATTCGGCTACCCCTCAAAAAAAAAAAATAACGCCTCGGCTATATTTTTTTTGGCGAAAAGCCAGCTTCTACCATCTGGGTTTTCATTCTTTTTGAACTGCCATAATAATAGTTAAACAACGAAGTGTGGAATAGGAACTTGTTTTAAAATCCTAGGTTTTGCTGAAGAAAAAAACTCCAAATGTTCAAATTTAATTTGCTTATTAAATATGGTTGAAAATACATTAATACTTTATAACCCCTCTTTCTCCTCCCGAAGTGACCTAGCTCTAGAAAATCCAAACATTCCAGAACTCCTTTTGGAATTCTGAAAGAAAAACATAACATAAATCGAGGCACACACAACATGAAAGTTTCTCTGGGATAATTCTACCTCCTAGAGATAATAAGCTTCCTTGCGAGCTAGCGCCTTTCTTCTTCATTTTTCTCTCATGAGGTTTCCAATCAATATTATTTAGCCTTTTATAATACAGAGGGATAGCCAGACATCTAAAAGGGAACTCATCTACTTTTTAGGTGAATATATGCGCATATTCACCTTGCCTTTTGTACATGTACAATGGTAGGTGAGATATGAATATCCTTCTCTTTGTTATATATATCCTCACACCCAAAACTAGATTGGATCATTGTCTCGAGGCATCACAACATTTTTTATCTATTTTATTAGAGCTGTAGATAATCGGAGGGAGGACTTAACATTAGTTATCGTAGTTTACTTTGTGTCGTTATTCGGAATGAGAGACATTGGGAACACTAGCTGACTCTACACGGGCTATTCGCATTGCCGCACAAAAGATCAACGCGACGTTGAACCGGCGTAATGCCCCAATCACGATGTGTAATTGTCTGGTCGGTCTGATTTCCAGGCATCGAACTAGCGAGCATGGAGATAACGTCTGATAAGAAGCTCCAAGAACGCTTGACGTGCTGCAGCAGATTTTGGTGAACGCACTTCACCGCCGACGGCGGTCTACGTCACTCTCCCCCCCTCCCCCCCCCCCCCCGCCCTCTCTCCCCTCTCGTCGACTCGGTTTCATGGTGTTGGCCTCGCCCAGCTGTCTGGCCGTGGCTGATCGAGCAGGGCTTTCGGTTTGGAGCTGGACGGGGCGGCAGATTGAAGCGCCATGGCTGTTGGAAGCTCTAGAGGAACTTGCAAATGTATGAACCAGTCCCAACGACGAGTTCAGTGTTGGCGTACATCTCTTTTCCCACGATCTGATCGATCTTCTATTTTGCGTGTGTGGGCTGCTCGGGTGACCAAGGGGTCAACTCGTTTGACTGCCTGGCCTTGGTAGCCTCTCGTTCTGCTAGGGTTTGGATTGGATCGAGTATGGCGAAGGCAAGGGAGAAAAGAGAGTTTATTTCAGTAGGTCGTATATAGCCCGATTTTGTATTCTGAGAAAGTTTCGTTAAAGCTATGAAATCATAAATTATTGGTCCAACTGACACGAATTTTTCTGAGAATACAAAACGGAACATATACTACTTACTGGAATGTTTTCAATTTTTTCTAAAATATTTAATCTTCGAGTTCATATTTGGATTTAATCTAATCCGTTGGATTGAAAATGGATGGTGGATAGATGGGCGCCAGGTACATCGCGACATGGGCAAGTCACTGAATCCTAGTCCAGCTGTGTCAAGGGTCAGTTCGCGAGTCGCGACTGAATCCGTGCTATGAACTTCTTTTTTAACAACAAATACGAACTTATTATTTTTAATTTTTGTGTAGCGAACGAGAAATATAAGCTTGAAAAAGTTAATTCGGGAAATAGTAAAATTAGGGCAAACCGTGTCATTCCTCTAAGTTTATGAATCCGAAAGTGATTCCATGACTGAATTTTTAACAAAACCAGGGGAGACGTCGCCCCGGTTTGTCATTAACATAGAGGTGAGAACTCAAATCCCGGCCCTGACGCTTATGCATGCCGGTCACTAGCCACGGAAGAGTTCTCATGCCTCTAAATTTTTGCATGTAATTAAATATAATTAAACTTTTGTGACTAATAAATGATTTATGGTACAAACTTTGGCTCTCCAATTTCACGATGAGGGTGTAGCAAATTTACGTTCACTATCACCTGATATACCCTAGTCGATTGTACCAAAAATGTACCGATACGAAGTTAAAATCCAGTATCTTTCCAATATAAATTACTTTTGATCTTTTTTTTTTTTTTTGAACTGGAACACCCGATTCCATTAAATATCAGGCTCAGCAGAAACGCTGGCCACCTTGACACGTCGTCAGTCAGAAATTCCGACCAGTGTACCCTGGAATCCTGTCGGCTGGCAGCATAGGCCGCTATAAAGCAGTGCGCTAGCTTATTACAACCCCTTGGGGCAAAAGAAAATGAAACTTGATTAAAATTTAGCTGCATCAAAAGACGTAAGTCACGGAAATAACTCCTTCTGGTGCCAAGTCGAGATCAGTAGTCTGTAGTGCTCGTAGCTGTACTTGAGAGTCTGACTCCAGTTGAATATTCACCATTCCCCATTGTGTTGCTGCATGAATTGTCTACACATGCTTGCGCTTCAGTTTGGACAACGCTCGCAACATGCTCTCCTGATTATTAGTCCAGAGACTCAACCACCAAGCAATATTCAACCGTAACTATCAAAGTTGTAAAAATATTTTTTTCTGAAGTACTGCAAAAGAACAACAAATGCATACAAGGGGTATCAAAAATAATACCCTAACGACAAGTAAAAAACCGGGGAGTCACCCCCTTTTTCTCTAAAAAAACATAAGTAAAGAGGAGAAGTGCTAAAATAAAGAGGAGAAGTGTTAGCACTGAAGTGAAGCCTAGTGTTGCACCCATTTTGAAAGTATGCGCTAAAATGATGATTGTACCACCTCTAAGGCTTTGTTTGGTTACGAAGTTTTGGCAGAACCAGATTTCACAGATTACCTCTGTTCCTAAATATAAGTCTTTTTAGACATTTCTTGATCCGTGTATATCTAGACGTATTTAGATATATTTTAGTGTGCAGGTTCGCTCATTTCATTATGTATCTAGTCAACCTTGAGATATATCTAAAAAGTCTTATATTATGGAACGGAGGGAGTAGTTTGGTTGTCGTTCTTGCTGATGCCCTCTACTCGCACTTTGAGAGAAGGAAGCCTCAAAGTATGCACTGAACTACACATCGCTGGCAAGCTAATGCGCTGGCTGAAATCTGGAAGTCAATTTGTTTGTTAAACTCGACTATCAGATTTTTTTGGTCTTAGGCCCAGTTCTTTGGAGCTTATAGAAAGCTTAGAGGTCAAAATAAGTCTAAGCCTAAAAAGAACTCGACTTTAAGCCGTTTTTGCCGGCAACTGGCTTCCACCCCTTCTTCACAATGGGGGGATGGTGCCAAAAACACTCGAGATACAACACATGAACATGCATGGTTAAACAAGTCAAAATGTGATGGCGATTGTTGATTTTAATTTGAGGTTCACTTTTGTTATTGCTGGATGACACACGTGTATGGTCCGATGCTCAAGTCATATCCCCACCCCCGACATGTAATCTTTTGTGTACACACTTTCTAAAATGTCTCCTCATATCTAATATATTAGCTAATAGGTTATTTTTCATATCACTAATGAAAATAGTACCTTGTGGATTCAGGATCGCCATACAAAACTACTCGGTACCATTTACCTGACTTCCAAAATAATCCTCCAAGAGGAAGAGGAGATACGTTCAACCATCGCCATTCAGCAGCGCGAAACTCTATCGAACGAGGAGGTGGTTGTTCAAAATGAAATTTCGAATGCTTCAAGGCATACCTCGTCGACCACCTGAGCGCCAAAATATGATAATTACCGCTTGCATGTGTCTACACAACTACAACATTCGTGATAGCAACCTACGTGATCAACATTTCGACATATGTTTGATAGTGGCGGGTATGTTCAAGAGGAGAGTGCTTCATATCCTAGTGCTCCACCCGAAAATGATGGTACTTACATGAAAGGTATCTGTGATGACGTCGCTAAGAGTGTGTTTCCTTAAAATTATCAGACTATATCTGTATCTTTTCGTGGGAAGAAAACATTGCAATACCCTTCCTTCTATTTGAGTTGTAATTAGCCAACAATGAATCATATTTTTATTTTAATAATATGATGTTCAAAATATTATTTTGTGATAATATATGGTAAAACAACAGAAAAGAACTCAAAATTTGTTAGCTAAAACATAAATTTATTCCAAGTGCGTTACAGACTTTTCCGTATACAACTCAGACAATAAATTAGGACAAGAGAAGTCAGAAAAACCTGGACTATAGTCTCAATCCAGTGTGACTTATGCACAAGCCGGAAATGACAAGAACTGGACCTTATTCTTCTGAATTCTGATAACCATGAACTACAAAACATCATATCGTGTCCCAGCCAGCCGCAAAGTCGGCTTTGAATAAGTACAAGGCAGCACGTGAAGATCACGCTACGAAATTCTCATCGTCAGCGTTGTTTTCCACCCGAGAAGGAGTAGACCAGAAGAGGACGGCTCTATCGGTCCATCCCCCAGGTGGCGCCGCGGCATTGAGCCCCTCTGCGGCGCGTGACGCTCGCACCGTCCCACACCCTATCTCCTCACACTGAAACCCGGGACCCACAGCCTCACTCGCTCCTCGGGCCCAGCACGTCAGCGACACAGGTTACAGCACCAAAACCCTCACTCGTTTTCTTCCTGCCAGAACAGGAGACGTCTTGTTGACTCCTTTGCTCCGGGGTCTGACCTCTGACTCCCCGCTGCTCTGCTTAGCGGCGAAGCCACACAGAAAACGGCCCAAAATCGGGAGCAAAAGCTCCGCCCGCTCTCTGCGCTGTCCGAAATCTGGAGCTGGGAGCGGACTGCTGCTGCCCTGCTTCTCCCGCCGTTCATCCGGAACACTCCGGTGCCCGCCGGCCGAGGAACAGCTCGCCGGGTCAGTACGTTTCCTCCCTCTCTCTCTCCCCCCCTTTTTTCTGTCGAGTTCGTGATTTTTCCAGGGCGTTATTTTTCTGGGGTTAAACTTCGCGTGATTTCTGGTGTTGTTCTCCGGGGATTATTCGCAAATTCGCAATGCCCCTGCGGGGCTGGGAGATTAGGGCGGAACGGGGTTATTTTTGGAATGTTCCGTAGCATTTGCGTCGCGGGATACGATTCCCGGACGGATTGCCTGCCCCCTTTTAGCGCTTTCCTTCCATTTATAAGGATGGGAAGTTGAGATTTGGAGATTCGGAGAGAGCCGATTCTGTGGGCGCTGTTCTATTGGTATTGGTATGTGTATAACTCTGTTTCGCGCACCTGATTTTTCCCGTGTTCTCTTCTGGGGTTTATGGGGATGCTCCAGCAGTAGCCGCCTCCGTAGCCGCCGAATCTCGGTATGTGCGAGCTGTGCGCCAAGCGTGTCTCGAGGACGCTCGACGAACTGTTTCCAGTTCCTCCTTTTCTTTATTTATTGTTTTGCTGTACAATTTTTGTTCGCCTGCCTGTAATTTATATTTTAGTTGTTCCATTGAGCGTGATGTGCTAATGCAACGAATCTTGTCTGCAGGGTTAAGAGATGTCTGACCACGAGAGAGATGACATCCCAATGCTGCTGAGAAACGTCGAGCTGCCAAGATTTCCCAGGAGTACATCCATGTGCATGCCGGTCAGGGATGATGACTACGAGGAAGACACATATGTGCCACGCACCGGTCCTCTATCAATTCAGCCGCCGGCTCAGATTGCGGCGGCGGGCAATCCGTTTATCGGCAGACACACGCCGGATAGGCCGCCGCGGCATCCACAGATTAAACCGGTCAGCAAGCCACAAGCCGTCATGCCGGAAGAAGCCGGAGGGAACAGGTGGTCTCACAGTGGAGATTTCCTGAAGAATGAACATTTGATGATGTCTGGACCTTTGGGTCAATGTGATAATCCGGATTGTGTCCAATGCCCTCCCGCGTGCAAAAACAAGAAGTACTTCCAGAGAGCTTCGAATCCTTTTGACAATAAGGTGGTTTTGTTTTCCCTGCTACCTAAAGGGTGTCCTAAATTACATGACTCACTTTATACTGGATAATTAAGCTTAGATTACTCCACCATTTGTTTTAGTAAAAAAAACCAATTATAAGTGATCAACATTCTAGCTGAGGATAGTAGTTATTAGCTTGTTTGTCTACCTAGATTTTCGTGATACGATGATTGATACAGTTCTTAAAACCTTAACAGCTGTTGAACTGTTGTATTGATGTGTTTCTCTTTGCTCTTTTGAAGTTCCATAATATTCTCTATGGTCACCATCGTGGGTGGAAGAAGAGCATTGAGCGTTTCCTTTCATACATTCCGATCATGAATCCACACGCGAAGGTTGTTCAGCACTGGAATCAATTTTTTGTGATATCTTGCCTGGTTGCCATTTTCATCGATCCTCTGTTCTTCTTCCTACTGTCAGTACAGAAGGTAATATTGTACAAGTTTGGCAGCTACCAACTCCATTCTTTTCTTCATGTTGTCCCTAGACAGTGACAGAGTCTCTAATATTCACGTTTTTTCTGAGAAAATGGCAGTACTTACTTTGATTTAGTAGATTTAGAAGCATCATATGCCTGTAAGATTTAGGCTTGCCAGTGGAAATACCCCGGCCTCTGCATGCATCAATCAATGCACACAGCCATTTTTATTGCAAAGTTATCATCTAAAGTATTGCAATTCAAGGATCACATAGGGTGGATACAAAAGCCAGTGCACACCTTTGAGCATTATTTTTACACTTGCATGTTAAACGTCATTGGAAGATTAGGTTTAGTAATAACATTTGCACATGGCAAATCAAAGTACTTGTGTGTATATTAGTGGACAAAGTTTTAAAAGTTGCACACCTTTGAGCATTATTTTTATACTTGCATGTTAAACGTCACTGGAAGATTAGGTTTAGTAATAACATTTGCACACGGCAAATCAAAGTACTTGTGTGTATATTAGTGGACAAAGTTTTAAAAGTTCAATTCTATGCACTATAAAGTAGCACCTCAAGAAGAATGTAGTACTAATTAAAACAGCTAATGCATTAGGTAGGTTTGCTTGGATTCTTACGTCTGTCCGTTGCTGCTTTATTTTAAATCTCAACTGTGGTGCTTGTTAAGGATCGAGAGCTTGTCCCATTTATAGAGTACATGTCCTGATGCAGCATGGTATTGCTCCATACTTTCACCTCCAAGAGTTGATATCTATTGTGGTGATAGAGGTTGGACCGTAGGAGCAATAAGGTCATGACATTTTCTGGGACACGCTCACCCTCAGAAGTCATATTCTAGACACATTAATTCAGTTGTTTTAGGAATTTGCAATATGAGGATATGTTGGTATCAGTTAATATTTACTGTTTGTGTGGTAACTCTGATCAAAATAGACCACACTTATCATTTCCTTTTGGGATCAATGCAGGATAAAAAATGCATAGTGTTAAACTGGAAGTTTGCTACAGGTCTTGCCGTTGTGAGAAGTGTTTCTGATGCTATTTATTTTCTGCACATGCTTCTTCAGGTAAGTGACTAATCAGTTGTGATATTTTGTAATCTAGACAAGGCTTCACATTTTATGAGCCATGAATCAAGTAGGTACAAAATGAAACGATTGTACTTCTTTGATTGAATGATTTTTATTACCTTGTTAATTAGTTTGGCACGCTACTAGGGTATTTTAAATTTTGGAGTAAATAGTTGACACTTGACAACTTAAAAGTTCTTCGATGAAAGAAATGTCTTGTCAACCTAAAAAGTTGACCACCTTATTTGCTCTTTTTCGGTTTTGTACAAGGTGATATATATGAACATAAAGATAAACTTCTCTTTCAGTTCAGACTGGCTTATGTGGCTCCAGAGTCAAGAGTAGTGGGAGCTGGAGATTTAGTTGACGAGCCAAAGAAAATTGCCGTTCATTATCTTCGCGGACATTTTTTACTTGATTTCTTCGTTGTGCTTCCACTCCCTCAGGTAAGTGCCTTGTCTTTCTACATTCGTACCACTGGTCTTAGACATTAAGCTCCCTCATCTCAATCCTAACAAGGACTATGTTATGTGTGTGCCTAGATATTCTCAAACACATCGGAAATGCATATATTGAACATTTTAACTTAGGTTGTGCATGTTAGTTATGTGTGCCAAAATATTTATTCTCAAACACATTGGAAATACACGTATTGAACATTTTGACTTACTTTGGTTGTGCATATTAGTTAACGGGAGTAGTTTCCAGTATATTTAGGCGAACCAGAAATCAGACATCATAGATATTTTGACATGACACTGGCTATGCCGTATTCCTGAATTGTTGAATGTAATTATTATGTAGGGCATAGTGTAGTGATTATAAGACAGCAAATTAAAGTGCATGATCACATTGGATCGACACATTTTAGCTAAACTGATACTAAATTCTTGGTTCCTTAAATGCTTTCATGCATGTAAAATTTCCTTTCCTTGCAGCATTTGATCTGATTCTACGTGTATGGATGCTTCTCATCTGATTACTGTTCCAGTTGCTTGTCTAAACTTGCTTGATCTCCTTTCCAAGTTCCTTGTCAATAGACATTCGTTGAAACAGCTTTGACTTTTTGTAAATGTTTATGATCTGTGCTAAGTTTTTTATTTTTTATTTGATAAAGGTGATGATATTGGTCGTCATTCCTAGATTTGTTGGGTTATCAACAGCAGACATCGCCAAGAATTATTTGCGTGTCACTGTTCTTCTTCAATATGTCCCCCGCATTTTCAGATTTGTACCATTGCTCGGCGGCAATCAGTCTGCCACTGGATTCATATTTGAGTCAGCATGGGCTACTTTTGTGATCAACCTTCTAATGTTTGTCTTGGCGGGACATGTCGTTGGTTCATGTTGGTACCTTTTCGGGTTACAGGTTAGGCTTTTTTATTGCAATTTGCACGCGCGTTTATGACATGTATTGTAAAAAAAAACAAATGTTCAAATTTAGAGAATCGTAACAATTTTCTTATTCTATTGTATTTTACTAGTGTGGAAATATGCCCTACGTCGCCATTGTTATAAAGAGTGGTCCTGAAGGCACATCCAGTTCCATTCAGTTGTATATGCTCTGCATTTTACTATGAAAAAATGTGATAGAAACTGCCATATACACCTGCTCATTTTGATTTCTACTACATTCAGAATTATATGTACTTCAGTAGTTATCCTTATCATAAGTTAATAGATTTGCACAATTAATACTTAACAGCTGTTGCCGATAATAAAGACCAGTAGAGATATGTTAATTTCTTCTGATCATATTTTGTCACAGAGGGTTAACCAATGCCTACAAAATGCTTGTTCGGCGTCAAACATTCCATTTTGTGAGATTTTTCGAGACTGTGGACGCGACTTTGATATTGGAGGGCAGACTGGGTTAAATAGGCAGCAATGGTATAATGACTCTGCTTCAACAGCTTGTTTTAACACTGGAGATGGTGCTACTTTCCAGTATGGGATTTATCAGGAAGCTGTTTTGCTAGCTACAAAACGCAGTGCTATTACGCGTTATATATATTCATTATTTTGGGGGTTTCAGGTATTTGATTTCTGTTGCTCAATGTTCTTGCATTTCAATTAGGTTTCCCATTTGTTGCACCGTAATACTCTTCTGAATCTTTAACTGATCTTATCTCTTTAATCATCAGTGATGTTCCATTCTGTATATGTGCTAATTTGGCGGATTTTAGTTTGTCCCTGGCTAAAGTTTATTTTTTCTATGCAAATGGTTTAATTTCAGCAAATAAGCACTTTAGCTGGAAATCTTGTCCCAAGTTACTTTGAAGGGGAAGTCCTCTTCACTATGGCTATTGTTGGTTTGGGACTGCTGCTTTTTGCACTACTTATCGGGAACATGCAAAATTTCCTCCAAGCTCTTGGAAGCCGGTATGTTGTTATACCATGGGCTTATTTATCATGCAATAGTATCCACCTTACTGTCAAAGTGTCAATGAGCTCTCGACCTCTCGTTGCCTTTCCATGGAAACAACTAATTATTTCATTACCGTGCCATGGCAGATTGATCAGTTAAACCAATTATTCGTAGTAATATTGAATCTTGTTATAAAGTTCTCTTGTCTTTCTGTAGGAAACTGGAAATGCAACTTCGACGGCGTGATGTTGAGCAGTGGATGAGCCATAGACGACTGCCTGAAGATTTGAGAAGGTTTTCTTCATAACTGTTAAACAAATATTATTATTTACCTACTTCATGGACTTGTACAGTTGTGCCACAAACAACAGCCCTTTGCTATTTTATTATATATTTTTTACATGTTTTTAATGTGAACGTGCTTTCCCTTATATTTGTGGTTTCGGCTGTTCAAACAGAAATAACAAGTTGCCAAATACTGGTTCTGTCAATTTCTCATGTTTCATTGAAAACTATTTTTGAACTTCATGGAATGCTATTTATTTTATTCTGTGGGAAGAAGAAATGTTGATTGTATTTTGCGAACAAGATTTAACGTAAATAGAAAAATGATTTGACATGCGTTCTAAGTTGGCACATAAGTAGTTAACCTTCATACCCAGGACATGTGCCATCTCATAGCAATGTCAATGAGAACTTCATATGTGGTTTGAAATTTTTTTTCATGTTATTATAATTATGAGGTGTTTTCGTTCTACACTTTAAAGATAGTAACCTTTGAAGGTTTATAAATGTACAGGAGGGTTAGGCATGCAGAAAGGTTCACCTGGGCAGCTACTCAAGGAGTAAACGAAGAGGAGCTTCTAAGTAATTTACCAGAAGATATCCAAAGGGACATACGGCGACACTTCTTTCGATTCCTTAATAAGGTTCATTGTAAATTCGTTGCCGCTATTTACTCTTGATGAAAAAAATGGAAATATTAAGAAAAATGAGATTAAAATTGAGGTGCCCACCAAATGGTTGATCCCTATATGAACAACTAGAGAAGTAATAATTTTCCCTAGAAAAAAGAGGTATGTACTTAATGTGATAAGGTTGTAGGCTCACCTTAGTATCCATGCCTGTCTGATAATGACCTCCCTCTCACCTCGTAATGAATCCCTGAGTGTGATTATTTTCAGGTTCGATTGTTCACCTTGATGGATTGGCCGATCTTGGATGCTATCTGTGACAAATTAAGACAAAACCTATATATCAGTGGAAGTGACATCCTTTATCAAGGTGGCCCTGTTGACAAAATGGTTTTCATAGTGAGAGGCAAGTTAGAAAGCATCAGCGCAGACGGTAGTAGGGCTCCATTACATGATGGAGATGTATGTGGAGAGGAGCTCCTCACGTGGTACTTGGAACACTCTTCCGCGAATAAAGGTCTAAAATTTCTTGCCTTCAGCCTTTAGTTATACTATATAGTAGTTCATAACTGTAACCGCACATGGACTGCGACTGTTTCAGATGGCGGGAAAAGCAGATTTCATGGTATGCGCTTGGTTGCTATTCGTACTGTGACATGCTTAACAAATGTTGAAGCTTTTGTACTTAGAGCAAGTGACCTCGAACAAGTCACTTCACAGTTTGCAAGGTTCTTGCGCAATCCAAGAGTACAGGGGGCGATCAGGTAGCCATTTTCTCGTCTAATTTACCTGTATGATTATCCTATTCCTGCTTATCAGAATAAAAGTCGTGTTTTACTGGGAAGTTTGGATGTTGAGGCTGTTCTTTTGATTAATTTAATCGCTGAGAAAATATGAGTAACTTTGCTAGTTTGCCATGTATCGAGTTAATTATGATGGCCAGTCGGATTGTTATTTTTTGCATAGCAAAGTACTATTATTATGGTGCTCTGAAACCTTCCATTTTCTGAACTCTTATGTGTTATTACTCTGTTGACTGATGCTTGAACTGCATTCAACAGGTACGAATCGCCCTACTGGAGGACCATTGCTGCAGCGCGCATCCAAGTTGCGTGGAGGTATCGTAAGAGGCGACTAAAGCGAGCTGAAAGATCAAGGCCGAGCGAAGAACCTGATCGTATACCTACATTGTCTCATTATGGTTTTCAGCAGGGATAGAGGGTCTCATTATGGTTTTCAGCAGGGATAGAGTGGCTGATACCTACATGGTCTCATTATGGTTTTCAGCATGGATAGAGGGGCTGATACCTGATAGTCTGCCTTAGTAGGTACTAACTATCGGTTACAGTTCTAGTACACAGCAGCTGCTAATTCCTGAGTTCTGCATTTGGTCGAATGTAATCCGTGGGGTTATAGTTTTTTGTTTTCCAGTTCTCTGATCTTTGTAGCTCCAGAGATGTGGAACTAATCTCCTGTATAGACGGTTTTTCTGTGCGTATTTTCACTTGAGCATTAAATTCTTTGTTTGTGAAATCCTAGGTGCATTGCCAAACTTCTAGCTCGGCCGTGTCCAGCTCGTTGCCAGTCAGACACATTGCTCGGAACTGACCGTTTGATGTGGGTTTTCGACAAGAGTATTTTGTCGGTTTCAAAGTGCATTTCTCTCAAAATGTCAGCTCTAACAATGAAGCAGGGCACTCACTGTCTAACTGACGTGTCCAGCTCGTTGTCAGTCAGACACATTGCTCGGAACCGACCGTTTGATGGTGGGTTTTCGACAAAGAGTATTTTGTCGGTTTCAAAGTGCATTTTCTCAAAATGTCAGCTCTAACAATGAAGCAGGGCACTCACTGTCTAACTGACTGAATGATTTTTTCCGTTTAAAATATGCGGACATATCTTGAATGATATGGAAATGGTCGGAATGAAACATGTATATAATCAATATGTCGGTAACTGATACCATGTCTGATCTAAGCTTTAGTTACTAGCCGTTTTGAAATTTGATTACAAAATTTCGCAAACACCAGACGGTCGAAAAATTAACCATTCTCGCTGGTTATCTCAGCACAGCAAAGCAGAGGGAAAAAACAGAAACTGTGAGCATTTTGCTGCAATCTCGAAATCAAACTAGACATGTACACATCTTTTTTACAGGCAACACTGAACATTACTACTACGCATCGTCCGCCGGCCATTGCATCTACTTGCGGCGGCCGTCACGGCCGTCGATGTCCTCGGCGCGGAGAGCGACGTCGCGGATGTTCCCGACGAACTCGTCCCAGCCGAGCCACGACCCCTGCACTGCCGGGTCGAAGCTCGCCGAGAGCACCCCGTACGGCACGCCGAGGAGGAGGCCGAAAAGCAGGAACGCCACCCAGACCGGCGGCTGCAGGTCGTCGACCCCAGTCGCCTGTCCGGCGGCCCGCAGCGCGGCCTCGCCCGCCGCGGTGGCCGCGAGCGCCGCCGAGGGCACCCGCCACGTGATCCGGCGCAGCACCTCCTCCGACTCGAGGAACGCGAGGTCGCCCTTCCCGCGGTCACCCAGCTCCTCCCGTTCCTCGTCGCCGACCGACGCGTCGGCCACCAGCAGCGAGCCGACGAGGAACGTGGCGACGGAGTAGACGAGGGGCATCCAGGCGGGGACGCGCTCCACGCCCGCGGCCTCGCCGAGGTAGCCGAGCAGCGCGGGGACGCCCGCGAAGGAGAAGGCCGCGAGGGCCGGGAGCTTCCAGAGCACGCCGAGGTCGGGGCTGAGGTCGCCGGCCAGCGCCGCTGCGTCCGACTCGTCGGCGAGCCCCGCGTCGACGAGGTTCTGGTGGAAGGTCCGCAGGTCGTTGTCGCTGTTCCGGTACGCGTCGAACACCTTCCTGGCCAGCGTCGCGAGGTCGTCGTCCTTGGTGGTGGTTTCGCTGGGTTCGTCGTCGGTGGCGTTGGAGCCGCCGCCGGGGGGCGAGCAGAGGCGGACGTGGCGGTGGCGGAGGCGAGGGGGGAGCTGGAGAGAGGGGCGGAGGGAGACGAGCGGGGAGGAGGAGGTGGGAGTTGGGGTGAATCGGGGGCAGAGGAGAAGAGACTCCATTGTTGTCTCGGCTGCCTTGCTCGGAATGAGCCGACAAATTTGTGGCTATCCGTCTCGTCTGCTCGGGTCCACTTTTGAGCCATGTTCTGTTCGTTTTGCTTTTATCTCTAGGTGGTTGTCTCGAAAGTGTATGCGAAAATTGTGACGAACTACTTCATGAGAGAATAAGAATTCTCGTGAAAATTGAACCGAACTGCTTGCTGTATGAGCAGGAGCGCGAAGCTAGAGAAAAATAAGCATGGTGCACAACTTTGACATGCTAAAGAAAAGTGTACGTGTAACTTCAACAAAAGATATACAATTGGCAATGTGTTATGCGAGTTTTTTCTTTGTGAGCGCTATCGTTGTGCAAGGGTCGTGCTAATATTCTTTTTTACCATTCTAATTTTATCGGATGTCCCTGAAGGGTTATGTTTGTCAAAAAAATTGTCATGTATTCATGTGTGTCGTCATTCGGGGACATGGTAATCTTTTTTGTTCCATTACAACTATACCGGATGTCAACGGACGTGTTCGACAACTCTTAACATATAGAATATGTGTAACTACAAATATGTAAGACAACGGCGAGAGGACCTTCCCCTCCTTCTCCATGCAGAGTTTGAGTTCGGCCCCTCCCCTGCCTCCCGCAGCTGATGCCATTTCCTCGCTTCAATGGCACGCTCGTGATCTCTGCTTTGCCCTTGTCGTGGATTTAGGTAATCAAAGATCCCGAGGAGGTACACTAGACATCCTTTGGAGAGTAGGCGACGCTCAAGCTCGACATGTAGGCGCCGACATAGGTGGGAACGAATAGGGGTGGAGGCGGGAAACAAGCTTAGGAGGGGCCAAACATTGTAATCATCTATAAGAGAGGGGGGGGGGGGGGGGGGCAAGCATGGTAATGTTTTCTAAAAATCCCTTCTAAACCTAGCTTATGTATAAAAATTAGGTTGGTGTAGCTTGCCATGGGGGGGGGCAAGGCACCTGCTGTCCCCCTAGCTCCGCCACTGGAGACGAAGGCACATATCTCTTCTCCACCAGATTCATGGCCGTGCCCAACACGATGCCCACTTTATCATGCGATTCGTTTTACTGACATATTTAAGGGTTTACGGGTGAGTGATGGTTGTGACTTATACATCATAAGAGTTCTAAGACAATAGTAGTTTTCTCTTATGATCTGGTTTTTGAGTTCTTGTTGAGACCAAGGAATTAAAATTTTGATGTGAATACTTTGAGTGTGATGTTTGTTGTTCACATTTCCTAATTGTCATGACTTTAATGTTGTAGCATACACATTCAAAGTGCACTTTTTTTTTGTCTTCTTAAACATGTGGGACAAATGTGCCTGAACACACAAAAGAACTAACATACGGTATATTCAGAAGAAACCCACTTGCGTAATCAATATTGTAAAGAAAAAAATACTAAGAACATTTTTGTGTGTAAAGAATTACTATATCTCTCTGAAGCACGGATATACCACTAGCACCGGCTAGCTAGGAATTACAGGGTACAATATTTGATTAGTTGTATGAATCTTGGCTAATTGGTCTAACATACATTTAATTCCTATGTGTGTACCCTGATTTAGCTTATGCACATGTCTGATTTTTGTGTGTAGAGCCTTTTGCGACATCCTAAATATCATATGTATGATATTATTATGAGTTGTATGAGAAATTAAGTGCGGATAATTATTGCTTTGATAACATGTCATTTTTATTAGTATTGTGTGGATACTAAAATATTTGGCTAAGTGGTAGCTAAAATTTTACAAGAATGTTCTTGATAGTAATAGTAATTCTAAATTTACCTTTGACATTTTGTAGACAATTCACACCCTTTGCATATTATATTATTATACTAGTTGAAAACCAGAACACAACATATCAGACTGTTTTCTGAATTTCCCCGGTCATTCAGATGTTATAGATAAACAACATATGGAATTCTGAGGTGCTATAGATAAACAACACATGCATAGGCTGTGTTTTATCTATCTTGTCATAATAAGTCTCGACTATTACCAGTTACACGTCTCACACCGAAACGTATTTTTTTATGTAATTTTCAGAGGCATTTTGACGGAGTAATTTATGTAATTTTCCAGAGGCATATTGGTGGAGTTTCTGTCATGTAACTCTAGTACGTCTTTTGGAGGATCAACGACGATTTTAGCGTCCAAAATGTTATTCGATTGCACTGCGTATGAATCCATTCCTTGGCTTTTCAAAGCATTCCTGAGCGTGTGACATCCGAAATGTTTTTTGCTTTTGCGAAGATCATCCTAAATGTTTTAGGTATTAAACAGGGTAAAGATCCCAAAACTTGCCCTTTCCAGTGAAAATGTAGTAAACTGTTGAAGTTGGGCTTTTTGCGAGTCTATTTTATTCATCGAAGAAAATCAGAATTGTTGAAGTGTTCGAAGACGGACTGATCTATTTTCTTGTGTGCGGTACAAGTACCATTTCACCAGTCTTGCTTTGTCTAGAATAAAATAACTAGTCTTGGTTTGTTCGAGAGCAGCGCACAGCAGAGTGTGATTTCGGAAACTAGAGGCATGGTCAATATACGATGGTCCCGATAAAGCAACTTGGGCCTTTACTATTCAGCATGAAGGGCCGGCCCAATAGAAATACAGCTGATGCACCGGAGCAAAAATCACGCGACGCAGGCCAGGCAGCACTGGACAAAAGATAGTACCACCTCGGAAGTTTAGTGAAGGTAACACCAGCTTAAATAGCGGGATCTGCAGCTCAGTAGCACGACCTTACTTGAACAGGATCTGTTCTATAGGATCGTACCGTTGCATCCTTGACTAATAAGGAGGCAAGCACTTAAGCTTGGTTGATGACATCTGACCTGTGGGCCAGAGCGTGATTAACGGCTTGGATCAGTTGCCTGGTCCATTGGCTGTAGAGGATCGTTCCTGTTCAGTTCTGCTGAATCAGGGTGGCCCACAGGTTGTCTGACAGGCTCCCCATCTTTTTAACGTTCCATTTTTTCTATAGGAGCAACAAGGTAAAAATTAACTTCTTTTTTGCACAATCAGACCAACGAGATTTATCAGTCCCCAACCCACTTTTATAGATATGCTTTTCTTTGAGGAAGATAGTTTCTGATGGAGATGGAGATGGAGCTGAGCCTTTCTTTGGGTCAGATGTTGATGTCGTAAGTAAAGGATGACAATGTTTGGAGACACATTTCTGTTTATGGATCTCCATATGAGGAAGGAAAGGATGATTTCATCTCTGAATTGCACACGCTTTTCATAGATAACAGCTACCCTACTCTGATTAGTGGGATTTCAACTTAGTTAGAAGTGCGAAAGACAAAAGCAATGGAATTGTCAACCAGAAATGGTGTGATAAGTTCAATGCTTGGATTGACTTGTGGGGTCTTTTAGAAGTTAGGCTTTCCAATAGGAAGTTTACTTGGGCCAACAACCAAGCAAATCTTATTATGTCTACTATAGATAGAATTTTCTGTAATACAGAGTTGCAGAGTTTTTTCCCCCTTTCGAGAGCTCAAGGTTTTTCTAGAATAGGCACTGATCACACCCCCATCCTGTGGGATTCGGGTGTTGATTATCATGTTCAGCCTCCCCCATATAGGTTCGAAAAATGGTGGTTATTGAGGGAGGATTTTATGGACTTAGTTATTAAATCCTGGAATGCCCCCACAAAAAGCACCTCTGCCATGGACGTTTGGCAGGAAAAAGTTAGGAGGTTTAGGAGATCTTCCAAAGGCTGGAACAAAAACATTGAATCCGAACTGAGGCGACTCAAACAGGATTTAATGAATGAATACGATTTGCTAGACTTGAAAGCCGAGATGGATGATCTCTCTGAGGAGGATCATGCTCGGATGAAAGCGATAAATCAAGAAATGCAACAGCTCTGGCTTAAAGAAGAAACCAAAGCTCGGCAACGTTCGAGAGATAGAGACATTCTTGAGGGAGATAGGAATACAGCGTATTTCCATGCGGTTGCTAACCAGCGTAGGCGGAAAACGATGATCCTGTCACTAGATGGGCCTGATGGCCCTACCTCTGATATAAAAGAAATGCTAGGCATAGCTTCCTCTTTTTACAAAGACCTGTTCTGCTCTGAGGAGAACTCAGGTTTCTCTCTGGAGATGATTTCTTTAACCCAGATGAATTGATCACCGCTGAACAAAATGCTGTTATGGAAAAACCTTTTTCTGAGGAAGAGGTAAAAATGGCAGTGTTTAGTTCTTACTCCGATGGTGCCCCTGGCCCTGATGGACTTTCCTTCATGTTCTATCAGAAGTGTTGGAATGTGATCAAAGCTGACCTAATGGCACTTTTCAGTGAGTTTTACAATGGGGACCTTGACCTCTATAGATTGAATTTTGCAGTGCTTGCTTTGATTCCAAAGGAGCCTGATGCCACTTCTATGAAAAAGTTCAGACCTATAAGCCTTCTGAACTGCGTTTTCAAAATCTTTACCAAAGTAATAACTACGAGATTCGGTGCAATTATGGACTCGATAATTGCTCCGAATCAGACAGCCTTTATTAAGGGTAGATACATTCTAGAAAGCGTCGTCACTGCCCACGAGGTCCTTCATTCGGTCCATCATGGAAAAGAAGAAGGAGTGGTGCTTAAGCTTGACTATGAGAAAGCTTTTGATAAAGTAGATTTAAATTTCTTAGATGATCTCCTCCTCAAAAGAGGTTTTGGTACTAAAATTAGACAATGGATTCGGTTAGCCACGCGTGGAGGATCGGTCGCTGTGAAAATAAACAACATCCAAGGTGATTTTTTCACCACGGGAAGGGGCTCAGACAAGGAGATCCTAGTTCGCCTATCCTCTTTAACTTGGTTGTTGATGTTTTCACCAAAATGCTCATCAGAGGAGCGTCGCGCAACCTTATCAGAGGGCTTTGCCCTCAGTTAGTTCCGGGTGGTGTCATCAGCTTGCAATACGCTGATGACACCATTCTGTTTTTGGAAAATAATGTAAATACTGCTAGAAACCTCAAAAACATCCTCACCTGCTTTGAGCAGGTGCCTGGAATGAGGATTAATTATAGTAAAAGTGAATTAGTGCCCATCAATCTGAGCGATGAAGATGTGGATGCTATCAAGGATATTTTTGGGTGTGAGGTTGGATCCTTTCCAATTAAATACCTGGGAATTCCTTTGCACTACGACAAGCTTAGAAGAGAGGATCTGCAACCAATTATAGATAAAATTCTCAAGAGAATTGCTGGTTGGAGAGGCAAGCTTCTCTCTTATGCTGCGAGGGTAGCTTTAATTAGAGCCTGCCTAGCTAGCATTCCGGTTTACCTTCTTTCCTTCTTTAAATTCCCAAAATGGGCGCTAGAATTGATTAACACTCATATGGCGCACTGCTTATGGAATGACACTAAAGAAAAAAGAAGGTTACATCTGGCAAATTGGCCCTTGGTATGTATGCCAAAAGATGTTGGCGGTTTAGGTATCCCCTCGCTTGGAGATGTTAATCTCTGCCTTTTAGCCTCGTGGGTAAAAAGGTATTTCGAGGGCGGAAACAAAATCTGGAAAAGTCTTGTAGATGCTAAGTACAAAACCAACAGCCCGAATGTGTTCTGCAGCTCAGTTTTGAACTCGTCCAGGTTTAGGAAAGGGTTCATGTGGGCAGCAAACTCGGTCAAGTTTGGTTATAGATGGAAAGTGGGGGATGGTGCCAAAATCCGTTTCTGGGAGGACACGTGGTTCGGGTCCACTCCCTTGTGTACGCAATTTTGGGATCTTTACTGTATTTGCAATGAAACCATGCTAGCTATCAATCAGGTTTGGGATGGCTCAAACCTGAAGCTCACCTTCCGTAGGAATTTCAGTCCTGCTTTGACGCAAAAATGGTTTGCTTTAGAACAAATCATTGCTTCGGTAGTGCTCTCAGCTGACTGCGATGCTATTGTGTGGGCTTATGAAACAAAAGGAGTGTACTCCTCAAGCTCTCTTTATAAAATTGTTAGTTTCCGAGGAATAACACAGGTTTTTACCCCTGTGATTTGGTCTCTGAATATTCCACCCAGAGTGCAGATTTTCCTTTGGCTGCTATCAAACAACAAGCTAATGACTAGAGACAACTTGCTTAAACGAAAAATGCATAAACCTTTGGAGTGTATTTTCTGTAAGGAGCTCGAATCAATAAATCACTTGTTCTTTGGTTGCATAGTTTCTAAGGAAATTTGGTCTGCTGTCTCTTCCTTTCTAGATTGTAATGTTGGATCTGATTACATGTCCATTGCTAGATTTTGGATATCGAATAAAAAGCATGCTAGTCTAAATGCAATTTGTGCTGCGGTACTTTGGAGCATTTGGAAATTACGTAATGCTTTGATTTTTGATAACCAAACCTGGCTGTGCATGAAACAGATCTGGTGGCTGGTCCTGAAGACAGTCAAGAAATGGAGGCTCCTTTTCAAACAACCCATGATGCCTTTGATCGACGGCTTCGAGAAGCTGGTCATGGAGAAGATAAGAGAGGTGCCAACACTTCCGTGGGGGTGATTCCGGGGCTGAAATCCCTGAGCTCCCTCGCGGCTTCGCTTCCCCTGTCAAGGATCGTCCCCGCCCCAGACACTCCGCCCAGCTCTCAGCAGCAGCCGGTGGCCTCACCGCTGACACCTGATGAGAAGGGCCGCTGGGGAAAGCCGCTGGGATATGAAGTGCTACCTCCCCAGGTGATCAAGAGCAAGCTGCAGGAGATCGTTGGGCGCAGTCTCACCTCAGAGTAGTTTGCACCGTCAAAAAAGTTCCAGTTTTGCTATGTTGAGCAGAATCCTTTTCTCCTGTAATAGAGTTTTAAGTAGACCGCATTGAGCACTTGAACTTTTAGCTGCTCTCTCTAGTTTATTTCGTTTCCCTGTAACTCGAATTGCGGTTTGGTTTCATTTGAATAGAATGGAACTGGGGCTCCCCGTTAGGGGTCCTTTGCATCTAAAAAAAAAAAAATGTCGTAAGTAAGAAACATGACTCGAGAGGGTAAAATCATTGGACGCCAGAACTGATATCGAATGGCAACTGTTCTTACCGGCAGGAGTGCCGCTGAACTTACTGCTGTCCCAGCATATACAGAAGTTAGGAGGCAGAAAACAGTGTTTGTTCCCTGATGAAAAGTATCCTTTAGCTTGTATGTCCATCGTAATACAAAATTTGCAACTCTAGCATTCAATGCAGATTCTGAATAAATGGAGATACTTCAAATTTTCCGGCTCGCAAATGACAGTGGAAAATGATTGCTAGCCCGTTGACAGCACTTGTCTTTTTAGTCTGCATAACGATTGCAATCTCTGATACACTTCTGAACAGTTCCCAAGAGTACTTCTCTGCGTTACACACAATTGCCTGATCTCTACCTTCCTAATGCAAACACGATCGTAAGCTCTAATCCCTACCTGTAACCACCCTTCTATTTACTTCATGGTTTGACAAAACCGTCGGTTTTAAACCGAGCACTGTTCTTCCATATCTTACAAGGCTTAATCAAACTGAACATTGCTATCACTATATCTACTTGGTCAGTCATCTTCTTCTTCCTCGTCATCCTCGTAGTACTCCCACTCATCATCATCGTCTTGCTCCTCCTCATCGTCGTCGTCTTCTTCCACGGACGAACCCCTGGCAACGGACAGCGCGTTCCAGTGCCGGACGGCGAGCTCCCACCCCACCGTCGACCCCGCCTCCTCCTCAGCGTCCCACCTCGACGAGAAGAACCCGTACTGGGACCCGAGCAGGCCCGCCGCGAACATAACGGCCGAGCCCGCTTTCCCGGCCCACGCGGGCGCGTCCGCTACGGGGCCGGCGCCGCTGTTGAGCACCGCCAGGAGCACGGCCTCCACCGCCACGGCCGCCGCGGGGAAGGCCAGCATTCGCCACATCATTTCGCTCCTCATCTCCTCCGACAGGTCAAGGCCGAGGCCGAACGGCGCCTGCCCGACTCCGGCCGCGCGCCATTCTTGGCGGTTCTTGGCCACGGACGCTGTCGTCGATGTGGTGTCGGTGCTGGCCTCCACGTTGCCGGAGCTGGACGATGGACGTAAGGCTGTCGCGCCGGCGCGGCGGACGGGGAAGGTTGGAAGGAGCGGGCCGGAGACGCTGGCTCGAGAAGGGAAGAGGAGCAGCCCCATGGCGGACGGCCAGCTGCTCAGTTTGGTTGAGTGTGTTGCTGTGTAGTGAGTTGTGACCGTTCGTGCGAAGACGAGACTGAAGGCCGCGCATGCGTTATCTCTGGAACTGCAACGTGAGATATTTTCCTGTCAAAGGAAAAAAAAAGTGACATATTTTTGCTCTGTTTTCAGGAACCAATTTTTTTTGTCGTAAAATTGGAGGATTTCAATCCACGGGAAAAGGCTCTCTACATGTGCCATTTGGTTCATTGATCACTTGCAAATTTGTACGATAGTGATAGTAGGATTTCTTCTCAAGGGTGAAGGACTTCCTTTTCAATGCAAAGGGTTTTCATATAAATCTTGAAATATTTAGGAATTTTTTCTATCTGGGTTGTTCATTTCTAGGTTTGAATCCCATAGATTTTTTTCCCCTAATGGTTCCTATGTACTATATTACACCCCAAACCTCTTGGAAACCATCTTTGTCTTCCCATGGTGCAATCAAACTTTTGTGATGTGAATGTGCGTGTAATTTCAATTTGGCATTTTCTATTCTCGTGATTTTAGAATCCTACATATCAAAGAGGCCCTTGCAATCCCCGCAAAAACAAAAGAGGCCCTTACAAAATTGTGTGGATAGTTTCATGTTACAAACTTCCTTGCGAGCTCCTACACTTCCTTGAAGCATCTGCGGTGCTTTTTGAAATTTCCAGAGTTCTGTTTCTTGTTGATATCAAAGAACAATGACATTTCAATATGTTGTTCTATTTCAACATTTTCTAATTCAAGTATTTAGTTCCTGCAAATACAAAAATTCATGCATCCAAAAGGAGGGTTGACATGAAAGATGACCCTATCGAAGGGGCGCTGGGGACCGAAGATGGCCTACCGGTTACACCTTGGAGAGGCAGATCTTGCATTGCCTTTAGTGAGAGGAAGCGAGCGATGACGAAAGATCGATGTTCCTAAAAGGGTTAGCCACTTGCCTGACACATAAACACAAATGTGTTGTTATTTTTCAAAATAATATATATTATTTTCAATAAAATATTGGTAACAATTTCAATAAAACTAGAGACTAAAAATTTAACTAGTCGCAAAAATGTTCAATCAACTTGCCTATTTTGTGCATACATTTTAGAAGATTTGTTCATGCATATTAATTACTGGTGAAATATGTTTGTAGAACCACAAAGAATGGAACCCACCATAATTGTTTTTGTAATATCACATGGAAATTTTCCCATACAAGTCTTTGTGGATAATTAAGACAAAATATTCCTTTGGTTGATTGAAAAACAATATCTTAACCAAAAATAACTTACTAAGGAGAGGGTCAGCAAGAAATGCCGATTTTCATTTATGTGGATGGAAAAAGACAATTGATCACCTATTTTTCGCTTATGCAATTTTTCGGTAAAGACCTGTGCTTTTGCTAAACACAGATTGTCATGTGTGCCTTTGGTCTCACTAGACCTCCTAAAAGTGCGGTGGACCTTACCGGGGATTGGATAAATTCATTTCCCTTGTCCTAGCACACATTGGTGCTTAGTAGGCGAAAACAAAAAAATGATGCTTGGTTCAAAAAACCAGATAAATTTTGCAACATGGTTGAATCGTGAGTTATATTGCAAAAATGGCAAGCCAATTTTTTTTTTGAAGATGGAGCCGCGAGGATCAAGATGATGGTCAGGGAAGTGTATTCAAGAAGTCATGGCTGAGCTCCTGCAACTACGAGGCATAGGTTTTGATCAAAGTTGATGATGGTGGCTGGATTTTGCAATCGTTTGGTGACTTCTCTCATTTTGCTGGTTACTTTTTCTTTGCTTGGAGCACTGGATGATATAATAAGTAGCTGTCATCTAGTTTTTTTAATCTTAAGATAAAGGTTAATTTTCTTTCTGTTTTTTTTTTCAAAACTTTTGTAATGATGTTTGACAACTTCTTTAATGAAAATCAACGAGAGAGGCTCGATGGATTAAAATAATAAGAAAATTGTACCTACAATTGTGAACACAACGAAAAAAGATAAATGTGTAAAATGGCTAGGAATTTTTCCCATGTGGGTTTTGCAGGAAAATATGATCATTTGAGGGTTGTGCAATAATAAAAAAAAGAGCAACTATCTACCTTGTGGCAAATGGTTATACTTTTGTACCGGATTAATATGCAGATATTTCAGTCTATTCCTTGTATGCATGATTTCTTTGTATTTTTTCGAAACTTGAAAAATGCCCCTTTTTTGTTAGATTTAGAGAAAACAACATCCTATGTGTGTGCGCGGGCATGTATATATTACCACTTTCCCTTTCCTTTGTCTTAATGCTCATCTGAATCACGGAAAGAAGATCCTGTAAAATGTCTATATATTCTGGTGAATCAGAGGGGCACTAGCGGACACATCTTTTTGTCCATGCATGTTCGATCTGCGCCGATGATCTGATGCATACAACGTACTACTCGTTCCATTTCTGCTTTTTTCAATTGAAAGAATAAGATGTTAACTACTCCAGTACGTGATGAGCTACACCACACCAGATGCAGCTTGGAGATCTGCTAGCTCATCCGGATCTCCTCTACCTGCTAGCATCCAAAAGCATCTAACAGACGCATCCTCTTTTTACCCAGATCATTTCTTCTTATTTCTCCCTAGCCCTCGTGTATTTGTATGCCTGTACACGTGCGCACGCTAATATGACAGAGACTGATACCCCGTACGGATCCTATGCTGATGATCCTGCTTTGATTAATCTCGATCCTCGAACATTGCCGGAACATTTTGTTGGGAAAAGGTTAATTATATCAGTGTATTCATTATACTTAAGCACCGCCATGGTAACGTTCTGTGTGACTGTATATCTCCGACACCATCGTGTGCTTTGTTCGGATTTCTGCCTCCGCTCTCTCCAGCTGCTGATTTTTGCCGGAACCGGTGGCCCATGGATGCATCGAGCATGGACAGTGGCAAAACTTGAACAATTGCGAAGCAGTTCTGCAGCTGCACCGCCACCAGATGAAGCAGCTACAACGGTGCCTCGGTATGGTGCAATGGTTGGTGAATCTGTACATGTCGTCGAAGCGGCGAGGATACCAAGTGATCGATCGATAAACAGAAACTAACCAATGTACCACAAATGTGTGGTCAATAATCCACAATGCTATTAATCACAGGGACGCAAGAGGGGATCGAATTCCAGCTAATCACCATGCATGCCAACTCCTCCACTACAGAATCAAATAATCTTACGGTTCCATCGAACTGATCAGCCGTTGATTAGATGCGCCGCAGGCTCGGTGGCGGCGTCATGCGCCACGGCAACCACGGCGGCGGCGTTCTTCCTGCTGCTGGCCGGCTCCGTGCGGCCGAGCTTGGGCACGCCGGCGGTGCTACGCCCACTCCGAGACTGTCGTCGTCCCTTGCCGAGGTGGTGCTCGCAGAGGGAGTATCCGACGAGCGTGGGCTGGCTGCAGCGCCACCCGCGCCCGTTGACGCGGCTGCACCGGGACCCCTCCAGCAGCACCGCCGAGCCGCGCCGCCTCTTGGCTGTCCCTTCCTTCACGTTCACGGCCACCGTTGACGTCGCCGGCGTGACTGATCCGTTGGCGAGACGTTCTCCGGCGGCATCCGTCACCGGCGGCCACTCGGACTGCTCGCGATGTCCGTTCTCCAGGCTGCAGTGCAACACGAAGCGTTAGTCGGATATACTTTGCTTAGCTCAAGTTAACGAGACTAAAACCCGATAGAACGATTGTATAGGTGCTGGCTAAGCTAGATCACGACACATTGCGACACTTGATGAATAGATTATCGATGCAACGAGTATGACCGACGATGCAAAGATAATGCAGTACACTGGAAGGACTCTAAATTAGCAGTAATCATGTGCTGGGAGTATACAGCAGACACACACAAACAAATGGCCTACACATGGTCCATGCATGTCTCCCGAAACATGGGGTGTGCGTTGCACTGCACCAAATGGATGGATGTACAGATGCAGGCAAGCAACGTGGGCATGGGGAGGAAGAGGACAAGGCAAACAGGCTGTAAGGCCATGATCGCCGAGATCGATGGTGGAGTACGTCCACAGTACGATACAGCAATCCGAGGAAGCGGCTAAAGTGCATGAGTGCACTGAATTACTAACACTGAAATAACACAAAACCAACACTCATGATGCATGCCTACGCTAAGCTGGACTAGAGAAGAAGGGCCGGGTGTCTGACAAGCAAATCAAGGATGGGTGTTGGTATTAAATTGGCAGGACCGGATCTCGTCATGCGTCTAGCTGGCATATAAAAACGGCAGGCAGCAAGGCCAACAACACGCCAGCGAACGGGAAAGCAGCCTTGGATGCTTTCCATTTCCATTTGATTTTATCGTTCCCACAACAACTACAGTAGTAGTCACTGATCGCTCTGACCACCCACGCAGATGACACTTTCCCGTTGGGATGATGCACGTTCCGGTTTTAGATCGTGGTCACAGTAACTGGATCACGTACCTCCCGTGGCCATCTGCAACTGCGCCCTGACGACCACCGCGACCCGGGGTGTTGTTGTTGCCCTGCCAGAAAGAGAGAGAGAGAACGAGACGGGATCAGCTGCTAGATCTGGGGGGAATCCATCCTTGCCCCACCCAGAGGCGAGGTGCAACGAACAGAATTAAGGGAGCATATACGTGGAATGTATGTGCGTGCGTGCGTACCTGCGGATGCGACCAAGGCAATGGGGCGCCGCGTCTCGTCGGCGGCGGGGAGGGCTCGTCCCCGAGATCCGCTTTTGAGTGGTACAGGTGCAACTCCTCTTCGTATCGCGGGAGCCAATGGTGTTGGTTTGGCGGTGGCGGCGCGGTTGACGGATCTGATGATGCCTGCTGCGGCGGCGGGTAGGGGGAGGGGATCAGCAGGGACTGCGCCTGCGGCCTCCGCCGGATCCTCATGGCCCTGGACTGGCGACACCAGAGAGGCAAGGGGGATGGTGCAAATTGGGGTGCTACTGGTTCCTCTCTCACTAGCCTCGCCCTCGCCTCATGGATCCAAGCATTTATTTATGGGAAGGGCAGAGGGAGGAGGAGGACAAGGATTGATGCAGCTTCACTCCGTTCAGCACTTGGCTTCAGAGTTGAGGAGAGGGCGTGATGTGAGGTTGGTTTGTTGCGCTCGCTCTCGATCTCTTCCCACATGCGATGCGACGCGATACGCCATGTGCGTGCGGTACAACTGGTCTTGTGTGTACTCCATAGGACGCCTCCCTCTCGAGGCAGGGCAGGTGAGATTTGTCTTGCCTACGTACGTATTTGCATCCGTAGCTTGTACAGTAGGATTCATCAGGTGACCAGATGATGAGATGCACTGTCACAAGCCGTGGTGCCGACATGTCCTATACGTGCAAGCCTAGCCCATGCCGTTGCCGGATCGATACAATACAACGCACGAGGAAATATATAGACGGAAACTAGTGACAAAAAGATCTCGATATTTATCGTGGAACATAATTAAAAAAAAACGTTGTAGCTAGGCTATTATACTGTCATCCACTTGGGCAATTTTGCCACACTTATGATGGCCATTTTGGGTACACGCATACGCCTAAGGCTGTTTGTAGCAAAGTTAGTCATCAATCAAACATGTTCACAATATGCATGTAACTCACAAATGCGTGCACAATACGAATGTCAACCATGCGCTCTACTTGTTTTTACAAAAGTTAGCGGGCATGAAGCACACTGATCGGAAAGTCGCCAAAAGGTATTCCTCTTCGGTTGTCATGCACACAAACTCATACCCTAGAGAGGAGGGGACGGCCAGATCTAGGGTCTCTGCACATTATGGCAGTTGGGTTTTGGAGACCGCTCACATCTTATGTTGCAATACCGCGTCATGATTCACGTTTGGGGAATGAAAAGGAGGACTGGCTAGAGCTGCATGTCCCTCCTCTGACACGACATAATTGGGGGTGAAAAATCCAAAGGGTTGTGGGTCAAACCAACATCTGGGCACAACGGCAAATATAAGTCAATGTACTTGTATTTTGGAGACGTCCCATCGTGCCACAGGCCATGCTTGAAATGTCCGAGCGTGGCGACAAGCTGCATTCATCTGCGTATGTCTTGTGATGCAAAACAAAGTGCAGACAAAGTAGAGGGGAGGGGATGGCCAAATTGTGGTCTCTGCACATTACACGAAAGAGTGCCAGAGACCGTTCGCATCTTACTGTTGCAACCGTCCGCACTAACCATGTGAGGGGAATGAATAGGACTAGCTAGGGTTGCCTGTCTCTCCTTCGGCACGGCAGAATTGGTGGCGGAAAACTCCGAAGGATGGTGGGTCAAGCCAACACCGCAAAACGGCAAAGAAATGTCATGACTTCGCAATGACATAATATGTGAATATTCCGTGGCATTACATCATGCGACAAATCATACTTACTATGATTGAAAACAAGGTTGTAAATCTGTTTTCCTCCGTTAAAAAATTTATTTTAAGACGGTAAATGGTAACCACGAGTAATGGTTTACTCAAAACCGGAAACAACTACATATAAAAAAGACGGGAAATAAATTATTGCTGCTGAAAATGTTGGAACGATTCTTGTGCTTCAAGGTTTTGTCAAGCCCGGCTCACCTCTATGGTAAGCACTAAGCAATGATCAATCCATGTGACTCGGTGTGGGAAGAGCTAGCGGTTACCGTTATGTTTGGGCATGGGCGGCCACACAGGTTGAGAAGTCTTCAGAAATCTCAAAAAAAAAAAAGAGAAGTCTTCAGAAGGAGGTTTTTCAGTAGCATATTACAGGTGAAATTTCTTCAGTTACGAACATTAATCATGATCCGTAAATCCGCACGTTACCACTGACTTATTTGTTTTTTCAGGGGACGCCACCACTACTCATCAAAACGGTCGCAGTTGGCCGGCCTTGGGCCCGAGAGGCCGAGAACGTCCGGCAGTGATTTTCATTTCAGTAGTCCTGTCTGTTCAGGTCTGCATCATTCACCGTGAGACACGAGAAAGAGATTGAAAATAGACTTGGTGAAGAGGTGCTCCAAGATAAATTTAGAAGACTAGTATAAATTTAGAGTTTTGCATCTATTCATCAGGACTCAAGTGGGGGTTCGTGTGGTTGTGTCTCGTTCTCGTGTATTCCCCACATGGCGTGATGTGCAACTTGTAAACCTCGCAGGAAGATCCAGGAAGGCAGAAGGAGCAGGTGAAAGCATAGTTGGAGCTTACGGGCAGAGCTATAAGACACCAGGGGCACGGTGGCATGGCCATCACACGCAGATGCGCCAAGAGACGATTCAGATGGTTCGGGGAGGGGCACCGAAAAATCCATATTCTGGACGCATCTCATGTCGGCATGCATGCATGTGGAATGCAGGCTAGCACTTAACATGCTACTCAAGCACGGCCAAAACAAGAGAGATTCAGTTAAGTAAACATGCAGTCTAAGTTCCCAAATTGACACAAAGAAATAGTTAAACACCCTAACCGGAAAAGGTATGATCCTTTGATCCAGGGATGAATCTCACGAGTACTACAAGGGTGTCGCTGGTACGGTCTATTTAAAGGGCAACAACTAATCAGGCGGATGCCATGGGACAAGGGAAAGGACCAGGTTGCCTGAACCACCTGGACCACCTTCCGGGGCCGCCGCCCCGACATGCCACCGCTCCCGCTCGAGCTGCAACGCCGCACGACCTAGCCACCCGCAGTCCGAACTGACCAGGTCAACTACCCGCAGACCACGGCCGCCACACCACAATCCGGGGCCGCTGCCCCGACTTCCAGTCAAGATGCATCAACCGAGCCGACAACCCTGCTACCCATGTAGACCGAGGTTGCCACTCGAACCATGCCGAGCTGCTGCCCTTCCTCGTAGGGCCGCTGTCGCATGGCTTCCCGAGGCCGCTGCCTCGGCGCACGATCAAGAACCACCCGGGACCGCCATCCCGGCATCACCCAACCACGGAAGAGGAGAAGCAGGTGAAGCGGATGCAAGGCAGGCCCTCCAAGGCGACGCCTCCAAGGAGGTGACGATGAAACCAACGACGTCGCCCGCTTCAGTGTCCCGAAGCTAGGGCTTTCACCCGGAGAGCCCATCACCCCCACGAGGGACGAGAAAGGAGCTCCTCGACAACGCCCCCAGGAGGGTAAACGGCGCCAATGGCACCGTCGCCGTCGGCACCAACCGAAGCTGGTTCCAGACTTTCACCTGGAGCTCCTGCATGCCCTCGATCAAACCGGGGCCAACGATTCCAGCAAACTGAGGTGACAAGCACACCCAACGCTAGAGCACTGCACGCTGCACCAAATCGACTTCTCTGCCGCCATCCGCCAAGAAAACTCGTGCGCCGCACCTCACACTGAAAGGGCATGGCGCCCCCATGTGTGGTTTTGGTAATTAATGACAATCCCTATGGACTAATGGTTGCATTGAGTTATTCTTGTAGTGTTTGTCCATAGGCAAATGCTTGAACTCCATATGTTGGATTCAAGGTTGATGCCATAAAGATATTGATATAATGGAGTATTTGGCATCAAGATCATCGAGTTGTATGGATATATTTGATATGATCAAGAAAAAGAGTATGTGATGACCAAGTTGTTATAAGAGGAGTTATCCGATGATTGGTCATATGCGAGTTGAGCATATTGCAAGTATGTCTTGAAGAAAAGAATTATGTGATCATTCAAGGTTATCTTCAAGACATCATCTATTGAAAAAGAGAAGAAAAGATACAAGGTTGATCAAGATATTGATCAACATACAAAGCTACAAGATGTACCAAGTGGGATCATGTATCTCTTGGTATTGCAAGCAATTGTCCATATAGCTTTGTGAACTAACCCATGATATGTGTGTAGCATTTCTATGCGTGGTTAGGTATCTTTCTATGGGCTTGCATCAAATGAAGATTTCATATAGCTCATGAACGATGACGTCAAATGGTGATCGTCATCAATGATTGAGAAGCGCAAGTTCAAGAGGAGCATCTCGAAGAAATCCTAGGCTTGAAGCTTGCCACCCATCTAGAGATAATGTTCATGTGAAGATGAGCCTAAGAGAGGCTCTCCCATAGTGGAGTATGGGGGAGCAATGTTTGAGTCTTCACCAAGCGAAGCACAATCAAGAAAGGTGGTCCACTTGAAGAGATCAAGATCGACGTCATCTAGCTCAAGTGGAATGCGCAAGGCAAAGGTATGATGTTGATAGGGTTTCTATTTTACCGGTCTCTTGGTACTAGTTGGGAGACCGGGTTATAGGATAGATACCGTACTATCAAGAGGGGCTCTCATTGAGCTTTAGCGTATCAGTTGGAGAGAGCTCAAACCTTTGCATACTTGCCTTCATCATCTTTCTTGGTTCTTATTTGGATTTTCTCTGTGTGGGGTTTTGGAGCTTCTTGTGATCTTCATAACAAGCTCAAGTTCATCAAAAACGGTTTTAGTATGAAAAACGTGTTGGGTTTTTGATATTGGAGGTTTACCGGTTCGTCCTTTTTAGAAAGGTTTTACCTTTCTACATTTGGTTTTATCCTCCCATGTTGGACTATGATGTTTCTCTGCATGATCTTGTAATGCTCGTTGCGGTGATTCCAACGAGCTCAAGAACATCGAAAACGGAGTTCGTATGTAAGAGATATCATGTTTTTCGTATGTGTGTTTCTGGAATTCCGGCTGATTCCGGGTGAAAAACAGATCCATTCCGGACAGCTCGGAATTCCGAGTCAAAAACAGATCGATTCCGGAACAGCTCGATTTGGCTACTGGTCTTGTCCGGAATCAAGTAAGTAGACATCCGGAATATTCCGGGCATCCGGAATTCCGGACGAATTCCGAACTGATTCCGGATCTATTCCGGATCTATTCCGAACTGATTCCGGACGGCACGAAAACTGCATAACGGTCGGTTTTTGGGAGCCTATATAATGGGGCCTTCTTCCCCAACGGTTTCCCAACTCTTGAGCACGGTTTTGCCCCCCATTGTTGACCCTTTGAAGCTTTGCTATCTCTCTATTCCTCCATGATTCTTGCCTCCAATTAGAGGGAAAAGAGAGAGGAGATCTAGATCTATCATTCCACCAATCAATCTCTCCTCTAAGTGAGGGGAAGCTTTTGGATCTAGATCTTGGAGGAATTTGGTGTTCTTCTTTGTTCTTCCTCTCTTCTCCCCCCAATAGCATTAGTTGCTTTGGTGGGATTTGAGAGTGAAGGATTTTGAGCACTTCTTGTGTTCTTGCCCATTGCATCGGTTGCATCGGTTTGAGTTCTCCACGGTGATACGTGGAAATTGAAGTTGAGAAGCTTGTTACTCTTGGGTACTTGGGGTGCCCTAGAGCTTGTCCTCTTGGGTACTTGGAGTGCCCTAGACGGTCCTTGTTGATCTCGGAGTTTTGGTGGCTCGCGGGATAGTTGGGAGCCTCCAATTAAGTTGTGGAGACGTGCCCCAACCTTGTGATTCTTGTGGCTTTGGGAGCCGCGGGAATTCGGTGAGAGCCTCCAATTAAGTTGTGGAGTGTGCCTCATCCTTGTACGGGTTCGGTGACCACCCTCAAGTGTCCCATAGTGGTTCGTGGCACTCTACATTGGTAGAGGCACGAAGGAGATTACGGTGTGCCATTTGACGGCTATTCGGGGATCACTTTGTGACTCCGCACCGCTCCAACGGAGACGTAGCTTCCATTGGGAAGTGAACTTCGGGATAAATCATCGTCTCCAAGTGCCTCGGTATTTCTATACCCGAGCTTCTTACTTATGCAATTTACTTTGTGATAGCCATCGAGCTTGAAGTAATATATCTTGCTATCACATAGTTGTATATCTTGTTTAGCATAAGTTGTTGGTGCACATAGGTAAACCTAGCTTGTTTAGGTTTTGTGCTTGATAAATTAAACGCTAGTTTTATTCCGCATTTATTCAAGCCTAAACCGTAAAGAATTTTAAATCGCCTATTCACCCCCCCCCTCTAGGCGACATCCGTGTCCTTTCAATTGGTATCAGAGCGGGTTCTCTCGTTTTTGGCTTCACCGCCTCGAGAGTAAAGATGTCGTCTAGTGAACTAGTGCACAATGCTTCTTTTATATTAGATGGCACAAATTATGATGTTTGGAAAATTCGCATTCTTGATATTATTCGGGTCATTGACCCATACATAGAGCGAATTCTATATAGGGGTTATTCTCCTCCAAGGAATCCCAAAAGATTATCTTTAATGGATGAGAATAATTCCTATCTAGATGCTCAAGCTTCTAATGTGATTTTCAATGCTTTGAGCGATGTAGTTATTATGTCGGTCTCTCCTTTTCGGAATGCTCATGAGCTTTGGACCAAGCTTCAAGATAAATATGATGTGTCCAAGAATTGTGGAGATGATTGTTGTCCCTCCACTTCCGGCCGTGATGAGTTCTCAACTTCTTCTACTTCACCTACATGTGGCAAGCCACAAAGTAATGCAATGGTGAGTAGTGATAGATATTGCAATAATGATAGTAAGCTTATTGTTGATGATACTTCACCTCTATCTTATTGCAATGATTTATCTTTGGACTTAAACGCATCTAGAACCAAAAATGATCTACATGCTTGTGTTGATAGTCCTTGCATATCATGTACAAATTGCTTGACTAATCCTCGTGATGATATGCTCTCTATGTCTTGTTCCCTTGATAAAAATACTTCTATTTCCTCTAGTATTTGTTTGGCTAACAATGTAGAGGAAACCGAACACTCCATGGAACAAGACATGGACTTGAATGGTGCTTCAAGTTTTGCTTCATCATCATCAACCACTTCACACTTTTGCCTTATGGCAAGGGATCAACGGTAATTTCTACCTTGACTCCCAATATATCTCAAAATGAGAATGATGTTGATAATGATGTTGATAATGAAGAAGATGATAATGATGCTTCCCTTATTGAGAAGGGTAAAATGGTTCTTCATGCTATTGCTAAGAATAAAGATGCTCATGCTAAATTCATAGAAATCTTGACTATTGCTATTGAGAGCAATAAACTTATTGATGAGCATGAAGACACAATTGAGAAAATGCAAAGCCGCGAATATAAATACGCGGAAGAGATCGCCGATCTCAAGGAAGCTCTTGAAGAAGAACAAACCACCAAGGAGTCTCTTGAGGAAACTTATGCTCTCGAACTTTCTAGAGTAAAGGGATCCTATGATAGTTCTCTTAAAGTGGCTAATGACTTCAAAGTAACAAATGGTAAGCTTATAGATGCACATGCCAAACTCCTTGAGAATTTTGAGCACCTAGAAAATGGCTCTAGGGTCGTTAAGGGTGAGCTCATCAAACTCACCGAGTCTCATGCGCAACTTAAAGCTTCTCACTCAAAAGAGCTTGCTAAGTTACCTTCTCCTATTGCATTAATAATGATGCTTGTGCTACTAACTCTATCTCTTGTGAAGCATCCATATTGACGGAGAATGTTGAGCTAAGGGCTCAACTTGAGTTGCTATCTAGCAAATATGGGAATTGGAAGAAAGCCATGAAGCTCTCGAGCTCTCATGAGGACCTTCTAGTCTCCTATGATAAGCTAAAGTTAGCTCATGAGGGTATTATGTTAAAGGTAACATCTTGTGACCCATGTGGACAATGGCACAACTTATACTCAAAATGCTTTATTGCCATGTGCTAGTCCTAGTAATTCATCCACTCATAATATTGCTACATCTTGTGATGAATTACTTTCCATGCCTTGTTGCTCTAACAATGAAGCTTCAACTTCCTCTAGTGTTTTTGTTGATACTAACCATGTAGAGGAATTAAAAGAGCTCAAGGCCCAAGTCACTTCTTTGAAGAAAGACTTGGAAAAGCGTCATGATGGGAAGCCCACACTTGACAACATGTTGAGTGTGCAAAGACGCCCCAATGACAAGAGTGGACTTGGATTCAACTCCAATAACAAGAACAAGTCCAAGTATAACAAGAAAAAGAAGGGCCATGAACAAGTCAAGAATTTGGCCAAGATTGTTTGCTTCAAGTGCAAGTTGAAGGGCACCATGTTAGATCTTGCCCTTTGAAGAAGAAGTCTCTTAGTGAGAAGCAACAAGGGAAGATGCCTCAAGTTCAAACTAAAGTTCCCCAAGTCGAAGAACGGCCTCTTCCCAAGAAGAATCAAGCTATTCCTTCTCAAGTTGAGATTTCAACAAAGAAGAAAGGAGGAAGCAAATGTTGCTACTTATGCCGTGAGAAGGGTCACTTTGCTTCTTCATGCACTAGTGGTACCTTATCCAACCCTATCATAATTGATAATGCTTATCTCTTATGAAGGATAAGGTTGGCAATGTGTTTGCCAAATATGTTGGTACTCAAAGTGGTGTCAAGAAAAGAACCATTTGGGTTGCCAAGCCTATTGTGACTAACCTCTTAGGACCCAACTTGGTTGGGGACCAACAAGCTAAAACTTGATCAATAGGTGTTGTGGAGGGCATTGGAGACTTGGCTACATCATGAAGAATTAAGGGATCTTCATCAATTATATTCTCTCAAGCCAAGTCATTTGGATTATATTGTTCTATCTCATATCCAATGTTTCTCCTTGCGGTAACTTGTATTTAAATCATATATACATTGAAAGTTGCTTGCACCCTTGCATGTGTTTGGTTTTGTACCTTGCTAGTGTTTGTATATGTTGTGCTCTCTACTTACTTATCTTGAGCAATCAAGTATGTGTATGTTGGTTTGCACACCATGTATGTGTGAGTTTGTGTTGAGCCTTTTGTATCAACTTGCTTATATCTTAATTGGCTCTTTTTGAGAGATTAATGGACTATCCCATTTTGGGGGAGTGATATGCTTGCACACTTCACAATCCTAAAAATGTGTATACATGAGTACTACCACTTAGTGTTGATATATCAATTTTATCTAGTCTCTATATGGTATGTCTTCTCATGAGAAATTCAAATTCTATAATGTTCATTAATTCTCTAGTTGGGTTTTACTTGCCTCTTGTGGAGAATGAATGGATTATCACATTATGGGGGAGTAATAAGCTATGTGCATATTACAAACCTAGACAATGTGAACATGTGAGGTATTGCCACCTAGAATTGATATTGTTAATTATCTTATTCCTTTGTGGCATGTTTCTCAAACAAGTTCCCATTTGCTTAAATGTTTTTACTTACTCACACTTTGGATCTTGTTTGTGATGAATGTTCTTGGTAAGGTTTTCCTCTAATATGTTCTCATATATCTCTTTGGAAAACCGATTGCTTCAAAGCACTCTTTGTAGTTGCTTTGCATTATCGCGTGAATATTTGAAGCTATCAAGAACATTTATCTACATAAGCATCGCGCTTAAATCTTATCCTTCACCATGTGCTTATTGGTTGTGAAGATGATCTTGAATATCAATCCAATACACCACTAAGAAATTTCTACATATACTCCTTTTCCATGACAATTGATGTCATAATTGTGGTGAAATTTGTAGATCATCTTCATATTGGCTCTTGATTTTATTGCCTTATTTCTTGCCAAAAATTAATGTGTTTTAACTCCATTGTCTTCCTTACCTCTTGTGGATCATTTTGCTTTACTCAAACTTTCCTAGTGTTTTATTTGGTGTAGGAGAGGCATTGATCCCATCATTGTGCACCTTGCATTCAAAGGCTACTTATAGATAATGCACTATTCTTGGGTGAGCTATCCTATATTGAGTACAACTTATATTTTCATTAGTATTGGATCTTATTGCTTTTTCTTGATATATGACTAGTGTTTGAATAGATATTTGAGAGCGATGATTCCATGTGTGTGCATTGTGTATTCAAATACAAGATCATAAAATAATGCACTTTTGTTGGGAGAGCTATCATGTATCTTTTTAAACACTATTTATATTCTATTTGTATTTGATCCTTTCCATTGGTCTTTGATCCCGATGACATGTCTCATGGAAGACAAACCTTTTTGGCTTGGTACTTTGTACCATCATGAAAAGTGTAGAGGGTGTGGTTTATTTGTTGGAACCCCGCTCTTTCTTTTTGAGAGTTTGTCCCAATTGGCATCTCTCTTTGGGAGTGGGTTATATCATTCGTTGATTAACATCTCTCTCTCTTTTGGTATCTCTTTTGGAAATTTGATATCTAGTCCTTTTTATATTGATTAATTGGTATCTTATTTTCTTTTTGATATCTTTATCCAATTGGTATCTTATCAATTATGTGTTGATTTGCTTTTAGTTTCAATTGGCTTCTCTAAATCAATTTTTGATTTGGATCTTTGATATAATTTGGACCTCTTTGATCTCTTAATATTTGTCCAAATTGTATCTCCCTTTGGTTATTGAAGGTCATAGGCATGCATATCTACTACATGTTTATTTTATGGCATGCTTTCCTTCTTTGTGCCAATATATAGGGGAAACTCCACGGAATCCTAAATCGGCTAAGATGTGCATGAAATTCAATTTCATATCTATATGCACATATTTATGTGGAGTTCCTTCTATGTATTGTAGTTTGACTAACTACTTGGACCCAATTAGTTTGGGAACAATTTTACTTGAATGTGTTTTAGGTACATGGAGATGCATTGGATGCTTGTCTCATTTACAATGAAAGTGTCTTCACCACATGCTTATTGGAGCCAAGCTAGGATGGTTGATAAATTTTATCTACTACATCAACCCATGCCATCTCGGTAACAAGTATCCACCCTCATGCATACTTTTATAGCATTCAACCTTGTGTAGGTTTCATCATGGCATGAAAAGTATTTATTTGCTTTTGTTGTAGCTATTGCAAATTCTATGTAGCTCTTATGATACTTGTTGCTTTCCTCAACGCATCCCAACTATCTCCTTTTCCCTTAGTGATATTTGTGATGCTTGTGTTGAGGTTGAATTTGAAGTTCATTATTATACAATATGAGAATATTGAGCTATGGGCTATGATCCTAAACAAACATCATATGTGTATATTTTATGACTTCCCTTTGGATATCGTGTTTCTTTTCCTTAGTAACTAATTTTATGTGTACATGTTTCTTTGTGGATATGTACACTTAGAAACTTATATACATGAGAGAAATTACATCTTTACTCGATATCCTAATTCTTCGGTGTCACCTCTTTTACTCCGTTTTTGATTCTTTGGCGTGACTCCGAAAAGAATTTGATTTATGAGTGCATATCCTATTTTATCACATCTTGGTGCTCTCATCTTGGTGAATATCTTGCTTGTCTTACAAGCCAATAATCTTCACCATGGGATATGTCACAAGCTTTGTTTTTCATTTGCATCTTATTGAGCTTGTGAATTCATTTGTTTTTGTGTTTTAGAGGATACCGGAGGAGTGAGGATTCCATGTTTGACACCTTGTATTCAAATACAATAATTCTAAATTGTGTACAAATATTGGGGAGCTCCTCTATTTTCTTTAAAACACTCTTTTGCTCAAATCATAATATCTTGTGTTTATTTGGTTAGTGGATCTTTTTGATTGCTTACTTTTATTTGGAGAATTGTAAAAAGTTTTCCATATCATTCTTTTGCAATCTTTGGATCCTCAATATAGTTTGTGCTCTCTCCAACTATTCGTCATTGGATATGTGTATTTGATTTCACTCATATTTTGAGAAATGCACACGTTTTGGGGGAGCTCATACTATATTGACCTTCTAAGATTTTTCGCCCATTTTGGAAATGGATGCCAATGGGGGAGAAGTTTTATAGGGTTTAAGGGAATTTGGTGTTATGCTTTTGTTTTGTCATAAGCATTTACCTTTCATGCTCATGCATCCATGCTTGTTGATTTGCATGGTTGCTTAATTCATTATATAAACCCTTGTAAAAGAGATTGTCATCAATTACCAAAATGGGGGAGATTGAAAGGGCATGGCGCCCCCATGTGTGGTTTTGGTAATTAATGACAATCCCTATGGACTAATGGTTGCATTGAGTTATTCTTGTAGTGTTTGTCCATAGGCAAATGCTTGAACTCCATATGTTGGATTCAAGGTTGATGCCATAAAGATATTGATATAATGGAGTATTTGGCATCAAGATCATCGAGTTGTATGGATATATTTGATATGATCAAGAAAAGAGTATGTGATGACCAAGTTGTTATCGAGGAGTTATCCGATGATTGGTCATATGCGAGTTGAGCATATTGCAAGTATGTCTTGAAGAAAAGATTATGTGATCATTCATGGTTATCTTCAAGACATCATCTATTGAAAAGAGAAGAAAAGATACAAGGTTGATCAAGATATTGATCAACAACAAAGCTACAAGATGTACCAAGTGGGATCATGTATCTCTTGGTATGGTAAGCAATTGTCCATATAGCTTTGTGAACTAACCCATGATATGTGTGTAGCATTTCTATGTGTGGTTAGGTATCTTTCTATGGGCTTGCATCAAATGAAGATTTCATATAGCCCATGAACGATGACGTCAAGTGGTGATCGTCATCAATGTTGAGAAGCGCAAGTTCAAGAGGAGCATCTCGAAGAAATCCTAGGCTTGAAGCTTGCCACCCATCTAGAGATAATGTTCATGTGAAGATGAGCCTAAGAGAGGCTCTCCCATAGTGGAGTATGGGGGAGCAATGTTTGAGTCTTCACCAAGCGAAGCGCAATCAAGAAAGGTGGTCCACTTGAAGAGATCAAGATCGACGTCATCTAGCTCAAGTGGAATGCGCAAGGCAAAGTATGATGTTGATAGGGTTTCTATTTTACCGGTCTCTTGGTACTAGTTGGGAGACCGGGTTATAGGATAGATACCGTACTATCAAGAGGGGCTCTCATTGAGCTTTAGCGTATCAGTTGGAGAGAGCTCAAACCTTTGCATACTTGCCTTCATCATCTTTCTTGGTTCTTATTTGGATTTTCTCTGTGTGGGGTTTTGGAGCTTGTTGTGATCTTCATAACAAGCTCAAGTTCATCAAAAACGGTTTTAGTATGAAAAACTTGTTGGGTTTTTGATATTGGAGGTTTACCGGTTCGTCCTTTTTAGAAAGGTTTTACCTTTCTACATTTGGTTTTATCCTCCCATGTTGGACTATGATGTTTCTCTGCATGATCTTGTAATGCTCGTTGCGGTGATTCCAACGAGCTCAAGAACATCGAAAACGGAGTTCGTATGTAAGAGATATCATGTTTTTCGTATGTGTGTTTCTGGAATTCTGGGTGATTCCGGGTGAAAAACAGATCCATTCCGGACGGCTCGGAATTCCGAGTCAAAAACAGATCGATTCCGGAACAGCTCGATTTGGCTACTGGTCTTGTCCGGAATCAAGTAAGTAGACATCCGGAATATTCCGGGCATCCGGAATTCCGGACGAATTCCGAACTGATTCCGGATCTATTCCGAACTGATTTCGGACGGCACGAAAACTGCATAACGGTCGGTTTTTGGGAGCCTATATAATGGGGCCTTCTTCCCCAACGGTTTCCCAACTCTTGAGCACGGTTTTGCCCCCCATTGTTGACCCTTTGAAGCTTTGCTATCTCTCTATTCCTCCATGATTCTTGCCTCCAATTAGAGGGAAAAGAGAGAGGAGATCTAGATCTATCATTCCACCAATCAATCTCTCCTCTAAGTGAGGGGAAGCTTTTGGATCTAGATCTTGGAGGAATTTGGTGTTCTTCTTTGTTCTTCCTCTCTTCTCCCCCCAATAGCATTAGTTGCTTTGGTGGGATTTGAGAGTGAAGGATTTTGAGCACTTCTTGTGTTCTTGCCCATTGCATCGGTTGCATCGGTTTGAGTTCTCCACGGTGATACGTGGAAGTTGAAGTTGAGAAGCTTGTTACTCTTGGGTACTTGGGGTGCCCTAGAGCTTGTCCTCTTGGGTACTTGGAGTGCCCTAGACGGTCCTTGTTGATCTCGGAGTTTTGGTGGCTCGCGGGATAGTTGGGAGCCTCCAATTAAGTTGTGGAGACGTGCCCCAACCTTGTGATTCCTGTGGCTTTGGGAGCCGCGGGAATTCGGTGAGAGCTTCCAATTAAGTTGTGGAGTGTGCCTCATCCTTGTACGGGTTCGGTGACCACCCTCAAGTGTCCCATAGTGGTTCGTGGCTCTCTACATTGGTAGAGGCACGAATGAGATTACGGTGTGCCATTTGACGGCTATTCGGGGATCACTTTGTGACTCCGCACCGCTCCAACGGAGACGTAGCTTCCATTGGGAAGTGAACTTCGGGATAAATCATCGTCTCCAAGTGCCTCGGTATTTCTATACCCGAGCTTCTTACTTATGCAATTTACTTTGTGATAGCCATCGAGCTTGAAGTAATATATCTTGCTATCACATAGTTGTATATCTTGTTTAGCATAAGTTGTTGGTGCACATAGGTAAACCTAGCTTGTTTAGGTTTTGTGCTTGATAAATTAAACGCTAGTTTTATTCCGCATTTATTCAAGCCTAAACCGTAAAGAATTTTAAATCGCCTATTCACCCCCCCCTCTAGGCGACATCCGTGTCCTTTCACACACCACGGCCAAAACCACGCCTACCGGGGGCATAACCAACTCCCCGGCCACAACGACGGCACACACCACTGCCCTCGACCCGGAGCCGCTGCCTCGGCTCCCTGCGGCACCTATACGCTCCTGCAAACCCCCGCCGTGAGCTTCACCGACGAGGTCGCTGCTCATCGCCAGCAGGCTCGCCCGGGCCCAGATCCGGCCCCCACGGGCCCATCTCGCCCGCAGCAACTCGAGGCCAGAAACCTCCGCACCCACAACAGGTCGCCCGGCCCTCGCCGCACCTCGGCCTGCCGACTGCCACCGGAGTCCAGGGCCGCCGCCCTAGCTTGCCGCGCTTGAGACGACCCTAGGTCATCGATCCGGCCCTCCCCGCACCACCTTTTGGCAGTGAGGGGCCCACCGCCACCGTGGCATGGCCGGCGGCAGCGGCGGCGAGGAGGAGGGACGTGGGCGTGGTCCGCATCGGCGCTAAGTGGGGAGCCCCCGGGTCGCCCCTGGGCAGGGCGACGTGAGGGAGGAGTCGGCAAGTTTTCGCAACCTGCTTTCTGATGATAAACGTTTCCAATCAAACAGGTGACCACCGATTTAGTGTGCGGCGTATCATCTGCATAAACGCCCTTGAAAAAGGAGAAGCAACCTTGTTCAGTTCAGAGTGACGGCAGAACTCCTTTGGAATACTTAAGTGGAATAACTTGCACACGGAGCTTAATTTCAGGAATATATTTCACAGCCGATGAAATTGGTCCTAAAACTGTTAGCTCATTTGTGCGATTCATTGCGATTGCTTGTTGAACACTTGACAATGTCCCTGTTTGTAGGTGATATTGTAGAAAATGTTGAGTGCTGAATTAGATTGTTGGGCGTAAGAATGTGTATATCAGAGAACAAAATTAAGTGCGGCAATGAACCAAAATCAGTAATTTAATCATGCACAAATGGCCTACGTGCAATCAGGTTTAGGCACACTTTTCATGTTTATTTATAATTCCATGCGAATGCGATGCAGATTCAGACACAACAGTGAGTAATGTAGGGCTACATTATTTGTGTCAGTCCCAAAATGTAGAAGCATTGAGACTGAGACTGTCGTCACCTGGGACTCCCCTCATAGTCCCTCATAGAATATGAATCTACATAGCCAGCGAGTCCCTCATCAGTCTTGTCGAACTTCAGAAAAGCATTGGATGTGTCATGAAGGTACCTGAAAATCCACTGAACATCCTTCCAATGTTTTTTATCAGGATTAGCCATGTATCTACTAACCAAACTCATTGCATATGATAAATCAGGACGGGAGCAAATCATGGCATACATTAAAGAACCAACGACACTAGAATACGGAACTCTTGACATGTACTCAAAATTCTCATCCGTATTAGGACATTGTAAAGCAGAAAATTTAAAATGAGGAGCAATAAGAGTACTAATAGACTTTATATGAATTTGGATCACATCAAAATAACAAATTATACATATGTATGTAGACAAATCTAAGTCGGGAGTAGATACTACAGCCGGACAACGTTAAGAAAGAAAAAGAGGGTGCTCAGCGATTGGCCACAATGGAACACAAAATAGTTTTACATTGTACAACAGGTTTTGTTCACAGAAGTTGAATAAGCAAAGATGGTTGTTGTTTTTTCTCTCCAAAGATGAGTTGATCAAGCTTAATCGATACAGATTTTGGTACTCGTCATGACTGTCTTGAGGTCTCAGTAGATCTCTGGGGCTAAAGATTCGACAATGCGCAGAGATCGGGGTTGGCTGACGACAGTAGCTAGTTTTCATCCAAAAAGAAGGGTGCTTGCTTTCGCATGCATGGCATGCATATTGTAAGACACAAGGAGGCTACCATGAGATCGATGAGATTATTTCCAGCGAAGCTGCGTGGATCGGTGGTTTTCAAAATGGGAGAGGAGCGCGCGTTCTTGGTAGGACTCACCACTTCTCTGTAAGCTATAGAATATACTCTGTAAACGAATAATAGATTTTAAAAAGAGCAATATCAAGAACATGGAAAAAAGGAGAAACCGGCCTTACTCCTTTTACGGGGCACACAAACACGCAACTTCATCAGTACTCAGCCCCACGAGGGGGGGGGGGGTGGGGGGGATGGCCCCCTCCCCCCAAACTTTGGACTAGGTTGTGAAATATTTTTTTTGAGAGGGTTTAGGTGGATAAAATTAGTCTTGTGGCCCTCCAACTATTCATAGTTTGTCTTTAGCCCCTCAGAAATTGTGGTCAAGCTCCGCACCACCATATGAGTCAAATGTTACAGAAACGCAAAATAGTTTTTGGGTCGCTGAGAACTCTCTGACGCTCAGATGCTATCTAAAAATATCAACATAGAAAGTGGCATATATTAAACACATAAACGTAGTGATTTTTTTCAAACCACCAAACCCATTAACATAGTGAACAATAGGCTCCCCGAAAGAAAATGCTTTTGGCATGTCATTGGAAAACAATTATAGAACCAATGATTGTAGACATACCCTATTATCAAGTTCTCTTTTTCTATCATGGTGGTAGTTGATTACTTGATTAGATCCACTTCTCCACTATAGAAACCAAAGCATCTAGTATGAAATACCAGAAATCCAGAACTTTCAACATGCTTAGTAGTTGTTCTTCAAAATGGGGGCATACCCCAGCCTCTGCATCAAGTGATGCACACACACAAAAATATTGCAGAACCAAAGTTTTTTAAAACTGAAGTATTCTAATACCACATTATCTATGTGCTTGGCACACTAATACTTTAGTTTTAGAAAAACAGGTCCAGACTTGTTTTTACAATACTTAAAAAATAGCACGTTTTGAGAGATACTAAAGTATTAATACTACATTATTTAGTCACAACTAAACACATCAAAGTATTTGAAACTGTGGTATTTTGAGAAACTGGGATATTATTAAAATACTTCAAAAATATTTTGATACCAAACTAGGCCTTAGTAGTGTCAAAGATCACATAAGTTGAAACATGTATCCTGATGAGAATATTCAGGCAACTCGTGTAGCACCAATCAGGAAGATAGTTTGAAGAAGTTGATATCTCCATATTCCACACGCCATAGGCCTGTACAGCAGTGTTCTTACCCCAGCCCAAAGATATCTGATAAGAGTTGTAAATTGATGGCTTGGTCCATGATGCAAACAGACCTTGTGACAAATGAATAAAAAACATATATATCCCAGAGAAATCTCACCAGAGTACTCCAACATATTCAGGCTTCACAATTAGCCATACCTGACAGTGACAGTACCGTATGTCCATGTGACAAGGAACAAGCGTGCCAGGAGCCTCCATAGGACTATTAAATCAGTATGCAATGCAACAAGCACTAGGCATTAAGATGTGATTCAAAGATTGCTTTGTCCATACAGCCAGTTCTTGGCACTGAAAGAAGCTAGCTGCATCGCGTCCTCATGCAGTTAAGGAACAGAAATACAAGGATTGATGAAAAAACAAAGACCTATTCTGAATTTCTGATGCTGTATAAATTATTCTTGTACCATGATGAAAACAGAACATGACCAATGAATAAGCAACAGTTTATATATCCCAGAGAAAATCTCACCAGAGTGCTACAGCATATTCAGCCATCACAGTTAGCCGTAATGACACAATCAAATCAGAATGCACAGTAACAAGAAGTAGACATTCAGATCTGATTCAACTGTTGCTAGGTCCATAGTATATATCAGCTCAAAGAATGCTCACTGCACAGCATCCTCATGCAGTCAAGGAACAGAAAGACACGGAATAATGGAAAAGACAGAGAGCTATTCTGAATTTCTAATGCTTTATACACTATCCTCTGTTTCTGATTATCGCTAGCTGGACATGAATTTTACATCGTAAACTCCTAGGATCCTATACAGATTTCCTGTTGGTATCTCTGAGTCAGAGATCTGGCGAACTGCCTACTTTTCTCTATGCAAGGATTCCAAAATCCTTGCCCTATCACTTTTGTCAACTATATATGCCTTGACCACTTCGGCTGGGCTTTTATCCTAGACAAATTGGCCATCCACAACAAACAACACCGCATGTACAGGAACAAGCAACTTAACACTTGGCCTTTATTGGTGCAACATCTGATGCTGCTTGACTAGAATCTGCGCGTAGAGGACCTCGTTCCACGAGTCCGGCACTCCGGGAAGGCACCAGTGGCTGCAGTCCTGGTATCGCTCAGGCGACTTCTGCTCCTCCTCGCTCGGCTTCTGCTTGCGGTAAACTGAAGGGTGTCCCTCCTTCCTGTAGTCGGTCATCCTTGTGATGTTCAGGTAGGCAACGTGTGTTTTCATCCCATTGAGCACCTCCTCCAGGATGCTCATCTTCTGTGGGTATGGAATGAGGTAGTGCTCGTTTGTTATAGGCTCAGTTTCCTTATCACAGCTGCCGCCTGAATTCCATTGACCCCCACTGCACAACACAAATACACACAGAGAGACATTTCCAAACATCAGTTACTCTGGTGGTGATACATCACCACAAACTGAATCTTCAGGAGCTCATAATAAGGATGTACGAACCTGAAGTGGGAAGCTGAGTAGCCTCTGAAAAAGACAGTTGTTCTCTTTGGATTTACATTGGAATCCACCCATTTGGCCCAGGTGTTAAGAGCTCTCCGATAGGCATCATGCACATTCAGCTCACTGTATACTTGGTCGCCTTCTTGATAGTAATCTTTCCTGTAGCCCATTTGACAACAGAACAGTATAAAGCACTTGAAATGCAGAACACATGCCATGCACGTCTTTATTGAATCAGACTCTGACAATAAAAGCTTACCCTAGAGAGGTTTTCTCATGTGTCCACCAGTGTCCCGTGTTGAACACAATGATATCTGCATTCTTGTACCTTGAGGATGAAGGATCGATTTTGTCAAGCCTGAGTGTTTCCTTGCTCGTTCCTTGATTGATAGGCACCTCCCATTCCTGAACAAGGAAAGGGGACCGGAAGAACTCCACAGTGCAATTATAATCCTAGACAACATGAAGTTAGCACACAAGCTTTCATCCTAAATGATCAAACAAGCACATATATCAAAATATCTCCTGCTGCATTTTTAGGAAAAGGAAGCAAAAGAATTGCATATGAAAAGTATTTGCATACCTGAAACAAGAATGAATAAGAGCCCTCAGCCCTGAACTTGTGGTTCCCGGATACCTCAAACACCTTCCGCTTGTCTTTGATAGAATTCCTCAAGATACAAACTAGTGACTCCCACATGTTTCTGTTGAGTGAATCACCAACGAACACAAGTCTCTTTCCCCTCAGCCTCTCCAACATATCAGTTGGGTTCAACCTAACATAAGCATCAGCACATTGCCATCACATAACTGACTTTCTCACGCAAAAAGAACAGACTGGATTCACACAAACTGCATGGGTGTTCAAGTAGAAGAAAATTGTTTAATTGCCATCAAACAAACACACTTAGCTCATATGCCATCACACAAACAAAACTTCTTGTGACTTTGCCATGACGGCGAACTAACAAGCAAAGGGTGTGTGAAGTCTGTGGGTAAAAAGACAGTTCTATCCTCAATGGAAGGAGGCAAATAGTTCTACAGCAACCTGCCTCTATTACATGTGACAACAACAAAATTGTACCAATGAACTCATGGTATGGTGCCCATCTATAAGATACTAAAAGGAGCAGCACGATGCAGGCTGTGCCATACTGATGACCGACAACCAGCGGCACTAATTCCTTCGCTGACCGCATCTTGTTGGATCAGAACTTTAGAACCAGATGATGAACTAACAAACGCGCACTTTAACTACGTACACAGGCAGTAAAGTTTCATGGATTACCATAATGTTGCAAAAATGGATACCTTGGGTTTGGATTTCTATGAACCAATGGATCAGGATTAAGCAAACATACTGCAAGTGGAACTCAATGCTATTCTTGGAGCAAAGCTGTTTCATGTCTGGTGTGGATTTGGATCTGTACACCACAGCATGCGTATTGATATGGTTCACATAGTAGAAAGAAACAATTTGACTGAAAGGAAGCAGTAACTTCATCTTTCTTATGTCCTGGCTCCTCAGTTTGATCTTACCTAAACGGCTATACCCCCACATCTTCTCTAACAATAGTTACCGTAAATTTTGCATTCTATCCCTTTGCTGGTGTCCCCATTATTTGCTAACTAAACAGTTTAAGATCAACAGCTGCAAGGTTACAGTCTTACAGACAACTAAATGCCCCCAAGAATTAACTATGGAAGGAATTAAACACTTGGTGTCGGTGGTGCTCTAATTGGGGTGCTCACCAAGACGCCTACATGGCCGCGGTGTTCTTCTTCGTCGCCGGCTTCTTGTCGGCGGCGCGGGAGGAATCGATGGCCGCGCCGTTCCTCTCCAGGGTTAGGGTTTGGGCCGCCGGAGGGGCGGGCGGGTGGGGGAAAAACCGGAGGAGGAGCGTAAGAGGTCGTAAAAGGCAACGAAATGGGAGGGGCGCGGCGCCGGACGGGCCGCCGGCGACGAGGTCACCGCCATTCGCGCGCGGTGGTGCGGGGTGAGGTGAGGGTGCGGTGCGGGACTGGGCGTGGTAAGGGGTAGTTTTGGTATTTGCGGAAAATACTCGCATGCCAAAGGGGTTTAACAGAGTATAGTCCATCAACTGAAGACTGACGGAGATGGTATATCGGCCACAGGTTTCAGATGTGAATTGTGGCATGTAAACAACGCGATTGTCCAATGGCTATCAGCAAATCGATTGTTCGTTGATGGCAAACAAAAAAGTACGGAGTAATTCAAAGAACGCAAAACGTGGCTCACCTAGGAATGCTGCATCCGCTGGGCTGCCACCGGAGCCTCTGGTACTCCTTATCGGGGCGGCCGTTGCGGAAGCAGTTGAAGGACTCGTCGACGTGAGGGCAGGATCCCGCCGTGTAGAGCGGGTACGAGTCATCCCTGACCCAATTCCCTCGGAACATGTCACAGTTACCCATCTCCTCGATCGAGTGCGACTTCTCCTGACCACCGCCGGCATTGGCAGCCTGTTTCGCCGGCTGCACATTCCCCATCACCGGCACGGCGGTGTTATTGCTGGCCTGTGCTGCGTGGCGTTTCACCAAATTGGCACTCCTCTGAGAAGTCGCAGTTACCTCCTTGTGCAGATTCCCCGTACTGTTGCTTCCACCTGAAGCAGCAGCTGTGCTTGTGCTCTGCTTCTGATCATTGCCGGCCGCCGAATCTGGAGCAGTGCGGTTCTTGTTGGGATCTCCTCTTCGCGGGGGCGCATCACCACTGCCGTGCATAGCTGCTGGAACTGCAGTCCCGGTCTGATTGATGTACAGAACAGATGCTCCGTTGCTTGTTGGGGCTTGCGCTGAACTTGCATTGATCCGAGTAGGCGCACCTGCTGTCGCCGTGGTGCCATTCTGGGCCGAACCGCCGATCGTGATTCCAGTCCCAGCCCTCGCGTCAGCACCGGCGATTCCTGAGGAATTATTGCTCACGGCACCGCCGCCTCCCACATGATCATTGGGCGGCGCGTTGCTCTGCACCGCCGAAGCAGTAGCGTTACTGGAGGCGGAGATGTCGGTGCGAACTCCTCCCGAATTGCTGCCGCCTCCGCTTCCCGATCGCTCGCCGGGCCGAACCGCACTGGACCCGTTGGTCCCCTCTCGCCCGTCGCTCTCCGCGAGCCCGCCAGGCCCGCTCCGCCTCGCCGCGGCGCCGCCGGGAATCTCCGGGGAAGAGGAGGTGGAGTTGGCGGGGAAGAGGGAGGAGAAGAACCCCGAGACCTGCGCGCGGTAGGGCGAGGCGGAGGCGAGGAAGCCGTCGAACCAGGCGGCGGAGCGCGAGGACGGCGAGGGGGCGGGGAGCGAGGGCGCGAAGGCGAGGAAGGCCGCGAAGAGCGCGAAGGCGAGCGCCACGCCGTAGAGGCAGAGCCTGGCCCTCCGCGCGCCGCCGCTGACCCCGAGGTGGTCGGCCACGGCGCCGTGGCCCCTCCACGCGCCGCCCTTCATATCCGCGGCGGGAGCGGGAGGCGGTTGGGGGTTTAGGGTCGGAAGGGTGGGTTGGTTGCGGATGATCCGCGGCGGGTTGTTTTGTAGGGAGGAGGCGGGGGCGGAGTCGGCCGAGGTAGTGGCGGCGACGGCGAGCGCGTGGGTGCGGGTTGGGAGCGAAACCAACCAACTGAGTCGCTCGCTGGTGATCTCTTTAGCTGCGGGGAGCTTTTGAATCTCTGGCTGATTTCGGGTTTCGTGGGGACCTCCACCTCCACGGCTCGGGAGTTTAGGATTGGTGATGATGGGCTGTCAACGCAAGTCCAAATGGGTTTTTCTTGGGACGAAAATCCTGCCTTGCGTAGTTTGATCGTGTCAAGAATCGGCCGAAAATTGTAACGTGTTTTTTCGGTTACGTTTTCTGCATTCAATACAGTAAATAATAATTTCCTCGCGACCAAAAGAAAATATGTGACGGTGTGATAGAAATACCAAGAAAAATAGTGGAGTATATGACGACGGGGAACAAAATGAACATGTAAAAGCTGCATCTGCATATGCTTGCTAAATGTAGATGTGAAGAATGTTGTGTACGGAAACCACAAATGGCTCCCGAGCTCTAGGAAGCTCGTTTTTCCAATAATTCCAAATTGCATTTGCAAGCTCCAAAAAATTCGGGACAAAAATCATAGGTGCAGATGACATTGAACACTACCATCGTGCAAAATCACAATTCAAAATTTTTCAAGTTATGAAAAATATGCGGTGTTCATCATACCCAGATTTACCCATCTGTCATTTTTTTCTCAGCCAAAAATACGACGAATTTTCGATTGGTTTTTTCCACACTTGTAGATCTCATCATTATCTACATCCAGATTTTTTCCCAATTTTTTTAATCTTTTAAATACCATTTTTGTTTTTTCCGAAAAACGAGCTCCCTCGAGCTCGAGAGCCATTTGTCCGCTCTCGTGTTGTTGTGTAATACTAACATGACTATATAGTCAGTTTAATTTTCATTGATAAAGTTGGGGTGATCCCCTTTTATATAAAAAAACATGTTGATCGGTCTTTCTCGTGGCGTGATGTGCTTCTTCGGTCTCACTCTCTGCTAGCCCTTTCCAATGGCCCCTACCACGTGTGAGCACTAATTGTTCTTTGCTACCCTCTCGCTAATCGGCTTCTCCTTAAAACCCTTCGCTCACCGACTTGTCGCTGCCACAACTCCATCATGACCCGTCATGGTCGTGTTCGTGCCCTGCCGTTGTTTCCCACACGTGCACTCGAGTGAAGCCCGGAGAGCTCGCCATGGCAGAGTTCGCTATGGACAACGAGCTCCCACACGCCGCCGGCTGGAGGACCTAGAAAAGATGACGATCGCAAGCGGATTTCGTCGAGGTTCACCCGATCTAGCTGCCACATTTATCCGGGGTGAAAGCCTCCATGGTCGATGGTGAAGTTAGTTTTTTTTAATATTAATTTGATATTGCAAAAAGTGTCACATGTGACTTTTTGACTCATGACTAAAATAAATTGTTGCAACGATTCTGGACATATATTATAAAGCGATTTTTTAATGTTGTAGACGTGTTTATTTATGGCATGTTTAGTTCGTGTACTAGGTTGGCTCCATTTGCCACACTTGTTAGCCAAGCATGTCTAATATTAGGGATTTTTTTTTTGAACAAGACAACTAATATAGGCGCCGCCTTTGTGGCACCTAAGAGAATTTTGCCACATTTTTTTCGAACCTGGGCAATGCCTTTGATTGTTTAATTCAAAAATAGTTGGACAGTTTATAAGGGAAACCGATAATCGGGCCAGTTCGAGATTGCATGCCAATCGGACGGCCAAAAACAAGGGAAGAGAGAGATCCAACGGCCAAAATTGGCCAGGTCGTGAGAGTGGCATGGTTAGCCTCCTAGATGGCTCAGTTTTAATATCCCTAATATCATCTATAGCCATCAGCTCGAGGGAACCCAAGGCATGGAACATGTCCTGAACGTGGTGCCAAGGAAGGTGACGACACTGATGAATGCTGAGTTGACACGGCCTTATGGGTCGGAGGAGGTGAAAACAGCACTATTCCCGATGTATCCCACGAAGGCGCCGGGACCAGACGGGTACCCAGCACATTTTGTTTCAGGGCAATTGGGAGTTATGTGGGGAGGAGGTGACGAGTGCAGTACTCCATATATTAAGGGGCGTTGATAGTCCGGAAGAGATCAATAATACTTTCATTATCCACATACCGAAAGTGACAAGTTCTGTCCGAAAACCATACAACACAACGCACCACGCCAGCCCCAAGGCCAGGCCTGAAAAATGAGTTGACGACCCTGTCGGCCTAGCAACCATAGCCGACACTAACACAGCGGAGGCGATCTCAACGCAAGGAGAAATCCAGAGCCGCCGCTCCGACATCCACGCGGACCCCAAGGCCGTGCACCACCTAGCCGAAGACGAAGAAATCGCCGCCGCCAACCACCAGCACTCCACAGATCCTCTGGCCAGTGGAACATCCAAGGTGAGGCCCCAAGAGTCAAGCCACGCCAAAGCGCCGCCCTCGCCCGATCCCACGCGGGATCTAGGGTTTCCCCGGAGAACACGGGCGGAGCAGCGAGAACACAACCACGAGGACGCCTTCAAAAAGGGCACGACGCCAGAGGGAGTCGCCGTCGTCGGCCCCGGCCGATAGCCAGGGCAAGGCTTTCGCCCAGCGATGTGTCACATACCCCGCAACCGCCCCATGGGGACCGGCCAGACCGCCATCTCCATCCCGCACGCAGGCCGCTAGCCCCACATGCCCGACGGTCTGAGGCCACGAACGGAACTAGGCACCGGGGCCCATATCCGCCTCCCGCGGAGCCTCCTGGCATTTTGCCACATTTTTTGAGTGAGTGGCATGTGGAACCCAATAAATAGTGAAAACGTCTTGCCACAAGTGTGTCACTGAACCAAAAGGGTGAATGACTAGGTTAAACTTGACTAAATTATTGTGTGGCACGGTTAGTATGCAAACAAAAAAAGCCCGTAATGTTGGATGCGTGTGGCACGTGTGTTGAATTTTTTATTTACTTTTTTTGCAAATGGTGACATGATTTTTTATGTATCACAGCAACCAATGAACCAAATCAGGAGTTTTGCTACAAAGGCGTGTTCGAAACGTTGTAATCTGTTTTCTCAAGATTTACATATCCACGGAAAAAGTTAAAAAGGGATGTTCCTTTCTGACACTTGGCGTTGGCCGATGAACATTAGCTTAGAAAGGTGCGAGTTTATTCGACACTGGTTTTTGAAGCATATGCCGCCCCGCGAGAAACGTGTTGAATCCTTATAATCATCAAACGGTAAACTCAAAATATTTATAATACACGAACACATAGAATTATTCATTCGTATTATGTAAATTTTTTTCGAATCTTACCTTTCAGCTTTGGTCGTGGTTAAAATTTATAAAACTTGACCTCTATACTTCTTATAAAGAAAAACCCCACTAACCGCAAGTAATGTTTCTATCTCAGCATGCAAGCTATCCACATTACTTACTCTCTTAGCCAACCAATTGTCCACGTCATCTCACTAATATTCATTACTTATTGTCTATCTCTACATGCAATTATCCACATTATTTTTTCCTTTCGCCATTAAGTTGTCCACATCATACTTTTTTGCCGTTCAAATGATAATATTACACCAACTTGTTACGTAATTACAAAATTAAATCATGTGCTAGGGGAACACCGGAATTAATTTCGGCAATGAAGTGAACTTTTTTCCTTCAATATTCAATATTTCTATAGTCAACTTCAGATGTCATGCGTTTATTAGATATTTCTTAAGCGATACCCGCCGCAACGCGCGGGGTATCGTTCTAGTTATATAAACAAATGTCTACATCTACAACATCACCTAAGTATTATTAGAACCACAATGATATATGTTTTCACATCATAATTTTTTGATATTGTATATGCTTATATTTCTCCTATATACTTAGTCAAATTGTATAAAGTTTGACTTTGACCAAATCGAAAACACAGAATAATTTGGAAAAGAGGAGCATTATATTATGTCTACCCTTTGCGTACTACTCTTTTCCTTTAATGATAAATTTCATTTACTACCGCATTTTACAGTTGCCATTATTTTACAGCAACTTACTCCAATTAATCGGTTAAAGTGGAGTATCAATTAATCGTTCAAAATCGGTGTCTTTTTCTGCAATTGCATTGATGTCGTCTACTTTTTCCGTCAGCTGCATTGCGGGATCGGCCAGCCTAATTCCTGCCCTGCTTCTTGTTACATAACTCACTGCTCCGGCTTAATTAAGATGCTGCTTGACGCGTGAGTTGCTGCTGGTGAAAAGGATAGGTTTCGTTTACGTACTGGTGTACTGGTCATCGACGATCATGATATTGGGTTACCATGTCCCTGGCTACTGTCAAAACATTCTAGTTTCACGGGCCGAGCACATCTTCAAAACTGTTGTGATTGTTTTCACTAAATAAGTCAATAATGCATTGTCCCTCCTTTTTTTGAAACAAGGCAAAATATTTGTCATTTTTATTGATTAAGATATAAGTTTTTAGAGGTTTTACAAATCGGGGTCGTGATCAAGGTCACGCCCCTAACAAAAGCCTACTCTTCCGACATTACATTACTCATCCCTGCGAGTCACCAAAGCGCCACTTCTTCTCTAATCTTGGAAATAAGCATACTCACGGTGGATGATCGGTTCTGAAAGACGCAAGCGTTCCTCTCCAACCAAATCACCCAAGAAACCAACATGGCGAGCGATGACATTGCCTTCCTTTGGCCATTTCTTTTATGTACCACCTCGGTCCACCAATATTTGACGGAGCGTATAGTTTGGTCATCACTGGGAACAAAATCATGAAGTCCAAGCCAATTCTTTAAGAAAGTCCAAACGCGGGAGGTGAAGCGACATTTGAAGATGAGGTCCCTTTATGGTGTCATTCTACTATTTTCGTGGAATAGCTAAACTGAACATACACCATTGTATTTTGGGAATGAAAAAGTACTGGCTAAGAAGTACCTCTGCAGTGTGCTCTCCTTCCCAAGGTGGTCACGTTTTGGGGCTGATTCGGGGCTTGAGTCCAGCACCTCTTCAGCTTTTGGATGAGCATCTCTCATGTTCGATGGTTCGACGCCTTCGACCCACGCGAGAGGGAAGGGTCCCTCTTCGGCATGAGAACAAGTTGGTGTTCCGGCGTCTTCAGCCCAGTGCTTTCGCAAAATTATGGTACTGAATAAGGTGAAAAAAAAACTCATTTACTTGCTATATTTGTCTTTTTATGCAGATCCCATATGATAATATATTTTGTTCCAAATTTTGTCGTACATACTAGACATATGTATATGTATCTGTATGCTTTTATTTTCCAGAATTTTTTGATACCCATTTTTTTATTTTTCTAAAAAACCTGATCACTAAAGCACGTGAGGCCAAAGTGTTTTTCGCACTGAGCTGCACTAAGCACTGCACGCGATAAATTGATCCGGTATGATCTAATCTAGTTTTGTTTTCTTTTTCCAAAACACAGTATAAACGCATACGCTCACATACACGTACACACGCTTGGGCTAATAGTGCGATTGGTCGCTACAAACTATACGCCGGGCTTTCGATCTAAGGTTGACCGTGTTTGTGCAGTTGAGCCATCCGCACGTTCATACAAGGCATATTTATGCAGAAAAGTAAAAACCACAACAGATTGCAAGTTTTAATAGGGATGATCGTCGGCACTGCGTTACTGCCTACTACTAATACCTGCACATAAATACATAATAGATGAAGTGCGCTGCTACCATCTCGTCAGAAAAGGAAAACTAAACCGATGAAGAATGAAACTGAATGTCTCGTTCATTGGGAAAAAAAGATTTCTCGTTCGTTGCAACACAACTCTGAAGTATCGATCCTCTCTTGCTCTCTGTGTTGTTTTCAGTTGAGACAAGTGATAATATTACCCAATCGGGGAGCAGCCTACATATGATAATTCAGTTATCTGAGGCGGTGAAGGCGATCGAGGCTGCCTAACACACCACGAGGAGCAGAAAGACAGTGGAAATGCATGGTTGTCGATCGAAGATCTACTTGGTCTCAGTGGCGTGGGCGGAAGAAGATGTTAAGACCGGGTTCGGTATTAGCTCACCTTGAAGCTACTGTATTAATTAGCTGGGCTCAGCATAAAGGATTTGCTCATGTGAGTGCACCTCTCTCTCGCCGCTGCGTTGTTGGTGGCGACCACGCAGTTTTTCTGCCCGATTTGACGCACAATCACATTCGCATGCCGTACGTGTCTGCCATAGGTAATGCAAATGATCCGAGCCAAGTGTATTTTTGCCAAAGTTCAGTCTGTCCAGACCAGATGAAACACGAAAGTTGCGCGGGCTGGGAAGATCTATGTAGTGCGAGTTAATTAAGCAAGGGCGTGTAGCTAGCTCTGTTGCAGGTAGTTACTGTGGGGCCGCGATAGCGAGACATGCCGGTAAAGCCATGCACGCAGGCTACTATGCTAGGCTCGTACTACACATGGCTAGCCGGCTTCTAGGATCCAAGCGAACTTTTGACGGTATGAACATTTCCTCTCCGTCTGGCAATAGCGCCAGATTGTCGGCTTGTCGCCATTGAGAGGGCATCTCCTAAGCGGTACACTATCAATAGGTTGTTTTCAAAACAAATTTAAACACACAAATTATGAGAATAGACAGATCTTATTTGATCTTTTTTTGGACATTGTACATAGTTGAACCAAATTTAAATAAAAATCAAAACCAAAACCTAATCTAGCCTTGGCGGTAGCCACAGGGCCCTTCGCCGCCGCTGTTATCGGGGACGACGTCGACATAGTTCTTGGCCTCGCGCGCCGACCACGCCAGGGCGAACGACAAAGGTGCCGCCGACACGATGTTCTGAGACTCTCCAATGCATGGCGTGGGAGTGTGGGACTCCTCGGGGTGTCGTCGGGGTCGTTCTTCGGGTTGTGCATCGCGTGCTGCTTCCGAAGGTCCGCCATCTATCCGAGCTCCTATTTGACCTTCTTCAGTGCCGGAGGCAATGACTTCTTCTGCCGTCTGCAAGGATGCCTTCCCGAGGCAGCGACAGTGGCGTGTGCGCGCTTCTCCTCGGGGGGGGGGGGGGGGGGGGCTACACAGATCCTCCTTCACCTCGAGGATCGTCGGGAAGTTGGGCGATGAGGACGACGTCTTAGTCGCCGTCCTCCGCTCGTCGTCCTCGCGACAAACTAGTATTCCACAACAAACAACATCTCATGTATAGGAACAAGCATTTTTTTACAAACCTCGTGAGAGGGCGGGGAGCTCCCGCATTGGTTTGACGCTGGTGTTTCTCATTTTAGGCGGAATATTCTTCAGTGGGAGGCGACGTTCCCGTCGACAGCGAGGCGCCCGTGGTGACTTCGTCAATCTCAAGACTCGACCCGCCGACTCAGTCTCTCGGAGGTGCTCATAGGGGTAGGGTGTGCGTGCGTGCGTTCATAGGGGTGAGTGTGTGCGCGTGTATATGAGCACTTGCGTTGTACTGTGTTTCGCAAAAAAAAAAGAGTTGGTCCAGTTAATAGGGAAACCAGACCCAAAAAACCACACAACACACGGTTAATTTTAGGAAAACCGGTAAAAATCCAAAAGCACCCTATAACTAGTCACGGCACATCATCCGAGCCTGACACAAGAGTTCCAAGGCCCAAGGCCAACTAAAACCCCTTCTGTTCAGCCCGACCAGGCACCGCAGCCACAGGAGCACTCACGCGACAAGAGCAATACTTGCACCTAGCCTTAAGGAAACATGAATTATACAATAACCCGGACCAACTCACGAACAGCCTGTATTGTCAACAGTGTGACAAGCTTCTTGCACATCTTCAGGTAAGGCTTCATCTTTTCTTGCACATTTTCCTCGGTGTCTTTCTTTGAGGTCTTTTCCTTTGGCAAATCGCCGGACGCTTCTGCCCTCCTATATTCAGCACGCTTGGCAGTCGGTATGTTGCAATCCTTGTTCTTCTTCTCCAATCGTCCACTACGCCTCCCAGTATAGGTGGAATCCCCTTCAATCTGCAACTGAATCGGGGCATCGAGCAAGGAAAGTGACGCCGTGCAACTGAAATTGTTCAAGAGCTCATCCAGCAAGGTGGGAGAAGCTAGGCCAAGCGAAAGGCCAACGCCACCAAACGAGATGTCGGGCTCAGAAACCTCCATTATGCGAGGGTCACCTCTCACTGTTAGCTCTGCGATCACCTCCCCAACAGAGGTACCCGGCAAAGCCATCTCAGCCAGCTCAAAGCCCTAGCAAGAGGTCACGACTTGATCACCTTGGTCTTGCTCTTCCTCGCCCCGAAGCTCTGTCGCGGGGAGGGAAATGTCTGAGTCGGGAGGGTCATCCATGAGCAAGCCTTCCACCGATAGCCTCCATTAGCTCCCACATGTCAGAGACCTGCTTCGTCCAACCCTACACAGCAGCGACTAGATCACGAAGGGGCTGGAACACCGCCTCCAAACGAGCTGCGAACATGGCTTGCAGCTCAACACCTAGTACCTCCACCTGAGTCCCAAGGAGAGGCTGCAACATCTCCAAGGCGATGGCAGTAGTGCCAGAACCAGCCGCAACGTCTCCCTCCCCACGCGGAGCCTCCAGATTGAGCGCGTCCCGCTCGGCAACAACCAAAGCCCAAGAACGCTCAGTACGAGGGGCTGTAGGTGAGTGACCACCAACAGGCGCGTCCCTCGAGCGACCAGGAAGCGCCGGAGGTGAGCGGCTGAGAGCTCCAACTCCTCCAACGGAGGCAGCAGGCTAGGGGACAGGGCCTTGGCAATCCGCTCGCGACGGCCAGGACAACGACATCTTAGGAACCGAATAGGTCCGTGGCAGTAAGCGACGAAGTGATCCGGCGCGAAGCATCGGAAACAGGCCGAAGGTCCTACGCTTGAAGGCAGGGGAGATCCCCGTCTCCTTCCTGGGCGGTGGCGCATGCGCCTTCTGCATCCTTGGTCGACGGTGATCCCGAACCTCTTCCCATCCCCGCTTCGTCGGCACCGAGAGGACCTCGGAGATGTGCACTGGCGTGAAATCAGGAGGAAGCGGAGCAGGGGGAGGCGGCAGGAGGACCTCGGAGGCTCCAACTCCTCCAACCGCAGGAATGGAGGCGTCAAGAGTCGCAACTCCTACTCCTCCAACCGCAACAAAGGAGGCAGCTCCAGCCTCCACGAACGCCCCGCCATCGGAGCAATGGCGAAGCTGCACCTGGTTTATGATGTCAAGTGACATCACAAAATTTGGACAACACAAGCTACCAATGAAATACACAATTTTGACCAGACAAATACTATATAATGACCTCACTAGTCAAGTTTATCACACATTTTGGGCTTTTGACATCACAGATCGCCACGTCGCCGACCGATTCGCGAGAGCTCATCCGAGTCGCGCTTCGTATAGCTTTTTTAGGTATGTGGTTTTGGAACAAGCAATTTTGACACTTGCCTTTACTGGCGTAACATCTGATGCTGCTTGACTAGAATCTGTGCGTACAGGACCTCGTTCCACGAGTCTGGCACTCCAGGGAGGCACCAGTGGACGCAGTCCTGGTTTAGCTCATACGACTTCCGCTCCTTCTCGCCAGCTTCTGCTTGCGATAGACTGACGGGTGCCCCTCCTTCCTGTAGTCTGTCATCCTTGTAATATTCAGATAGGCAACAGGCGTTTTCATCCCTTGGAGCACCTCCTCAAGTATGCTCATCTTCTGTGGGTATGGCATGAGATATTGCTCGTTTGTTATAGGCTCAGTTTCCTTGTCGCAGCTGCCGCCTGAATTCCATTGACCCCCACTACACAAGACAAATATACAAAGACATTTTCAAACATCAGTTACTAATAGTGATACGTCATCGCGAAGTGGATTTTCAAGAGTTCAGAATAATGATGTACGAAACCTGAAGTGGGAGGCCGAGTAGCCTTTGAAAAAGACAGTTGTTTTCTTTGGATTTACATTGGAATCAACCCATTTGGCCCAGGTATTAAGAGCTCTTCGATAAGCATCATCCAGATTGAGCTCACTGTATACTTGGTCGCCTTCTTGGTAGTAATCTTTCCTGTAGCACATTTGACAAAGGAACAGTATAATAAAACACTTGAAATGCAGAACACATGGCATGCGTATCTTTATTGAATCACACTCTTCCAATAAAAGCTTACCCTAGAGAGGTTCTCTCATGTGTCCACCAGTGCCCAGTATTGAAGACAATGATATCTGCATCCTTGTACCTTGAGGATAATGGATCGATTTTGTCAAGCCGAAGTGTTTCCTTGCTCTTTCCATGTATGTTAGGAACCTTCCATTGTTGAACAAGGAAACGGGACCGAAAAAACTCCACAGTGCAATTGTAATCCTAGACAACATGAAGTTCGCACATAAGCTTCCATACTAAATGATCAAACAAGCACATATAACAAAATATAGCGTGCTACATATTTAGGAAAAGGAAGCAAAGAGAATGGCATATGAAAAGCTTTGCATGCCTGAAGCAAGGAAAGAGTAAGAGCCCTCAGCCCCGAAATTGTGGTTCCCACATACCTTAAACAACTTTCTTCTGTCTTTAATGTTATTCCTCAAGATACAAATAAGTGAGTGCCACATGTTCCTATTGAGTGAATCACCAACGAACACAAGTCTCTTTCCCCTCAGCCTCTCCAACATGTCAGTTCGGTTCAACCTAACATAACCATCAACATCATGCCATCACATAACTGAATATGTGACGAGAAAAGAACACACTTAATTCTTAATTGCCAGCCAACAAACAAATTTAGTTCAGATGCCATCACACAAACAAAACTTCTTGTGGCTTTGCGATGACGGTGAACTAACAAGCAAAGCGTGTGAAGTCCGTGGGTAAAAAGACAGTTAATGTCCTCAATGGGTATAATTGAGCAAATATTTCTACAGCAACCTGCCTCTGTTACATGTGACAACAACAACAACAACATTATACCAATGGACCCATGGTATGGTTAAAAGATGCTAAAAGGAGTATCACGTTGCAGACTGTACCATACTACTGACTGCAACCAGCGGCACTAATTTAACTTGGTCGATTGGAAGTTAAGGACCAGATGATGAACCAACACATGAGCACTCTATCTATGTACACGAGTAGTAAAGGTCCATGGATTACCACAATGTTGCAAAAACGAATACCTGCAATGTTCGGATTTCTATGAACAAATGTATTAGGATTAAGGAAACAAATAGCATATGCAAGTCGAACTGCCATTCTGGGATTTTCGTTTCATAAAAATGGAACCAGGGATTCCACCCTTGTGAATCTAAAAAACTGCTATTCTTGGAGCAAAGCCGATTCATGTCGGATATGGATCAATCCACCACAGCACCGGACGGGCCACCTGGGACTATAGGGCATTGCCGTTCGCGCGCGGTGGTGCGGGGTGAGGAGAGTATGCATCAGCCGTCAGGGTTTGGCGCGGGACTGAGTGGTAAGGGGTAGTATTGGAATTTGCAGAAAATACACATATGTCAAACAATTAGTCAAAGGGGTTTAACAGCAGTTCCATCAAGCGATGGCTAACGGAGATGACTTAGTTGTGAATTGTTGCATAAAAACAACGCGATTGTCCCATGCATGGCAGCAAATTGATTGTTTGTTTGATGGCAAACAAGCAAGTAAAACGTGCCTCACCTCGGAATGCTGCATCCGCTGGGCTGCCACCGGAGTCTCTGGTAATCCTTATCAGGGCGGCCGTTGCTGAAGCAGTTGAAGGACTCGCTGACGTAAGGGCAGGATCCCTCCCGGTAGAGAGGGTACGAGTCGTCCCGGACCCAGTTCCCGTCGAACATGTCACACCTGCCCATCGCGTCGATCGAGTGCGTCTTTTTCTGGCCACCGCCGGCATTCGCAGCCTCTTTCGCCGGCCGCACATTCCCATCACCGGCACGGCGCTGCTGTTGCTGGCACTGCTCTGGGAAGCTGCCTCGGAGCCATTGATCCGAACAGGCGCACGTGCTGGCGCCGTGGTGCCATTTTGGACCGAACCGCCGGGAATCGCCAGGGAGGCGAGGAACCCGTCGAACCACGCGGCGGAGTGCGACGATGGCGCGGGAGCAGGGAGCAAGAGCGCGAAGGCGAGGAAGGCCGCGAACAGCGCGAATGCGAGCGCCACCGCGTAGAGGCAGAGCCTTGCCCGCCGCGCGCCGGCGCCCAGTCCCACGAGCCCTCCGCCGAGGTGGTTGTACTCGGCCACCGCCACGCTACTGTATCCCCTCCACGCGCCGCCCTTCATATCCGATCGTGCCCGCACGCGCGGGCCCTGCCGCGGCGCGAGCGGGAGGCGGAGCCCGGAGGCGGTTGGGGTTTTAGAGTCGGTACCGAGGCAGGGTGGGTTGCGGAATGCGGATGAAACGCGGCGGGTTGTTTTGTAGGGAGGGAGGAGGTGCCCGGGGGTGGAGCCGAGGTAGTGGCTGGCGGCGACGGCGAGCTCGATCGTGCCTGGTGGTGGCGTTGGTGCGGGGGACTTGAATCTCTGGCGATTTTGGGTTTGGTGGGACCCCTGCCTCCACCTCCACGGCACCAGGAGGGTCGATCGGGAGATCGTCAATGGGGTCTAAACAAAGACAAATCTATGATGTAGTTCAATGCTCGCGCTGTGGAGAAGAATGTCACGAACGAAGTTGTGAAACGAAACTTGATGCAGAATGCGCAGATGTAAAGCTAAACCAGCTGCCTGAGTCGCAGCGGGGTTAATTTTGATGCTCATGGGACAAAAGGGTTGCACTGATTAATTCACTTAGGTAATATTTATCCTCTTGAAAGAGTTAGGTCGTCTCTAACGGACGGTTTGAGAGTTCGGCTAGGCGTGGTTAGCTAAGAGTATCTCCACCGGGGCCTCCAAATGACCCCCAAAGGCCCATTGGGGGGCCGGTCGCCTAAAAATGCCACCAACGGGACCCTCAAAGGCTCACCCCAAGCAAAATCGTGTCCGGCACCCCCGAGAGGGCCTCCAAACTTGGAGCCCCTCTCGGGGGTGCCGGACACCAAAGCGTTCCCATGGCGCAGACGGAAGCGACGCGTGCTGCAGTCGCAGCGGCTGCCCGCGGCGGCGCCCTGCGCACGCGTCGTCGGCGTCAATGCGTGGCCAGGCGAACCGGTGGCCGCGTTAATGTAGGCCACCCAACCCCGCTCCTCCGGCCGCCTTTAAAACCCGGCGCGTCGCAGCCCTCCTCTCCCCACACCACCGCTTCTCCCCTCTCCCAACTCGCCACCTGCAGATCGGCCGCCAAGCAAGGCGGACAACCGTGAGACGCCGGAGGAGCGTGAGCTCCGGCGTCATCGCGACTTTCTCTAGGCGGAAAGCGAGCGCCGCGGCCAGCGACGCCGCGAGCAGATGGAGGAACGCCGTCGCCGCAACGAGGAGGCGGAGATGGCCAGGGCGTATGAACGCGAGCGGTGGCTCGAGGACGCAGCCAACGCGCCTCCGTACGTCGTGTCGCTGGAGACGGCGCAGCTGTGCAGCTGCCACAGCGTGCCGGTGGAGGGGGACGCGTCCCTACCCGAAGGGTGGACGAAGAACGCCGTCAACGTGCCGGTGGCGCCACGGCTGAGCGGCAAGGAGCGCGTCGGCTTCATCATGCGGAAGTGGCAGGCGATGCCGTACGAGCAGAAGCTCGACCCCAAGTACTCCATCTCGGCGCCCTACTGGCACGCCGTGGTGGACGCGGAGTACGAGGCGCGCTGTGCCGGCGACTTCCTCTCTACCGGCGCGCGGGAACCAACGCCGGAGTTGTCTACATCGGACGACGACGACCCTGAGCTGCCCGATTACCAATAGAAACGGCAGGCGCATCTTGGTCAGCAGCGCCGCCGCCACCGGAGAAGGGGGCACAAGGTGAAGCCGGCGAGGCTTCCGATCAGGCGGCCAGACGGTAGATGAAATCCCATCACGCGCCGGCCGCGAAACCAGAAGTCTCAGCCACGGCGAGGCTTCGTTTCTAAAGGCCGTAGCCGATGGGAATAGCAGATGAAACTTCCCGCGCCGGATCATCGAGACATGCAAGTCTGTTGATGATTCTGACGCTTGGTTCGCATCTTCTTCCCCTTCGCTAGGCCATGGAGCGGCATCTATCCTCGCCGCCGACTCGTGTAGTGGTTGGCTAGACGCTGTATCGTGTAGCCGGTACCGGCGTAGTTTAGGTTTAGTTTGTTAAATCTCGTTTAGATTTTAAATTATAAGTTTGTTAACTCTCGTTTAATAAAATCCGCCGTCCGCAAGATGTTCGAAGATTTGCTCGCGTTGGGGGCGGACGTTTGGGGTGCGCCGCTGTGGACGTGGTCGAAAACATGGACGGAGACGAATTTAGAGGCCCCTGTTGGAGATGCTCTAAACGATTGCTTAGAGATGCCGTAATAAGTACTTCCGCATGATCTTGAGATCGATGGCATGTGAGTAACGCGATTATATTAGTCGTCCACAACCTCATCGTCCACGGTAAGAGCACTCACACCCCGGTAGCTAGCGTCGATCGTTGACTTGCTCTCTAGACTCTAGGAGAAGAAGAACCGAAACAGATCAGCTGACGGATTCATCAGTGCATGCTGATCGACGCTAGTGCGTGAGATACATAGGGAGACTGAGCAAGTGGGCAGTACGTAGCTGGCATGATCTGATCTACAGTACTTCCTCCGTTCCCAATTAATTGATTTTCGTTTGTTTAGATAGGGATGTATCTACGCATGAAAATATGTCTAGATACATCCATATTTAGACAAATGAAAGTCAATTAATTTGGAACGGAGTGAGTAGTTATTACGTTGTTTAACTAGGCTAGTGCGATCGGTTGCTAATATATACTCCCTCCGTTCCAAAATACTTGTCTTTCATTTGTCCAAATTTGGATGTATCTATACACAAAAACATGTTTAGGTACATCCGAATTTGAACAAACAAATATTTTAGAACGGAGGGAGTATATACGGGGGCTCGCGACCAAAGTTGACCGTGCTTCTGCAGTCGAACCATCCGCACGTTCGTATGCGTACGGCATATGCAGAAAAGTGGAAAACTACAGCGACCTGGTCTCAACAGCGCGGGAGGAAGATATTGGGTACTAGTTCACCTTGGCTTGCTGAAATTATCAGAGTCAAGTGCATTTTCTGCCAAAAGTTCAGATGATGATACACACGAAAGCTGCGCCAATCGGTCGGAAAGATCCATATCCATCCATGATCCATGGAGTGCGGGTTAAGCAAGGAAGCTGTTGGTTACTGTGGGACCGCCAAAGCGAAACATGCAATCCTGGCCGGTAAAGCCGATGCATGCAGCACGAAGCTATATATGTGCAAGGACCTAGGCTCGTAGTTTCAAAAGGACAGGGCTAGGATCTAAGCTAGCTAGGCCGGCATGTAGCACCGGCGCCGGGCACGTGTTTAACGGCTCAAAAGCGGCGGCTGACCGCACCGACGTTGCACATAACCGCCGTGCGTGGAACGGGATGCAGCCATGGAGGAGTAGAGAGCGTCCGGACAGTTGCGGTCCAGTACTGATCCAGTCGAACATGAGGTTGGAGCTTGGTGATAGTGGAGTATTCCTTTCGTCCCACGGAGAACGCAAGTCGATTGATCGTGGTCCAACATTAGAACCAGCATTCCCGGCTTCCCGGAGCGTGTGGAGCTTGGTTTTACGCTCGTTTTTCTCTTCTTTTTTTTGAGCGGACGCTCGTTTGTTTTTCTGTTCGTCGAAATTGAGCAGAGCCAGAGACTGGTTTTTTTTAGTGGGACCAGAGACTGGTTTATTTTTTTATTTTTTTGAGATAGAGAGACTGGTTTATTGGACGTCCATTCTGCACTTCTGCTATCTTTGGGCCTCTAGCACATAGCTACTTGAGGCCCACGTACGCGGTCCAATCTGGGCCGGACACACCAATCGAGCGAGCTGGACCGAGTCGAAACTCCAAGGCAGGGGTAGCACGCAAAAATCTGGAGATATTTATCACGATCCAGTAGGGCCCCAGGCCAGAAGCCGACGTTTTTGGCTCGGAACGCGGATAAGCATCCCGCTTTCGCTTCCGCGCCTTGCCATTCAGAGCGCCTCGCCCCTCTGCTCTGCTCGTAGCCTCGCAATTCTTCGATCCCACGCGTAAACTACACCACCCGCTGGAAATCTCAGGGCTCTGAACAACGCTGAAGGCTGCAGCTGCGTCCGGAAGCTATCTAATCTAATGGTCTTGCTCGCGCCCGGCCCTCGCGTGCTGTGCCGGGACCTCTGCGCCGCCGCGCGGGAGTCGGCAGCGGTCCCGTCCTCCGCGGCGGCCTGCTCGACCGTCGGCGGGGCGCGTTCGGCCCTGGGGGTTGGGCTGTGGCGTGGCGGCGGCGGTCGCGGGGCAAGTAGGAACAGAGGAGGAGGGGTGAGGGCGGAGGCGGCGTACCTGTGGGACGCGTCGGTGCCGGTGGTGATGGACGAGATCGACAGCATGGAAAAGCTCGACGCCGCGCTCGCCACTTCTGTAGAAAACAACCAGCCCGTCATCATCGACTGGTACGATACGGCCGCCTCTGCTTCTACCAATGCTGTGCAGCTGCTCTGTTCTTTTATCAGCGTTTTTCTCTTCAACCATTCGTCTCAGTCCTCGGATGATGCTGAGGTTTCACTGCGTTTCTTGCCAGGATGGCTAGCTGGTGCCGGAAATGCATTTACCTGAAGCCCAAGCTGGAGAAGATTGCAGGAGAATATCCAGGGTTGGTGGTCGGATTGAATCCATTGAAATTATTTTATATTGGATTTGACACAATTATATGGCATTGAGATTATTGAGATCCAATCCAATCAGTTATCGTGCCACATCTCCATGTTTTCAAGACGTGCCTCTCAATGTACAGAACCACTTTCCTGATTCGGATTGAACAACACATTTTGTTTCGTTCCTTTTTGCAGAGTCAGGTTTACATGGTGGATGTCAATAAAGTTCCGCAAGCCGTGGTAAAAAGAGGGAATATAAGTGTAAGTAAGCAAATTTGAGATTGTTTTAATTCTTTATTCCTTTTTTACTTGAAGGAAACTTAATCTTATCTTTGTGATGTACTAATCTGTCTCTTTTTCCCATTTGGCTGTGCTTCTGCCTTCAGAAAATGCCCACTATTCAGGTAACATCATATACATTGTTTGTAAAGAGTATTTTGTTTCATGTATGGGTGAAATTGGTGAATTTTCATGTCTATGTTTTTATCCATTTCTAGTTATGGAAAGATGGAGAATGGAAGGAGGAAGTGATAGGTGGCGATAAGGCATGGCTTGTGATGGATCATGTTAGAGAAATGATCCAGAAGTACAAGTGACTGACTAAATACTACTATACTGTATATAGAGATTCGAGATGATCTCTTCGGACACTGTAACCTGATCAATAAAGCTATATTTCAGATCCTTAATACAGCAGGGAGCTGGATAATACTGTTGGTCTGTTTACAAAGCTTCACTTGAATAGTACTCCGTACTTCAGTGCTGTATTGGTGTACTGATTAGAAGGTTGAATAAGTTTGCAAGATGAAACAGTAATCCAAGAACCGTAATCACAGCTAAAAGGTAACAACTCCTGAAGAGCTAAACAATCCACAATCACAACTATTTCAAAGAATCGAATAACGCATCCTCCCACAATTCAAGTCCACAAACATATTTACAGGACCAACCTATTCTATTTACGCGAGAATTCAGATACACCATTCTCAAATCTCAACCACAACAGAAGCAAACCGATTACGTACAGTTCAGAACGACAAGGCTAGCTACACATCTGGTGAGAAGAACTAATCCGTGCTCCAAGGCGCCTCTTTAATCCTGGCGGTTACCCAGCGGCGCGAGGACCACGATCTCGAGAAATACGACGGCGAAGGCGGTGTTGAGCCCTGGTCGTCGGTGCCGACGGGGACGTCGGAGAGGGGCGCCAGGACGCGGCGCACGCTCATGGAGCGCATCTTCTGAAAGTTGAGGGGCCTGAGAATCTTGTCCTTGGAGAAGACGTCGGACGACTTGCTGAGGATTAGATAGACCAGCCCCTGGACGAGCAGGAACACGGCTACCTTGGCCAGCGCGTCGCGGAGCTCCGGCGAGATCATGAGGGCCTCCTCCATGGCCACCGTCGGCGAGATCGGTCGAAGAAGCTGGCTGGCAAACGGGCTTGTTTGCGTATACGTTGGTGATGATGGAGCTCTTGTGCGATGATTGGATTCGTGGTCTAGCTCCTCGCTTGCTCTTTATATAGCGCTTTGTGTGGTTGCGAGCTGTGATTGATTACTATTTTCTCGTGTATACGCAAGCGGTGAAGTGCTGTGCTGTGGGTCTCGGCTCTGATTGGCCGCGTTGCTTTGTCACGAAGGTGGCGCAGCTGTAGAACAAGTCCTGATTCTTCACGTTTTCATTTTTTGATAATTTTGGATCTTGTTGTAGTGTTGCTGTGTTTTTCAACGTCTCTCAATGTTGGATTGATCGGTGTCTGACTTGGCGGGACATGTGTCGTGTCTGAAGGCTGCTAATTGAAGAGGATTTGGACGGCGGGATTAGGTAATTAGGTTCACTTTTGAAAACAGTGAAAAGGTGAAGGCATCGCCAAGCAGTATCAACTATCATCACCGTCCTCGAAGCAGTGGTTTCCTCCGGGTTTAGTTCGTTGAACACGTTTCTTGATCGGGGCGTTGTGTCTGATGAGTTGACCGTCGTCGCGCGAGAGCCAAATTTTCACCGCAGATCGGAGACCGGGCGGTGTAGGCGCTTCATATACCGTTCTGAATCGGTCCGTAGCAAGACGCACCACTTGATGAAGAAATAAGGATTCTGACTGCACCACTTATAAAAATGGGGATTCTGACTGCACTGATCGACGCATCTGAGCAAGCTGACAACAGGCTCGCTTCTCCGATTCCCACAGCTCGTGCTGGTCGAGAGAACTGAGAACCTTCCTACATTCAACAGCACTTTCTATGCTATCTTGATTTTTCTTGGAAATATTTTTTTTAGGAGCAGACTGCTGTGCAGTGGCCGGGAGAACACGGCCCCGTTTTCTTGCCCGCGCGGGGAAAGCACCGCCAAGATAAGGTCAGCTCAAGGTCTTCAATGACGCGGTTTGCAAGTCAAGCAAAACGTGCACCGGCGCGAAAACGGTTTGAGGACCCACACATCCTTCCCGACCAGTTTGATTGCTCGTGAGACAAATGTCTCAAGGCAGAAATGGCACCGGAACGTGGTGTCATAGATGTATGCCACACAAGCATTAATTACACTATACATAAAAAAGATATAGAAGTATTTAATTGTTGGGCCCAAAAAGTGGAAAGGAGTCCTGAGCTATATGTAGCTCGTTTTGAAAAACAATTAAAATTGGTATTTTTGAATTTCAAAACTTCAAAAATCTCCTACATTTAGATAATGTCGAGATATATCAGTGTGCAAAATTTCAATCTAAATTAGTAAAAAAAAGGACAATGCTGGCAAAATTTCATGCTTTTAAACCTTTATATTGTGTATCGACAACATGTCGCCATCTACACGTGTTCGGTAACGGCTCGGTGGTGGACATCAAGGGGAATGACAAGATCGTGTTCACGTGCGCCAATGACGAGCACCGCACCCTCACTGCCGCCTAGCACACGCCTCGCGTCCGTGGCAGCATCATGAACCCTGGGAAACTCGACGAGAACGGGTGTCAAGCCTGATCCACGACGGTACCTGATCACGGGCTAGAGTAATGATCCAGAAGTACAAGTGACTGATTACACACTACCACTATACTGTAAATAGACTTTCGAGATGATCTCTTTAGAGTTCAGACACTGCAACCTGATCAATTATATTATGTATTTCAGCTCCTTAATGCAGCCGAGCTGTTTACTGTTGGTTTACAAATGCAAACTTAGATAGTACTCCTACTTCAGTATTGTATTGGCGTACTGATTAGAAAGCTGAAGTTTGCAAAACGAAACAGCAATTCAAGAACCGTTATCACAACCAGAAGAAAACAAAACCGGCAGATTTAAACCATCCACAACCACAACTATTTCAAAGAATCAAATAATCCATCCTACAATAATTCAACTCAACTCAACCAGCATATCTACAAGACCAACATATTCTATTTACACGAGGAGTTCAGATACACCATTCCCAAATCTCAAACTAATCTTGTCATAACTAATCAGTGCTCCAGAGCGCCTCTTTTAATCCTCGCGGTTACCCCAGCGGAGCGAGGACCAGGATCTCGAGAAATACGACGGGGAAGGCGGCGCCGAGCCCTGATCTTCGGTGCCGACGGGGACGTCAGAGAGCGGCGCCAGGATGCGGCGCACGCTCATGGACCGCATCTTCTGGAAGCTGAGGGACCTGAGGATCTTGTCCTTGGAGAAGACGTCGGACGACCCTCTGAGGATGAGGTACACCAGCCCCTGGACGAGCAGGAACACGGCCACCTTGGCCAGCACGTCGCGGAGCTCCGGCGAGATCATCAAGGCAGCATCCTCCATGGCCACCGTCGGCGAGCGAGAGGTCGGTCGAAGAAGATGGTTGTCTGGCAAACGAGCTGCGTATGCGTATCAAAGAGATCGGCAAGATGATGTTTGTTCTTTGTGTATCGATGATGATTGGATTGTGGTCTTCGCCTACTCGCCTGCTCCTTATATAGAGCTGCGGATGTGGATGATTGTTAGCATGTGTGGTTGCGAGCTGCGAATTCATTAGTCTATTCTCGTGCACGCAAGCGGTGAAGTGCTGTGGGTTTGGGTTCTGATTGGCCGCGTTGCTTTGCCGGGAAGGTGGTGACTGGTGACGCTGTAGAACAAGTCATGAATCTCTTCACGCTTTCATTTTGCTAATTTGGACTTGGATGTGGTGTCGCCATGTCCACATCTTTGCAGCGTTGGATCTGTCTGACTTGGAAGACATGTGTCGTGTCCGAAGGCTGCTAAGATGATTCGGACGGCCGGGGTTAGGTAATTCGGTTCACTTTTGGAGACAGTGAAAGGATGAACGGCAGACGTGGAATCCCGATCTGATTCTCCGGCCAGATAACGACTTGTCTCTCTGCTTCTCCAAGCAAATCATCACCATCTGGAAGCAGTGGGTTTCCTCTAGTACCGGTTTAATCCGTTGAACACGTTTCTCGATCGGGGTGCCAAGGTGTGGCTGGTTTAATCCTGGAAGAGTTCTAGCTGATGAGCTGACCCTGTCGCCGCGCGCCAAATCTTAACCGCAGATCGGAAACCCGACGGTGTACACGCTTGAGATCGATGCTGTTTTGAATCGGTCCGTAGCAAGACGCACCACTTGAAGAAAAGAAAAAAGATTCTGACTGCACCACTTATAAAAATTGGGATTCTGACTTGCACTGGCTGACGATATCGGCAATTAACAACAGGCTCGCATCGCCGATTCCAAGATGTCCGTAGCAAGACACACCACTTGAAGAAAAGAAAAAAAGATTCTAACTGCACCACTTATAAAAATGGGGATTCTGACTTGCACTGGCTGACGATATCGACAATTAACAACAGGCTCGCATTGCCGATTCCAAGATGTCCGTAGCAAGATGCACCACTTGAAGAAAAGAAAAAAAGATTCTGACTGCACCACTTATAAAAATGGGGATTCTGACTTGCACTGGCTGACGATATCGGCAATTAACAACAGGCTCGCATCGCCGATTCCAAGATGTCACTAGTTTGATTTGAGATGCAAGGCAGGAAGAGCACGGCCTCGTTTTCTTGGCCCTGCGGGCAAAACATCGCCAGCACCGACTAACCTGCCAAGATTTGATCGCTTGACTCGTGGAAACAGATTTCCCAAGGGCATGTTTGGTTGGCCGTGGGATGCAAAAATGACCTATTTGGTAGACTGGACCGCACCGCATTCCTCACTCGCACGACCTTTAAAGCACATCTTACTCAGCGTCTGGAAAAACGGACGAATCATGTTTCCCCAAAACCAGCCCCTCGCGTGCAAAAAAGAGAAGAACGGCGCCAAACTCGATCGTGCTCGCGCACGCGTAATACAACGGGAGAAATTTCGCTCACCGCGAACCATTTTCGTTCCCCTATTTCACCCCCTTCGGCTCACCGCCGTAACTCCCGCCACCATGCCCCCTTCGAGTTCTCTCTACCGACAGCGAACCACCTTCCACGGAGCAGGTAAGCGGCGATATCTTTGATACGTCCAAAACGTATCTATAACTTTTGATTGTTTCATGCTACATTTATATCATTGCTACATATTTCTATTATGATTTAATATCATTTTGTGGCATTTTCTTGTGCTAACCAATTAACAGGATGCCAAGTGCCAGTTCCAGTTTTCTGTTGTTTTTGTATTTTAGAAAATCTATTAAAAATATTCTCGGAAAATTCCACCTATTTACGGAGATTTTTTCTCGGGCGAAAGAAGACAGACGGAAGGGCGACGTGAGGGGATCCACGAGGGGCCCACGCGGTAGCCAACCGCGGCCCAGGAGGAAGCCGCTGGTGGGACCCGCGTGTGGACGCCCATCCACCGCCTCGGTTGTCCCTTCATCTATAAATTCCCTTTAACCCTAAGAAGTTCGGGGACGGAGAAATATTTTGCGAAACACATACTGAGTCGCCGTTGCGGAAACCTTATTTCGGGGTTCTGCAGTCCTGTTCCGGCACCTTGCCGGAGGGGGAAATCATCACCTGAGGCGTCTACATCACCATTGCTGCCTCCATGACGATGCGTGAGTAGTTCATACTTGGACTATGATGGCGTGAATCACACGTTCGTTGGGAGACCCCAAGAGGAAGGTATGATGCAGCGTAGATGCAATTTTCTCTTGATACAAAACCAAGGTTATCAATCCAGTAGGACTTGGAGAAGGCTCCAACAAGGTGTCTCCCTCCCCTGGCGCTAGGAGGTTAACGCCGACCTACACAAATCACAAACAAACTACTTTGTCCCAACAAAACAGAGAGGTTGTCAATCTCTCCGGCTTGCTGAACACAAAGAATTAAACTTATGTGTGGAAAATATTATAAAAGCAAAAATGACCAGCGAGCAAATGACTAGGAAAAGCTATGAAAATGGTTGTAAACAATATAGGAAAATAGGACCGGGGTTCACAGTTCACTAGTGGTGTCTCTCCGAAAGATAAACATGTTTGGTAAACAAATTACAACTGGGCAATTGAGAAAGCATGGGCGCATAACAATACTACCATTACACAATAGTTTACCGTTTCATTTAATATGGGCATTACGTCAAAATACATAGACCGTCATCCAACTGCATCTATGACTAATAATCCACCCCAGGATCGCTATCCAGCATGTCACCCGAAAGTATTAAGTTGCAAGCAACAGATAATTGCAATAAGCATGGTGCATAATGTGCATAATGTAAGCAATGAAAATAACATAAAGAAGTAAACACCGCTATTTTATCCCAAGTAGGAACATCACAACTCTAGTCTTAATCGTTTCCGTCTACTCGAACTCAGACAAAGAGAGGCATGAACCTACTATCTAGTATAAATATTCCCTCTAAAGATACTAGCAATTACTTCGGCCAAAGCATATATACACAAGCATCGGAGAGCATGCAAGATCATAAATAAAAAATATCAAAGATAAACTGAACAAGATTGTCATGATTCCACAATTCATCGAATCCCAGCAAACACAACATGTAGCATTACAAATAGATGATCTTGATCATGTTAGGCAGCTCACAAGATCTAAACAATGGAGTACAAGGAGAAGATACAACCATCTAGCTATAGCCATGGACTCGTAGTCCCGTGGTGGACTACTCACGCATCACTCCGGAGGCAGGCATGGTGGTGTAGATGCCTCCGGTGACGATCTCCCCCTCCGGCAGGGTGCCGGAAGGAGGTTTAGAACCCTCCCAAACTAGGGTTTGCGACGGCGGCGGCCTCGGACGTATTTCTGGAAAAGTGATCGGGCCCCGAGGGTTTTCGGGATGAAGGCAATTTATAGGCGAAAGGGCAGCTCAAGAAGCTTCTCGAGGGCCCCAGGTGGGACCCAGCCGTGGCCAAAGTGTGGGCCGCGTCTGGGTGGCGTCTGTGGGCCCCCTGCAGGCCCCCTTCTGGCTCCGTCTTCGTTTCTTCGTAAAAATAATTCATGTAAATTTTCAGCCAATTCCGAGAAAATTCCCCGACTAGCTTTTCTGAAACAAAAAGACAGCAAAAAACAGGAACTGGCACTGGGCATCTTGTTAATAGGTTAGTTTCAGAAAATATGCCAAAATAATATAAAAATATTATAAAAAACATGTGACAATAATATTAACTAGCATGGAACAAACAAAAATTATAGATACGTTTGGCACATATCAGACTACAGAGCCATAACAGTAACTGGATGGTGATCTCCCTTCTGCCTCAATACAATGGTCTCGTGAGGTACCTTACATGATCGAGATTCATCTGATGTAATTGCTAGTTTGTGGGTTTGCTGGGATATGATGAATAGTGATGTTAAGATCGGATTGTGCATGATACATTAAATATAATATTGCTTCATTTATGTTCTTACATGCTCTCCAATTTATATGATTGTTTGGCCAAATAGTTGTTTAAGTCTCCAAGAGGGAGTATATGTTCGATATTGGGTTCATGCCTTGTCCGTCCTTAGGCTCGAGTGAAACGAAACGACCAAAGGTGGCATGTCATGTTGCTACTAAGGATAAAACAACGGTGTTTATTTCAATTTATTGATAATAAATGTTGCTTACATCATGTACTAAGTTAAATGCAATACTTTGTTGTTTACAACTTATCTCATGCACTCTTGGCACCCTCTGGCACGCCCCTGTGACCTGGAGGCATGCCCTCGCAACACTGATCTTGGGCTAGTAGTCCATGCCCACAGGCACAACTTCTTCGTGCGCTCCCTCCACTCCGAGCTTGATTCGATGTAGTCGAGTGAGAATGAACGACCAATGAACTGTTCCGCCGCTAGCTCGTTCCATGCATAGAAAGGCACCCCTTAAATGCATACAAAGGCACCCCTTAACTACAAGGACAGACATGGAGGAGAACAACCACCTGCTCGGCGTTGTTCTCTAGGCGCCACGACCAAACTTGCACCCTCAAGCTACCACAGGCGAAATCTTGGCGACTCACCTCCTTGGCATAGTGATGCGGGTGAATCAATAGTACCATGTAGAGCTCAGGATAGTGCTCGGCGATGTAGAAATCCTTTGCCGAACAATGCACATGGACACAATCGCGGACACCATCATTGGCATCGTGTCCCGGTCAAGTGCACAGTCAACCAGATGTAGGCCGCATTTGTGAGCAGAATGGAGACTTGGCCTGCATCTCAGGGGTGGCATGGATGACGATCTCAGCCGTGCACAGGCTCGTGTCTCCCCGACACGAAATTGTCTTAGCAAGAACCGGGGCAGCAAGAGGAGGCAGGGAAAAAACCTGATCTTGTTGGTGACCCCGGCTTGAAGCTTGCGACGTCCGAAACGCTCGCGGTGGCTGGAGTGGAAGCGGTTAGACGACCCTTGAAGAAGCAGCGAAAGCATCTCCCTTTAAGCCAAACTGGAGATGGAGGCATGTGGCTTGCAATCAAGGAGGTGCGCGATGAAGGCAAAGCCGAGCGGCACGGCTTACTAATGGGACACCATTTCCCATCACACATGTACAAATTCCTTGGGCTCCTCCTAACACGGCTACGAAGGCGAATTCGGGACGAAGACGGGGGAGGGCTAGCGCTAAGGGGCGTTTCCGAAGCACCTCGCTAGCGACGACGCAACAGAGCGAGGGGGCGGCAGCGAACGACTCAAGATCCAGGTTAGCAGAGAGGCTGAGGTTGGGGATTACATGCGGGATGAAACATGGTAGCAGGGGCGGATCACACACCCTGTCAACAGGGGCCATGGCCCAGGGTTGCATGCTTTTTTCCTGCCTATATATTAGTGAAATAGTTGCTTTACCTTAGTAATTAGCCTAATTATAATACTAAATACAAATTTTGGCCCGAGATTTGGTTTGATCCTAGATCCGCCATTACTGGTAGGATGCTAGCCGGTGGTGGCGGAAGGAGGAACATGAGAGCAGTGACGGCCGCGGTGACGTTGGCTGAAGTGACCTCCGTCGCGGGGTTTGCGGAGGGTCGCAGGAGCGACGTGGTCGAGTTCTCGAAGAGAAAAATCTCAGTGGTCAAAGTGGCTGGTGATGAAAATGTTGTAAGCATTAACCGGCCCAGCTTTGCAGAGTTGAACCTAAAACTGATGTATGTGATTGCACAATTTCTGGCAGGCAATTGCCAACGGTTGTAACTCTATCCATATTTAATACAGTATCTATCCGGGAAAAAAAGTTGAGGTTTGCAAAATGAAAGAGAAATTCAAGAACCATAATCACAACTATGAGAAAACGAACCCCTGTATAAATATTCCACGATCGCGACTACTAACAGTAGACAAATTGCAAAGAATCAAATAATCCATCCTCCATAATTCAACTCAACGAACATATCTACAAGACCAACCTATTCTATTTACACGAGAGTTCAGATACACTATTCTCAAATCTGAAACCACAATAGAAGCAAACGCATTACGTGCAGTTCAGAACGACCAAGCTACGTACCCATCGGGTCAGAACTAATTTCAGCAACCGCTAGCTCGAGGGCACCTCAATCCTCGCGGTCATCCCAGCGGCGCGACGACCACGATCTCGAGAAATACGACGGCGAAGGCGGCGCCGAGCCAAGGTCGTCGGTGCCGACGGGGACGTCGAGAGCGGCGCCAGGATGCGGCGCACACACATTGACCGCATCTTCTGGAAGCTGGGGGACCTGAGACTCTTGTCCTTGGAGAAGACGTCGGACGACATGGTGAGGATGAGGTAGACCAGGCCCTGGACGAGCAGGAACACGGCCACCTTGGCCAGCACGTCGCGGAGCTCCGGCGAGATCATCAGGGCATAATCCTCCATGGCCACCGTCGGCGAGCGAGAGATCGGTCGAAGAACGAGGTGCCTATACGTATCAAAGATATCGGCAAGATGAGGTTTGCTCTTGTGTGTCGATGATTGAATTTGTGATCTTCGCCTACTCTCTCGCCCTTTATATAGAGTCTGTGGGTTGATTGTTAGCATGCGTGGTTGCGAGCTGTGATTGATTAGTTTTCTCATGGTCGTGTACGCAAGCGGTGAAGTGGTGTGGGTCTCGGCTCTGATTGGCCGCGTTGCTTTGCCGGGAAGGTGGCGCGCGCGGCTGTTAGAACAGGTCGTGATTCTTCACGCTTTCGTTTTGCTAGTTTTGGATCTTGTTGTACTAGTATATGCTGTTGTGTCAACGTCTCTAGATGTTTCATAGGTCTTACTTGGCGGGACATGTTGTCGTGTCTGAAGGCTGCTAAGAGGATTTGGACGGCCGGAGTTAGGTAATTCAGTTCCCTTTTGAGACGGTGAAAGCTAGGGTGAAGACAGGGTGACGTTGAGTTCCGATTCTCCAGCCAGAGAAAGGATTTATCATCTCGTGAACGCATGGCCAAGCACTGGAAGCAGTGGTTTCCTCCGGTACGTACACAGTCGTTTAATTCGTTGAACACGTTAACTTCTCGAAGATCTGGGTGCGGCTAGTAAGTTAATCGTCTGGAATGCGGACGAGTTGACCCATTTACTGCGCTTAATCTCGGGCTCAGAATCAGATCGGAGACCGGTGGTGTTTTGAATCGGTCCGTAGCATTACGAGACGACGACTCGTCGTATTGTTTTCTTTTCTAGAACCACTTGAAGAAAAAAAACGAAAATTCCGACTGCACGGTCGATGCATCTCAGCTAGTTGGATTGCTGCTGTATAGTGGCGACAAGAGGACAGCCCGTGTTCTTGCTTGCACAAGCAAAACACCGACTAGCCAGCCAAGATAAGGTCAGCTCTGTGCAAAAAAAGGCACCAGGTATCTGTGGCTGTTGTGTTCTCATACTGAACCAGCTGATAAACATCATTCATTCAACACAACAGCTGCAGAGAAACACACGATCGATCACGGTATTGCTGGGCAAGGACTCAACCAGTCACACAAGACGGCTGTGCTGGACGCGCTAACATTCTTCGTATCCTTGGCTGAATAGAAGAATTTTATTACGGCGAACAGATCGTACTATCCCGAATCCTTTCAAATTAGCTGCCTATGTTTTGTTATTCCTTGGCCGATTTTGCCTAGCGGCAGGAGCTGAACAGAGAGAATTTAATTTAGGAGATCGGAGAGTGGCAGAAGAAGATAGCATCGGAGCACTTTTTTCTGAAACTTTAAACCACATATATTATTTAGCTTGCAAGCCGCCTCATTAAAAACCTTCCGAGCAATTTTAATTTCGCAGTGGTTTTATAGTTCCACTCGCCAGAAATAATGTAGCCCAAAAAAAAGAAAGCAAAACCTGGGATTTTAGGTTTGTTTCTCTATCTGGGCTGGTTTCTTCCCGGGCCATCTCTCCATATTTCTGGCTCGGGTCGGGCCAGCACAAAATCTCTGTTTTGGAGGGGAGATGCTATTTGCCGCTTTAAGCAGCGAAACTCGCTCGCGCCGCCCACTACTTCGCTGCGCGCCCTTCTTGGGCCGCAAGTTTGCGGCCCAATGCTTCTTAGCGTTGTTTTTAATTCGAATATTTTTTGAATCTGAACAAATTTTTGAATCTGAACAAAATTAGAATTGATTTTTTTCAAACCTGATTTTTTTTAATCTGAACAAAATTCGAATTTGAACAAATTTCAATCTGAATAAATTTTTGAATCTGAACAAAATTCGAATTTGATAAATTTTCAAATCTGAATAAAATTTTTCGAATCTGAACAAATTTCGAATGTGAACAAAATTTTCGAATTTGAACAAAATTCGAATTTGAACAAATTTTCGAATTGGAACAAATTTGAATCTGCACAAAATTCAAATCTGAACAAACTTTTGAATCTGAACAAATTTCAAGTTTGAACGAAAATCAAGTTTTATATTTTAAAAATCATTAAATGGAAAAGAAAAAGGTTAAACAGAAAAGAAAAGAAAAAAGAACAAAACAAAAAGAAAAACAAGAAAAAAATACACGAAATGGGCCGGCCCAATGCGGCGCGGGGTTGCGGCGCAAGCCTCCCGCGCCGCAAAAGGCGGCAATAGGATTTGCCGTTTTGGAGGGGAAGGATAGAATCACACCAGATCGCGGCCTTTGCGCGGAACGACAAGTCGACAAGTATAGATTTCGGCCCGTGCAAGTTGAGATGTCTGCTCTATTCGATCGATCTGTGTTTGTTTTTGTCTAACCTACACAAAAAATTTGTGTTTGATTTTCATACTAGGAGAAGGGTTATAGGTGAGGTTGGCATTCTGTGGCGAACCTAATTGGTGCGCCACAGAAATATTTCTGTGGCGCATGGCAGAAGGTGCGCCACAGAAATTTTGGACTTTCTGTGGCGCATCTGACAGAATGCGCCACAGAAATCGGACATTCTGTGGCGCATGGAAGCGAATGCGCCACAAATCTCATATTTCTGTGGCGCATGCCCACCCGTGCGCCACAGAAATAGCGTGGGTCCCACGTTCCAATTATTGGGCCAGGTCCATCTGGGGAGATTCTGTGGCGCACGTGGCCCAGTGCGCCACAGAAAGTTCATTTCTGTGGCGCACCAGCCGCCATGCGCCACAGAATATGGCTTTCTGTGGCGCACCCAACACCGTGCGCCACAGAAAGTTGACATTCTGTGGCGCACCGAGCTGCGTGCGCCACAGAATGTTGGCCCAGATCCACAAAAAGGTGGCAGCACCCACTTTCCCCATGTGACCTTCTTCATTCTCCCCCCATGCATCTAGCTCGAGCTCCTCCTCTCTCCCATGGCATTTTGACCATCCTATTATCCATTATTTGTTGTTAAACTACTTTGTTTGACATAGAATTGGTGAGGGCTTGGGGAAAGCCTCCATATATATTCTCCTCCTCTCTTTTTGTCCACTATTTTCCCTCCATCACCACACACTCTCTCTCATCGATCACGGTCACGTCTCGGGAACGGATCTAGATCTACTAGGTGGGTATTGTTGGATGGGTGTTTGTTAAAGGCATGAGAAACTTGTCGGCGGGCGATTGTGTGTGTGGTTTGCATGAAGCAAACTATTTGTTGAACGGATCTATGCATGAAACTTGTGTGTGTGGTTTGCATGAATCTTTGCTTGTTGTTGCTTGCGCCGGCGTGGTGCATGGATGTTTGCCGAAATGTTGATTCATTTCCATTTCGGTAAATTTTTGCACCACATATGTCCTACTTCTAGGGGAAGTCATGCCGAATTTTTTCGTCGAACATTTCCGACTTAATAACACATACTCTATATGTATACCGCGTAGGCGACCATGGTCATGAAGATGAGCTCCAGTCGAATCAACAACTACAAGGAAGAAGCGAAGGCGGAAATGATTCGGTGCAACAAGCGCCCATACGATGTCCGTGTAGAAGTTGCAAATTTGTGAGATGGATCGACCCTGATTCCGGACAATTGGAGGAACACCTGCTCAGGCGCGGTTTCATGGAAGGCTTCAATGAAGCGCCGACAAATGTTGCGCCGACAGCAAATGTTGCGCCTGAAGACGAGGGCGGGCAAGATGATCGTGACGAAGGAGATGCCGACGGACATGGTCATGATGAAGGAGTAGATGGTGGTGGAGAAGACGCGAACACGCCGCAGAGCTCGCTAATGTCGGCCTTGATGGAGTCTCATGTTCAAGAACTGCTCCTCAAGGAGGCGAGGACCGTTAGAGAGAAAGCCAAGCTGGCGCAAATGGAGAAAGACGGGAAGACTCCGTTGTATCCAGGGTGCCGGCCACAGGATACGCGCTTGCAAGTAACGCTTGATGCTCTGGAGATGAAGTGGGAAACAAATGGACCGACGTGAGCTTCAACAAGAACATGAAATTCTTCCACGAGCGTCTTCCCGAGGGGAACACATTGCCAACTAGTATCGAGGAGGCCAAGAAAGTCGTGTGCCCTCTTGACCTACCGCACGTTAAATACCACGCCTGCATCAATGATTGCGCAATTTATCGGGGCGAGTACGAGGACAGAACCACATGTCCGGTGTGCGGCCAAGGACGGTACAAGAGCCGTGGGAAGAAAGGTCCTCACAAAGTGGTATGGTACTTTCCTATCACTCCCCGTCTGCAGCGGTACTTCGTGGACCCTAAGGAAGCAAAGCTCATGCAATGGCACGCGGAAAGGGAGAAGCCTGAAGAAGATCCGGAGAAGGGCAGGATCCTTACACACCCTGTCAGACGCTAGCCAGTGGCAAGAGTTGGACGCCGTCGGAAATTTCGGAGGCGACGCAAGGAACGTCAGGCTCGGTATGAGCACCGATGGACTCAATCCGTTCGGCAACCAGAGTAGCACGCATAGCACCTGGCCCGTGTTTGTATGGCCTTACAACCTTCCCCCGTGGTTGTGCACGAAGCAAAGGTATATACACATGAGTCTTCTCATTCAGGGGCCGAAACAAGCAGGTGTCCACATACATACGTATCTCGCGCTGTTGGAAGAGGAGTTAGCCACGTTGTGGGCGACCCCAGCACGTACGTGGGATGCCTACACTGGAGATTATTTCCCCATGAGAGCCGCGCTGCTCACGACGGTGCAGGACTATCCTGGTTGCTCATATGTATCGGCCCAGGTAAGCCACGGATTCTGCGCATGTGTCAGGTGCATGGACTCAACCCCGCATCTCCAGCTACCAAGGAATCCAGGGTCTTCGAAAACCGTGTACCCTGGGGCTCGAAGGTGGCTTCGCATGGATCACCCGTGGAGGAAACGCGGTGACCTGTTTAATGGTAAGGACGAGCCCGAAGGACCCCCGATCCCGAGGAGCGGCACAGAAATCGATGAGCTGTTGAATAATTGGAAGGAGTGCCCCGCGCCGGGAAAGAAACGACCGAAGGTAGATCCGCTGCTGGGTGTATGGAAAGCGAGGTCTGTTTTCCACAACTTGCCCTACTGGAAGGTCCTCAAGACGCCACATAGCCTCGATATGATGCACATTACGAAGAATGTCACCGAGAGTCTTCTTGGCACTCTTTCCAACATGCCGGAAAAGACCAAGGATGGGATGAAAGCAAGATACGATCTGAAATGGCTTGGTGTCAGGAAAGAACTTCAGGCCCCCGATAGCGATGACGATGATGATGATGATGATCAGACGGAAGGGACTCAAGGTCCGCAAAAGGGTAAAGAAGAACACTGTGGTGCTTCCCGCTACGTGCTTCACTATGAGTCCGGAGGAGCTCGAGCAATTCTACAGGTGTCTTCTAGGAGTCAAATTTCCGAATGGTTACGCGGGCAGATAAGCAGATATCTGGACGGTACGAAGAAGAGGTTTAGCGGGATGAAGTCTCACGACTGTCACGTGCTGTTGACGCAGGTACTTCCCGTTGCGATTCGAGGGATAATGGACGAGCACGTCCGTGATACGCTGCTTGCCCTTTGCAACTTTGTCGACGTCATCAACAGGAAGTCGATCGGGGTGAAGCAGCTCGACAGGCTACAAGAAGAGATCGAGCTGGTACTATGCGAGCTCGAGATTTACTTCCCGCCAGCATTCTTTGATATATGCGTGCATCTCCTTCTCCATGTCGTTGATGACATCAGGCAGCTAGGGCCAACGTTCATGCACTACATGATGCCGTTCGAAAGGATGAACGGTGTCATGAAAGGATACGTTCGCAACAGGGCCCGTCCAGACGCAAGCATGGCCAAGGGCTTTCTAACCTACGAGTGCATCTCCTTCTGCCAGAATTATCTAAGCACCGAGAACCAGGATGTAGGTCTGCCCACGAGGAAACACTTCGACAGGCTCAATGGATATGGTCACCGAGAGGGCGCCAGCTCAACCTTTGTCAGCATGCAGGGTCGAAAGGACGACTTCGAAAGGGCTCACCGGGTCGCGCTACAACACTTACAGCTGATCGAAACTTGGGTGGAACAGCACAAATGCTTACTCGAGCAACATTACATCAAACTGGGCCGGCCGAGGAAGAAGGGAGACGTAACCAGGAGCACAACGCCAGCTTCACGCGTTGGTTCAAGCAAAATCAAATGGAGCTAGCAAAGAGGAAACCGCCATCTACGGAAGATGAAAACTCATATTCTCCTTATCACGGGGTCCCTCGCACAACGTAAAGACCTATCAGGCGTACGACATCAACGGCTACAGATTCTACACCGAGGAAAAGGACAAGATGTCGGAATATCAAAACTCAGGAGTAACTATGCTATCTACGGCGATGAGGAGGCTACTGTCAAGAAAGATACTTCGGAAGGATTGAGGACATATGGGAGCTCAACTACTGTGGAGAGGTGGTGCCAATGTTCCGTGTAAGATGGGCCAAGGACGTCGTCAAAGAAGGCCGGTATTTCACCACCATGGTAATACCCGATGCCAAATCGAAGAACGCCTCCGCGAAAAATGAGCCATGGGTACTCGCTAGCCAAGTTGAGCAATGCTTCTTCATTACCGACCCGTCAAAGCCTAGCCGTGTTGTCGTGAGGAGGGGCAAGAGGAGCATCATCGGAATGGAAGGAGGCGCCACCGAGCAAGAATTGGACAACGAGCCAAAGATCGAGGAGGAATTCGACAAGTTCTTCGACATGCCTACTACTAGTACACAAAGAAGGAAGACCTCCCTACCTACCAAAGGTTGTCCGTTCACGCGAAGAAATCTCAAGGTCACCGGCCTAAAGTTTTCAACCGCGAAGAAGGGAAAGAAGGAAACTAGCTCGCGGAACCGAGACGAAGAAGAGACTTTTTTGGTGTATTTAATTTGTGTGTGTGAGAGACAATGAAGCATTTATGTATGCATGTATGTATGACATTGTGTGTGAGACAATGCAAGAGCATATTATGTATTAAATGAATTGAATTAATTGTGTGAGACATTGTGTGTATTTTGTAACCAAAAATTACCTTAAGGAATAAAAATAAAGATAAAAAAGTGGCGATAGAATTCTGTTGTTAAATCTGGCGATAGAATTCTGTGGCGCACCGCGTCAGCGTGCGCCACATTCTCAGAATTCGTGGCGCACGCGTCAAGGGTGCGCCACAGAATCTCAGAATTCTGTGGCGCACCTCATAAAGGGTGCGCCACAGAATTATTTTGCCCACACTTACATGTGGGCCCTCCTATGCGCCACGGCCTCACTCGCATCACTCGCGGAAAACGCCTAAGTCCCAAACAACTACTCCCGCGCGCGCTCGCCATCCTCGCCGTCGCCGTCGACGAGCGCTCCGGCCGCCCTCGCCGTCCTCGCCGTTGACCTGCCCTCGACGTCTCGCCGCCTCCGCCCCTCCCTCCCCTTGCCGCCTCCGCCCCTCCCTCCCCTTGAGCGTCGAAGGCTGCAGGACTCCACGACGCCACCGCGGCTGCAAGACCTCCACGATGCCACGGCTGCAGGACATCCCCTTCCCGCTCGAGGTGCTTCCCCTTCCCCCTTCCTCCCTCCCTTCCAAAAATCGTGCAAGCATGGTGTTTGTAGAAATTCACAACCGAAACTTGCTGTTAATTTCTGGTGCCACTGCCCCCAGCTTGCTGGACTGCGGTACAGATTGTATGATCTTCTCAATCGGTGTTTGTGTGATACTAATTGATCCGTGGAGATATATCCGAGGAGCTTGTGTGTACATATTTCATCTATTTGTGTTCGTGTGATATTTTTTGGAGTGGCATAGGTCACTTCTTTTCTTGCCCTTTTTTGGTGCATTTTTCAGTGAAACATCATTTAGATTATATACCATCCATTGCGAGTGTTGCATCTAAACTGAGATAAAAATGCAGCAAGATAAAGTAGAAAGACAATAGTATAATAAATATTTGCATAAGTGCTACTGCCACTATGGTGTACTATGGTGTAGATGTCAGTGCTTGGTTAGAGTAAGTTGCTGGTTGCAGTAAATAGCTATCGTAGCAGTATGTGCAAATCTGACTAGATGAATGGAGTTGGTTTGGTACACACAAGCTTG